>CM043871.1:15658367-16298021 GCA_023846275.1 Vanilla planifolia | reverse complement strand
GTTCAAACATTTGGCTAACAGCATTTTGAGATAGAGGTTTGCAAAACAAACGAAAAAAATTATTAGGAGAGTAAAATACATTTGTAATCTCTCAAAATAACATCAGAAAAATCACCTTAATCATTTATCATAAAGTCAAAAAAATCATCTTATAATGCAGATTATTTTATTAAGTATATTTTGATAGCATATTACCAAATAAAACTTTTTAATTAAATTTAACAATACTTCCAAACCAATACATTTATTAATTAACTTAATATTAAGAAACTATTTCAAAATACATTTTTAGTAAAAAAAATTAAGTTACCAATACAGACTTAATAACTATACATGTCAATTACTAGATAATAAAAATCGTATGTACGAACTTAATTCCATGATGTATCATGGAAGATATGCTAAACTTAAATAGGTAGAATAAGAAGGATGCTATACATACAGAACAAATAATAAATTAAGAGTAGTCATTTTTCATGCGAGAAGAATAAGGTTCAAATCCCTACATCTTTATTAATAATATTCTAATGGTTTACAAATAAAAATATCAAAATCCTTAAAATCAAGGTACAATCATCCAACTATATTCAAAATTCAAGCCATTAAAAATTAAATATAAATTATTAGTAAGAGATACCTGGATTCGTCAAATAAAAAAATATTCATATAGCAAAAAACAAATTTATCTAAATAAAAAATATTCATATGACAAAAACAAATTTATCTAAAGTTCATGAATCAGATGTTAACATAATTCAAGAATGCATAAGATACTAACTTTTATATTTACTGGTTTATTTAATAACATCTTCATCACCAACCTCTTTATGACAATCTATATCATAAATAAATGTCAACTCCATTTCTTTTTATTCATTATGCCTAAAAACAAGAAGTATAATGGTATAGTCACCTTTTTTCTCCATTTTTTTAATGGGATATGCTTATTGAACTTCTAAACATGTTAACATGTCAAATAATATATAATTATCTCTTAACATGCCTTTTTTATCTTACTTTTTCTTTATTCATAAAAGAATCCTAGTAACCACACTTCTTACTTGAGCATTCTACAATTGTCTTTTATTCAAATAATGATACACAAAACCTTCCATCATATGCACACAATTCTAATCATATTGTTTTAAATTTCTAACCATATATCTTAATATCTTATTTTTGCAACAATTGCTTAATTGTATGCTGATACCTTAAAAAAGCGTCAGAGAGATATAAGTCCCAAGTTCCTACTCAATTCTTCTACAAAGAAGGTTGCATGAAAGGAGGGGTGAATTACGAGGGGGCACCAAGACCTTGCCTAGTAAGTCTCTCATCCATCTTCCTACTTAACTACCCCTTATTCAAGTTCTCATCTTTCATAACCTCAAGAGCAAGAACATGTGTTTCCTTCACATTGTAGCCATACTCAATGACACTAAATGACACTAAATTGAGAATTGTCAACCATCTATATCAATTTCTTATTGCTATTTTCCTACATCTTGTACTTGGAATTGGTGTCAACCAAAAACTGCGACACCCCATGGTAATATAGTCATGCATGCGTGAAAAACCTTACTATAAACCCATAAAATTTACCTTTAATCATTAGCGGGACTTTTAGTTCACACAACACATCAAAAGTACTCAATTCTTACCAACATGCTTGCATGTTAATAGTATAATTCCTATCAATTTCTCTATCATTTTAAAGTATGGACTCAATGTAATAAAAATCTTTTTCTTTAATTTTTTATACTCATCAATATTCATCTTGACATCATTTGTACTCTTATCCTCACAAAACTTGCATTCCATATTATCATTTATGGATCAACAAAAACAAAACCCCTTAAGACCATAATTTCGTTCTCTATAATATTGAACTTTTCCTAAGTCTATCAATAAATACAATATTATCAACAAAAAAACATATCTCAAAATCTTCATCACAAGAGAACCCTTAACCAATAAAAGCAAATAAGAACTCAATAAGAGCCCTGTTTTCCAAATAGAAAAAAAGAAATCTTTTATTAATTTTACCAGAGCATATATACAAATCATTACCTTATCTACGTCTCTAATAAATTCAATATAAAAAAAAACTAGTTCATTTTTTATGACCTTCCAAATAATTCTCTTAGGGATTTATTAAGTGCCTTATCTATATCAATAAAATTAAGAAAAACAAATGATAGACACAAACAAATTATGAAGTAAAATAAGGTCAAACACAAGTTAGTAAGCATGAAATAAAATTTAGTAAGCATGATGCTGGTGTTTATGACACAAGGGGCATAGTGTCAAACACTCTACATGGTATGAGGAAACTATAATGACGGATCTCCATCTGCAAAGCAACACATGTCCCTCAAAATTGGTTAGCATTGTGGGAAAAACTTATGATGGAGAGATAGAGTTAATGTATTAACTCCATTATAATACCATTTCATATTAGTTATAATAAAATATAATTTGAGGAGTATGACTATAGATCAAATCCATATAGGCATTGGAGCTCATTTGCCAATACTCCTCTTATGTTTCCCCTTGTAGTTAAGGACCATCAAATCCCCTTGAACACTAATGTAACCATTGAAATTATGGCAATTGGTTCATCAATAAGAGTGCTAGGGCAAAAGCAAAGCAAGAAACAAAAGGCTCCAAAATAGGCACATCGATTCCTTCTCAAGAGATCTAACTCTACTACTTTACAACATGTTCACCCCACTACACCAACATGATAAGGGGAAACATTTGAAGCTTCCTTGCATCCCAATTCTTCTATCCCTAAATATCAACATACCATCAATGCCAAATGGGTATTGAAACCAATCCCACTTCTTTCACTACCAAAGCAAAAGAATAGTTGCTTGCACTTGCTCGATAGTTTCAATTTCAAGAACAAGTTTTCTATATCAGGCTTTGAACAATTGGTCGTTGGTTGCTAGCTTGAGTCGAAGAGTAGGGTCCGATATTCTTTTTACTTTCTAAGCTCAAAAGTGAGAAGGCTACAGTGAAGCAATGGAACGGAATGAGATTGTCTTTGTTATTTGGCTTTTTGAAGACAGCCTAAGGAATTTGTTGAGCATCATATCCATATGGCAAAGTTGAATGAGACAAATCTCTTGGATAAGAAAAGTTGTTGTAAACATAATCCCATTAGGGTAAAAAAGCTAAACTTCTCTTCAAAGTCTTAGTGTGCCAAGGGTAGTTAGCTTTGTAATGTAGGAGATAATTTTAAATTCCTTATAAAAAGATGAAATGCCCAAAGAGTAATAATGCTCTTTGATTCTCAAATACTAGTAAGAACCTGGTGATGGATCGTGTATCATGAAACAAAATGGTCATAATACTTATAGAATCTTTACAACTGGACACATTTGAGCAGCACTTATCAAAGCCAATGGGCTTCATGTCATTGGATAAAGACGCTATGCTACTATCTAGTGTTATTCACTTTGGTAAAGTTTAAAAAGCTATAGCTGCTCACCTCGTAAGGCAAATCATTATAAAGTTTTTAATGAGGATATGAAAATTATTTGGAAACATGTTATCTAGAGAATCAATCATTCTTTCAAGTCGTGCATTATTACTAGAAGTCTGACCACAATGACCATTTTGCTAATTCTCATATTTAAAAGTTGACAATAATTGTGGACTAACTTCATACAAAACCAAACCATTTTAATGCTAGATCTGCAAGAGCTTTTTGTGTGATGATTGATATATCCAAGGCTATTTAACTTGGTCAATAAGAAAATATTATAACATAGACCACTGATTAACCACAAAGGGGCTTCAATACGAATCCTCTCTTCCCATTCTTCTTCTATATTTTCATGGACTCTCTTTACGACAACTTGGATGCGGCCATGAGGAATATCTTCCTCAAGTTAATTAAAACCAAAAGCACTTGCTTGTTGCCATTCATTTTTACAAAAAACCTTGTAGCAATTAAGAAGTAGATTAGTAGTACATATAAAAAGTGGAATGCACTTTGATGTTCAACAAATACAAAGACTAGCATACTAAAGATATTTTGGTTGATGCTTATCATTAGTCACTGCATAATGCTTTATAAAAGCATGAGTTCTTATGATGCATCAAATTTTTAATACAATCTAAAAGTATGATTTCTAAATATGTAATATTCAAAAGTTAGTAATTATGATATAACTAACCGTGATATAATTGTACTATAATTGGAGCATAAGGGTCAACATTTTTCATTTTATTTGCTTTATTGGGTGATGAAATTCTTAGAAGATAAAAGATGAAAAAATAATGTATAAATGAGCTAGCCATCATGAATTACTATCCCAACATATGAAGACATCAAAAAGGATGACCAACATGTTTTGTGATGGCATAGCATGTAAGCAAAATCACAGTTGAGAACTTATTAATTATACTTTGTATGTTATAATAAATATTACATGTATTTTCAATTCTTTTTCCCTATTCAATCAGAAGCTCATCACTTATAATTGGAACATGATATGATCCAAAATTTGAGATTTAACTCATTAATTTTAAATATTGTACTTCTTTTTATCCTAAAGGAATCTATAAGTATAACACTTGATCAATTGATAATAATTTCTTATGAAAGTTGTACTTATAATCTACATAATTGACAATGTAACTTTGATTGACACATCGCCACTATGGCTTTCATACTTTTAGTAAATTTTTCACAAAAAATTCTTTGTCCCCGTGTGACATAAAAAGCCTAAAGTGAGTATTTAAGAAGCCTGGAAGAAAAGGAGAACTAAACTATTGAATAATGGATAGATAGATTGCATGATTTTTGTGTATATTATGGGTTGTTATACTATATGTTTACATGCAATATACTTTAATACATCTTGTTATTTGCACAATAAAATGTTGATTGCTTGAGCATGTGAAAGAATATTCTATATGTTACAAGCAAATAATACGCAGCACAAAAATACAAAAATAAAAATTGTAATTGAGAATGTGAAAACTGGTTTTTTGATGACTAGGATTCGCTAAGGCTTGATTTTTTTTGAAGCATATAGAAGAACGAAGGGTCTAGGATGGGCTCATTACTCGTCCACAACAAGCAGCCCAATGGTGAAGCTAAGAGCTAGTCGGCTAAAGTTGGATGTGGAGTAGGTAAGCACCATACTACTTGTGAACAGGGTTTGTTCCTTCCATCAAGTTCATTGAGATTTGTCTTAGGCAATGCAGATTTAGTTGTGGGCTTGCGTTTGTGTGGTAACCATGAAAATGCTCTAGTATTTGATGGGTTGGGCACAGGTTGCAACGAGAATGCTATCATGCTAAGGCTAAGCATGAAAACATATATGAAGTCAGAAATTCCTATGATTGCTTTAGAAAGTGAATCCAATGGAAGGGTAATGTATGTGCTTAAGGTATAAGAACCAATTTGTGAAATCTTGAAATGCATGGATGTATTTGCAACCCACTGGGGAATCCAACCAACTTGTTTTGATTGAAATTGAAGAGTGCCAGAACCTAATTGGCTGAATGACTCAAAGACATTTGCTCAGGCCATGCAAAAGGGAAGTACTATTGTTAGCCCGGTGGAGGTTAGCATTTGACAAACAAGGGGCCAATCTATTGGTGTGTGACCCATAGGGCCGTGGAAGACTAGAATGGACATTGCTAAACTTTTTCTACAAAAACCTTTCCTTTCTTAAAGAAGGTGAAAATGCCATGTCCATAGCGGCTTTTGGTGGGGTGCACGTTAGCCCTTAGCTTCTATTGTTGTGTGGAGTGGGATTTTGCTAGTTAATAAGGTTATTGCTAGTGCACAGAACATAGTAAGGCTTGGTGATTCATGACAACAACAGAGGGCTTCATCCAAGTGGATGTTGTTGCTAAGCTTATGTAAGAGAGTTCATCCACACAACTTCTCTCTAAAAACTATAAGGAAGTTAAAAGCTTGGAATCTATTCTTTTTTTTTTCACTAGAAGTTTTTTTATTTCATATCCAATAAAATACAAAAGATTCAATACATGAAATATAAAAAAGTTAATGCTACAACAACCAAAATAGACAATCTATCGAATAACTAATAAAACATAATACAAATTAAAGATTAGCTCTACATGACTTTCTTTTTCTTATCTCAAATAGGTTGAGTTTCTTGATGTTTAATGGTCGGGATCTATTTCTTGGAATTTCTATGTTGTGTATACTAATATGAACTATATCAAATGGAGAGATGCTTGTGATTTTATCACTATGGCTTTAGAATTACATTCCTTGATGGTAGTTGTAGGTGACTTTAACTATGTTTTATCTCAGGTGGAGAAGCGTGGGAGGTAATCTTTCTATCTATCCTTGGAGGTTAAGTAGTTAGTTTAGCTCATTAGCAACAATGAATTACATGACAAGGGTTTTCAGAAGAACATGTTCACTTGGTGCAACAATAAATCAATCCAAGCCCGTATTCATGTGAGGATTGATCAATGCTTCCTTAACTCTAGTGGTGTAAAGGCATTTCTTAAAAATTTAGTTCTGCACTTGACTTGCATTGGCTCTGAGCATATCCTCTTCATCCATTTTTAGCAGCTTATTTTGAATCCCTCTAGTAGCCTTTTGAAGTTCGAGGATGCTTGTTTGACATGTCCTCACTCTAAACATTGCCGCTTTAGTGTGGTATCGGCCAATGAGGGGCACCCCCCCTCTCATCCTTACTACAAAGCTTGTCATATCTCTTCGTGCTTTACGCTAGTAGAGTATGGTCCAATTGGGAGATATTTCCTCTTCTTCTTGTTGGATAGAAGAAGCTTCTTTAGCCTCTAGGATAAGGAATCTTTAGTTGGCTTCCCTGACTCAAGTGAGCATTAGTTCCTACTTCAGTTGTTATCTGATTATCATGATCTTTTGCCTGGGACAGAAATCTAGCAGCGGCAATGAGCTAAAGCCAAATGAAGGCAGTTGGGCGACCGAAACACCATCTTTTTTCACACAGAGGCTACTTCTAGAAGGCAAGATACCTGGACTTCTTCCACAAAAATTGTGCCTAGCTACTCCCCTTGCTTCCTCTACAATGTTCCTGCCAACCAAATCTATTTTGTTTATTGCACATATTGAGTCTTTGGTTTCACCCATTCAACACGTTTTTAATGATAAAATTCATGTGTCCCATATTTTCTATGTTTTTAATTATTTTTTGTTAACTACAATTTATGCTAGCCGTAGTCAATGCCAATAACTACTTTACATTGTTTATCATCAACAAAACCAAACATAAATTCATCTAATTTCAACCCTACATGTTATTAAGTCATTAACATTGTTGATTCTTCTGCTGTGGTTGAACACCAACATTGTGCATGTGTATAAATATGCATATATGTGTATAACATTAGTGTACCTATGATGAATATAATTTGGAAATGGTTACTCATCCTATAAAAGGATGTAATAGATCAAGTATATATCATTTCTTAAAGCTAAAGTTCAATTATAACGAATTTGAATATGAGAGTACAGTAGAATAAGCTTGCCGGTAACTCCGAGCTGCATCTTCCTGTTTGAAAATTGACTCATGGCATATGCCATATTGTGCATTGCATTTATGGAACCATGGCAATCATGTACATGTGGTTCCTTACCTGTGAATCCTGGTCATCACCTGGGCTTGAATCATACCATAGATAACTTTGTTGAAGGTGCATATCAACCTGATCAATCAAAGGAAAAAAAATTACTCTAAAGTAGCCATACTCTAAACTTAAGTTATGCTAATAAACGAAAATATGTATTTAAACATTATTTCTGAATTGTTTTACAACAGGAATCCCTAATAATAAACAGATAATTTTATCATGAATTATGATTATAAATCGTTGATGGTTTATGATGTTTTACAAAATCTTAACCATTCCTATAAAACCACACTTTCAAGAAACAACCTATTGCATTAGCTACATGAAAAGCTTCCCAAATCAAATTATAACCATTTGATCACCATTTATGTGAGAACATTGCTAATTTTAGAAAAAAAACATAATTATTTTAATCTTGAAACAGATTTGAATAGCAACCTAATAAAATTTAAAACATTTATATAATCTCAATACCTGTAAAAAAAAAATCACAAGAAAACCTGCTATTGCATGCCCAAAAATATTGAAAAATAAGTACTTCACAAAACTCCTTCGTTTTAAGCACCTTTCTTAATCTTCCAGGCACCCGACCCGAAGGCTTCAGAAAGGGATAAGTACCATAAGGTAAAAATGGCATTTTAAGAAAAGGAAGGCCAGCAACTTTACCCAAGTAGATAAGAACTTAACGCACTCAATAGTTAAAAATACAGCAGAGGGGGGGTGTGAACTGCTTACTCCTGTTCTTTCATTCAAAAATCTTTTCAGTTGCCCAGAAGTTGACGAGAAGAACATTTTAAGATACCCGGATCCTATCTCTACCGTGTCTTCAGTTGACATTGATATAGTTGCGGCATTGCCATTTGTATTCATTTCTGCTGTGACAACATAAATCGTATTAGCTATGGAACACGTGGTGCGATGATAACTGATAAATTGATGAAGCAACTCATGTTAATACATGTACGATCTAAGTTCTTGAATTCATGGAATCCACCTTTCTTTGTTGATTTGGATATGAAGTAAGTATTCCATCCCAATGGTGGCACCAATACTTGAAATACAAGCCAGTATTTAGGAGAGTCTTTTGGAAAGTCTCCAAGATATGCCTTCACATAGAAGTTCCTCATTTTCATGGTGGCAGAGTCAATTTCAATGAATTGAGTCTCAACAACATTTCCATCAGCATCCCGTACAACTATTTGGTTATCATTAACCTGAAGAAATTAGAATACAAACCAAATGTTAGAAATTAATCTACAGGTGAAAAAGCACCAAATTTATGAAAGAGAATGTACGATGATAAAAACACCAAACTGTAAAATTTTAGATTGGTAATGATGGAGGGTATGACTACAATGTGACTTAAGGCACACTGCTCATCCGAACTTATCTTAATACATAAAAGGAAGTTGTTGAGAATTCATGATCTCTCTCATCTCTTCATAACTACAGAGAAGTAGCAGTCCCAATCACAAGTACTGCTTTCTTGATTTACCATACACCATTTCTTGATTCAGGGGCAATTTAATACCAACAAATCTAATACAATGCCCTTCCATAAAGGGCTACCACTCGAAGGAAATATCCATATCAACATTCTAACAGTAAAAAGTATGAGGTTTAAATGATCGTTAAATGTAGGCAGATCATTCTTCACCCTACAAGCGATATTGGCGACAAGGTCTTCGTCTTGGTGCCTGAGATTTTCCTCATCTTGCTCATGGCATCTAGGTGTTGGTCCAAAATTGTAATCACGGTGGTAGAGTTGATATGGAGCAAGCATTTATTGCAGCCTCTCAACATAATAATCATAAGGCTGTTTCTGTACACATAATGATGTGGAGGTCGCTCCATATGAGTAGGTCCAAGTTATGGCCAAGCAAGGTCACACCCTATGTCTCACCGAGTTTATTGGCCAGCTAAGAAGACGGACTAGGGGCTTAGTCCACAAAGATGCTAAGGCATCTATGCAACCTAATAACTCTGCCATATGCTTGATAGTCGTAAGAAAAATATCTTCCATATGTTCTTGAAGCTGGAGAAAAATCTCGTCTTGCTCATGCATCGTTAAACGATCTTCATGTCATACACCATTTCATGTGATCATGGTAAAGTTAACCAAAATAGACAGCCAAAGTACTCATCTTTACTCTAATACCAACTCAATGCATTGCAAGGTCACAGATAACAAATCATGTATTACAAATATGGTTTTGCTCTTAAGCATGACTAGTCTACAAAGGCTATAACTCAAAAGATTCCCTAAAGAAACATATCTAGAAACACAATAGAAAACCTAAAACATGCAAGCTTGAATGCTCGATTGATTTTGCCTCAAACAACTTGTGGGTTAGTCATTTATGTGCCAAGCAACTAAGAATAGTTGGACATAGGAAACTTAGGAATTTTCTAAGTTTATACCCTCGGATTTTAAATACTATGATTCAACCAAGCATTCAATTGAAATTTACATATTGAGTATACATGTTATCACTTAGTCTTAACAAGATTATAGTTCATGCCAATATGCATAGCAACAAAATTTGCGAGTGTCTTTCAGACTATTTTTCCTCAAAAAAGAGATGATGATGGAACAAAAAAAGGTTCTGCAACCTCTAAAAACTTTGTTTGTCACCAACAAATCCTAATTTTGCAATAATAATGATACCTAATTAAAGAAAGGCAATATAATAATTGGCAAAAGTAACTAAACACTCTTACTTTATTCTTCTATTATAAAATATTCTCTTACGTTTTGAACAGATATAGAGATAAAAGTTCATAATCAATCTTATTTATTATATAAAATTTAAGATCTTCTTTATAGTACTAGTGCTCATCATTCATAATCTAATAAATAATCATATCGTTTAATAATATGATATCTTATTATCTAGTTAGAAGTGTTTTATTAGCCTAAACTAATTATACCTACGATACAAAGGACTAACTATACTGTACAATGAATTGGAACTCCTATGCTCAATCGGACTAATTTATTCGTACACTCAATTTTAATACTAATCATAACGTATGATAGGGATATCATAACAAACGACAAGTGTGATTTTATCCTATTTAACATCAAGTTTCCTTTGGATTCTCAAACAACTTGATGAAATGCAAGTGTATATGAAAGAAGAGTTGAGATGATAATTAAAGTTTTATGTTGTAAAAATTGTATAAATTTTTATATTTTAATAATTCCAAAATAGAATAATAACTACTTATGATAGCTGTCACAATTTCAAGAGTAAGATTCCTCCACGAGTTCATCACTTGTAAGATGCACATATTTGATTAAGTTTCAAAGTGATATATAATGCCAATACACCTTTAATCATCTTTTATGTTTCTTGAAGCACCAAACTCCAACAACACGTTTATAAACTTTATCATATTATTTCATAATCATTAAACTCTCGCATTAGACATGGGCTTAACACATAGAGGTAAAGAAAGTCCTTAAAGTTCCCATGCATATTCTTAAGATGGCAATTTGGTTTCTAGGTTGCATGACACTTGTCTTAATGGTGTCTAGTATAAGCTCTAATTCAACCATTAACTTAGTTGTTAATGGGCAACAAGAATACCTAGCAAGGATAAACCCACAAACTAATGGACAAAATGGGCAACAAGAATAACTTTTAAGGTTTCAATAGAAAGAACCAGAGTAATTATATTCACTTGCTTACTACAATAAAAGGTTGCTACATGTGTACATAGTGACTAGTAAATTTTACGATCAAGCATAGGCATCCATTGTCTCAACAAACTTGATTAGTTAGAAAAGACTACAAATAATAATTTTCTAAAGAATGATCATAATAACATTACATTTAGATATAAGAGGGATAACATGAAAACCTTGAAGATCAAGGACGGAGTCTACCAGTGGCAAATTGTACCCTTTGGTCTAAAAATGTATTGATTACTTTTATGGCTAAGACCCCCTCCCCCCTTTCCCATTGCTCCTCCTAAAGGGACATTAAAATTTTAAGAGAGAAAGAAGTTGATGAAAGGCCAAAAAAAAAAAAATAATCCATTTTTACTACCTCAACAAAAAATCCTTATATATGTCCTCCATCATTCAAATATCTCCCCTTTCATATGCTTAGTATGCCTAAAGCATAAACTAACAAAAATTTTTAAAGATAAAATATAATGCATTGATCTGACATTACTATATTTTGTTGCCCAATAACAATTCCATTTAACAATAAAACATAAAGTTCCAAAACACAAAGTTCAAATCACTTTGAGCTTCATATATAATTAACTCGATCCATTATTTAATAATTGGCCATGCTACTTCAAAAAATAATTATTTGAGTTTGATATTATGATATTGAATCTCTACAAGAAAACCAAGATAAGTATGTTATTCAATGAGTAAAACAAAATATATGGTCTACTTCTGACTCATGTTTGCAACACATACGTTATGACTCAAGTATGTCACTTATTTTCTATTCCTAAGAAGATTCCACATTTTGTGTTTGTAAGAACTTTTCTTATGTCAATATTACTTGTCAATACAATCAAACTATGCAACTAAGAAGAGCAGGATAAGCTTAGAAATAAATGAGTGATGGTTCCAAGAGCAATAAGTAATATGTTGACCCAATATTTGTTTCTAAAATTGAGATGCAACAAATATAACTTAACCCAAAAACATGATGAGCAAAAATGCATTAAAACATAGTCTAAAGTTTAATAAATAACAAGGAATTTTATTAATTATGGAAATGCACTCAATAAATAAAAGATTTTAAGGCTTACAGGAATCTTAGCATACTCTATTCGATTCCATCCCAAAGAATTATACACTATAATTACCTGGAAAAAAAAAAGAAATTCATCGTACTTATATTTAGACTAGTCAAATATAAACATAGGTAGAGAACAAATCAAATTGGAATTAAAACATAAAAAAAACAAAAAAAAATACTTACTAAACTCTTCTTGTTCGAGAGTTCTTCTGTTGCTGGGCAATAACTTACATTAAGTAGACCACACTAAAACAATCATAGTAAATAGATAAGTGCTTATTTGGATGCTTGTGCATAAAAACCATTGAATAATGTTGCATATAATGATGAAATATTCTATATCATACTATTTGTAGGGTGCAATTGCAAAGATGAGAAACTTTGTAATTTTACCAAGCAAATGGTTGTAAATACCAAAGTAAAATCTAAATCACCATGAAACAAATTAGATTCATACAACTTTTAGTGTGACCATTCCTAACACCAAAGTAAATAAATCTGGAATAGAATTTTCATAGCTTAACCTATGGAGAAACACTATTTCTTTTTTTTTTTTTTTTTTTTTTTTGTGAAGAGAGGCTGAAATTTTTGCCCAAATTTGAATTTTAAATCACTGATTTGAAAGACAAAACCACGTCATGGAGCTAATTCACATTATTGTCGAAGTAAAATATAGCATCATAAGAATCTGGATCAAAGAAAAACTTTCCAAGAAAAGAAAGTAAAATTCAACCAAATGAGCCCTTAAAAAAACGTTAACAATTTGTGAACTGAAAAATTATTTCAAATTCTTGAAGTTCTAAACAGAAAAACTGACAAGTTGGCACCTTCTTGGAAGACATTTTAACAGAAAGATTATCATTAATTGATTATTGAATCCTACCCAAAACTTTGACATAATAAAGTGTTCATAAGTAAACAATTGTGTTACTTTCCCTCCAAAATTAAAGAAAATGATCATGCATATGAAAATATTTTTTGTTTTTAGAATTCTTCAAAGAAAGAACTTCCCTTAGCATAATGAATAGTCATACCTAAGTGGGAGTTAACTTCTACTTCCAAACTACTCATTAGTTTGCCAAGAAAGAAACATTGCATCTGTAGCATCAAGTTCATAAAGACAACAACTTCTTTCAACCTTTTTCGCTAGTAAGAACTAATGACTGAATGCAACAAACAGGGTGGGTGCAGCATAACATATATTGTGCTCTATAAACAAGTCAAACGTAGATGTCAATTACATCATATAGCACTGAATATGAATGATTCACAATCAACCTTGACAATTGCATATTTATATTTGTTCATCAAACTACAAAACAAGGTTGGTCAATCAATTAATACCAACTCAATCAATAGTGACTCCCCCAAATCTTTTCTAGCTCCATTCGTGTCAAAGCAATCAAGTAAATACAGTCATACATACTCTTTCATCTCCCTTCTCAATTTACCTAATATGCATCCAATGTTTAGTATATGGAACTACCAAACATAATCTAGAATTCAGCAATTATAGGAGGAAACACAAACTCATATTCCATTGCACATTTTTTTCACTTCAAAACTTCTGATCATAGTTATCATGTGCAATGCTTTCACATCCAAAATATTGCATGCCCATTGTATTTTATTCAATTTACAAAGCCTAATTTTACTCAAGGTTGTTTCCTTCTAACATATCATCTCAAGAAGAGGTCAAAATTAAAGATAATTTCTCATATCCAAGTGATTTAACCTTGCAAGAATGGTTTGACAAGATCCTTTACAGAGCTTACAAGATCTAAGCAAAATTTTCAATAGGATTGCTATATTTAGAGCAAGTACTTTTGTTGAAAATGACAATTGGATTCAGATATTTTTATTCATGATCAACTAATGAATAACAATACATGTATATGTATACATAGAGAGAGACAAAAAGAAAGAAATCAATATCTATGTTAGATATATATAGAAAAAGAAAGTAAGAGAGAGACCAACATTATATATATATATATTAACATAGAGGGCAAGTTTCTAATCTGCCATAAATGAACCCATGTACTAGATGAAATAATAACGAATTAGAGCTTGATACCTGGCTTAACTCAATTAAAGAATTATTTGTGGCACAACTTTCACCAGGATTAGTAAGGCAAGGAATAGCATTGTTTATGACTATCTCTGCCTACAAAATATGAAATAATAAACAATATTAAAATACTTCACTGAAGCAACATACAACTCAACAACAAAAGAGAATTAGTAGCAACATAGGAAGTCATCAAGTAAAAAGCTAGTAAGCTTTAAAAATAAAGATGAACCTCAGAAGCCCCTTGAGCAAGCCGTTTTGCATAGTCATTCATGGTATGTTTCAGAGAAGTACCAGATACAGCATCATGATGTTGAGCAACACCTAAAGCCTGACCTAAGGAAGACGTTGACGGTCCAGAATTCTTTCTTCCTACTAAAAACTCTAATTGACGTGCAGCCTGCATGAAATATATTTGTTGAAGGATAAATTTATTTATTAAACGAAAAGAAACAGCAACAACAAAGCACAAATATACAATTATTTGCAGTACCAGGTAATATCCACTCAGCACCCGAACATATCGCTTAAATGCTGGCCAGCTAGTATAGTAACCAGTAAAATAAGCATTGGGACCATTTGCATACCTGCAATTATTGTAGAGCCATTGTGTAAGAACGGAAATTTCTGATTCAACAAAGAAAACAATAACGTACGGCAAATAATCATCTGTTTTCAGCGGCCACGATTCATTTGCAGCAAATTTAGCATCCGCATAAATTGATGGAGTGGAGTACAATGCATTAACACGACCATCCTGCCACCATAACGATAATGACCATCAACTATCAAAGGATTGCAATTAAAGTTCACATTTCACAACACTAGTTGTATTTGATATAATATTTCAAGGCCTTCAAAGAAAAAATTTAGTTTACTAGAGACCATATTCCACTATAGATTTCATTGTAACGGCAATAAAAAAGTCAAGGCCTTCTTCACAAAAGAACTTTACTTGATAATAATCTTATCCAACTCCAAAAAAAGATAATAGAACAAAGCATATACTTCAAAATTCAAGAGGATAAGTGATTGGGGTTGCCTAAATACTTTTCAAATGAAGGGACTTTCTGTGGTGATAAATCAATTTCTAGGAAAGATATCCTACAGTGAAAAAAATAATAATCACTTCAATGATTTTTAGGTGCATCACTTAACATTGCATTTACCTTCCATGTGTTTAGATGTTTTCAAGGCATTTAGCATTGAAGGAAACCTGACACTAGATTAAAGTTTCAAAGTACTCCAGCATGTTCATGTAGACCAAAGGATTTCACACTTAATCTTTGAATTTTAAGCAAAAAGCAAAGAGTGCTCATTTATCAAGGAACACCTGTTGGCATTATATTAAACTTATTAATAAACTGTTATTTTATAGCCATCTTTTAGCAAATTAAGTACATAAAGTCAATTAAAATGAATTATGCAAATTCAAAACTCTTATAAGCATAGAATTTCAAACACCCCAATGTTCTATTAAATATTTGAACACACAAGTGAAGGAACAAAGCTAGTATTCCAATACGTGTGGGTACACTTAGTATTGTCTCTTCAATTCTTTAAAGGAATAAAATATTGCTGAAGTATTTGTTGCATCCTCTAAGATGATGGACACGATGCTAAAGAGGAGTATGGGCTTCATCCCTAAAACAAATGGCCAAGAAGAGGCCATGAAAGTGGTGCAACTCTTACAAGGGTACAACTCATGAAGTCCAAAGACATAAGATGAAGCCTCTTGTATGTCCCTTAACAATAAAGTTATCAATGATTCTACCAATTTGAGATTTGTCAAAGATACACACCTCAAAGCCCATTAGATTTGAAGTTTCATATCAGAATATCAAAGTGTTTAGGGATCAATGAAGTAAAGAACAAAGAAATTACCAACTAGAGAATACATTTTATTATCAAGAAGTAGTTAGATATGTTCCAAAAAAATATGAAATGACAAGATAGACATCGAGTATGTTTTGTAAAGGTGGATCTTATATAGCTTCATATTAATGAAGAGTACTTGTCATGTGAAAAGAATGCTTGTACCAATATGATACAAGCCATTAGAAGTCCTCAAGAAGATTAATGATAATGTATGTTAGCTAGACTCATTATCTTACAAGGAGATCTACCCCAAGGTGAATGCAAAAACTTGAAGCCATTATAGCCTTCCATGTAGGATGGGGAACCAAAGGTGTCATTGCCCATGGATGGCATTGTATTTGGAGAAGGGGGTTCACTCCAAAAGAACACCATCTTAGAGAAGAAGATGCAACCATGAGATAAGATAAAAAGGCAACCTTCTATGTAGAAAGGGAAAGATGCTATCAACATTCAAGTGGTTACGCCCAAAATAAGGGGCAAATAAGATTCCATGGCTAAAGTTCAAACATGAAGAGTCTCAAGTAGTTGCAAAGGTTTGACTATGGCATCTAGCTGCTACAGTCAAAGACCAAATTAGCTATAAGATTCAAGAGACTTGAAGCCTTTGAAAAAAAGGTTGTGTGATCATAAAACTATTCGAGTCAACTTTGAGTCAAGGGAAGTCTTGAGACAGCATTTTTTACTTTATAACAATATCATCAAGGGGATGTTAAGATAATCAAGCAACAACACCAAAAGATCCAGAGATCTCAAGGAGGTCTCAAGTTGTATTAATGAAGACTACACAACAATTGATGATATGTTAAGTGGCATTCAAAGGCATCCAAAAGAGAAGACTCGAGGACACCTGACAAAATACATCCAACAAAAAAGTTCTATCATGGGTCATTGCCATGGGCACAAAAACTAAGGTATGATTTTTATTGTTGGCTCACTACTATGGATAAGGTTACACAAAGATTGCTTATTTTTATAAAATTTCCTAATGATAATGCCATGTGTATTTCATAGGACGTAAACCATAGAGGAGCTTTCGATAGAAAGGCCTGGGGTATATACTAAGGAATAAATCTATTTATTGATTGCCTAAAATAAGCATTGTCTTCCTTGCAATATCCTCTAAGCAAAACCTTAGTGCTACCATCCCTTTTTTTAAGAGGAAACTTTTCACTTAAAGCCCGTCAGTGCCTACAAGATACCATTGTTTGTTCTATTTAGATGTCATCTCTTTTCTACTTTATGAAATCCACCAAAGAAAACTAATAATCTTATATCTTTTCCTCTCTTTGGGTTAAACTACACCTACCTTATTTCCAAAAAAATGTTTTCACAGAAGTAGAAATATTTTAAAAAATTCATGGATAATATTAACAAGAGAGTTTCATAAAAAAAGGATTTAATTATTTAGCTAGGATCGGTATTTATGTTCGAAATCTGCTTGAGAATTGATTTCACAAGAAATCGATCAATTATTTTCAAATCAATTCAAGAGCTGAATTTTGGGCTCAATTTATTTTTGAGTCAAGTTTAAGCAGTCATTGCCTCACTTGACTTGATTTTAGTTAACTCAAAATCAGGATAAATAATTGTTATTCTGCTAAGTTCATCAAATTAGACAATTAGTAAGGTGGTTAGCATCCCCTTGCCTTTGTTGAGTATTTACATTGTTCATTCTATAGTAATGTGAGATTTAGAGAAATTTTTGAAGTTGACTTTGAACACCAACATAATCATCACTTAAAAACTGCTAGGTTAACAGTGAATATGCTGACTTCTATTAGTCTACTTTACCAGTTCAGCAACAAATCATTGTAAACTAAGCATTTGAACCAGGTTAATCACAAAATGACTTTTGAGTTAAGATGACTCAAATTGAAACATTTTGACCATCAATTAAGTTCAAGTAGCGATGAAATCAAAATTTTTGAGCTTGAGTCCAGTTGGCTCGCTCAAACACAACAAGCGAAGCTGGTTCTATTTATTGCACTTGGACCATTATTGTTTATTAACATATAAGTAACTGCATATCCTTTTTTGCAGTGGTTTAATTCCAATAGGAAAAATTAAATCTATAACTAAGAAGTAAAAATCCACCTGTAAAATTAAAGCAAGAAAGGTTCTTTCCCAAGAAAACAAATATGAACTTGGTATCACACATTAAAAGCCTTTCAACTTATTAGAATTCCTTCCTCAATATGGCTAACTTTTTATCCATCAAAAGCAAAACAATGAAGCAACCAAACAAAAAAAAAAAGCATAAAACATTCTGAACAAGTAATAAAATTTTTCAGTTCATGTAATAGGGTCTTTTGAAATCTGAAAAGAATTATTGAACTATTAGAATTTCATTGCATTATGAGTTTACAGAAACCTGTGAACCATTTATCAGACAAAGCATATAACCATATTGCAGGTGATATACATTATTAATGTTAGTATTTACAATGCTATAGGCATAGGACACTTCATACATTCATGAACATACTACTTTTGATTATTGCATCATAACCTTGGCATATTTGTAATGCTAAACAACCCAGTAAATTCTAAAATTGTGGTCAAAACTTTCAATCAGTGATAATTTGAAATATACGTTTTGGTACTTCAAATAAAATTAGATGAGATCTTTTGATATCAATGAAATCTAATATTTAGTTCAACAATCTTTCTTGTAGATACCTTGTACTACTAAAGATCTTAATCTCTTCATAATAGTAGTTTAAACATCCGAGTCAATATTAAACAACATAATAAGATGGCATATTTAATTATATGATAAATACTTTTATAAATAAAAAAAATCAAATCTCAACCATAGCTTATATTTCATGATTATTAAAGCTTAATTGATTTTTTCATAACAAAATTTTTATTATATTTCATATCCAATAGAATACAAAAGATTCAATGCATGATGTACAAATAGGATAGCACTACAACAAACAAAATAGGCAATCTACAAGATAACTAATAAAGAACATTGAAGATTAATGTTTAGTCTTGCATGATTTTTCTTTCTGTCTTTTGCATTTATATTGAAGAATTAGAAAATCTTAAATCACAATAATTGGAGCAAAATAATCATCAAAAATATATGTCAAAGCCAAAGCTTTATTAGAGTTGATCGCAACATGGTTGGGTGTTAGCAAAGGGAATCCTTTTACAAGAAAGCTTAGGAGTTCTTTATAAAGTTTTTGAATTCTTCAATCTTTGTATTGCCACTAATAGTCTTACATTAGGATGAGACTTAAATGAAATGTTTCCTCAATAAGCTTACTTAATGGTAAAGCACCTGCTAAGAGTTCAACTAGAGTAGAAAGTCAGATGAGATTCTGCCTAATAAAGATGTCGTCAAGGTAAAGAAAATCAACTTTTAGAGGAAGATTTAACATAGAGGAAGGTCAACGGAGAGGAGCTCAGGAGAAGTAAGAAGGGGTGTCATAGTGGAGGTGCATTGCTCACTCTTAATAGATGCTATAAGAGAGAAGCCAACCAGAGGTAACTGAATAGGGTTGTATTCCTCAATGGAGGTAGTCGAGACAGTGATCTAATCAACAGATATACCCTCAGTAAAGACAAGAATTGGAATAGTGATACTCTGATCAGTAGCAATTTGAAGAGAAGCGATTCCAAAGCGGCACAGCTGTAAATTTGGTTGTTTTGCATGTGACTTAAGTTTCAAATTTCTAAAGACAGAAACTAGAGCACTTAACCGTAACTCTTTAGTAAGAGATAAGGTAGGTACTATGGTAGAAATATTCTAATTAGCATTAGTTTGTATAGTTGATGAACCAAAGATGTGTAGTTGAAACACATTTTGCTTGGATTGAGGCTCTTATTTATAAATTTTCTGTTTTTTAGACTTGATATTCTCAATTGGCTATTGATTCCCTTGAACATGATAAGGGTTTTGATACAATTTGATTTCTTTTGGATGAAAATGTGACAAAAAGAGTAAAAATAAAAAAAAATCATACATAATCTACCAAAAGCCAATCAGCGCATTTCCAATCCATATTTTATCTAGAAACTCATTCTGGATATTGATTTCAACACATATCCTTGCAACATTAAGTTGGACAAGGAAAGCAGTTGATGTATCTACCAATAAGACAACTAATAGAGAAAAAAGACTTTTGTTGAAGAAGTGCACAAACAAATATGGAAGCAATATTCAAATTAGCACAATTGGAGCCTCTTACGCAATGAAAAAAGAAATGGGGACCACTTGAAAGTTCTCATGTGGAAGCCTTAGAATATTCAAACTCTATACAACCAGAACCTAAAGATATTCTTTTCATGTTCAAATAAAATTAAAATATACATGAAGTCTAATAACCTAATTGAGAAGAATCCTCCAAAAGTAATTGCTATAAAAGCTTTACGCAATGAATCCATATTAGGATAGTCCAAAAAAAAATTTCAACTAAAGCAAACCTGAAGAGTTAGAAAAACACATACACATCCTCATCGATGAATAGAACAGCTAGTTTATCCTTAAAAGCGGAGTCCCTCAAAATGACCGATTGGTCCATAGTGAAGGTGCATTTATTTTTAACAAGGACTATAACAACAGAAGTCTTGGGGTGCAACTAACGATGTCTGCTATCAATTGCATTAAGTGCACATCAAACCCCCCAACAAAGCTGCGAAGGACTATAGTAAGAAAAGTAGTGGAGGCCAAAACCTCTTAACCACCTGGGCAAAAGAGGCAACCATAGATGGAGAAAGAAGAACGAGAACCAAAGGAAGCATAACAAGGGTAGAAGAGAAGGAACGGCCATTGCGACCAATGCCAAAACCTGTAGCGACAAGGCGTGCGAGGCCAATAAAGGAAGGAGAGCAGGAGATCTTCGATGGCAACTAGATGGAGACATTAAGGGACCGATCCAAGGAGAGAATCCGGAGCCATAGCTATTTGTTAAAGCCATAGCAGGAAAAAGATGATTGTCAATGGCCTCAATGATGACAATGAACCAATGAGAGAAAGCAAGAGAGATGAATGAGAAATGGAGACACAGACGAGCACTCTATTAAAAAACTCTAGCACAATGCAACCTTACAGAGAGTGACTTAATTGATTTAAAATTCACAATTTCAAACATCCTTCAAAATCATACTAAGTCTATTAAACTAATTAAATACATTTGAAGCTTTAATTTGACACATTCTACAGTGTCCTTTAATATCCTGAGAAATAAAGTTTAACAAAAGATTTAAACCTTTCCTCTGGTTCCAAAGTTGAATACAATTTAGAATCAGCCTCTTTATCAAATAAGTTTATTTTTGTACTTCATTTTTTTCATTACAAAGTTCCTAAATCAAGTAGCAATAACTAAGTTGATCCAAATACCACTTTGCAAACAGCAATACTGATATCTTTACCCCCCACAACATCAAAAAAGTTTATTATTGGAATTTACTCTCTTTAGTTTTATGTTCTTATTCAAAAATCAATAACTTTATACCATCCATACAAACCAGCATTATTTATCTTTTTTATTAAGCTCCTTATATTTTTTGAAGACACCTATAATATATTTGACAATATATGAAACAATAGAAGAAATATACATTTCTCCATGAAAGCCCTTCAAAATTTTACAATTAAGCCTGTTTTTTTTTTCAACTAAATACTATTGAATTAACCTTTTGTTATTTCACATTCTACCACAAGACAATTCAAAAACACAAAAAGGGAAACACACAAACTAAATTCTCTATTTGAGGTGACTTTTCTATGATTGTGTTCAAGCAAAAAAGTATGGACATCAGCAAGAGCCATTCCTATTACCAAGCTGCAAGGTTAAAGAAGAACATTGATATCAGGTTGTGCACAGTGTTTTGAAACCATCACAAGCAATTAGTTGCACTAGCGAACCATCACATGAGTAACTTAGTCAGATGAAGGAAAGCTTAAAGGGACTGCACAAAAAATTATTGTAGCAAAACGGAAACAATAGTCTCATTATGAATGTTAAAGAGATTAGTATATGAGGCATAATATCACATATGCATTGGAAAGGATCATGAGTTCTCTATCTCAAAATAGATACACTTAAGTTATTATTGTCTGCTAAAGAGACTTTTGGGCTAGGTTAACAAAAGTAAAAAGACACTAATATTTTAATATAGCCTGAGAGGTGTACCTTGTTTACGTAATGTATAAGCTTGTCCATCTGCTTGAACCAAGATTCAGCATATTGGTATTCAAAATCATCACCCATTGTCCACATAATATGATTTGTTCGTGTGACATTAGCCTGAAAGAAAGCATGCAAACCAATGATTACAGGAACATGGGAAAAATATTTCTTTAAAAATAAAAAACTTAATATGATTTGTTCATGTGACATTAGCCTGAAAGACAACATGCAAACAAATTTTTACAGGAACATGAGAAAATTACTTTCTTTCAGAAAAAAAAAAACTTCATATTTTTCTCAAAAAAAAAAAAAAAGAAAAATAAGAATGGTGTTATGACTGAATGCTACACATGTATATTCAAGAAAACAAAGTACAAATCAAGTTTACCTGAGCCAAAGCAGCAATAATAAAATCATCTACACGCTCATTAACATTGTAATCATAAAGAAGAGGATCATCCTACAGACAATGAAAAAAGAAATGAACTGAGAATCAAACAACTGCCAACCCAAGTTAAGACAAGAACCAACACTACTGAGCATCTATTAAACCCTCATGCCTGGATAGGACTGTCATATTCATTGACGTCGAAGTAAAATCCACGAGGGGGGCCATAATGACCTGGAAAGGTGCTTGCAAAAATCTGGAATTCCCAAATCCCCTGTAAGTTTGAGATATAAAATAGTGTATTCTAAGTTGGAAAAAATACAAAACCTGCGCAGAAGAACCAAAAGTTTCTGAACCACGCCAAATGACTTCTAGAGATTTTTCTGCCTTCCGCTTGATCCTTTCTTGATAATCAATCCTTGCAAAAAATATGGAATCGAAACCAATCTACATGAAAATAACAAAATAATGAGCAAAAAATACCTTTTTGCTAGCACATGAGATGTTAGAGTTGACTAAGACACTTGAATAGAAGTGGACTGAAAAAAGTATAATCAGTTTTGTCTAGATACTCCAATTAAAGTTACTATGCCATGTGTAAGAAAATACAAAACTAAAGGTTAATGATACAAAGATCATTAGCATATTCTTGGCCAAAGGCATAATAAAGTTATTTTAAGATAAACATCATAATAATATGATTGTTGTATGCATTAATTAGAATATTAGCCAATAATCAAATTATATTTGGATTAGTATAAATAAAATATGGTTTGGCTCCATTATTTAAAAGAGTAAGAAAAATTGGTAGGCAACCGAAGCAAAAAGATGAAGGTAAATCACATTTGACTAAATACTCTAATAAAAATTACTATGATACATATCAAAAAATACTAAACTAAATGTCAATGATACAGAAGTCTTTAACCTATTGTCAACAAAAGGCATAATGAAGTTATATTAAGTAATAAACATAATAATGATATGATAGTTGGATGAACTAATGAGATCAACCAATAAACAGATTAAGTCTATTAGCATAACAAAAATATGGCTTGACTCCTTTATTATAAATAAGAAAGAAAAATTTTTGTGCATGTTTATTACATAAGAAACATTAATATAATATATATATATATATATATATATATATATATATATATATATATATATATATATATATATATATATATATTATGATAAACTCTAATCAATATAAAATTTAATTTCTCCGCATCAATGAATTTAATTGTTAATTCACAATCTATACTCAAGTATAAGATTGAATGTATTACAAAGTATCATATTTATCCTTCCTTTTGTAAGGGAAGCTTGCATCTAATCAGTTTCCTTGGTTTGAACAATTTTGTACTAGCTGACTTTATATAAATAATTTTGAAATAAATCAAAATAAGAGAATTACATTCCATATGTAAGAATTGTGAAAAAAAATTCTTTAACCTTGATATCGGCATGTTCTCAAAAAACTAATTAGATTTAAAAAAAAAATTATTTATAATCAAAGAGGATTAGAAAAAAGAAAAGAATTATGTGCTTGATCTTATTAATCCCAATTCAATTGGCAACAAGTATATTATAGTAATTTCCTCAAGAGAATACTTCTAGAAATTTGAGTGAATTCAAAATTGAACTAACTATGTTCAACTTTGAGTTGAAACAAGCATATTTTGAAGCATAAAATAGATTCAAGTCCAACATTTTAACTTCAACTTTGTCAAACACATATTACAAATAATATACATGAAAAGTACATAAACAAGTATGCCTTCACACACAATAACACATGCAACAATAAAACACAATATAATTAGACTCATTACAAAATATATTTCATTTAAACATGAAATTTGGTACACAGGAAAATGAAGATCACAACATATCGCTGAGCATACAATATTGGATAATCTTCTTGTTTACCTAATATAATTGCTCTCATAAATGCTAAATTGAAGAGGCATATTTTAAGAACATATGAATTATATGATGATATGTGTATGGGAGGATGTTTAAAGTGAGAACGAAACATATTACCTCTGCCCCAAGTAAGTAACCTTGGACTGCAGAATGTCCAAACGGATCAATTTGCCAACCAATTCGAGGTGCTTTGTCAAATTGTTTTTTTATCATGCGATGACCAAGAGTAGTTTGATCAATCATATCAATGTAATAAACTGTCGCTTCATCATGCATACACCAGCCACCATTTCTACAACAAAATTTTATCCTAGTAATTAAACTTTTGTAGAAAAATGGATGATATTAGAAAAAATTTTTGGTACATAAGAGCAAATGCATACACAAAATCCAATTGGCCAGAGTCTACTAATTTCTTGACCACTTTTTTAATTTTCTCATCTTGCTCCACCCACCATCTCTGGAAAAAAGCCTGTACATCAATCAAAAGAATTTCAGACATTTTTTTAATCATCTACAATAAATATATAAGTACTGTTCATAATATGTCTAAGGACTTCAGAGTTTAAATTGCAATAAATAGCAACATTACATGATCCTTTTTTATATAACACGTTTAAATAATGATGCAGATAGTTATCTTACTATCTCAGTAGCATTCAAAATTTTGTCTAGCATGGCTAATAAGCTGAAAATGAATGAAAAATTTAGTTTTGCCATCATTTAAGAATGAAGTTTGAATTTTAACTTATCGTACTAATCCTTTATATGTACCAAAGTTTCAAAAACAATATTATCCAATTTTAATAAGCATCAAAATCCATGAAATTAATCCAAGATTTGGAAATAAAAGAAAGCATCTCACACTTAACATCTATTGTAACATTTCCTATACAAACATAATTCTTGGCAAAAAAAAAAGTCAAGAAAAAGGAGAAATTAAACACAATAATAGCTTATTTTGAAACCAGTTTGATGACCCTTCAGCTTCTTTACTTACTAGTTAGTGTTCCCACTACAAACAAACTTTAGTACATGATAATCTCATTTCAAAAGCAGAAGACGTTATTGAGCACCTTTAACACTACTTGTGTAACAACCCAAAGCTTTTCAATCATTTTAAGTTGGTCAAATTGAATTTTAAATGTATCTTATGACATTTTATGAATGGAAATGCAAAACAATCTAAAAAAGACATTTTAGCAAAAAGATCGTAGTGATCAATGTATAAAAAAAGATTCTTAAATATGAGAGTTAAACATTAATTATAATAGAATAAAATAAAAGAAATCTAATAAAAATAATTTTACTAAGATAGGAAATAGTTCGGTCATAAAACAAAAGGTTGAAAGAATCGAGTTGGGATCCTAAGTGAAATACATGTCATGCAAGTTATGGATGTTTCCTTATGAGTTTATGGAGTTATGAAGCCATGTACGAGCGATTTGTAAATGATCCAGACCTATGTGTATGAAACCCATAGCTCCAAGGGAACATAGTACAATATGATTGATAGATCAAAAAGTTTGAAAAAAACACAAAAAGAGACAAAGTCTATGTTAAACATATGAGGAGATTATCAAACAAGCCAAAAAATGATCAAACACTGATAGAAGAATCAAATGGTTTGACAGTTTTCAAACATAAAGTCCTAAGTCTCTTTCAGGTTCAACAGACAAGACGGTGATCATCCGATGCATGTCGACTGATTTGACAAATATATCATATAGTACAATAGGGGCTTGAGAGCAATGGGCAAGGGTAGACTTCGTGTCAAAAAGATCCGATATCCAATGGACATACATTGGATGGTCTAATGAAAAGGATTAGCTGATCCAATAAGTCTATAAACTATTCAATAAAAGTAGATAAACTTAGATGGGTCCAATGTGACTAAAATCATGCAATAAAAGTTGACGAACACCAAAGATAGCATGGAAATAAATAGAATATATAATAAAGCATATGATGCACTAAAAACATGGAAACGTAATGCATGTATAATTTATAATTTCAAGAAACCTGGAAGGAAGACAAAGGAACTAAATAAGAAATTACCAATCTTCAAGTACGCAAACTACATAGTTTTTGGTGCATGTGATTGTTGTTTGATATGCCTACATGTTGTATCTTAGCAAATACTTCTAACTAGATGAATGATATATTGAATTATTTGAATACATGAAATGCACGTGGTATGTTTACTACTTGTATGAGAAAGATTATTTTTTATAATTTGAGCATCTAAAATAATGACTATTTGCTTAGTGCAAGTAATGTGATATTGTATGATAAGAATTATATGAAAAAAAAGTAATGGCTAGTGAGTTAAGGAAATATAATAACCAGTGAACTATGAAAAATATAATGGCTAGTAAGTCATGAAAATTATAATGACTAGCAAAGCATATGAAATAAAATATCTAAAAGTGTTATCAAGGATCAATGTATGATTAAAGATAGCAATACAATCAATTGTTGTGTTAATTAAAAGATGAAAGATGATAAATGCAGTTTTTGTTGTAACCAAGTACCCCAAAATGAGAAACTAAGCTATTTTAATTGTAGAAATCACGAGCAATAAGAACTTAGACTTTTTAAAGTTTCACTTGATTAAGAGAAAACAAGCCTTATAAGCAAGATCAAATTAAGTAAAGAAATGATGACAAACTTGAAATGCAACCTAATGCTTATTCTTTCATGTTTCTTCAATATGTCATTATTGAGTTTATATGATAAAGATCTTTCCTATGATATGACTTAAATGTTATAATAATTATATATAATAATTGTGTTAGATTTTGTCTATCGAACCTATAATGTTAACTTGACCTATTATGACACTAGCATTTTAGATGTAAAAGATGAACACCACAAAAAACCGAGGATCTGTGAGCCAAGCTATGCCATAGGATGTGTCAATGAAAAGCTAAAAATATTCTGTAATAGTATGGGTTATATTATCATTTGAATTAATCAGACAATTTGACAATGTTGCAATACTTATATCAATTGTATGGAGAATTATTATGTGATGTCATTTCCAATATTATAAATTTATATTTTTATTTATATATTCCAATACAAATGATACCATACTCTAATTGCAAAAATGATATTATTGCATTGATTCAATGAATTTATTTGTTTATAAAAAGTAAAGAAAAATAAAATTAACATGGGATAAGCAAGTCTTTCATTGTGATATCCAAGTACGGCCCAAGGTTGACATCACATTAATTGCATCATAACAAGAATCTATAAAATCCAATACAGCATTAAACAATTAAAAACATGATAGATGTCATATTATAGAAATTAAAGTTAGTTAGATACTTGTAATAAGAAAATAAGTTAAATGTGACACCCTAGACATAAGTTGGGTAGATTATCATATTAGAGAAGGCACACACATTATATATATGTGTGTGTAAGTATATATGTAAGTATATGCTGTAATGATGTCTACAATATGTTTGTTCATGTCATATATGTGTGCAAATTAATACAATAAAATATATTATGCTCAAAATAAATTAGAATAGAGTTTGCCTACCTAAATCCTTAAAGTGAGAAGACAACCAATAAAAATAATGGAGGACTAGATGAGTAGCCTAAGGCTAGATGAGAATAACTACTAAATGGATTCGCAAACATTATTTTGTCTTGGAGAGCCTTAGCTCCAACTGCAACAAGCAGACATACGGAGAGGTATCAGATGGACAAGCTGGTTGAACAATTTTACAAGCTAGTAGACAAGCCATATGATACTAAGATTTGAGGGTAAATCAAATCTTGAAAATATCTTGAAGAGAATATTGTAAAGCTTGCTAAGAATTGTATGTTCATGCGTCTACAAGAGATAATGCACAATGAACTGCAAAATTGCCTAAAGAAATATGACAATAATTAAATATGAGCAAATATTTTCAGCTCTTATAAGGTATGTGCCAAAGATGATAGCAATGGAAGAGCAAAAGTGCTACATGTTTGTAAAGAGATTGAATTTCAAACATATAAGAATCTATTAAGAGCTACTTGCCAGACAAAGGTAGAACAAACTAGATAAAAGCTAAGAACAATGCTAGTAAAAGAAAAAGCTTCTCATTTTTAACCCAAAGTGGATTTAAATTTAATAAACAAATGATTGCTTGCACTAGACCACATAGTTCACCTCCACTTACAGAATCTAAAGCAAGGAAGAAACCTTAGTGCAAAATTTACAAGTGGCATTGAGAAGAGAGCCAAGTGAAAAGGAAATTAAATACTTTAAATGACATGAATTGAGCCACATAACCAGATTATGTCCAAAGACTACTAAAGGAGCAATGGGAATCAATATTCAAGAGGAAAAATGCAAATTCCCATGAGTTCCATGGCTGTTGGAACTAGTAGAACAACTCTTAGGCTCCCCAATTCATGGCAAATTGCACAACCCAAAATCTACACAATTATTCAATAAGAAGCTCATCCATCCCCAGATGTTATCACAGGTGCATTAATATTACAAAAAATACCTATCATTACATTATTTGATTGTGATGCATCGCATTAGTTTGTACTTACCAAAATGACGGCAAAACTATAAATGGAACAAAGAGTAAAGTTGTCTATAGGAGAAGAGATAAAAATAAGCAAATATATCGAGCAAGATATTGAAATCAATGAGATCTCTTAGATACCAACTGATTATTATTTGATTGTTAGAATTTGATGCCATCTTAAGGATAAATTGGTTGATAAACCACCAAGTCATCATCGATTGTTAAGAAAAAAATTCAAATTCATATAATTGGCTCAAATGTGTACTGTAGAAAGGACAAGAAAGTGTCTTTGATATATACAATGAAAGCTAAGAAGTTGTATAAAAGGTTGTGAATGTTATTTGGATTCAATGCAAGCAATGGAAAGAAAGGAACTAAAATTATAAGACTTTCCTATAATTTGTAATCATTTTGAGAAATTTCTAAATTTATTAGGTCTATCATCTAATATAAAAATTGAGTTTATGATTGATTTAATCCTAGATGCAAAATCTATTTCAAAGGCATCATAAAAAATGGCATTTATTGAGCTAAAAGAAATGAATACCTAATTGCAAGAAATGATTGAAAAAAAGGGATTTATTAGACTCAATGTCTCCCCTTGGATGCACTTATGGTATTTGTTAAGAAGAATGATGGAAGTCTTCAAACGTGAGTTGATTATAGAAAACTAAATAGAATTATAATGAATTTTTTTATCGATAGTAAAGGGCAGTAGTATTCTCAAAAATCAACCTACAACCTGGTGATCATTAGTTAAAAATAAAAAAAAAAAGATATTCCTACTACTATATTAAGGGCAAGATATGATGATTATAAACTTCTTATTTTTTCATTAGTCTGCAAAAATACTTCAACTGCTTTTATGGATCTGATGAACAGGGTGTTCCAACAACGATTGTGCTAGTTCATTATAGTTTTTATTGATGACATACTAATTTATTCCAAAAATGAAGATGAGCATAAAAGACACTTATATTTGATAATAAAAGGGTTGAAAAACTATTAATTGTATGCAAAATTTTTTAAATATAGTTTTTAGTTATATAATATCTCATTTCAACTCCAATTCTAGTATTACAAAATAGTGATATTAAATTTCAAGCATATGTTAATACTTCATTTCAAGAAATACGATGTGTTTTGATGCAAAATAACAAAGTTATATCTTTTGCTTCCAAACAACTCAGGTCTCATGAAAAAAAATTATCCAATACATGATCTATAGTTAGCTACAATTACGTTTGCTCTTAAAATATTAAGGCATTATCTTTATGACTTTAAAAATCAAGTATATTACGATCACCATAGTATCAAATATATTTTTACTTAAAAAAATTGACCTTGAGATAGAATATGGCTTGAATTGGTACAAAATTATAGTTTAGAAATTATTTGTCATCCTGACAAAGAGAATGTTGTTGTTAATACTTTAAGAGAGTAAATTTAAGTAGCAAGATGCTTAATTTAGAGGAAGCTCCACTAAATTTTGATCTCAACTGAGGTAAAATACAATGTCTTTGGCTAACAAGAGGAATTTTTATCAAATGACAATTGTTGAAGATTGGCTATAGGAAGTTCAAGAAGCTCAACACAAAGATGAAGTGTAGAAAATCAAAAATAAAAGGCAAGTAATCTAAGTTTAATTTAAATGAAAATGAGACAATGCATTATATATCTGAAGATGAGTGAAAGACACATTTGAAGCAAGAAGCACACAAAAACACTGTGTTATACATCTACATATAACCAAATGTATCAAGTTATGAAGGAATCAATGTGGTGACCAAGTATGAAAAAACATATTAATGATTATGTGAGTAAATATTTAATCTATCAACAAGCTAAAAGAGAGCGCCAAAGACAGTGGATTATTGTCGACTCTTCCCAATCCTGATTGATATTGGAAAGATAAATTTATGGATTTTTTATTAAAGTTCTAAAGTCTAGTCAAAGATATGATATTACATAAATAATCAAGGATAGGTTGACTAAATAAAAATATTTGTTTCTTATTAAGACTATTTACTCTACAGAGAGACTAACACAAATATATGTTGATCAAATTATAGGTTATATGAAGTGTCCAAAACTATTGTATTCGACAGATTCTAAATACACTTTTCATTCCTAGAAAAGATTACATAAAGCTTTTGATATTAAAATTCAACATAACATTTTATTCTCAGATGAATGGTCAAATGAGAGGACAATAAAGATATTAGAAGATATGTTATAACTATGTATCATTGATTCTGGTGAAAGCTAAGCTATGCAGTTGGCATTGATAAAATTTACTTATAATAAGAGCCAACAAACAAGTATAGAAATGGTGGCATGTGAAGCAATGTATGATAAATATCAATCAGCATTATGTTAATACAAAGAGAATAAAAATAGTAACAAATTTAATTGAAGAAACTACTAAAAAGTCCAACTTATAATATATAAAATTTAAAAGGTGTAACATTATAAAAGCAAATAACTTAAGAAGAATATGTATTTCTGAAAGTGAGCCATATAAAAGCAATAACCATATTTGGAAAGAGAGAAAAATTAAAGCTAAGATGTATTGGGCATTTCAAAATAACGAAAAAAATTGAACAGATTACTTATAGATCACTTAACTTTAGAGTATATGATGTATTCCACATTTATTCATTGTACATATATATTGAAAATCCTTCTCATATTGTAAAATATGATCCAACTATTATGAAGCTAAAATCTAACTTGAGTTAAGAAGAAAAGCTAATAAAACTTTTGACTAAAAATATCAAATTGAGGAGTCCTCTCATGACTAAAGTGCAATGGGATAACCAAATTGAATGAGAAGCTATATTGAAGCTAGAAATAAAGATGCTTAAAACATATCCTAATTTATTCTAAATTTCAAGGATAAAATTATCATGATAAGAAAAGAATTTGTAATGCCTTAAAGCTATTTTATTATTTAAATTGGTTAAATTAATTTCTATATGTATTTTATGACATTTTATAAATGAAAATGTATGAAAAAGATTTTCAAATAAGAGAAGTGGACATTTAATTATTATAGAACAAACTAAGAAAAATCCATTGACAATAATTTCATGAAGATCGGAAGTGACTCAACCATATAATAAAAGGTCGAAGTATTTTGAGAAAAGACAACCTATAATTATAAAAATTGTTATAAAAACTATTAAAAATATCAAACCATATTGAAGAATTATAATTTTAGTATAAAAATGTAGAAAACAATGAGTAGCTCAGTTTAAAAATAGATTCGTAAATTGTTGAAGTTGTTTTGGATGAGATAAGCAAGAAACTACAAATCTTTATAGTTGCTATTAAAACAATATTTTATATCCCTCACATGAATGGGAAATTTGGTTAAGTAGAGAGAGGAGTAAACTCAAATCCACTTAGTTCAGCAAGTAAATGGAAAACGAAAAAGGGGACATCAAGTGAAGCTTAAGAAAGAACAATTGAAGGAAATTCTAAGAAATGATTGTTGTGGCAATTTCGTAAAAGGGAACAACGTAAATTTTATCTATGATTTAAAGTATGTTTTTAAAGGATCAACTAAGGATCCTAAGTTAAATGTATGTTTGAGTGCTTGCATGCAAGTTATAGATGTTTCCTCATGAATATATGGAGTTTGAAGCATGTATAAGAGATTTGTGAAGGATTTATACCTGCATGTATGAAACTTATAGCTCCAGGTGAGCATCACATAATCCGATCAAATGATTGGACAATCCAATCAAAGGATCAAACAGTCCAAAGAAAATAAAAAAAAAAGAGACTAAGTGTCAGAGGATCTAATGGTAGTATCAAATAGTCCAATAAATTTTTAACATAAAGTCCTGAATCTTTGTTCAATGCTCAATGGATGATCCGCTAATCGTCCAATGCATATTGAACGATCCAACTCTTACTTTAGACGTTATGATGGGGACCTAGGAGCAATGAGTGTAAAAATAAATGATATGTCTATTGAACGCACATCAAACGGTTCGATAAAAATAGATAATCATCAATCCAATGAGTCCAATGTGACTAAAATCATGCAATAAAAGTTGATCACCACTAGAGAAAGTGTGGAAATAAATAAAATACATAGTAAAGCATCTAATGCATCGAATACATGATGGAAATGTAATGTGTGTATAATGTATGACTTCAAAAAACTAGTAAGACAATTGAGCTAAATAAGAAATTATTGATCTTCAGGTTGTCGAACAACATAGTTTTTTTTTAGCATAAGATCATTGTTTGACGTAATGTATTATGTATGCCCACATATTATATCCTAGGAAATATTTATTACAAGACCAATGATATATTGAATGAATTGAATACAAGAAATGAATATGATATTTTTATTACTTTTATGAGAATAATTATTTGTTATAACTAGAGTAAAAATAATTACATACTTGGTGCACATAATTTACTACTATATTATAGAACTATATGAAAAGCAATATAATGACTAGTGAACTAAGGAAATATAGTAGCTAGTAAACCATGGAAAAATACAAAGGCTAGTGAGCCATAAAAATTAAAATGTCTATTAACCAATGTAAAATAAGCAAAACATAAACTATCGAAAATGAATGTGACTAAAGATAACAATGTAATAAATTGTTCTTTCATAAAAACAATGCAATAAATTTTTCATTGTGCATTAAATGATAAAAATAATAAATAGGATTTTTATTGTAACCAAATAGTCTGAAATGAGAAAACTAACATAGAAATAAGAAATAACGGGAACTTGGTATTCCTAAGGTTTCACTTCATTAAGAGGAAACAAACCTTTTAAGCAAGATCAAACTAACAAAAGAAATTATTATAAACTTGAAATGCATGTGAATTCTTATTCTCGCATATGTGTGGTCATGCATAGCATGTTATTATTGAATCTATATGAAAAAGGCTTTGTATATGGCATTAACCAAAAGCAATATGATTTACATGTAATGGTTGTATTAGATTATTAAGTTTATGACAATGGCTCAACCTATTTGGCACTAACACTTCAAGTGTGAAAGATGCACACACAAGAACTGGAGAATTTATCAGTCGAGTTATGAAATAAGACAAGTTAATAAAAAGCTAAAATTTTTTGGTAATAGCATGGACTATATTGTAATTTGAATTACTCAAACAATTTGACAATATTATAACATTTATATGGGTTGCATGGACAACTATGGCACACTATCATTTCCATTATTGTAAGTTTATATGTTTTTTATTTCTATTCCGTAGTAAATGATACCATACTTTAATTGTAGAAATGGAATTATTGTATTGATTCAATAAATTTTTTTGTTCATAAAAAGCAAAGAAAAATACATTGAATTCAAGAAGAGCAAGTCATGTGCCATGACAATTAAGATTCGGGAAAATTAAATAAAAATTTGCATAGGGCAAAGGCTAGGAAGCTTGATCAAGCAAAGTTTTCAAATAAGTTTGGGCAAATAATTCGAGCAACCTTCAAGGAGAATTGGAACAAAATAACAAGATTTTGATTTGGGGACTTGAATTTAAGCTTTTTTGTGGTGTATAGCGCCATTAGGAGTAGTTTATCTCTATTTAGAAGGTCCCAATGATATTAAAAATGAAGACGGCATGATTGACGTTGAGATGGTGAGGCTCGATGCAGAGGCGACATTGTCAGGTGCAACGAAGACTTGGCCAGGCTAAAGGCGACACAGAGGCGAAGCAGGTCAAAGTCGGTCGATGCAAGTCAATGCAGGTGGCACACATCGAAGTGTGTCGATGAGTTTGATGCAAGTTACGCATGTCGAAGTGTGTCGGCTCAGGTAGGCATGGGTCAACGTGGGTTGAAGCGTGCCAGCATTGGTCGACGCTGCTCAATCAGCTTCCAAGTACTCTTCGGGAAGTGTGAGTAGCTTTTGAAAAGCTGCAATCAAATGTTGTCTTCTGAAATCCCTAATAAATATAATCAGATGCTGCTAGTTCTTAGGGAGATGACAACATTCTGCCAACAAAGAAAGAGAAAAAAAAGAAAAAGAGAGTAAATGGTTTCAAGGACTCAAAAAATGGAGAAGACGCTAGGATCGCTTCTGATGACGAAGGAGAGAAGACGGCTAAGGCTTTCAGGAAATGGAAGTGAACTCAAGAGCATAAACATGAGGTTTCTAAACCTCAACCAGAGACAGCTCAACTTGCAAACAACCTCCAACCAGGGGGGGTCTTTAGAGAAGCTTTTTCTTTTTTCCCCTTGCAGCTCGCAAGAAGAGAAATTCTTATATTGGCGCTCAACGAATGGGCCCAAAACCACATTCGATTCACGCTTCTCTATCTGTATTCCGACATTGGGGCTTTCCCGATGAACCTAGCATGTTAAAGGTTTTCACTTTCTTTTTTTTAATAATTTCTACTTTTTCATTTGGTCCCGCCACTCTTTATACCATCATTTATATTACAATGAAGAGTTGTTTGCAAGTAGATAAAATGTAATGTTTTCGAAAAAATTATTTACCCATGGAGCTCTTGAGTTGTTTTTTCAAAAGGATGCCATTTTTTATTCTATCATTAAAAACTATCATTTGCAATCATGCACGATTTGAGGTTATAATAATGTTTTTAGAGATGGTGATATGAGAGGATAATGGTCGAGCTTTTTAAGGCTTTTGCCAAAGAAGATGAAGGGATAGGATTCAAAACTAGCTCTTCTTGAGATCTTCGTGCTACCAATAATTATTGGAAGAAAGAGAGAAAGAAGAGGGCAAAAACGCACTTATTCAATCCATCATGTAACGCAGTTGGGATGAGAGAAATGATAAGAGGTAAGAGCATGCTTTCTGAAACTTTCATGTGATAGAACAACGATGAAGGATAAGAATTCTAAAACTTCTCTTATATCCTTCGTGCAAAAGTTAAGAGGAAAAGAGAGGCCTAGGTCATCTCCTCAATGCATTTCAACATTTTGGTAGCAACGAAGGATGTCGAGAGTGTGTTAATCAAGCTATAAATGATTATAGAATATTTATTAAGTTTTGTGAGTGGTTCTTAGTCATGTTAATTAATAGAATAGACATGCAGATTATGCATCCAGACATCAATAAAATATGTTAACTGATACCTTTGGTGACATTTACCCTTTAGGGGTAAATGTTTTTCACATGATCTCCACTCCAAGTTTGCAAGAGTTTAGTACAGTCTTCTGTCTGAAGCCAAAAAGCATCCAATTCAACAATTTTTTTATGAGATATAACCACTCCCAATTTGGGACTAACTTACCAAGCCCTTGTTGCTTTGAAATTTCACATTTCTTAAGGACGATATCTCCTACTTTAAGAGAATGTCTTTTGGCATGCTTGTCCAAGCATTTTTTCATGCTTTGCTTTTTATTAAAGTATTTTAAGTGCACTTGAAGGCATTTCAAGGAGATCTAGCTCGAGTTTTCTAACTTCATTTGTTTGTTGGGCATCAACTATGTCCTGTCATTCTCATAATTTTTGGACTAGTAGAGTGCCGTGATTGAGGATTGGATCTCTAATTTCAAACAAACCATTGACTTAACTAACAACTATGTTACCAGTTGTGAGTCACTGAAAACCAATAGGTGTTTGACTCGCAAGCCCAAAACAAATTTCAATCCAACTATTAACACTTCATATTCGGCTTGGTTATTTGTAACTAAAAAGTTGATTATGATCCCTCATTTTAGTTTAATATCCTCTGAACTTAGTAGAACAAAACTAATATCACATGAATCTTGTCCTAAGGCTCTACCCACAAACAACTTCCAAGTGTCCAAAGGAGACTCGAGTTCTGCTTTGAAGGAAATCCCTTCGATCAGAAAATCAACAAATACTTTAGATTTAAGAGATGATCAAGGTATGAAATTAATCTCAAATTTTCTTAACTTAATGACCCATTTTTGCAATATCACTCAGACTTCTATCGACTAAATGATGCATTTCAAAAGCTTGTCTGTGACGACATTAATAGTGTGGGATTGAAAGTATCGTCATAGCTGTCAAGCAGAGATGAGAAGCATTAGCATTATATTTTCTAGTGGAGTATATATTGATTCTATATCCTTTAAAAGGTGAGAGACATATTATTGTATTCCTTTTTCTTCTTAGATTAATGCAAAGCTAACAACTGAGTACAAGGCTCCTAAGTAGATGAATAATAGTTCTTTAGTTATTAGATTGCTTAAAATAAGAGAATGAGATAGATAAGTCTTAAATTCCAAAAATATCTTTTCACAATCCTTTGTCCATATTAGTCTTGCTTTGTTACACAAGAGTTTGAAGAATGGTTAAGATTTTTCTCTCTTGACTTGAAGATGAAACGGCTAAGCCCCACGATACATCTAACGAGACATGAAATGTCCTTTCAAGTCTTCGATGAGGGCATGTCTAAAAGAACTTTTACCTTATTTGAGTTTGGTTGGATTCCCTCTTTTGATACCATATAACCAAGAAACTTCCTTGATGATATGTCAAAAGTGCATTTTAAAAGATTGAGCTTGAGATTGAATTTTTGGTAAGTCTCGAAGGTTTCTCTTAGATCTTATAGATGCACCTAAAATGAAGTACTTTTTACTAGGAGGTCATCTACAAATGCTTTGAGGTTTCTATTTTTCTGATTCTAAAAAACAAAGTGAATCATTATTTAATAAATTGCCCCCACCTTGAGTTCAAAAGATGTGACTTTATAACATAATATCCTAAAGTTGGTAATGAATATAATTTTCTCTTCTTTTTTAGTCATCTTAATTTGATAATATCCAGAGAATGCATCTAAAAAACTAACGACTGTGAAGCCAGTGGTCAAATCTACAAGATCATCATTCAAGACAAAGGGTATGAGTACTTTAAGCTAGCATGATTAATACTGGTATGATCCACACACATACGTCAGGTATCAAAGCAAGAATCTATAAAATTCGATATAATATTAAGAGATTTAGTATGCTATGGACATCACAAAGCTTGTAGACCAGGTCGACCAGCTTTAAAATGAAGATGATAGTTGAAAAGCTCCATTGATGTTGACCAGGACCACTATTAAATGGTATTCTAATACTTATTAAATTGATAAGCAATAGAGTTACACATCAGTAAAGCAACTGGTAGAAGCATAAATATTTATAAGAAAGTGCTTTATCCACAATCACAAGAAAGAAATAGGTGCATGCTCGAGATCGAATTTACGTCTTGTGTTTTCAACTTAATGCAATCTTTAACATTGTGAGTTTTGTGAAAACTTATTACCAAGTTAAATAAGAAAACGGTTATTTGAGTCTTGGTTTTTCTTAAACAAATATAGAATTCACATCAACATAAAACAGGACGATCATTAAGTTACTCACTGCGTTAATTAGAAAAAAAAAAAAAAAAAAAAGAAACAGGCGAAGGATAACTGTAAGTATACCTGTTCTGCATAAATGAACTTCCTGTTCGGATCTTTAAGCAACGCCATGACCACAGAGTCCAGCACATTTCGCACGCAAGCACCCTTTTACACATTAAACAAAAGCTAAGTCTTCGAATCGACTTCACGAACGACGCCCAAAACAAAGCAAATTATCTGTTGGGAGGCATTAACAACCTGTATGCTGTTGTTGGATCCTGAGTAGTACTGATCAACCGTCTTCAACCATCCAACATCGTCATGAGTGTGAGGTACGAGGTGAACGTTGAGCTTCCCTTCGATAACCCCCGCGCTCGTATTGTGCCTAATATAACTCCCACCAACGTCCGCGATTAACATCGAGATGAACAGCATTGCCGACAAGTATAACATTTTCTCTGCCAACGGTAAGCAAAGATGGGACTTCGGATGAACGCTGGTTGAATAAATTGCTCGAACGGCGGACAAAATATAAGGTTTCCCACTTCCAAGCTGCTTTGCTTTGGGCGACGTATGAGAGGGAGAACTGAAGTTTATCGACTCTTCGATCGAGTAATGCAGTGTGCGTCGCCATCAGAGAAGTAAGAGGAAAGACGGTGGCAGCTGCTGTGGCCCGAGCCTTGAGAACTGGTCAAGAAAGCGTGCCCGTCTGGGAAAGGCGATGTCCCCATTTAATAACCGGAGAAGTTGTCGCAAACGGCTTCCGCTAGCGAAAGAATTCCTTAGAAATTCTACAAGACGACGAAATTGATACATCGCCAGAATAGTAAACAAAAAATTATATTTATTTATTAGTTTGAAATAATAATTTTATTTTAACGTTTTAATTTAAAAACAGTTGAAATATTTATATATACATCACCAATCCAGTTTGAAAAAGATATTTTCAGTTTGAATTTAAATTATTTATATTTGAATTTAAGTGTAATTTATAACCAAAATGAAATACATAACATCTTATTAATAAAGATTAGAATATGATATTATAAATAAAATATTTGTTTTAAAAAATTACAACACTAGTTATGAATTTAATAATGATTAAACGATATGTTATGTGATTTTCTTCATTTTAAAAAAGATGAATGACAAAATCATGTCAAAATCATGATTTGGTGGATCTAATGCCATATTTGTTTTTGTTGGATCTAAAATAATTGACAAACATAATAAATAAAAAGTCAATATATTTGTTTGTCCTTATTAACATATTTGATTGACATTATCGTTTAGACCTTGTAAGTCAATCATTATTTATTATATATTTTATTTAATTTTTAGTTAATTTGTCAAGTTATTTAAATCTATGTTTTATTTTAAGTCATTGAACAATTAATAGATATGTTTTTATATATTTTGTTTTAAATTCATTCTAAAACAATCCTATAAAAACTTTGTAAATTTGATATAAAATCTGTTTAGAAATTATTTTTGAAAAATGCTTAAAATTGATTTTTGAATTGTTCTCATATTCGTTGTTGTCTGTGGCTATTTAATGCCTTAACCATAGCCATCAGTAATTGTTTCTACCACCAGTGCTAATCAGTTGCTTTGTTTTGAGTGAGGGATAAGAGAGAGAAATGAAATTTATTAACTCTTTGAAGTATTCGACAAGCTACATATAAAAAAGATGTTAAATCAAATATATTTCTTGATTTCATAATCATAAATTTATAACCTCGATCCATTTTCATTTTTAATAAAAAAAAATTATTTTACTTAATAAAAATGATATTCAATTATATTGGCTTTCTTTTATTGGTCCTTAAATGTTAGGTTGTTATTTTTGTTAAATAATGTTAAAATATATCAACTTCCATGTTTATTCCTATTTCATAATCTATTAGTTTTATTTTGATTTTTTTATTCCTTACTTAAGATCCGTTACTCAAATAATAATATTTTTATTTAGCCTATTTATGATTTCAAAAACAATCGTTAAAACATTGACATTTAGCTTTACCTTTATAATATTTTTAATCATTTTTGTCACACATCAATACCCCAAGCAAATGCATTACAGCCTTGTCATGAAAAAATATAAAATATATTTTTATTATATTTTTTTAACGACCATTAAAGCAAAGTACATTTTCTTAATAAAAAATTCACGATGAATGCATATTATATGATTTTAATACTCTCTTCATCGGTTTTTTTTTTTTTTTATATAACAAAAGAAATATTTATTAAGCCAGAAATATAAATGGCCAACATTATTACTCAAACATAGCACAATAAATGCAAAGTCTCGTTCATAGCTATTTGCATTTAACTAAATGGGCACAGTCCATTTCCATCGAGGAGATTTTATTTAAAAATATTATCACATAATCTAATTATTTTATCATATTAATTAATTTTTAATATGATAATATCTTTAAATAATATTATTTAAAATTATAATTTTTTTATAGAAAAATCATATCAATATATCACTCAAATTTGAATGAGATTTAAAATGTGTTAATCACAATATTAAAAATAAGAATACTATATTAATTAGATAACATTAAGTCACAATAAAAAAGATAGGTAATTTTTAGATAAGATTGATGTCATATTCGAGCTTTCAGCAAATTTTTGTAATTCCTCTACAATATCAAAATTTATACATTAGTTAATATATTTAGTTAACCTCGTTCCACTTCTTAGAATTGATATTTAAACTAGAAGTCACCATCTCTCAATCTAATCATCATGCTCACGATATGTCATCCAAATAAAATATGAGGTTTTACCAATATGTTACATAACTGAGCTAGAAATTAGTTCACTCAAGGTTGAGATAACACTCTAATGTAAATCAACATGTACGTGATGCCAACGCAAATCTAATGACACAGTAGCACCCCACGTATCACGTAAAAATTTAAAATATGACCCTTAGTATTTTTAAGTGTTTTTTTTTTATATTTTAGGCTAGTAATTTACTCTCATACTTCTTGAGGTCTAGATAAATAAAGACACTTGTTATAAAACATGAAATTTTGAATGCAATAATGAAATGTTGTTAAGTTTTTTTTGATACGAGAAGTGTCATGAGTGATCAATTAAAGGTAAGATTTTGGAGGTGTCCTATGAAGACAAGTAAGATACTCAAAAAAAATCTCCACTCATTATCTAGCAAAAACAATCATGATGATTACCAATAAAGTACTTAATTATTATTTTATCTCATAATTTTTTATGAGAGGGATTACTCATCACATCTAATTGCTTTAGCTTGTACTTATGAGTATGAGTTAATATGTTTACAATCTATGAACTTCGTTTGACTGTACCTTGCAACTTTCATCACAAAATTGAATTACATTAGATGTGGGTAGCTAAACCACTCCTTATCAGGCTGAAATTCCTAATATTAAAAAGATTATGCAAGTTCTCTATTTTTGGAAAGTCCTTACTCGATGATCCTAAGATATTCCAATTCTAAACTAAAAAGTACTTTATTTAAGCCCTAATACGAATCTATTACTTGAACCTAAATATTCTCATATTATCTATGAGCCAAAATAGGTTCTAAGTAATTCATCATACTTCACTTACCAAGCTATCATAATATTCATACATTATCCCACAATACCAATGTATCATCATATTCCACATACAAACTATAAATCCAAAGCACATCATATAAAAGTCAATTATTAAAGATATATTATAAATGATTATAATAAAAGTTTAATACAACCAGATACCCAATAAGTACAAATAACATTGTTATGAATGGAACATAATCACTATAACTAGTACATCACAAAATTTAAAGCTAAAACATTAAGACTACTAAGATGCACTGACTCCATTACTCCTAACTCTAACTCCAACATAAGCGTCTAACTCTTTGGACCTGCATGAAATATAAGAGTGTGAGCTAAACCTTTCTATGAATATCTACTAATTTTTTGTACCTTTCATGACTTAGATTAATTTTTTTAGATATTATTTTATGTAATAAAAAGATGTGAGAAGCAAATAAAGAGGTATAGAAAAAAATATTAAAGTCCACTAACAAGGGAATAAGATCACTAGGAGACTTAGACTTATTACCAAAACAAATTTCGAAGAAACTTAGATCAATACTACAATTCACATAATTATTGTATACAAATTTAACTTTTAATAGTAATTGATCCCAAAATTGAGGTTATTCTCCTATCATGCTACAAAAAAGATTTCCTAAACAATGATTAATTACTTCTGTTTGTACATTCATTTGAGGGTAATAGGCTCATGAAAAATTTAGTTTAGTCCTTAGAAAATGCTATAATGTCTTCCAAAAATAGCTAATAAATTTTATGTCTCGATCAAATACTATGGTCATAGGGACACCATGAAATTTAACTATTTTAATAAAAAATCTTGGCTACGTAGGCATCATTTGAGGTCTTACGACAAATGATAAAATGAGTCATTTTAGAAAAACAATCAACGACCACAAGGACAGGGTTGTGCCTTGATGAAGTCTTAAGTAATCCAAGAATAAAATCAATACATATGTGCTTCTACAGGTTTTTAGGTACAAGTAGTAGGATGTAAGGTCCTTGACTTATATTTAAAGATTTTATAGTTATGCATGTGCAACATTGAGCTATAATGGATGTAATATAATGTGTCATTCTATGCCAATAAAATTTCTATGAGATATCTCTAAGAATCTTATCTCTCCCAAAATGATCAAATAATTATTCAATGTGTATTTTTTAAACTAAAAAGTCTCTATGTGATGAATTTATGATATGTAACATATTATTTATATATAAGTATCCATCTTTCAAGCTAAAATCTCTTGATACAAGATTTGGAGTTGATTTGATTTTCTAATAAATGAGCTCAAAGTTAGAACATTCAGGTTTTTGGTTTTTAATTTGGTCAAAATATGAGACATTTATAAAATGATCAATAGGCAAACATGTCGACTAAATGCATCAACTATTTTGTTTTCTGAGCCACACATTTGTTTAATAACAAATGTATACTTCTAAATGTACTTAAACAATTTGGTATCCCTATGACTAAGATCTCGTTAGGTATTTAAGGACCTAAGCACCTTATGGTCAAAGTATAAGACAAATGTTTTTGACAAGTAACATCTACAATGTTGTATAAATTGAATTATGGTATATAATTCCTTTTTATATGTAGAATACTTTTTTCTAATGTCGTTAAGTTTCTTACTAAAGAAGGTAATAAGATATTTATCTTGACTAAGGACACCACCTATCCCTTCTATTGATGCATTGCATGCAACCTCAAAGGTAGCAAAAATATTATTTAAATTTAGAATGGGTGCCTTATTCATAGCCTCTTTCAACTTTTTAAAAGTTAGGGCTGTAGATTTTGTTCAAGTAAATTTATCAAATTCAGTACGATAAGTAATCATTGTTGCAATAGTATTGAAGTCTTTAATAAATAATTGATAGAATATGGCTAGGCCATGGAAGCTTCTAAAATCATGAATTATTTTTGGATTATGTTACTTCGTAATTATCTTGACTTTATTAGATTCAGTAAACAACCCTTTAAAAGAAACTATGTACCTTAAGAAATTAATCTTAATTGTGAATAAGTTATAATGTTTTAGATTAGTAAATAAGTATTATTTTTTAAAGGGTAACATAATTTGCACAAATGAACCTGTGTCATCAATCTCATGAATATATTTGATATATTTAATAACCCAAATGACATCATTAACCATTCTTACAAACCATCCTTCATCTTAAATATTATCTTTCATTCATCTCTTATCTTAATCCTTAATTGATAGTAATAACCTTCTAAGCCTATCTTAGAAAATATGGTGACACTTGACATCTAATCTAAGATGTCATCTAAATGGGGAATAAGAACCCCGTAGTTTACTATAATTTTGTTAATTGTTTACTATCAACGCACATTCTCCTTGTTCCATCATTTTTGGGCGTTAAAAGTGCAGAGATAGCATAGGAACTCATACCTTTTTAGATAAATCCTTTTTATAGCAGATATCCTACCTGATAAGATAGCCTAGTATAAGCCTTCAGGTTTAACCTATAGTAAGGAAGATTGGGTAGGTCACACTAGGAAATTGATCAATCAAGTGTTGTATGTCCTACATAAGAGATAGAGTGTTACGTAAATCATCTAGAAAAATATTTAAAAATTTGTTTAATGAGCTCCATATAATAATTAGTTAATTTGATAAGATGGTGCTAACTCTTTAATTATAAGAAACCAAATTAAGTCTCTTTGTTTAAGAGTCTTCATAACTTGGGATCATGTAAAAAAGCTTAAATACTTTACCTTTCTCTTTTCTTTATCCATGGACTTAAGATTTTTTATAGATTTGTTAAGCTCGAGTAACTGAGTTTTTGATGAGGTGAGAAAGGGTGTAATATAAGGGTATTTCCTTCATTAACAAAAGAACACATGATAGTTTTATCCTTCAAAGTCATATCCCATCAAAAAGTTATGGTTTTCTAAACTTAAGATGACCTACTTATATAAGTATGACATCACATAAAATCTCATCATTATGCCTAACTAATTTTAAAGATACATAACATCTTTACATAATAGTTATAGAGGTTTTATCTATCTATGATATAGAGTAAGGATTTTGGTGTTCCAATAAAGAAGCTCTTATTTTCTTAATAACATCAAGAGATATTACATTGATATAACTACCACTATCTTTGATCATCCTACATGATTTTTTCTTAATTTTATGCTGGTACTAAAGATGTTGATGTGCCTCTAGTCGTCTTGTGATTGTAGGGTTATAAGGGTGCACCTAACTCTAAAATTTTTCTTGTTTTTTAATTCTTGCTCAGCTTTCTCATTGAACATTATGATTTTTATTTTTTGAGTTTTTTTATTCATTATCACTATTTAGGTTCATAATTATAACTCTCTCTAGATAATTAATGTCTACATGTCCCATTTCATGCACTTAAAATAGGCAATTCTAAATTTGATGGTTTGAATTTTAATGGGTTGGCTTGAACAAGGCTATGAAGAAGTGGATGATAATTATGAGTTTAGGAGATTTAAAAATGATGGAGAGGGTAGATGAAGTGTGAGTGTGAGTAGGTTGAGAAATTATGATTTAGGATTTTAGAAAAGTTGATTTGTCATTTCTTTTAAAATAAGATGTTCTAATTTTTTTATATTTCTAGCTATAGTAATTTAGCACTTATCTAACAATTTAGCATTATAAGTTATTAAAATAAATCTATTATATAACATAACCTTGAGGTTTATCTAAATTTGGGGCACCTCTTCATCATTATTAACATATTATCATTCTAAGTTTTTTAGGAATCTATGAGTACTACCAATGAGTTTACTCTTAATAAATTGATACTTTCTCTGTTCACATATTTAGTGCTAGTAAAAATAATCATCCATACTAGTGTGTTAGTCTATATAATCCTTAGCATCAAAATTATCATCAAAAGTTAGGGTATCCAATTTTACATTAAGGATATGCTTTCTCTCTCAAAGCATCCTACATATTTTCTCATCACTAGACTTATTTAGGTCATCAAATAGTTCTAACTCATCAGAAGATTTATTTCTTTCTTCTATAGTTATGATTTCTCTTATTGATATCTTAGTCAAATTCATGAGAATGATCATCATGTCTTTTATAGATCCTAGGTCTCCTAAGATTTTTTTCTTCTAAACTATTGAATATGGCACTTCTTTTCCTATTATCTCTTTTCTTTTTAAGTTTTGATCTATGTTGTTGGTTTACGAGGAATTATATAACAATTTGGGTTAGTTGGGCTATTGATTATGATAGATTTAACATGGGGTCTTGATTTAAGTTTTATCTTTAGTTTTTGATTGATTCTTTGCTTTGACTTATCATTTGATAAAATCTATTAAATCTTTTGATATAAAGGTTTAACACTGGGAGATATAAAATAAAGAGAATAATGTGGGATATCTTTATATATATATATATATATATATATATTTGTTTTTAAAAAAAGTATGAATACAAAGTGATCATAACCATAGTTCACCAAAGCTAAGATGGGATGTACTTATAGAAAAATAGTGAGTGATCAAAGTCTTACTTTTACCAGATCCCTTCCTAAATAAAACTTAATAGTTCCCATGAAAATGCTGAGTTGTATCATAGCTTTGTACCACCTCTTAAGACAAATTTTATCCAAAAAAAACTAAGAGTTCTTAATGGATAAAATAAGTAAAACAATATTTTTTAAGAAAAAAATTTAGTAATTTTTTTAATAAGATAAAATATTTTTTATATTAAGTAGAAAATCGTATTCTCTAATACCAAAATTGATGCAAGACAAATTTAGACTTCTTTTAAGATCTAATTTAGAGCCTATAATACTATAGATGGTCAATAAATTATTAAATAATAAGAAAGTTATTATACACTATCACACATATAAAATAAAAAATTAAATATTTTATAAACTCTATAAAGAGTACTTTAATAGAAAAAATAATTCTAACTTTAGAATATTATTTAAAAAATAAAAATTGTTAAAGGAGTGAACGTTTTTTGTGATGATATCTTGTAGTACCAAAAGAGTTAATGTGTAGAGTACTAAAGATGAAAAAATGTGAAGAGATAATGGTTTGAATTAGTAGAAAAGTTTGATTTAAAAGGATGACAAGATGGTAGGCTAAGATTTAGAATCTTGTTGATGAGGGTATCGATTTGGTGAAGACTTATAGGTGTTGGTAGAAGCAAGAATTTATTTTGTTGTTGATTCTCTACGTGGAAGGTCTGTCTCCTCTAATCTTTCTCTCACAAAGGTTTAGTTGGTTATAAACTCTAATGAAAGGTCTTTCACTTTTTATCCTTATCTCTTATCATGAAAGAAAAAATTAGAATCCCTTCAATTAGAGTTAGACACATACTCTTTTACTCACAAAGGTGAAAGTATATAAATAAAAGAAAATTTTATTTATCAATAATTATATTATAATGAGAGAGCTTCTCTTATTTATAAATAAAAGATAGATCAATATGTGAAAAAAAATAAAAAAATAAAATATACCTTTGAAAATATCATAAGCATAGAAAAAAATTATTTTGGAGTTAAATTACTTAAAAATCTAAAAGAAATATTTAGAATTTTATGACATCAACTCCAATAGGTCAATCACATTAAATACAAAATGTATGAGAAAATATTATTTTGGAGTTAAATTACTTAGTAATTTAAAAAGATCTTTAGATTTTCGTGACATTAATTATAAGTGGATCAATCACATTAAATACAAAAAATACATAAAGAAAATTATGATATAAGAAAAATTATACAATCATGTAACATGATAATTGAACGTCAATGATGATGAAATCAGGGTGTCAGTAATGGACAAGACAAATGATAATGGTCGACAATGATCAGAGGGTGGTAGTTGATGAGCGACTAGGCAATTGTGGGTAGTCGGGAAGCAGCACGTGGCTTAGCGATAATGGGTAACCATGTGATATTCTGTCACTAAGCAGCAGTAATTGGGAGTAACAAACAATCATGTGATAACAGACAACTAATGATAGCGAGTGAAACATGCATGAGAATTGATGTCAATGATGATATATTGTACTACAAAATATTTTGGTTAAATAGAGCAAAAATAGTGAAAATAACCATAAGAAAAAGTAGAGTTTCATAGTTGACCACTATGTTTAACAAAAATGTCAAATCAAAATAAGATTTGGCATGGGTATTGCTTCAAGTTTGAATGAGACTAGTGTGATGCCAATAGGTGTAAATTTATGAACTAACACAAAAGGCTTCTGCACTCAAAATTTTATTCATTAATACAACATTATAATTAGAGATTCTATCTTATTTATAAATGAAAAAGAGCTCAATAAGTATGCATGGGAAAAATGAGAATTAAATTTATCTTGAAACATAGCATAAGCATGGGAAAGTTGATAAGTTAACAAAAAAAGTCAATTTTAGAATTAAATCATTTAAAACTTTAAAAGAAAACTTTAGAATTTTATGATACTAACTTCAAGTAGACATGGGGAAAAACAATTTTAGACTTAAATCACTTAAGATTCTAAAAGAGAACCATAGAATTCTATGATTTTAAATCCAAGTAGGCATGAGAAAAAATAATTTTAAAGTTAAATCACTTAGAAATCTAAAATAGATATCTAGAATTCTAAGATATCAACTGTAAGCAGGTCAATCACTTTAAATATAAAAAATAAAAAAAAAAATAAAATATTTTAAAATTCTAAAACATTAACTCCAAGTGGGTTAACCATATTAAATACAAAATATAAAAATATATAAAAAAATAATAACATAAGAAAAATTTGCAAAAATGCAAACATTATGATCGGATTGAATAACGATGCAATTAAGATGCAAGCAGTGGACAAGACAGATGACGACGATCAATTGATGTCAGAGGGTAGCGACTGATAGGTGGCCAAGCAATATTGAACAAACGTGGAGCATTGGGCCACATAGTAATAATAAGCGATCAAGTGATGTTGGCCAATCAAGCAATAACGATCAAGATCCTCTGATGACCAGGTGATGGCAATGACTGATGATAATGAACAAAGCACATATAGAAATTGACATTGATAATGACTTATTTTATTACAAAATATTCTTAGACAAAATGAGCAAAAATATTAGAGATAATCATAGAAAAAAAATAGAGTATTATAGTCAACCCTTATGATTAACAAAGTTGACTATTCAAAATAAGATTCATCTTGCATATGACTCTGAGTTTGAATAAGACTAGTACAACATTAATAGTGTGTATTTATAAGCTAATGCAAGATACTCTTGTATCACCTAATCAACTATTTAAGGTGATATTTGGGTTTCCTCTAAAACCTTAATCAAGTATTTAAGCATTTAAGTTTTCTTCCAAAATCTTAATCATTTATGTAGGCATTTAGAATTTTCCCCAAAACCCTAATCTATCATATGAGGATTCTAGAGTTTCATCTAAAATGTTAATCATCTATTCAAGCATTCCAAGATTTCCTTCAAAACCTTAATCATCTATCTAGAATATCATAACTTCTCAAATTTCTTATCTAGGGTTATTCCATGCTATAATCTATATGTAGGTTCCTTACTGGGATCTCTTTAATTATCGAGGATTCACTTAAGTCCAAATCTTTTATCTTTTCAAATCATAATTCACAAAAGCTTTACTAGTGATTCCCTTACTCTCACATTAACCTGAGCAATTATACACTTTGTAAATGTCTTTACTGAGCCACACACTTACCCCATATTACCTTTTAAGGGATTCGACAAGGCCAACTCATGGTATTAACCAATGACCCAATTAGAGAAGTAATAATCCCTTGGCCAAGCCTAGCACCACTTTAAAGGCAATAACCAAGCTCTCTTTTTCTCTAACCTTCATCTAGGGTGAGAGCTTCTCCAAATGATAATGTAACAACTTAGCCTTTCTTAATGAGATATTTTCCTAAATTAATTAGATTTTATCCTTCTCTAGGGGATCCCATCTTGCTAGGTCACCATTCTAAAATTTATCTAACTCAAAGATGTCTAACCATAGAATTCACATTAGATTCAAGCTCAAGTTGCTCTCAAAATGTATCCCACCATTTCAAGGCTTATGACTTTACTTATATCGCCTAAAACCCTTCATCTTATAGCTAATATGAAACTTGATCACCCTTTTCGCTCTTATACTTCCAATGTTCTTCTAGTTCTTCTATCCTTCTTATGTAATCAATTAAGTGGTACAAAAGGCCTTAACCAAATAATGCTTAAGTACACACAAATGTATGTGTTCTTAATCAAACCCTTAATTCTATGTTTAGCTTTTACTCACATTAAAATTGAGACCTAAGAACCATTTAAGGTTAAACTTGAGACTAGTTCTTTTCTTATTCAAGATTTATTCTAAGCTATTTTAATAAAAACTTATTTTCTTAAGCTATCTTTGACCAAATCTATCTTAATCATTAAAAGCTAAGGTTCATTTAGAAGTCACAACTCACTTCCTAACCTAATATTAAATCAAATTCAACCCACTAACATTAATAATCATATATAAATTAGATTATCTTACATATTGTTAAGTTTATCCAACTCTTATCTCAAAAAATCAGAAATGGCCAAGATTTTAATCATACATTTCCAAGATCATTAATCAAACATACAAAATCATCTGCTATACTTAATCATACTTGGCAATTATGATCATACTTCTCTACTAAACCTTGTTGAAATTATACATAATAAAAAAATACAAGAGAGGGGAGGAGATAAACTATAGAGTTTAAGAAAAATATATTACAATTTCATTTACAAGACAAACAATATTATAGGTCCTTCGATTTCTCAACATATACTCAATCAGCAATTCTAAAAGCTAAATGATGAAAAGTCTATTGTTTATCATAACAACTCTTATAATATGTTCTTTTAAGAATCCTCTTTAGCTTAAAAAACACTTTTCATAGTAATGTACTTATTTTGAAATAATAAAAAATATAATATATAAATTAAGTAAACTATAAATAAAGAAACACATAAGTTTTTAGGTGGTTCGACAAAACCTTTACATAATCCACCCCTGGTCGACCCGACTATGATTATATCATAATACAATGTTAAGATATTGGAACTTGGTAAAATAACATCCAAAAGAAAAAAAATGAACCAAAATGTTTGTCCAAATTACGATAATGATTACGAACTAACACTTAAACATGTTTTATCAAAATTCCTTTGCAACACTTAATGAAAACGCTTATTATTATGTCAAATATCATTTAACTAAATGCTTCTTGTACTAACAATTTAATAACATTGCTAATCATTAAACTAATTCAAACATAATCAATAATTGACTTGAATTTTGCTTAAAAAAACTAACAATACTATTAAGTTATTCAATATATATACATTAAAAGATATTTCTATTTATATATAAGTATAACTCACAATTATTGGGTATCAACAATGATCATAGATCTATTACTATCACACATATCAATTATATATTTAAATTTTGTAGATAATTATTAAAATATTTGTATATGTTATTACAAAATAAATTATGTTATTAAGCACATCACATGGACACCAATAATTTTAAATAGTGAAAAACTTATGAAAAGTAAAAGATCTTGAAGACACTAATAAGAGAACAAGTAGATAACTTTATCATCTAAAATATATTGCATCATGATATTTTAAATTTATCATTATTAGATAACTCTTATTAAAAAGCAAAAGCTTTTGATAATGATTAATGCTTCTAAAAATTATAATAGGTCAAACTTTTATAACATTTAATTAACACATATTAAAATAAAGTAAAAAAGCATGACTTTTCCTAGTAATTCATATTAAACCACCATACATCATCTATTATTTTTATGATAGTTGAAATAATCGACTATTATAATATGTCTCATGTAGATCTTGGGATCTCCTTTTTGATATTGTAAATGTTCTTATTTTTCATGATTCTATTGTAGATCTCTCTCTGTCTCTCATTCATTAAAAATTGTCTTAAAATAGCCAATTAAATACGAAAGCCATGAGTTGATTTTCTTTTTGTCGTTAGTGCATATATTATATCAATTCCTCACAACTAATATAATGTTCTTAATAAATTCTCCTCAATAAATCCTCGAGCAAATTTAAAAATAGAAAATTATAATGTATTCATTATTTTTCTTCTTTTATAAATTTTACCCCTAAATATTATTTTATATTAAATCTATTTTGTATATGAATTATACCAACTAAAGCATTGTGATGAATTGAACAACAAACATGAAATTTCATACAAAGTCAAATCTCACATCTCAATCAATCAATCCAATTTTCCTAAAATATATATTTATATAATGGTTTTGTAGTCAACGATTATAAAAGGTTTACTGAAGTATATATGGGTTGGGCTTCATTGGAGAAGGCCCAACGAAATCAAACAAAGGTTTCCTTTAATATTATATTAATTAATAGTTAATATTAATTTAGAAATATTATTAATTATGGATAAAAATTCACCTTTATAAAAAGAAAATACTTGACAAATGAAACGTCAAACAGAGCAGAAGAACATGTTCACCTGCCTCTTCCACTTTGCTTCTCCAGCAAAACTGGTGATGGAGAAAACCAGCGAGGAAGCTTCTCATGGACTCCTCATGATGCGTGATTTGGTGGTGGGCCGCGCCCGCAATTCCCCTTTCCACGTACCTTCGTGATCGAAGCACTCCGAGGAGGACCACCACCAAAACGCCACAAAGCTTTAGTAGTCAAAGTGAAGCAATCACAACCGCACATGCACAGTTCTCCACTGTTCAGCTTTAACCTTTGAAACCGTCCACGTGTCCAAGTGTTTCATATTGTTAAAATAAATGTTAAATATTATTTTTTAATAGTATTTACATGTTATAAAAATGGTAAATTTAAAAAAAAAAAATTGTGTAAATGAATGGAGAGAGAAGAAAAAGGCACATTGGCCGACAAGAAGAATGAATGGCTATTGGAGTTTAATCAAAGTGGGTTAACTTAATCATTTTTTGTTAAGTATCTTATGCTTCTCCAAGGGAGTTGAGTAACAACGTGGAGCCATTGCAGTAAGTGTGAAGCTTAATCAATGATGATTAAGCTTAATCAATGCTGTTGGTGCTAAATAATGCTCAGCTAATCAAGCGGCTTTGAATAAAAAAAAGTTTCCTAATCTGGAGAAGACTGGACAAAGTTAAGGGCATTTTTATATTAATCAAACAACTTATTAAATATTTTATAAAAATTTTAATTCAAATTTGTTAATATTTATGTTTCAGATTAGATAAACGTATCAACAAATTGGATCAAAATATTAAATAATCTACTTTTTAATAAAATTATTAGAAAATAAAAATTTTCTGAAAAAAATGGGTAGGCTTTACTGCCAAACCTAACGTTTATGCTTTATGGAAGAACGACAAAGCTACGAGAAGTCTAATCATCAAAGGCTGTGAAGGTTCTATTAAATTAAGATGATGATTGCAATGTTAGTTTTGGTTTGGTTTATTTTTTAATTTAATTTAAAAATAATATGAATAATATAAAAATAATATAAATTACTTTTAATTTTTGTTATACAGTTCTAAGGACCTGAGTTTGTACAGCTTGTAAATTTCAAAACAATAAAAATGTTTTAAAGATGGTGGTTATGACTATTAAGAAATTGTAGAAGCAAATGATTTTTCATTTTGCTTAATTAGGTTTTATCTAATGTATATAAAATGTTAGTATTTTTAGAGGTTTCATTGAGACGTGTAAACATAAAGTACAATCTTGTACGTGTTTTGCTCAGAAAAAAAACTACATTGAACATCTTGATCAGAAAGAATACTTTAACTTAGGTTTGTAGGTAATGGATAGTTTTGTAGGTTTAGGTCTCGATAGACAAGTCAATAATTATTGACGAGCCACAAGCCAATTTTAAGATATAAGATGATGTATAACTCATGTTAAGTACGTAATGTGAGCTATGTTTAATATGTTGTAATAACAAGAGATGTTTGATAGTTCTTGTAAATCTTGTATGTATTATGCATAAGTAGATAAATATTATACAATTAATATTAATATTGATATTATGATTAATATATAAGTATTGTCTTCAATTTTAGTTCATCTTTTAACTAATAAATAGCTTAAAAGACTACACAAAATAACAATGACAATTATTAAGAGCTTTTAATATTCTTATATATTCTTTAATAAAAATCTAAGTGATGATGTTTCATCACTCAATGTTGACCTGATGATGCAATCTAAGAGAGGTGCAATGCGGGTGCTCAAGTGGTAAGAAAGGTTTGGAGAAGAAGAGCCTTAACGCTCGGGAAGGATGAAATAAGGAGCTTTAGGACTATGAGCTCTAGACCTCAAAGAAGAAAAGCTTGGGCACTTGGTGAAGACAAGGTTGGGAACTTAGAAAAAAAGAGACAAATCTTTTAGAGAGGAAACTTAAATGTAGTTATTATGCATTGATTGCCCATGAATCAATGAGGAGTGGGACTTTCTTATAGCTTTGCTTGGCTAATGATGTCGAACTAGCTAGGTTTCTCATCTTCTCATTTATTCTAATGTGATCTAATAAGATGCTCAACAAAGTATACTTGATAAGTATAATGTTTCTTGCTTTTTTCCTTTTTTTTTTTTACTTCTTACATTTTATTCTTTGACTAATCAAATGAAAATCTTCTTTTAACTCTTTTAATATAGTGTATTAATGCATATGATGATCTCATCAATATATTCTTATTAATTGGAAGTTGATCTAATAAAATAAAATATGCTTTGAATCACTAGTCCATTTTATCTTTGATCACTAGGTTCATGTGAAGTCCCATCTTATCTTTGTCATGCATTAGGTTAGAATTAGGAATTAAATGATGATTTAAGAAAGAACTATCGAAGATAAACAGCAACATCAAACTGATTAGGAATAAAAATATTGTATATAAAAGTCCAATATTAAACAATTAATCCACCTTGTGTTCGGTGGTATCTAACCTAGTTGTTTCAATATATTAAACATATCAAATAATAGACTAATTTACTAAAAAATATCATTAAGAAGATATCTTGTTGCCAATATTTATTTTGAAAATGTTTAATAAAATAATTAGATTTACGAAATTATAAAGTATTTCTATATTTTTTTATAAATAAATAAATATTATTTGGAAAAAATAAACACATCTTTTTTTTTCTTCATTTTTTTTAATTTTTACTTTCGATTCCCTAATGTTTCCACAAAAATCCAAAAGTCAAAATATAATTATCGTTTAATTTTTTTTGGTCTAATCCGTGGGATTATATAATCAATTATTTGGCCTGAGTCAAGCTTGCCTTTTTGCTGGCCGGCTTTCCTCCTTCAATAGTCATCTATCCCATCGTATACTTAAAAATTGCTTTTTTCAGAAAATACAACCGAAAAAGATATCAATAAAAACATAATTTAAAAACTTATTAATAAAAAATATTATTAAATGTGAACAAACAATCAATTTTACATAAAAGATTTCAAAATAAAAATACAAATTTAATTCAAACAACTTCCAACTGCGATTAAGATGTGGCAAAATAAGAATCTCTTATTAAAATACAATAATAGTAAATAAAATATAATTATTATAAGTATTAGAAATAAAAGAAACATGGAGTTTTAAATGATGAAAATAATTCGATTGAATTAAAACTAATTATAAAAATATTCCCTCAAACGTAATGTTTTATTTTTTTTATAAAACTAATTATAAAATATTTGTTAAAAGTAAAGTCATGACGAGCATACGTTTAATTAAACCCTCGTTTTGCAAGTATAATTTAACATAAACTATGGAGTTGTTGATGTTATTAAAGCTGATAAAGAGCAGCGTCACATGAACGTATATGCTAAGAAATGTCCCGTTATGTGCAATATTTAAACCATAAACCTGGAATATAATACGTGTTTTTATCATCTCAGCATTGATACCATTGACCCACCTTCTCTCCATATATGCCTTGCGAAAGCTTCCGTCCTCTTCTCCTCCGTCCACTTCTTTCCTCTCTCTTGCATACAAATTAGGGTTTCTTAGCCATTGCCAAAGCGAGGGAGGAACGCTTTGAGCTTTCATTGATGTCCCACAGGTGAGAGCTTACAAATCTCTTATGCCTATCTTCTTTTAGTTAAGAACTCCACCTGCTTTTAGTCTTCTTTTTAGGGCCGTGGATTCCTTAACTCCCATTCCTTAGCAAAACATCATAAAAAGCCTCTCTAGTATGTAATCTTTGCTCAATCAAGTCGAAAAATCCCCCAAAAAAAATCAAAAAAGAAAAAAAAAAAAGAAGAAAAAATAGATAATTCTTCTTCGAGTTTGTGATTTTTGGTAATCTGGCTCGCCGTCGAATCCCTACCATTCCTTGAGAAAAATTTTATAAAAAATCTATATCATGTAACTCTTCTTCCTCAGTTCCTTCAGCCAAATCTCCCACCCCAAAAAACAAAAAAAAAAACAAAAAAAAAAAAATTTAAAGTCGCTGAAAAAGAAAAAAAAATTCCTATGCCGACGGACATGGAGAGCCCAAATGTGTCGGCGCCGACGACGCCCGGCACGCCGGGCGCCCCGCTGTTCGCCTCGTTGCGGGTGGACTCTCTATCGTACGATCGCAAATCTCTCCCGCACTGCGGCAAGTGCCTGCCCGTTAATTCCTGGATGTCTCCCAACTCGTGTATTTCGGACTTGCCGAGGCCGGACGCGTCGCTCACTCGAAAGGTACGTTTTTTTGTTCGTCCGATACGTGTTTACCGAACTTTTCATGTTTTTCAGTTAATTGAGGTTATTAATGAGCTTTGTTTGTTCGATATCGTGAACTAATCACGATTAATCAAAAAATATATTTTTTTTAATTTTTCGCATGCTCCCAAAATGTCGTTTGTTGACTTCCCTTTTCCCACCGACGCTTAGCTTTATGAATTTTATAGACATTTTTATTTGTACATTTCTGTTGTCGAATTATTTTTATTTTCCTAAAATTTTTATTTCCGCCTAAAATAAAAAAACGTATGAATTTTTATCTTTAGAGAAGTTTCTGTATATTATTTTTTTGTTTAACACATGGTGCAATAATTGAAGGAACATTAAGCATATAATAAGTTAGCGACGGGGAACTACTATAGTTATTTATTTAAGATATTTAATTTTTGCATTATATCTATCAAAACGTGCACTTATGATTCAATTTTTTAATGTGACCATTTGTCTAACACCCAACATTATGATCTCCTTCTGCTTTATTTGGTATTCAATTATTTCTTGATGGCTGCCGATTATTTTTTGTAATTTAATATTCAAGACGCAATTATTACGTAATTTATATATATTATATGTCAAAAAAAAAAAAAAAAATTGAGAGATGGAAAAAATATACTTAATTGCAAAAATCATGAGTTCAAATTTCAGCTTGGCGCCGAGTTTGTGGGGACCTTCATCCTAATCTTCGGTGCGACGGCCGCGCCGATCGTGAACCAAAAGTACCAAGGGGCGGAGACCTTGATAGGTAACGCTGCCTGCGCCGGCCTGGCGGTGATGATCGTCATCCTCTCGACGGGCCACATCTCCGGTGCACACCTGAACCCGTCCGTGACCATCGCCTTCGCCGTGCTTCGCCACTTCCCGTGGGTGCAAGTGCCCGCCTACGTGGCCGCCCAGGTATCGGCCTCTATATGCGCCTCGTTCGCTCTCAAGGGCGTCTTCCACCCCTTCCTCTCGGGCGGCGTTACCGTCCCTTCCGTCTCCACCACGCAGGCCTTCTTCCTGGAGTTCGTCATCACATTCAACCTGCTTTTTGTGGTCACCGCGGTGGCCACCGACACACGAGCTGTAAGGACCGTTATTGGATGTTTCTCTCCTTGTCTCTTTGTTGTTGTCTGATGCTTCGGATGCGAACAGGTTGGAGAACTTGCCGGGATTGCTGTGGGGGCTACTGTGATGCTCAACATTCTGGTGGCTGGGTGAGTACTAACTCTTCATTAATTTTGATGCTTAAGAGTTATTTCATTTTAATCGTACTTTTTTAGTATATAATTCGGGATTTATTCTTCATTTAGAAACATTTCTGGCTCAATGAAATTTAATGGGTCTTGCATTGGTGCATAAATTAAACGTAAAATGTTTTCTCTATTGAATTACTTTTCTATGTGATGGATGATGAGGTTGGGAGTTTTTATGACTAAACATCAATCGAATTTTTCCCTGTAATTTTGGAGGCTAGATGTCATTCGAACAGTGATTAGTTTGGTCATTTGATTGATTTGGTCATTAAATTTGTTGGAGATAATTTTTTCGCTTAAAGAGTGCAATGAGTTTTTATTGATCACCAACTTTTACATGCAATCAAAGGCAACTAAAGCCTACTGATGTTTTTTTGGTCAACAATTGCTTTGTGACCAGCATGTATTAAATCGCAAAACATTTTGAGGTTGGCTTGTGACTGTTTAGTGACCGACCCATTAATGGTTATGTTCAAAGTGCGATACAAATGCATATGGCTGTCATGTATTGAGTATCAGTTCTTTTCACCACATCGTGATGATGTGATGCAAGATGCAAGAAGTAACATGACTTTCGAGCTCCAGGTTTTGAGAAACAAATGCTAGTTATTTAATATTTTGGTTCAAATGTCAAGATTTGATGCACTTTAGTTCAAATGTGGAGTCATACTTGTAGAAAACCATTGTGGACATAGTTTGGATTCTTGATGACGAGTCATGAGTTTGTTGGAGCTTGGATAATCGTGGTCATTATGTTCTTGTGGATTTGTAGGAATTATTGTTGAAAATCAGTGTTGACATAGACTGGACAATTGACCAAAATTCATTGATTATCTAATCCGTGTATTAGATGACCAGTCAACATAAGTTGATGATGGCGATTGGGAGTACATGCTTTGTCATATTAATATTTTGTTGCAAAAATTTCATTAAAATTATTTTCCTAAAATCTATCACAAAGTAATTGCCATGAGTTGTTCATGGTGGACCATAGCAATTGAATTTTTTTGTTGCAAATAGTTTTTGTGGTGATAGATGCAACTTTTATGAAAGATTAGTTTGTCAAAAAGGTTCAATCTTTTGAAATAGGTGAATTTAGTGAGACAAAGATGGGCAGGGTATCTTTGTACATTTTTAGGATCATATCTTGTACGTTGGAAAATCTCATGAGTGTTTGGTACTAATTTTTAAAATGTCGTGATTTCTTGTAATAATAACATCATATATAATTTGAATCGAGAAACTAATTAGAATTATATTATTTTGAAGTTTCTTTCTTCTACATATTCTTGAAGTTGCTATTCTTCAATTTTTCGTTATACTCGCAATTTTTCTTTCCAAACACCGTTTTGAAAGTATTTGTTTGATCATTGATGGTGAAGTGAAAGAGTATGAATTTTTTGACAATATATATAGGCAAATTTGTCATTCTTGTTTAGAGTTTTTTTTTTCTTCAAGATTTACTTCAAACAAAATTGGATATCTTTAAACCTAGTGTTGTATTGCTATATTGATATTTCTTATTGTTGTTAGAGTTCATGCCATTTTTTTACTTAACTTTTTTATTGCTTATGGGATAAAATTCTTTCTTATTGCTAAAAGATTGTTTCATCATTTTAAAACATAATGAGCAAGTTTTACTTTAATAAATAATTTTTTTTTTATACTTATATATGGAGAAACACATTCCCAATTGTATCAACTAATTAGAGTTGATAATCTTTACTTTAACTTTATGTATTATGAGATATCAATCTTAATCTTAAAAGAAAGATGATAAAGGTGGGTATATAAAAATTATAATGTGGGAAAATATGTAATAACATATAGAGAAAATTCTTAATTTATTAATAAAGAATCTCTCTTAAAATCAAGCATTGAAATTTATTCTTACTTTTGGTTTTTGGTAACTCTCAAACGTCATACCTATTTTGTGGGAAAATAAATTTGTTTATTCACACATGCATATCCCTTGTTATGGTTAGAATATAGTGAAGTTGTTGTTTAATGGTTGGAATTATTATGATTTAGTCACACATAATTGATACAAGTGTAATATAAATATAATTGATAAGAACAATAGCAACAAAAAATAGAAAAATCACGACACCAAATTTGTGTGCTTGGATCATGATGAAGCTTAGGTTTATGAGAGAGAAGGAAAGTTTCAATATAACTAAAGTCATAAATACAATGTGTGAATTTATGTAAAAATAGAATAAGTAGATTTAAATAATCTAATCTTACAAGTATTGAAGAATATCAAGCTTTTGCACAAATAGTACAAGTTCTTTTAATCTCTCACCAAAAAAAAAAGAACTAAAAAAAAATAACATTCAATCCTCTTTAAGAGGATTTTTTTATTTTCATTCTTTTTTTTCATATGTTAATGATTTTTGTAATATTTATAGATTACAAATGACACATATTTAATATAAAATAGTTTTAAAATTGTGATTGTGTTTATAATTAACTCATGACAAATATAATTTTTTATGAGTTCTAATAATTGTCATATGATTTTATATTTAAACATATAATAAATATATTTTAAAAATTATAAAAGATTTTATATTTGATTTCATATAATAAAAGTATATAGGCATATTTTTGGATAAAAATTCATAAATTCTTACATATGTGTATCATCTATAATTGATAGTCCATTAACTACAATGTAGCTCTTAGGACTAAAGAGGGTGGGAGTAATTGTTGAGTGACATCCCGTAGAGGGAAATTGTTAAACGAGGAGCAGCTCTTGTCAACTTTTTAAGTGAGAGATATAGGGATGATAACTCTTATGTTAGTTATAAGAGCATAGATTTTGAGTTTTATATGTGAAGTCATAAGTTATAAATTGGCGATGTGTCTTTCGACAACAAGTTGACGTAGAATTTTATGAGAAATCTAATGTTAAGGAAGTCAAAGGTGTAGTTTTGGGATAAGTGATTATATGGGAAAGGTCCAAGTGTGAAGGATAAAACTCTATTGATTTAGGATAATAACTTATCAATAAAGGCTTGTACATTATAATGTAGTATCAAAATGATATCTTATTTAGTTTGAAATGGTTCGGGGATGTACCAAATGGAAATTGGATGGCTTGTAGCACTTAGGACGGAAGAGGGTGATGAGTAATCGTCAGGTGATATCTTAGATAAGAGAATTATGACAAGAGAAGTAGCTTTGAACAAGTTTTTAGATAGTGAGGTATAAGAGTTACACATAGGCTCTAGGATAATAGATCCCAAATTTTATAAGTAAAGTCATTAGTTTTTAATTTGTGAGAATCTTTTGGTGACAAACTAACATAACATGCCATGAGAACTTCAATGTTAAGCATGTTAGGGGTAAAGTAATTTTTGGATGGATAATCATATAAAAAGGGCCTTATGAAAAGGATAGAATTTGATTGATTTAAGGTAATACCAGGTAATACCTTGCTAATGAGAGCTTTGCTAATGAGTTTGCTTTTTTTATTTCTTTGTGATGGTCATAAATTATTCTAATTTTTTGTGTGCCAACTTGTTGAAGCTAATGTAACATAAATTGTTTTCCCTTAGTGCAACATGTAGCAATTATCACTTTTATTTGTTTTACAACAATCAAAGATATTTCACTCATTTTGAAAATTTTATCAACTCTATTAAAAATGCAATAGTAGAGGTTTAGTGTTTTAATGAAATATATTTTCTTCTTAAGTTTTGAAACATATCCAATACGAATTAATGTTTTTATGATATTATCATATATATTTATTTTTATTGTGTTTGAATCAATTATTTTATCTATAGTATTGTTTCACATTAATATATTATGATTATTACATATTTTAAGATGATAACCAAGTCTTATTTAAACATAAGTGATACATTATAACTTTTGTTGGTATTTATATAATAATAAGTGATGTTTTTTTATGCATCATTTTTGAGATTATATTAGTTTTTGTTGACTTATTATCCTTTTAGTTGGTGTAAATATATTATTCTTTTTTTAAGGCATAGCAATTATTCTTAATATGGCCTTTTTATTTTAGTTGGATATCAAAAATTTTTTATTTTGTATTAGATTTATTTTTATTATGATTTGTGTTTAATATTCTTTCTTTGAATCTCTTATTAATTGTTAATCATTTTTATTATTCTTGTGTTTAGTTATAACATTTTTTAAGAAAAATAAATTTTTCATATTTTTTAAAGTAATAATTTTTTATTACATTATACAATGTCATAAATATATTTATTTGAGAACGATGAAAATGTAATAATAATATTAATAATAATACATGATTTTTATATTTTATAATTATTTCAATAGTTTGTAAAGTTTTAATTATTTAATTAAATTTTTTTAATGTGACTTAGAGCAAACTTTCTTGTATATGATTCAAGTATAATATTTTATTTTGATGGAGTTTGTTTGAAAGATGCTTTGTTTTATACATATATTCTAGCTTAACTTATCAATCAATAGTTTTCTTTAAGATCTTAATCAATACCTCATTTGATAAAGATATTTGGTTTTTATCATAATAATTTTATAATTATTTTGTTCTTTTCTTGGTTTATTATAGTATCTAGTGTTTTTTAATGACCTAAGTATGTTTTTGTAAGATTTTATTTAATCATTTTCAATATCATCTTAGTTTATCATAATCTATAGTTGTTAGATTTATTGAATTTTTTAATTTAATATTTTGTTATGATAAGATCTAGTTAAGGACTTGAACCCATAAAATTAAGAAACATAACTAAAATAGAGTTGAAATGAATTATTACAATAAAGTGAAAAAATTATAAACATTGAATTTATGTTTGACTCTAGTTAAGTTTACATCTACAAAAGAGATGGAAAGTTCTATCATGATTAAAACTTACTTGTATAAATTATGAGCTTGCACAAGTTAAGATAAGTTCACTTAAATACTTTCAATTTTGCAAGAAAAAAGTCCTAAAGTTTCTGCAAAAGGACATGATTGTTTATTCTCTCTCAAAGAAAATAACCAAGTAAAATCTCATCCTCTTTATGAAATTGGATTTTGCTCTCTTATTTTTTTCTCATCATCATTTTTTTTGTATTTATAGATTTAAATGATAAATATTTAATGTAAACAAAATTAATTTTGTCCATCATAATTTTAATTTTATATATTTGATTTTTTAATTAGAATTATATTATTTTCTAACTAAACATGTGATGAATATCTTTAAAATTAGGGTTTATATTTGAGATTTTATAATTGAATTTATTAATAATATGTTGGCATTTGATAAGCATCATTGCTCTAAGATATTAAAATAAAATTGATTTTTCTTTTTTTTATTGAAATGTTAAAGTAAATTGATAATAAAGAGTTTGAAAAAAAAAATCATTTTTAATATTCGCTCTTATGTTTACCCACTAGTTGTCTGTTCACGCATCTCAAAAAAATGGATGCGCATTCGCATCCCTCCACGACATGCCACCCCATTCTGTCGCCAAGAACACTGTTGCCAAATCCCACTAATCCACCATGCCATCGTTGAATAATGCCATAACAGGATTCCTTCTTTTCTTTATCTTTTGAGTAGCCAATCAAAACAGTACATTTTATTCCTTCATACCGTTCTCCAACTCACATTGATTGAACCTAGGACATCGACTGGAGCCTCAATGAACCCGGTTCGCACCCTTGGTCCTGCTGTCGCCGCCGGAAATTACAAGCGCATATGGATCTACTTCGTAGCCCCGCCCGCCGGAGCTATCACCGGCGCCGCCGTGTATACCGCCGTCAAGCTTAAGGAGGAGGGCGACGCCGTCACCCCCCGCCGAAGCTTCCGCCGTGGCTGAGCCCATCTTATTCGGATCCTGTTAAGTAAGGGCGATTGCGTAATAATCGTGAACTCGTGTTGTTTTATATATATATGTAAAATAAATTTATAAAGTGGGTTTGCGGAGGTGACGTGAAGTCATCCAAGTGTGGTTTGTTCTGTTGGCTCGCAGGAGTGGTCTTGTCGTGTTTGAGTGTGCCGTGTGGAATAAAGCGTGGGGCAGTGACAATGGACGGTGGGCGTCGTAGTGCAAGTCCCGTCATGTAATAATCACAATTATTGTGTTATGTTGATGTCATTGCCATATTCCCTTATGAGTGATTAGATTTTGAATGACATCTTTTTGGATTTTTGGTTTAACTTGTTTAATGTGCAATCTTAGTTGACAAATCTTTTTTAATTAAGATGGGATGATATGTTATGACGTCGAACATTTGATTACACTTGAGAGTGTTTTTTCTAGTTGAAGTTGAAAACATGTGCTTTGGTTATAATTAGGGAATTGGGTTATAGGATGATCATTATAAGAGAATGATATTGTTGAGAATTAAGTCCTAATACAAAAATGTATTTTTAGGAGTGTTTTATTAGTGGATTGATCTTAATTCAATGTGTATGTTAGTTTCAAGTTATTATCTCTGACATAGATTTGAAATGTTTTAATTTCTATTAAATTTTAAAAAAATCAATATGACATTGGATTAAACAATTTTTGTTATCACTTATGATATTAAGTTTTTTTTATTATGATTCTTATAGTATAATCAACATAAAAATTGTATTTAGTATAAATGTTATTTGAGAAATAAAAATAAAATGAAGTAAAAGGTGTATATTTTTTCAATAAAAAATTAATTTGTTTGTTTGTTAATAAATACAAAGTTAATATTGTATGTTGAACTTTTGAGTTAATAACATAATTATTATCTTCTCTTAATAACATATTTAACAAATGAAATATGGATACATTAAACAAATGGGTGAGGTAGAGAGAAAAAAATCTATTAACATGTTAAAAAGTATAAGAAAAACATCTACCACAAAGTGTGAGTCTTCTTAATATTAAGCAAAAAAAAAGTATGTTATCAATCCAAGAGATTTCAAATATGCTTAAGACCAAGGAATTTGATTTTATTAACCTTCTTTTTCTCAAAATTTAAGCCATTGACAACTCATTAGAGCGAGAAATTTTCTTGTGATTTCTCACTCTTAATTTAATTATTAGTTAACTTTTCTCTTTCACTCATATATCTTTTAGTGTTTAGTCAGTATTTATTTTATTTTTTGAATGCTTTAAGAAATCATTTTCTTAAACCTCCAACTAAACCAACCAATGTCATTGAAACTCCAACTAAAAATTCCTATAATTTGGACATTCAGATGTTTTCAAATTAATTCCCATAACATCAACAAAGTATTGGAAGTAAACACCTTTCTAAACATATCTTAAGAAAATGTTAGCATTTTATTCTTTTGATGAAATTATTAAAAAGCTCTTGATTATCTTGTTTGAAAAAGAGGAAAATTACCTCTAATGTTATATCCACTCTCTCATAGGATGACTATGGGGTACTATTTATGATTTTTCTTATTGAGAATTATGTTATAGATGATTATTTTATGTTTTAATTTTTATTTCAAATTTATACACGAAATCATACGAATGTTCTATAATTGTATCTTGATGAACAAGCTAGAAATGTCTCGCTTTCTTTCCTCTAAATTGAAAAGCCAATAAATTGCAAAACAAAGTCTTTTCTCTTGAGTGTCTTTCTATTCCCATCAAGCAAACAATCACCAATTCTTCGTGGTCTATTATACCTAAAAAAATCTTTCTTTTCACCTCATTGATTTACTTTTACCATTAACCTCACTTGTAATCATGCCTCCATTACCACATACATTGCATGCTTGGAAAGTTTTTCCACCACCTTGTTTTTTTTTCTATCAATTGGGTTGGCAACTCAAAAGCATGAACCCAAATCAAATTTTTCTTCTAGTCTTTTGAAAAGAAGTTGAATTTGGGCTCATGTTTACACAACACTTCAAGTGCATTATTTGATTTTGAGCCTGAGCACTTCACCTGAAAACCCACAAATGCATTGTCTTTACAAAAAAAATAATATAAAAAATAGCACAAGTGATTCCTTCAAAGGACTTCTAGAAATTGGTCGCCAAAACGGAAAGATCTATGATCCAAATAAACAACAAAAATGCTTATTAAGTATGAAGTAATATTAAAGGAAGCTAATATTTGTAAAGACAATGCTATTATTCAACATTCTTCATATTTATACATGTATTTTTGGTGCAAATTTAAATTATGTGAACTATTTAGTTTTCCAACATACATTTTTGTGTATTATTTTAATTCCATATTTTTCAAGCATAATATATATGTTACTACTCATGTTTTCTTTTATGAATGCACACTAACAAATGATGTATGCAAGTTCATTTGTTATCCACCTTAATGAAACCCCACTTCCCTTCCTTGCTTAAAGCATCCTCTTCCATCAAGCCATGTTTATGAGTAAGTTTTGCAGCCAAGGATTGTAACTCCCCTAATAGTGATCTAACTTGTTTAAGTTTACATTTCAGCCATTATTAATAAGCCCTATGGGATTTATTCTTTGTTATGTTTTCAAAATAATGTTAACGAACTACTCACAATCCAAATAATTATCTTTTTTATTTTATTTAATTATTATAATTATTGTTTAAAAAAATTAAAAAAAATATATTATATAATTGATTTTTTTAATATGGGGTTTTATATCAATCAAGAATAGTTAGAAAATTGTTTATTACACTTTATCCATCTATGAAGTCAAAATAAAATCATTTCTTTTAAAAGTCATAATTAAAAAAAAAATCTACCTCAATCAAGGATTCAAAAATGAATTTTTTTTCATATATTATTATTTATTATTATATTTTAATCATAAAATGAATCCTTTTTTTTTTTGGAATCATTTAATACTTTTCTTATCAAAGGGTTTTCTTTTTCTTTTACAAGTGTGATACTTTTATTTTTAAGAAAATCAAATAGCATATTAGAATTGTAATATTTTTTCAGAAAAAAAATATATCTATGGAGTGAAAAAAAAAAAAAGCTTTTCAGAAGAGTTAGTTTTATGATGAAAACGTTAAAAATCATAATCATTTGATATATGTGTGACAAAGCTTTTAATTGAAGCTATAGAAAAATAAGAGGACGTGGTCTGGAATCAACGGCCTGATGTCATGTAATGCAATCCGTTATCAATTATGGTTGCGCACCGCCCGGGAAAGGGCGGGAATCATTTTGTGCCCATGTGTGACACGTGTACGGTAACGGTCGAAAGGACAAATTGATGCGATGTGACGTCGCCAGACCACTGTAGAAATGGTTATCGCCATCAAACGATATTTTTTTTTATTTTTTATAAATGTTTTGAGGGGTAATTAATATGAGTCAAAAAAATTTTATAAAAAGATATTGCAAAGAACCCAAGAGAATATTGTGGTTTGAAAGAAAATCTAATGTTTAAATATTAAATAAAAATTTTATTTTATTCTATTGATCATTTATTTTAGTACATGGTATATTCTCTTATGTATGATTATGTTCTATCCATTATGATACATTACATAAGATCTTTCATTGGGGATGAGGAAACTTTTCATAGAGGATTACATTACCATCATTGAGATTTGTTATTATGCCTAAGGAAAATAATGACTTGGATATCCATTGGTTGAAGGCATGGTGGCAATTGTTGATTGTCATCAATGGAGGTATTTTCTAACTGACAAAGATGCCCTTTTAATGATGCATTGTGAGTTGAGTATTTTCTGCATGATGGCACATTTCAGGTTTGTAAAAGTGATATGTTGGTTAAAAAAAATGATATGCTTTTACGTAAAACTTGGTTTTGAACCACATTGTTTAATTTTTGGATGATGGGACTAACTACTCCACCTACTATAATAAATGGACTAGTATCATATCTCTCTGGTTGATCAACATACATTAGTATAGTGGTTCTCCTCCTTGATTTCATGACAAGATCTCTCTTTCAAGATGTTGATTGGAATGAGGACAATCTTCTTTTGCATTTCAATTATGTTTTGGTGCATAGTGTCCTACTAATCCATTAGTAAAGTATCAAGTCTTCTGAATTGTTAGTTTGCCATGACATACAATCATCCAAAACCAATGTTGTTGCATTTTATTGTGACAACTTAAAATTTGTTGATACCTCTATTGCTTGGTTGTGAAAGATCCTTGTACACTTCCAACTATGCACTAGCAAACCACCCTTAAGTTATCATAGTTTGGCATTTAACCCTAATGTGGTCATATGATTTAAGACTTAGATGATATTCTTTTGGCTTGCTTCTATGCGAGGTCTTTTTCTCGTCCTTATGATCTTGGTTCCAACATATTGGACCCTAGCTTCCTACATTCACTTGATTCTTGGGCTCATGGTACATTGCATCACTTCTAACAATAATGATTCTATGAGCTTCTTTGTGATGGTTCTTTAATACATAGCAGAAAAAGAATGACAAACCCTACTCTAGGTCAACTCTCTCCCTCATTGTGTTATTGGATATAGAGAAGAGGATCCTTCATGAGGTTTTTTTGTTGATTGACCACCTCTTCTCTCCCTGCATCAATGTTTGGTTCGAGTGCAACTTCATGATAGTTAATTGGAAACTCTTATGTGACTCGAGTGAGGTTGGCCATAAGATACACCCCCCCTTAATATGTTGTTTTTGCTTTCCATTCCCTTGTAGATCACAACAATTCTTTTGTTATACTCTAGGGTAATTGTATGGATGATTAGGTTTCCAAATCTACCTCTATGTGTGACTATATGTGGGCTAGGATATAGATTTCTCCTTTGGCTTGGCCCTCATCTTAAATAAGATTATAAGGTATGATCCTCATTAAAATAATAGGTTATGACCATATTTTAATAAAAATTAATAGAAAGAACACATTTTTTTCTCATTTCAACATAAAATCTTAAATATGTTTTTACATTCTACTCCCAAATCATATGCATGCAATATCTAAACATATTAAACATACATAAATCCATTTCTATCATGCCTTGCCTAACTTAAATCTAGTAAAAAGCTCAAGGTTCCAAATTATCTAGGTTAATACAAGCTAAGAACATGTGGATACACATCAAAACTTAAGCAAAGGGTGATGATGAAACATCACAAATCGTAATCATCTCATAAAGAATAGCTACATAAAGTATCATGCATAATCTCAAAGCATTCATACAAACATAAGATGAATGGGAGAACATATACAATAACTATAATGGTACAACATAGTTCTCACATGCATAGCATTCTATCACAAACCTCATACATAGAACACACTTAGTCTCCTTAGACCACCAACCCAACCTTTAGGAGCTCTAACTTTATCCAAGTTTGTATCACAGCCTGTAATATAAATAAGTAGTTAACATAATATGCTCAATAAGTAAACCATTGATTGTAAGTAGTAAGTAGTATGAAAATGTAGTAAAATAACTTACAAATAGTTGGGGCAATGAATGAAATAATATATTATACTCTATAAAGAAAGAAAATATCGAATTATTACATATATATTTGAATATATCAAAATCATATATGTATACAATTATCTTATAATACTAATATCATATAATATTTATACCATATTATATATCGTTCTTTCTTTTTTTAGTTTCATATTTTATTTTATTTTTATATTTCTTTATTTCTTTCTTGTTTCTCTCTTTTGAGACTTGATTTTTTCATATGATCACTAATCCTTCTCTTCATGATTCATTTCATGTCATCATCTATTATGAAGCTATCATCCAAATTGCCTAGCTTTTTTTGCATATGATGACAATGCCTCTTACATGCCATGTGTCCTAATTTGAATCCCACTGATACAAGGATGTTTTTTTCTTTCTTACATACAATGAAGCCATTACTCACATTACTTAGTATTCTATGCTCTTGATGATAGGATCTTTGTCATATTATGGGTCCCAATCTAAGTCCCAACAATACTAGGATGGTGATTTTATTTCTCATATTAAAAGTTATAAGATAAGATCATTAACAATATAGTTTTGCATTCTTATTTCTTTTTTTTATGATCTTATAAATAATTAAACTCAATAAATCTTTTTTTATTTCTTATTAATTTCTTTCTTATTTTATGGAAGGGAGGATGTGTGTTGGCTTTCTTTTAAAACATGAGAGAGTTATAGTCATTATGCTAATGTTGGCTTAACTATTTACAATGTGTGTACACATGAGAGAAGTTACTATCATTTCATTGATCATGTCTTAATTACTTAGAAGGACTTGCTACTGTTATTGAGAACTTGCAAAGGCCACCTTGATGGTGGCTGCATAATAGATTCATCTTAAACCATAGGATAAATTTTGTACCCAAAGATGGATCTTAAGGGATGAATTCTCAATAAATAGACTTTGAATGGCTTGGAATTTGACATTTTGATTGAAGTATTAAGGCCTTGAGGATTTAACCTTGAGCGACAAAGCCTTGATGGTTTGCTTTAGAGTAGTAGGGCCTCTAGGGTTTAGCCTCAAGTAGGTTGGGTATTGATGGCCTACCCTTCAGAGATAAAATATTGAGCAATTTGTCATTAAGACTTGCGACATGACCACTTTTTTAGTCGATCATTATACTCTAATTTGCAAGTTCTTGCGTCTTCAAGCACAATACTGAATGATCTTATTTATAGATGATTTAATTATTAAGAGAATTAGACTATATTTTATAGTGTTCAAGTGTAACTACATGTTAGTAACCCAAGCATACAATGCAATGCCTTGGGAAGTTGAACAAAGAGGTTTTCAAGTCCTAAGACCGAGCTTTAGAATTCAAGGAATGTTTCCAGGCTGTAATGCTAATTTGACTCATTGTTGTGTTATATATAACATACATACATGATCAAAGATAATCAACAAATATAAATGACATTATGAAATGATACTTTGACTAAGATGTTGATGGAAACAATTTTTAAAGAATTAAAAATAAATTTGTCCTCTTATCATTTGAATTTCTAAGTAGATGTCACATCACCAAACAACTACAATAAAGAAGTGATTAATATGTAGCAAGAAATAAAAGATGGGAAGATATGCTTTTACGGGATAAAGCTTTTTCATGAATAGAAGCAAATATTTAGTGCAACTTCCATCCTTGTATTGAAGAGCCAAGGAGAGGATATTCAACTATTATAATAGCATCTTGTTAGGTAACTTTAGATAGTAAATACATCATACATATAACTAACATGAGCATAGTCTTAGGTATCTTACTAACACTAATCTTTCGTATTTGTTTATAGTTGATGATCTTGCACAAACTTTTGTGTTAATATAATAGAAAACATCACTTGGGAAGTGATAAACACACACATATGTACTGTTTTGAGAAGTAAAAGACAATTGTATTTTTTTTTTTTTTTTTTTTTTTTTGCTTTATTTCCTCACATGTGAGAAAGTCTTCATCAAACATAATATAAACACGGAATTTAAAAACATGTCCAACGGCAGCTAATTTGTCAGGTAATAATACGTTAGTAACTTATACTTTTGATGCAAGATTGATTCAAAGAATACTCTAAACTCCCTTATTACTAATTATAATAATCTAGGGACTTAAGTTATCCTAATGACGAAACAGTACGGGTTCTCCATCACAACAACACTAAAGAAATAAAGGATAATGTATATTATGTGCACATTATCATCTTATTTTATTTTACATTGGATAAACCTTTAGATTAATATGTCATCACGAAACTTCAGTTTTAAATTCTTAAAGCTCTAGGTATTCTAATAGTTCATCACATGGGTTGTCGTTGTTAGCCACATCCTGTAGATGTTCAAAATGTCCAAGTTGATCACCTTGATTTAGTAATGCATATGACATTTTGATGTCTACGATGGTGTTCGTTACATTGCTAGTTTTAAATTTGAAGTTTGTTAACTTAGTTTTTTTTTATTAGAGACTTGCTTTTAATTATTTTGGCTTAGAACTTACGCAATGTGCATAAAAGTTGTTTTTGCACACTCATATGCATGTCCCAAATGCCCCTTTAAGCTTTGATTGGGGTAATATAATATGATATTGTTGAATAATGAAATTTCTTCCAGACACTGGATTGTGCAGGTGTTTTGACTTAGCTTAAATTTTTATACATTGAACCGTGAAGAACTCCATTCATTTCTCACTGGGTTGTTTGTTTGCATTTTTCTGTAAATTGTTATGCATTTTTTACATTCTTTTGCAATCTTTTATGAGTCTTCTATGCTTTCCTTCAAGTTTGTGCACATTAAAACAAATTGTGGTCGCTTTCAAATTGTTTGAAAGAATGGCAAGTTCTCTTTGGAAATCAATTTCATGCTATTGGTTTTCTATTTCATGTTTGATGATAAATTTTATTGAATTTGTATAGAAATGTCAATCCTATCTATAAATTTGGCTGTAATGTGTGTCATTCTATGTTTAGTTTTGAGAAATTCATGACAAACATTGTGCTTATTGGTTACAATTTGTATTAGATTCAAATAATTATAGAGGTAATGGTTGTGGCATTTGATAGAATTTACGTGCCATTCTATGTCATGCTAAGCATAAGTTAGCAACAGTCAACACTTGTCAAGTTCTAATGAGGTTTAGCTTATATGGCCATCAATTTATAACGACTGCTAGCCTTTCTAACAAGGAACAACAAGTCTAATATCTTTTTTCAAGGGACATAATATATTTTTGTGAAGTTAAAGTTTTCCTAACAAAGTCTTGCTTTGTTAATTATCTCTTCCAACAATAATCAAGAAATCTAAGTACCCCTCTCTATTAAGGCACAATGAATACCAAACAAAGTCATGAACTTCGTGTGTATAATTATTGATGTGATTTGTAGAATTGGTTATATATGTTATGCCTCTCCGTAAAGGTATTGGCTAGTCTTCATTCTCATCTTGGTTGCGATCTAGATTTTTCTTGATATTTTGTTACTCTCCTCCTTAGCCACTACTAATGACCCTTACGTCTCAATTGGTTGACATATATTTCATGAAATGCCACCATGTTACTTTATTCCTTGATAAATTAATGGAGATCTCACCAAAAGTTGGTGTACTACTATAGTTGTTGAACACCCACATTGTTATAATCATTGTAGATCCCACTGCATGCTAGGATGCCAACCTCATTTCCATGCAAACCATCATTCACTCAAAAATGAAAAAAAAACTCGACTGCACCAGATATTGCACATGCACACACTTGCACCCATTAAACATTGCACCTTGTACTCTTTAATATCATAAAAGTGGGAGCATGCAAATTTAATAACTTCAAATATAAGATATTAAAAAAGAATATTAGAGAATAATTGATAATCTTAAATATGAGTTATAAAATATTAATTTTGATCAAAATATATTTTAAAAATTTTATAATATTTTTTAGAATTTTTTAAAGATGCTTTAAGATTTTTAATATATCATATAATACAATATTATAAGATCACACAGTACGATTGAGTGAGAGAGTCAATTAGGTAAACATATTCATAAGATGGGATTGGGTCGTACAAGTATGATAAAGCGTAGTCAATGTATCATAGTGGTGGGAGCAATTTGACGAGACAAGGAACTATAGACTGTATAGTACAACAATAAAATATTGTATTGTATAATCAAGTAGAAGAAATAATAAATTTAAAAGAAATATGAGCATGCACAAGAGGGGGCTAAGGATCGTACAAGAAGACCAGCATACCATGTTAGCTATTAACGTGTAAGAATGATCAATCAAAACAAATAATATAATATCATACTGCACGAATGTAGTGAATAAACAAGTACAATAGTATAGAAACCAACACTAATCATGCAAGCATAATAGGATAAACATATTAGTATCATAATATATATTTTGTGTAAATCCATAAAATTATTGTATTGTATAGTTCAATAGAAGTACAACGTACTATATCATTACACAAAGAAAAATGAAATAAGTTGCAACATGAAAATATTTTAGGAAATATACCCTCAATCAATTGTATAATATAATAAATTGATTATAAAAGCAAAATCAAGACATAAGAGCATAACGTACATGACCGTCGTCGATTATGACTTGTAAATAGATACATCAAACTGACCATACAAGTACTATAAACAATGTCATTTAGTATGATATATAAAGAGTGCTTGAACATAATTTATTGAAGGGTGTCATAAAGTATGATAAGTAAAAATATACAATACAATAATGTGAACATTAGCATTATACATAAAACCATCTATACCATCTAAATTATATGAAAAGTGTCTTACTAATATAATAATAATATTATAATGATAAAAAGAAATTAAAGAATATTTATGTAAGTTTTAGAATCATATAATATGATATGTGTGATCATACATGTAATTAGTAGAAACTAAAAAGATTTTAAAACTTAAAATGGTAAACCATTAAGAAAACTAACATGATGACAAGTTTAATCGATAAAAAACCTTTGTAAATGAGAGATTAAAAGATGAAGAGGCATTCATATGAAAAGACACAACTGTCAGAGACATTTGAAAGATAAGAAATTAAAAAATCATGGCAAATAAGTATAAAAGAAATGGTTGATCATGACTTGGAGAGTTTTCTTTTGAGAAATTTAGTAAGTCCAATACTCTATCATAGTTAGTATATGAAAAATGAGAGTAAGAGAAGATGTTTCTATGAGATTTGAAAATAAATTGTACAAAAGATAAAGACAAAACTAAAAAAAAAGTTCCTAAATATTATAAAAACTAAGATTTAGAACAAAGATCTAAACCTTTGTGAGATTTCTACTTAAATTTAAGAAATAGGTAAAACTTGTTTATGATATGTATGATTTGATATAATATTTAATACTAAGTTAGAGGCCTAAATTAATATGAAAAATATTATATTTAGATATATTTGATATTATTTATGAAAATAATATTCATTTTTTGTTACATATTTTGATCAATTATATATTAAATATATACCATATTAGCTATGATAATAAATAAAATAGGTGACTAATAAATGTTGATAATAAAAGGATGTAACATGAGTAAGAGATGAATCTTTAGTATGTGTTTCCAAAGGTAAAGTACTATTTAGATTAATGTATCTCTAAAAATAAGTATTTTGTTTTTAGGATTAATATATCTTTGAAAATAAGACTATTATTCAGATTAATATATCTTTATAAATATTATCAAAGAGATGTTGTTGGGCTATTTAGAATAAATATTTCAAGATGTACTAAAAACAAAAAAAGATTAAAAAAATAATATTATTTTTTTAGAGAAAAATATATTTCAAATAAATTAAAAAAAATTACATATCTTTAACTAATTTATAATATTATTGATATAGGCAATACATTTGGTTATTAAATAATTGTCTATTTTATGTTATATACTTTTGTCACTATGTTAGTATTAATCAACTCATGTCTATTTTTGTCTAATATTTTTAGATCAAAAGAAGCACTACAGGAGATTACGAAGAACAAATGATATTTAACTAATGATAATATGTCATACAAGATAACCCATTCACCAATAGAAATAGTACATACAAATTTTATTTATTTAAAAAAATATGTCAAAATAATTGATATTTATGTACATTTGATTTTAAAAATAATGTGAATTTTTTTTTATTTTTTTATGATTTTAAATGATTTAGTTTTATAATAGTTATTAACAAATGTTAAAAAGGAAATGCTTCCATTGTTTTACTCAAAATAATTTGTATCACTTTCATGACTTCATTTTAAGAAAGATTGATGAAAAAGTTTTCATTATGTGATGTTGCATGATGAAAAATAGAAAAAAAGGAAAAGGTCTTGAATGGCTTTTTAACAAAAATCTTGGAATGGATGGTTTTTAAATAAAGGGGACACCACAAACTTGCACTTTATAGGGAAAAGTATATTGTAATAAAAACAATGTAATCTACAAAAAGATAATACTCAATAATAGAAATAGTACATGCATTGATCTTTTCACTATGTAATAAGAACAATGCACCCCACAAAGAAATAATACCTTACAACAAAATAGTGTATGATTCACCCATGTGCAAAGCTCCCATTATCATCCACCCTCAATCAATTTTTGGTATTAAAGTCATATTTGCTCACATCTACATCTCCAATACATTCAACATCAAAGTTAGGTTCATCCATCTTCCATTAATTTTCAATATTAAATTCATTTCATTCTTTCTTTTCTCCTTTATTGTCTTTAGGTATTCAACTTGTGGTCATTTGTGCACCTTCATCAACAACCATTTTGTACAAAGTCATTTTCATCCTTTCTCCTCCACCATCAATTTTGATATCAAAGCCATGTTCATCCATGCTGAATCAATTTTTGGTATTATAATCAAGCTCATAAATCTTCTCATCTTTGGTCATCAATATCAGAGTTGGGTTCATTATTGTGCTTCTATCACTTGGTGCTCTTCAGTCTAGCACGATTCATCTACAAGAAGAGAACTAATTGAATAAGAAATTATAGATATATTTTGTAAAACTATTGACTAATATAAAAATTATGCCAACAACATGTCTTAGTATTCTTGTGGAATGTCGCTCCTACTGATCTATGGACCATCATAATGGGAGTTTTGGTTACCAATATGGCATATTATGGAACTCTAACCACTGCACCTATTTTGTATTTTAATAACATAATAAGCAAATATAACTAACTTAGAAAACTAGATAGTTTTCATGGTATGTTATGTAGATGAGTTAGTAAATACATCAATGAAACCCATTTACTTTTTGGGTTATGCTAATATGAGAACCCTTTGCCTTTGATAGTTTCTCAATAATTAAAAAACAATTATGTCAATCTTTAAAAAGCCCACCTCTCTTCGACTAAAAATTGTTTTCTTCTTTATTTATCATAAAGGTACATGTATATAACATGTTAAAGTTATATGATAAATCAAAACATGTTATTAAATAAAAAAAATTAAGCAGGTTATATAACACCCAAGATCGAAGAGTGAATGGAGAAATCATTGGATGATGTCCTAAGAGAGGAATCAATAAAAAAGTGACTCCTAATAAGCTTCTTAGTGGAGGGATTGTAAGTATGAATTATTTTACATTAGTTGTTGTTCGATTAATCTTATTGTTTATATAAGATATCATAATATTAAGAATTTATGTAACAGCCCTAATTTTCTCTTATTTGTATTTTTTTATATTTTTTTATAGAAAGAACTCTTTGAGACGAGTCCAACGGTGGTAAGTTTGTAATTTTTGGAATTTTGGATAATTAGTTATGAATTTTTAAAGTTTTGGATATATTTGTAATTTCAGGATTTCAGATCCGGGATATATCTGCAATTTAGGATTTCCGATTTAGTTTAAAATCGGATGGCGGAAGGTAAATTTGTAAATATGGAATTGTCGGCCAGGCCAGGGTAGATTTGTAATTTGGAAAAGTTCAGGGGGTGTTCTGCAAAAAATCACGAACGTGCCGGTACAAGGCAAAATTAACACATACGTGTCCACCCGGGCGAGGATATCAGCTCGGGTGAGTTAATCCTCTTAAGCACAGAAGCTATTTGGAAAATTTTGAGCAATTGCGAAAAGTTGCCGGAAATTTAACGGAAGCTGGGAAGCTCGCCGGAGAAACTGCGGCAAGGTAAGATGGTTCGTTTTATTTTGCTGTCTTGGGGTTCTGTTGAGTGGGGGGAGAGTAAGAGAGGCCGGCCGAATGTTTATTTTCGGCCGGTCGAATGCAAAATAAGAAAGTAATTGCTTATGCATCTATTCTCAATTTCTGGAGTCCCTACAAGGTCACATGTGCAAAATAATTAAAATAAATAAAAATGTTTTAAGTCACAAAAACAGCTTTCTAAAAGCCCTGCCAAATACGTCTCCGGCCGAAAATAAACATTCGACCGGCCTCTCTTACTCTCCCCCCACTCAACAGAACCCCAAGACAGCAAAATAAAACGAACCATCTTACCTTGCCGCAGTTTCTCCGGCGAGCTTCCCAACTTCCGTTAAATTTCCGGCAACTTTTCGCAATTGCTCAAAATTTTCCAAATAGCTTCTGTGCTTAAGAGGATTAACTCACCCGGGCTGATATCCTTGCCCGGGTGGACACGTATGTGTTAATTTTGCCTTGTACCGACACGTTCGTGATTTTTTGCAGAACACCCCCTAAACTTTTTCAAATTACAAATCTACCCTGGCCTGGCCGACAATTCCATATTTACAAATTTACCTTCCGCCATCCGATTTTAAACTAAATCGGAAATCCTAAATTGCAGATATATCCCGGATCTGAAATCCTGAAATTACAAATATATCCAAAACTTTATAAATTCATAACTAATTATCCAAAATTCCAAAAATTACAAACTTACCACCGTTGGACTCGTCTCAAAGAGCTCTTTCTATAAAAAATATAAAAATACAAATAAGAGAAAATTAGGGCTGTTACAGATACCCTGCAACACATGCTGAGCCTAATGCCACCAGGCAGGTATGGTACCATACCCTGCAACACATGCTGAGCCTGGTGTAAATCATCATGGAGTCATAGCACATAATATCAGGCAGATATCTGATCCGAAGATCGATACCCTGCGACACACGCTGAGCCTGATATAAACACTAGGCAGATATCTGATCCGAAGATCGATACCCTGCAACACATGCTGAGCCTAGTGGTGAGGATAATGTTCTCTGGGAATCCCATTGTTTTATTTGTCATTTTCCAAACATCAATCCATGTCATATCAAAAGTCATTTCATGCCATATTGTTTCATCTCTTTCTTTAACATATTGTATCATATTCTTTCTTTCCATGTTATTTCTTCTTTTTCTAATTATCATACCAATACATAAGTAACAACAAAAACATCATGTTTTCCTTTACCATATGCAATAATTTAAAACACCATGTGATAGTAATAAAACCATGTAAAACATACAATACTGTGCTACATCACAGGGTTAGGAAATTATCTACCTGAATTTGATGTACCAACTGTCTTACTCACTTCTGTTTCTTCTTGATGTCCTAAAAGCCCGTAAAATACAAAAATAATTAATTTAAATATGGTTATTAGTCAAAATTGCTTTCTAAAAACTTTCCCAAACACACCCCAAAATAATCCCAAAAGATGGGCTTACGCACCGCCCGCTGGACCGCGCGCGTACGTTCGGCGCTGGACCGCCCGCGCAGAAAAAGCTTTCTAAAAGCTTTTCCAAACGGCTTTCTAAAAATAAATCTGGCTTACGCGGGCGCTGGACCGCCCGCGCCCGACACTGGACCGCGCATGCTTGGCACTGGACCGGACGCTCGGCGCGCTGGACCGCGCGCTCGACGTTCTGGACCGCGCGCCTCGGCATCCGGTTCAACAGCGTAACCCGGTCCAAAGCCTGGACCGGTTCACGCCGCCCCCCCTCTCTCTCGCGTCCGGCGACACCGAAATCTTTCGCCGGCGCTGGATCGGCCGTTTCATGTGCTGAATCGATCGAATCCGGCTCGGCTTCTGCCTCTCAGTCTCCCCCGCTCACCGGAAAAATTTACATAACCCTAACGACGAATAAAAAATTTATTTCTTACCTTACGGAAACCTTCGCCGGCCGTCACTGTCGCGTGCCGGAACTTACGGAAATCCTCGCCGGCCGTTACTGTCGCGTCCAATGCTCACGGAATCCTCGTTGGATGTTATTGTAGCGTGCAGAAACTTCTTTAAGATATTCTCCGAAATCTCGCCGTCGCACTCCGGCAAACTCTTCGCCGCCGTTTTTCGCAGAAGCGCTTTTCCAAACGCACCTGGGTCGGCCTTTTATAAACGCGGTCGAAACCGATAAGCCCTCGGTTCGTGAACCACGTTTTTGCAGAAAACCCCTTATAAATTTTATATTTGCAAATATATCCTCCGCCAATCGGATTTGAACTAAGCCGACATTTAAAAATTACAGATCTATCCTCTACGTTACAAATTTATCCCAAATCTTCAAAAATTCATAATTTATTCATTAGAGCTCCGAAAATTACAAATTAAACATCGTTGGATTCGTCTCACAGAGCTCTTTCTATAAAAAATATAAAAATACAAATAAGAGAAAAATAGGGCTGTTACAGGATGAGTCAATAAGATAATATCTTGATATAATGAGACAAGAATACCACATTTGATATCAACTCAGTACTATCTATTAGTCTAATATGGTTTGATAGTGAACTAAGTGGAAGAGCATCAAGTATGTTATAAGAGAAGAATTACTAAATAAAGAGTAACTTCTATTAAAGTTTTAGGTAGAAAAATACAATGAAGAATTATCTCACATTAGTTATTGAGGGATTGATCTTGATATTTATATGAGATATTATAATCTTAGGATATTAAGATATTTTTTTAGGATAAAACTCACTTTAGTGAATATGGCATGACCAACGAATATAATATTTTAATATAATAAGATTAGAATATCACGAACCATCATAATTTAAAATCTAATTAATGTTTCTTATGTTAACTTTGTCAAATTTTTCAAAATCTTCTCATTGTCTTCATCTTAAATTATTCCTTATGCAATTAAACCTATCAATGAAGCTTTCTTTAACACTTTCTTTAATGTTATCTAACTTTTATTGTAACAGCCCTAGTTTTATCTTATATTTTTTATAGAAAGAGCTCTGTGAGACGAATCCAACGATGTTTAATTTGTAATTTTCGGAGCTCTAATGAATAAATTATGAATTTTTGAAGATTTGGGATAAATTTGTAACGTAGAGGATAGATCTGTAATTTTTAAATGTCGGCTTAGTTCAAATCCGATTGGCGGAGGATATATTTGCAAATATAAAATTTAGAAGGGGTTTTCTGCAAAAACGTGGTTCACGAACCAAGGCTTATCAGTTTCGACCGCGTTTATAAAAGGCCGACCGAGGTGCGTTTGGAAAAGCGCTTCTGCGAAAAACGGCGGCGAAGAGTTACCGGAGTGCGACGGCGAGATTTCGGAGAAATATCTTAAAGAAGTTTCTGCACGCTACATTAACATCCAACGAGGATTCCGGGAGCATTGGACGCGACAATAACGGCCGGCGAGGATTTCCGGCAAGCAACAGTGAAGGCCGGCGAAGGCTTCCGTAAGGTAAAAAAATATTTTTTTTATTCGTCGTTAGGGTTATTTAATTTTCCGGTGGGCGGGGGAGACCGAGAGGAGGAAGCCGAGCCGGATTCGGTCGATTCAGCACATGAAACAGCCGATCCAGCGCCGGCGAAAGATTTCGGCTTCGCCGGACGCGAGAGAGAGAGGGGGGACTGCGTGAACCGGTCCAGGCTTTGGACCGGGTTACGCCGTTGAACCGGATGCGGAGGCGCGCGGTCCAGCACTTCGAGCGCGCGGTCCAGCGCCCAGCGCGCGCGGTCCAGCGCCCAGCGCGCGCGGTCCAGCGCGCCGAGCGCCCGGTCCAGTGTCGCGGGCGGTCCAGCGCCTGCGTAAGCCAGATTTATTTTTTTTGAAAATCCGTTTGGAAAAGCTTTTAGAAAGCTTTTTCTGCGCGGGCGGTCCAGCGCCGAACGTGCGCGCGGTCCAGCGGGCGGTTCAGTGCAGCGTAAGCCCATCTTTTGGGATTAGTTTGGGGTGTGTTTGGGAAAGCTTTTAGAAAGCAGAATTTTTAACTATTTGGGAATAATTTTTAGAAAAAGCAACTTTTGGCAAATAAACATATTTTAACTTGATTATGTTTGCACTATGGCCTTGTAGGACATCAAGAAAACCAATTAGAAGTTGACAAGAAAAATTTGGTACAACAAATCCAGGTAGAATAATTTTCTAACCCTGTGATGTAGCACGATATTATGTGTTTTTACATGCTTTTCTTACTGTTATAGAATTTTGATTGTTGCATATGTTTATGGTATAAAAAGAAAGGAATATTATGGTGTGGATTATTTATGCATTTGCATGAAAAACTGAAAAGAAAGAAATAACATAGAAAGAAAGAATATGATACAATATGCTAAAGAAAGAGATGAAACAATATGGCATGAAAGGACTTTTGATATGACATGGATTGATGTTTGGAAAATGACAAATAAAACAATGGGATTCCCAGAGAACATTATCCTCACCACTAGGCTCAGCGTGTGGGATCGCAGGGTATCGATCTTCAGATCAGATATCTGCCTAGTGTTATGTGCTATGACTCCATGATGATTACACCAGGCTCAGCGTGTTGGATCGCAGGGTATGGTACCATACCTGCCTGGTGGCACTAGGCTCAGCGTGTTGGATCGCAGGGTATCGATCTTCGGATCAGATATCTGCCTAGTGTTATGTGCTTGGTTGGATGCCGGCTAGAGGACAGTCATTGATGATTGGATCCAGAGGATAATGCGTCAAAGGGAATTGGGCCCGGTAATAAGCACAATATAAGGAACTTGCATTTCTTTATGACTTTCATTTGACATTATCTTATATGTATGTATGACATTCATCTTTACTGTTAATGGTATTTGTTATGCCTTTTATTTTCTTGGTTAAATATGTGGATTTATCTACTGAGATTTATAAAATCTCATTTAGTGCTTACATCACAGGACATGAAACCACTACACCGAGAACTGGGAATGATGCTGTTACAGGAGAGCCCTTTCCAAGAGATGTGTGAGAGGGAAAATTTTAGTGTGATTAAATGTTTAAAAACATGTCTTTATATATATACTTTGGATTTTGAATTAGTGTTTGTCTTACCGTCGGGTCCCCACCTTTGGTTTGTTTATTTGTCCTCACTTAAATGCTGTATTTGGCGACTCTGATGATAACTTTGTGACATAATGGTATTAGATGTCGGTGGGGGCTTGACATTTATACTTTGATCTCTTTTAAGGGTTTGTTCAATGTGTGCATCACCATATCATCAATTTCTAAAGTTAAAAATGCATGTACAATGTTGTTTAAGCATCTCTTTATAATTCTTCATGAATGTTAACATTCGTAATTTTTATAGAACTTTGATAATCTTTGATGATTCTCCCTACTTACATCCCTCAAGTTTCTCTTAACTTTGTTATACTTAGAATATTTAACATAATAAAAATTGTGTAACTTGTTGAGCAATTGTAATGTTAATTAAACCAAAACATAGATTTATTTTAGCTCATGTTTTGTTATTATGCCATTCATACTTAAAAAGTATCGTATGGATGCCTTGACTAAGATCCATTCTATTAAAGATTGTACCATTGTAGTCAATCTTGTAACTGTTGTAGTAAGTACTCATTACATATTTGAGTATTTGTTGTAGTATTATACTAAGTGTAATGTTGTTACGATATTGGAATGAGATTTGGTATTGCAACATTATTTAAGAAATTATGTGCCTAGTTATCAAAATAACATCAAATGCTTAATGCAATATGTATTAGATTTGACATAGTCTCCATCAATTTCTCAAGTGCAACAACACTTGTTAAGGTATGATGCTGGTGAGCATCTTTAGTAGATCTCCTGCACATAATTTTATTTTTAATATGGTTAATCCAAAAACTTTATTTTCATAATAATGTAAATGTACAAATAAATCTTGTTTGAATTACTAAATGTAGAGTGAGAATTTCATTTCAATTTAGAAGAACATAATGATATATTATTTGCTTCTTAATATCATGCAATACCCAACTATTTAGGACCAAACAAGTGCCCATGAACAAGAATGGAAAATCAACCAGTTAGTATATTCTATCCATTATTGTAAGGTAAAATTCATCTCAATTTTTGCCAAATGGTAAATATGAAGAAATACAAAACAAAAGTGGACACTTCATATATTATGTATGATTTACATTTGAAACCTTAAATGTCAACTTTATTACACATCAACTTCTCAAATTAAATGTCTCTAAAAAGGACAAAACAAAAGTGGACACTTCATATATTATGTATGATTTACATTTGAAACCTTAAATGTCAACTTTATTACACATCAACTTCTCAAATTAAATGTCTCTAAAAAGGACAAAAATACTAAAACAATACAAGATGTTACATCCAACATTTTTGATTAAATTATTACAATTTAGTTAACCAAAATATATATTTTCTTGTGATTTAAAATTTAAAATTTAAATAAAATATTTTTAAATTTTTAATATAAATAAATTTAATTTTGAAATTTAAAATTTGAAATTTGAAATCGTGGAATTAGAAGACATAATTGAATGGTAAGACTTGAGTTGTACCAAATGAGTCTTGATAAATTGGGTTCAATACATGAGAATGAGCTAACAATCTTATTTTTTATCCTTATATTATTTATAATATTCTTATCTTACTTTTTTTCAATCATAAATGCATATTAATAATATGGATAAATTCTTAAAATTTAGGAGTTAATTGATGGATGAAGATAAGAGAATTAAAAAGAAAATTATATGATGCAAGTATAAATATTTTAAAAGAAAAAAATAAAAGGTAGAGATAAAATACTTCACTATCACTTAGCCATATCTTCTTTAGATCTTTAAATTTTAGAAGTTAGATATGGTTGATTATATGATGATATAAGCTTTGTATAGAACGTTACCATCTCTTAAGAGCTTAATTTTGGAACTAAGTCAAATATTGGACAGATTTTTATCGTAATAGTACTATCTCTTTATCTCCTTTTAATTAATATAAATGAGCTTGTCGTAAGATTTATCATAATATATGATCATGTATTGTACGATATTTTTTTGTGAGATTGGAATTTAGCTTTACATAGTGATTTTCTAGTTATATTGTGCGATATTAACATCATATCTATATGATCCATTTTGTACTATGAAAATGAACTAATTAGATGCTGACGATTGGTAGGATGATGCTGTCAATGATGCTTTATATTTGTATTATTCGTTGGATTATATAATATGATCAATTTGAATATGAGTAATAATTAGTTTGATTGGTTTTTAATAAAGTCATTTGAAAATATTCTTAAGAGTATATAAAGGCATCTAAATATGATAAAATAAACTAATATTTAATTGAAAAATCTATTATGAAAAAGTTTGATTGGATTTATCATTTTTAAGAAAAATGAAGAACAAGATTGTAACTCTTAGTTGGAACACTCATCTTATCATTCCTTTTCATCATTAGCCTAAGTTGTATTTTGTTATTTCAACTTATTTATCAATTACATTCTCTCTTGTATGAATATTTAGCTTTATTACATATCTTATATCAATTGAATTAGTATGTCTCTTACTTAATTATTTATTATTGATAAGAATTATTATATTAAATATTTACTTGGTTTTTTTTCCTATTACTAGGACTTTCATTTTTTTATTTATTGACTTTCTATTAAGTCAATTATAATATTTTATTGAGTCATTGTATTGGCTTTTATTAAGCTTATATATTGACTTTTTATCAAGTAGTTATGCAGGATTTTATTAAATCGATATTATAGACTTTTATTAAGTTAGTATTGTAGTCTTTTATTAAGTCAGTGATATTGGTTTAAATTAAATTAGTATTTTAGTAGATTATCTTATTATTTAGTTGATGATAAATATAAATTTGAGTTTGAATCAAATCATTTAAAACTCTTATGTATACTTTACTTGGACTACAACATAATAAGTTTTACAAGTGTTAAAATATTTTTTAAATACAAGTGTTATAATTGCCAATAATATTAAGAATAATAAATTATTTTATTATAAAATAAATTAAATTATTTAAGTTATCTTAAAAATTATAAGTTTTCATAATTCACCCCTTTTTTAAGATATCATGCTTATATAATTTGTAATGCATTACACTCTCAAAACTTACTTGAACCTATAGGAAAAGATTCTTTTTATGGGAGTGTTCATTAGCACCATTGATAATCTATCTTTTTTTATCAGATCATCCAATATGTGTTCAATGTTTAGTTTGATTTCTCGTAGGTTTCCATCAAACTATCTAACCATTCATCAAATCATTCATTGCTCACAATCAAATTTTAGCCATTATGTCAAACCATTTTGATTGTCGCCATTGGATTATTTGATCATCCATTGGATGTTAGATCATCTAATAAGTATTTGATAAAACCTTTCTTCTTCTCTAGTGCTCCATCAAACCATCTGATTGCTTGATCATAGTGTATGAGAGAGACTTAATGCAACATATTCTATTTTGCATAGTAATGGTTATCTATACACTGCTTTCAACCAAGGCCTCCATTACATTGCATAACCTATTTACATGTTTTTTTTCACTCAAGCAATCAATTACATGCATAAAAGCACCTCTCTCCAAAATTCTTTGAATGAAAGCAGATCACAACACATGGGAAACTAACCTTGAGTTTAAATTAAGCTTCCTTCATGTTTTTCTTTCTCTTATCGAATCCTTCCACTTCAATCATTCTCACACAAATATCCTCTCCTCTAAAGCAACAACTACCCTTGGGTTGTGAGAAATTGTATCGTTTCTCTCTTAACCCTTTCAACTAAAAGACCACTTGCGTTATTATTTTAAAAATTATTATTATTTTATTAAACTATAACTATTGATGAATTTTTTATTTAAGCAAGATATTAGTAAAATCAATTTCATTCCACTACATTAAGTAAAAACGTTTATATGATTGTTGGGATGTTAGTGGCTCTCAACTAATGACTTTACAGCTCAACGATGATTCTTAAATTGTTGAACATCTTATTTTTTTAAAACTAAAATTTAAATTTTGGAAAAATCAAATAATAGATTTATCAAACACATTAAAATGATTCTTTTTAGATTCATAAATTTAAAATTTAAATTACATTTAATCATATAAATTAAAATTTAATCATGAAAATAGATTTGCTTTTTCAAAAGAAAATTGAACCTTAAGTTTTTTTTAGCTAAAAAATATTTTTTAAATTTTATTTTTACTCAAACTTTATTTCTTGACATTAAATTCTTTTTTCTATTTGTTTTTTTTTTCAAAAACTTATTTCTCATCTCAAGTTTATGGAAAACTCATCAAGTCAGATATTAATGAAATTAGTTTCTTTTGACTACATATGTTAAAAAAGCTTATATGATTTTTCGAGATATTAGTGGCTCGCAATTAATAACTTTACAAACCAAATGATGATTCTAGAATTGTCAAATAATCACTTTATTTTTTTAAAGCCAAAATATAAATTTTAGAAAAAAAATAATAGATTTCTTAAATATGTTTAAAATGATCATTTTTAGATTCAGAAATTTATTATTTAAATAAATTTAAATTACATGTAATCATATAAATTAAAATGTAATCTTTAAAATAGGTTTGCATTTCTAAAGACAATTGAATCTTAAGTTCCTATATTCTTATTTTTTTTAAAAAAAAGAATATTTTTTAAAATTTATTTTTACCGAAACTTTATTTCCTCACAGGAAATTCTTTTTTCTATTTTATTATTATTATTATTTTCATAAACTCGTTTCTCAAGTTTGTGGAGCCGACAGCGGGTTTATGGCAGGCTTGCGTGAACATGGCAACCATGATGGACGTCTTCTTCCGCACACGTGTAACAAGCAAAGCGGTTGAAGGTATCTTTTTGGCGGAGGTATTCCAATGACTCACCCCTATAAAAGGCGTCATCTTGGGGTAATCCGTAATATGGACAATTGAGTCTCCCTCCATTCTTCTATATTGCTGGCGACTTCGTCGGCGAATTCATCGTGCTCTTGGTTTCAAGTTTTCTGGACGCGCAAGGGAGGTGCGTAGTTGCCAACTCTTTAATCGTGTTGGATGAATAGTCGAATACGGATTACCGTGTTGATTTCCTTCTGATTTCTCCCAGTCTAGCATCGGCTGTTTTCTTTCTACGAGGAGCCGTGTTATGCTTTAGAGTGCGTTTTGCTTTAGATGCGAGCGGCGAGCAATGTTATTCGCGCGTTCGTTAGGGTGCTGTAGGCTTTCAGCTATTTCTTCAGTCAATACATGGAAGTTTTGGTGTATTGGTGTGCTTTACTTTGTGTTCTTCTTGAGTCCGAGTTTGGAAGTGTATTTTATACAGGCCGCGGTTGATTGTATTCTTTTGCATTGGTTTTTACTTGATTGAGGTTGGCATTTATAATATTTCGGGTTATCATTGAGTTACAACTTTCCTTTTCCAACGATTGTTTAGTTTGATACAGCAGGAGAAGGTGTTGGATTTGTTTTTTAGATGTTGGTAAGTATACTGCAAAGTTGTTCTATTTTCATTGGTTTGGATTATACCACCAAGTTTTGTCTTCTTACATGAAGTACAGATATCGAGTGTTTAGATTGCTTGGTTTGAGGCTTGCGCATATTTGTTCTAGTTGTGCTGGCAGCTTGTTGGGGTATATTTAAGAAACGGGAAGTTTCTTTTTCCTTTCTTATTCCACTAGCTCTTCTTTTTCCTGTCCAACATGTGGCTTTTCTTTTTTTGAAATAAAACTTGTGGCTTTCTAAGGTTTATTGTTTACCCATTTCCATATATTTGTACGCCAAATTGCAGGTACTTTTAGCGAGAAGAAAACCAGCACACTTGCACACCTTTGGCGTGTTTTTGTTCTTCATTTGATTTGTGACATATTCTTGCAGAGCTCGTTTTGCATTCTGAAGCATTCAATCAACTTCTGGTGGTTGAAAGGTAGGAAACCGGCTTCAAATTGGTCCTATAATCTTGAGATTAAAATATTTTAGCTGGACAAGTCTTTTCTCTGTTGTTTACTGCCAATCCCTGTGTTCTTTTTGTGCTGAATTTCTGTCGATTTATACCGTTTCTAAGTTGGAGGCAACTCCAATAAGTCTATCTCATAGATTGAATCTTTTGTGCTCATCATTTCTGTTATATTCACCGAAACTATTTACAGCATGGGATGTGGGATATCATCTCCTACTGATGTTAGAAAAAATAGGAGAAAATTGAAGAGCATAGGAGAAGTGGCAGTTTTTGTGCCTGGTTTTCGAAGGCCAAGGGCTACAGACTTCACACAACCATTGAGTGAGATCTTACCGAAAGACTTGGTCGATCGTCTCACAGCTTTGAAGACTCGTATAGTTGTTATGACCGCCCAAGCAGCAGCAATCGCCATGAAGTCAAAGATGAGAGTGATGTCCCGGAATGGTTTGTATGACATGCACGTCTAAAAGGTTTTGATTGAACGACAGAAGCTTGATTGGATTTTTTAATCGTTTCAGGGAGCTCTGGATTTGCTGATCTTCTTTTTGCTCTTGAGGACTACCTTTCTGTTTTGCTGGGACTCGCAAAAGAGGGTAATTTTAAGTGCCTTTTCTAATAGTTGACTTTGTAGTAGTAGTTGTTTATATTATAAATGTGAAGCCATAATATAATATTATCAAAAATCAACCATATCCCATTTTATGTATGAGTTAAATAAATATGAGCTCAACGGTCTGTTCTAGTTTGGTGTTGAATAATTTGCAGAAAGCCAGCTAAAAGATAAGGTGCAGTTTGTTTGGATCAACCAAGAAGATAACGAGGAGGTCAGCCAACTTGTATTGAACCTGGCATTTACTTCTAGATGTAATATTGTTACATAGTCAAATAGTTATAGATTTTTCTTATTGCTTTTTGCAGCAAACTGCCATTGCTAATGTTTGGTATGAGGTGCTTTCGGTTTTGCATTTGATGGCTGTGATTTGTTTAGCAGAAGCCAATGCTTTACTCCTTCCCATAACACCTAATACTGGCTATCAGCTAAGGGTTTCTGAAGGTTGGTTATTGTCTACAATTTGAGATATCTATGTATCATTATCCACGTCTATTCTGATCTGTTAACTCAGGATTATAATATTGTCCTTAGTTCATTCTCTTATTAATTAACATACCGAGTTTGCTGCTGAGGATATTTTAAGTATGTCATTAGAAATGTTGTATTCTATGTATTGTTGAAGATACACCTTAGAAACATTGATTTTGCAGTGCCTTCATATTATGCATCCTTTTAGCTATACCATACTTAACATGGATTATGGCAGATAGTTCTCATATTGCAGCTTTCATTTCATTGTTAATGCTTAAGGAACCTTTCATTTGTATTAATTGAGCAAAAACATGCTTTAAGTCTGGATTTCCAGCCACTTAGAATCATAAAAATGATAGGCTGCTTGACAAGTCACTAGAAACCAGCATTTTCTGTTTTTGAAATTTAAAATTTTTTTGCCTTGTTCATTTAAAGCAATTGAAGTCTATGTCATGACTCAATTTTATTTTATATCATTGATTATGGCATCGTTAGGTAGCTTACATAGATGTGCAACACTATAATAGCTTATCTTTATATACCTTCTTAATCGTTTGACTATAATTATGTAGTTTTTCCTTCCTATTTTTGGTTCAGAGGGTAGGCGGAGGTCCATTGATGTTCTCTTGAAGGCTGCAGGGTATTTATATTGTGCTATCCACAATGTTCTTACTCAGATGCCTCTTGATGTGAGGTAAGCTTCTTCTCTCAGTGACATAGCTTCAAATTTGCTTTGGCATGCAAAACTATGAACCAGGTCAGCTCATTCTAGAAGTTTGTTGAAGAGGGAGCATTTAATACTGATGATTTCATTGAATTTGCTAATTTGATAATTCTTACTGGTACATTGGTATACAAAATGCAGGGGAAACCTCCCAGTAGACCTTTCTGAAGGTGAACTGAATGCTCTTTGCATGCAAGCATTGGGCCAGGTAACACCAACTTACTGTTTTGTGCTTAGAAAGTTCGTTAGTGTATTTTGTCAATGATTTATGATTATGAACTTGATTTTTATAGCCATCAAATTTAAGAAATTTTAGAAAACCTCCTTATTAGTTGATAGAATTAAAAGAAAGCCAGGATTTTGCTGTCTTCACGAAACCTATATTGATGTTGTATAATACATTTGGAATTTGCCCAAGCTTTCTTAATTGCTTATATCCTCCTGATAGTCAAGCTCTTTGTCTAAGACATGATCTCTGGCATTTCCTTTCCAAAATAGTTCAGTAAGATCTATTATGAAACATTCCCACTTCCAGCTGTGACTGCAAGCTACCTGATTACAATGACCAAAACAATTGACAACCTCTTGACTAGATCTTCCCCTTGGAGTGATGAAAAGTGACTTTTTCTCTGAATTACTTTTTTAGGTTGTTGCAGCTTTAATATTCTCCCAATTATTGTAATTATGATTCTATCTTCTTCAACTCTTTTTCCTTCTCCCTATCTGCATGCCAGCTACGCTTTCTTCGAAAGTTGTTTCGAGTGATTGGCATGTTGTTCTTGTGATTTTGCCTCTAAAGTAGCTCCTTAAGAACTTTTGTAATGGAAGGTATATTGGAACCAATTCTTTAGCATCTTTGATATATGACAACACCCTAAATTTGGTTGGTCAATGGTTTCAAAGTTATGAGTAGTGGATAAAAAAGATTAATCTCATTTCAAGGGGGAATTATGTGTGTGTGGATGGGTCGGTTTGTGTGTGGGTATGCATGTATATATATGTATGTTTATATTGATAAGTATCCATCTAATGATATATCAATTTTTGGCTTATCCTTGGAGCCTAAAGAGTAACCTAGCCCTATTTTAATATCTTATCCCTTAAGAAAGTTGATTATTGTTCATTGATGAAAAAATAATATATGATATTCTTTTGTCCCAGCTGATTTGACTGTGCTATTAGTTTTAATTTTTGCTGCTCTCAATGGAAAAAAATGAATTTCATCAAATAGCATCTGAAAACTACTGCTCTGGTTACACAACTGAATCGCAGCACCAGGAAGTCAATCCTTTTTAATCAAGATTGGCTATTATGATTATTGTTCTTTACACAAGTTTAGAGTGTAAAGATTCTTGTTAAAATAGAGGATGCATTGTCTTACATAAGAATTAGCAGTGTGTCTTATTTATTTTCACCTGAAGGCTGATATGACACATCCAGCAGCATATGTAACATCTTTTTGCATCTTGAACATGTGTAGAGCTTGTTTATTTCATGATTTTTTTAGTTGATTTCTTCATATTTGTCGTGCTCTCTTGGATTCCAGCACCATAGTTGTTCACCCACCAATTAATTGTTGTTTATGTAGGGAGTTGATTTTCAATTAGGCATGGCAATTGATAGTCCAAAAGCCACGCTTGCCGTCAAAAGAAGACTATCGTGTGAGATGGTGAAGTATTGGCATCAAGTAATGTTAAAGATTTGCCTTTTTTTCCAATTTCTTCACTTCATTTCTTTACTTGTTCTTCCATTTTTTCTTTATTCTTTTTCTATGAAGCACTTTGCTCAACTTCTATGTGAAATTAAACTTCCATGGCTTAAAGAGGACTAGTCCTAGGCTGTCCAATCCCACACATTCGTGTTTTATTTTTACTATAGAATATTTTCTGGGAATACAATTGAAAGAAAGAATTCAAAATCACACAAAGAATTTAATTATGCAAATTAATATCATGATGTACAACCCTTGCCATGGATGGAAATTAAGGAGTTATAAAATGAGTGTTGTGTTGATGGTAATTTATAATTATCATAAACTAAATTTAAAAGAATGGTAATTAAAAAAATTGAGCTAAATAATTTTTCTTATATTTTTTGAAGGGCAGTGAGAATTTTGTGAAAGGGAATTTAATTTGTTGCCTAATCATTAACATTTAGACAAGTTATGAGGGACAAATTTGTTAAGTCGACATGTTAGGTTATTTGTTAGTTGATAAATGATGAGGGAAGTTCTTGCTTAAATGAATTTCCAAGTCAATGTTAATTGTGGTGTAGATAAAATTTTTTTGTTCTTTTTCAATTATTTATTTCAAGTGATATGATGGAATCTTCATTATCTAAAGTTTGATTAAATATTGTTTCTCTCTTTCTTTAATACAAGAACATGACACTCTCTTTATCTCTCTTAATGGGAAAGATTGGTCATCAATATCATTCTTTTACTTTTTTTCTTTCTTCCTTTTATTCTAGGGATTAATCCTTTCTTCAATACAATAGACTAGTAGCATAACAATGCTCAAGGAATCTAACTGAACAAATAATGATAGATTTATTTCACATTATTGAGAAACTGGTATTATCATCACCTTAAGCAACACTTTGCTACTTTTGTTTAAGAAATCAATAAGTTTGTTATTTAGTATTTATAATATTGTTGACTTCCTCCAACTATCATCATCCATAATGCAATAGAGGTTTAGTCGGTGTTATGAATTGGTACTCTATCAATTTAGTTGGCAACTTGGTCCTTGGACATTAGATCTTTCTTCACTTAGCTTTGAAATGCATTGTATGGTACACTCGAGTTTGTTGGACTTTACAGATTGATATAAGTAGAAACAGTCCTCTTGACACATGGCAGCATTATTGTACTTTAAACACCTACGCGCTTGGATCATCAGGGTTGTACATTTCATTTTTGGGGTTTATATTAATCTTTGGGCTTAGTGATTGCATTCGTTTATATAGGATTATTGAATCAAAATAATAAATGACATGCATAAATCATAAATACTAGTAAATGTTTATGATTACATACTTACTATCCCTTGTCTTTTTTTCCAAGAGATTCCTTTTGACAATCTATCTTTTAGCTTTTATTTCCTCTTTTCCTTTGACTTCATCAATTTTGAAGTTTTAGCCAAATTAACTTTAAAACTCATATGGAGAATCCTTTGTTGATATACGTATTTTGACAATGAAGTGGTTGGCCAAGCTCAAGGAGAAAAAAAGTATCACCTTAAAAGGGTTTAGTCAGAGTATTATCCTAATACTCCAAAAATTATCTAAGAAGGATATGGTTGGCCTCCTACATAAGTTAAACTAGTTTTGTAAAACTTTAGTCGAAGTTATCACAGGAATTACAAGAGGGAGGAGGGGTTTGGATGGATTAACACCCAATTAAATAGGATAGAACATTATTTACTTTCCAAAAAGAGAAAAGATTTGATTTGCAAGGAAAAGAAGGATCTTCAATTAAACAATTACCAGCTGGAGGCAAACATCAACACACTGCATATCGATTGGAAGGAATGCTACATAGATAAGCTTAGACTGAAGAAGGTTTGATGACGACTTAAAGGTTAGAAATAGCACTAGAAAGAAGGAATGATAATCTTATGATTAATGAAATATTTTTTTGAGAAAAAGTTGAGTTCAATAATAGTTTTGTGGATTATATTAGAGCCTTTGGAGAGCAACTTTGTGAGGGTAGCCAAGGTTGCAATTGGCATTGCAGTTGAAAGAATGAAAAAATCGAAGTTGATGAATATGAACATATTCTAAAGTGAAGTAAGATTGTTGATAAAAGTTTTTATTGAAAAGGGCACACTCCACATTGATTGGCTAAGGTGACTAAAAATCTACCTTCAGTTTAGCGTAGAAGTGTTGGTTGATTGGTTCCTTGTCCTTCAACACTACTTGACTCAATCTTATGTTGAAAGACAAATACTAGTGAAATTACTCCTATTATAACAAAATAGGTCATAGTTATATCAATAATAGCAACTCAATAGACAAACCCTGGTGGGGACATATTAATGTTCATCTTCTTCTCCATTTTTTTATTTGGTTGCTTAAAATAGGTTCTTGAATAGTGAAGTATTTTTTTTAGTTCATATTGTACTCCTTTCTAGGCTTTAGTCTTGTACTAAGCCAATACCCTTTTATGCCATTTCAAAAAATCATGCCTTATTTTACATGAAGTAAATTTTTTAATTTAGTAATTAAATCCATTAAGAAACAAAAGAATATGTTGTTAAGAGGTAGATTGTTAAGAGGGTTCAAAAAACACCATTCTTATAGAAGAATAGAGTTAAACAAAAAGAAGAAAGGAGGTTGTGGAGAGCATGGGGGGTGAAGTCTCTTTGATGAATCAAATTATTAGATAGAACAACATACACCTATATACACTTATAGGAGTGATGATTGTGATTTTGACCCATAGATTTCTTTTTCAACTTATCCAACATGGTAGTGGTGGCTGAGCCCCTCTTCAGGAAGATGAGACGTGAAACTATGATTATGTTTCCACCAAACACGGGATGTTTTGTTGGAGGAGATCCGCTTCTCAATCAATGGGGCATTAGACGTTTTCTAATTCACTTATAAAGGGTGAAAGGTATGCTTATGCTTCATCCTTAGGATATGGGTTGTCTCAACCTGATTTATGCTTATAAGATTTTGTCTTAATTATAAATTTTGTTACAATTTCCTTTATTAATCCTGTAACATGATTTCTTTTGAACTTTTTATGAGCCAATTTGGCCAATTCAAATTATTTTGTTACTTGTCAGCAATGCACTGATTGTCTTTGAAGGTGCAAAATGCAAAGAAAGAATTTAGAATGTCGAACCTTGAGTTGTGGATTCAGATGGACGTGTTGAAGATATAGAAGGAAGAACTGAATGCTTCAAAGTTGGAGCTAGTGACTAAGCTTAAAGAAGGTATGTTTAGCGAGAGAGAGAGGGAGAGAGAAATGAACATAAAAAAATAAATTTCTTTGAAACATAAGAGGGAGAAATGTTTGAAAGATAAGAAAGCATGGGCTAACTATTGATGATTGCCTTTGACCTTTGTCTTTGCCTAGCTTTGAATTAAGCTACTTTTGCATTACTTAGTTGGAGTTTACACCTTGGTATTAGGATGCTGTGGTCCCTCCTGCTTGACACTAGTCAAGATCATTTGCCCTAGACACTTGTACATATGGACAGTCAATATATCAAACCATTTTTTCAGGTTAGCAGATTAATTCAAAGTAATACTATGAAGTTGATTGAATTATGATCCACTTATATCATAATTTTAATTTTCAAGAAAAGCTGTTAGATTTTATTTAGCTGTTTGATGTAAATGATATATTTGTGGAAGACTTCAGCGGCTTGATAAAGTAACTTTCTTGTTCAATAGGATAATTTTTTTCAAAAGACTTATTAGAAAACCGCTTGATACAGCTGCTATGCAACATCACTATTGGACCTTTCAACCTACTCCATCTTTTGTTTTTGTCTACCTTCAATGGTGATTGATGAAAAGAGACTTATGGTCTATCTTGTCTAGTGTTTGTGGCATGATAGATGGAAAAATGCCTACCATGTTATGTTTGTATTATCATTTTTTGGAATATGCAGTTAGATTGATTAATAATTTGCAATAGTTTCAATCTCTATATATCTTTTTTAAGCAAATCCATCATTTTATACATGCTTGTTTGAATATGGTGAATTTGGAGCAATCATTTTTGTTCTCTAATTTTAGTCGGTTGCCTTCTTTCAGTCACAAAAAGTGTCTCCTTGCAATGGAGTGGTCACGTACATCAACCCCTGCCTATTCTCTATTTACACCTTACTCACATATTTATGCCTTGTTTTTGCATGCTAAAGATTATAGAGTTTTCAAGGAAAGTCCATTTATGCAAGTAATTTTATGTTTCATCAATGTTTAATATAAAGCATCATAATTGTTATACACTTCTCTCCAATGTTGCATTTTAGCATCGTATAAGATCTTTTGGTGAATAATAAAGCACTAGATGCCCATAGTCATGCAACATCTAGTTTCACCATGCTATTTAGATTTGTTTTTAGGAAATTGACTTTAGACCATTACATTTGAAGGTCTTTGAAATGCTATCCTTATTGAACATATGGACAATCTTTATCTTATACTTTTATGTTTTACCACATATCTGACATGTCGTCCATGGAAAAGTCTAATTTTTCTTTAACATAGGCTGAAGTGAGCATAGAAAAGGTTCCATTCAATGGAGGTTGGGGAGAAAAGCATAGATTATTTGTGAAGTGGAAATATGTTGAGGCAAAGGTATGAAAAGTATTTATTTGATGGTATAACACATTTCCTTTTTCCTAGTTAAATGGCAATTAAATTGTCCCATTATTTCTCAATAAACAAATAATGACTAGGAGAGAATTCAATATCAACAAGAGTTTTATAATTTAAAATGTACTAGTATGGTTGGGATTATCAAAATTCATAAGCATGTACAAGTTTGAACTTATTCACTTGAGCATATCATCATAGCCAATAAAAATTACTATATGATTTTCTTTTTTGAATGCTATAATTGGTACAGATTTAAGAAAGTTTTATGTTGAAATTATACAACTCAACCAATCCATAATGAAGGTTGGCAGATCATGGACCACATGTAATAATCATCGCTAACTCAATTCAATTCACTAAGTGTGGTAAGGTCCTTTTGTCTTTTGGATGGTCCATCCAAGATAGTTCAAATCCTTCTTGTAGGCTATGTTATCAGTCTAAGGGCATATATATCACCCTTAAGGACCTCGACCCTATTTGGTGAGTACCTTTGCCTCCTATGATAATGACCTTTCTTTAGAGAGGATATCATGTATACATTCCGGTACTCCTTCCCTTAATGGGATCATATCCCTTACCTCTTCATTTGAGCAATCCCTTGCTCACCCACATCTCATTTGCTAATCTTTGCCTTTTCTTAATTCTTTCAATTCTCGTGTGCAACCCATTTTTCCATCCAACAAGAACAAGGACCTCTTTCTTCATCCCTAGCAAATTTTGTTGTCCAATTCTCAAGTTATGGCCCATCATGCTCAACTAAACATTAGAGCATAGCAACTCAAGCCAAGCTTTGTGGCTAGCCTAATGTCTAAAGCTTGTTGACTCAATTACTCTTATGGTTCTAGATTCTATTAGATGTGACATTTATTATCTTGGATTCTATATTGCCAAAAGATTATGTTGCCCATTCTAGTTAATTAACAATTTCCTTGTTAGCCATGCTTTCTCTTGAAGTTTGGGTTGACCATTGAACTTCTTCAATACAAGTTGCTCAAAAGGAAAGAGAAATGGCTTTCTTTCTACTTTTTGGCTTCTACTTTAAGACTTTTGCCTTCTACAAGGCCTATATAATCTTGTACTACTAGACTATCTCTCTTTATCTCAACTTTTTTTTTTTCTAATCATCTCTCTTTTCCTTCCTCATTGAGAGTTTTTTTTGTAACTCAAGGGAGCCAGCTCTTGTATTAGCTCAAGAATGGTGGAATTTTGATTTCTGTGAGAAATTGTTTTTTCTAATTGTGATATTTGGGGTCATCAATTTTTATTTTTTTGTTAATTTTTAGCATTTTTTTATTTTCATGGCATGTTTCTTCCTCACCTCCTGACCTTTCTCTTAAAACTATGAAACTTGACCATTCCTCACTTGCACATGACATGCATGTCAGAGATCATTCTTGACATCAATATATTATTTAGTGTTACCATTGAAAGTTTTCTCTCCATGTTCTCAACGTGGAAAATTTTCTCTTAACGTAGAGAATTGAAGGGTAGGAAGCCCCATTCACATGAATGTTTTGTAAACAAGGAATTTAGTTAGGTTCTCAACCAAATTTGCCAATCTAAAGATTCCATTAACTTTTTTTTTTGGCATGAATGGATCAGACGTTTGGTTGTGTATCCATGTTGATTTAAGTGATGTTGATGAGATCAACCTAACCCATCTATTCACCTCTTCTTCTAAGTGCCTCTCTCGTGGCCTTAGTTTAGTTTGTTGAAAATATAAGGTCACTAAAGTCTACAAAAGGGGGGTAAATTGTGTTATAATATGTATCTTTTGATTATCTGAATTGCTCTTAGGAATTGATTTATACAAGTTTTTAAAAGCATATATAGTTTCGTAAATCATTGTGTGAAGTGCAAAAGTAATAAAGAAAAAGCAATTTTTAAGTGGTTTGTAGTTCAATCTGAACTCGGATCTACATCTATTCTCAACCAGATGGTAAGGATTCTATTACATACCACTCCCGTTTTGTTGTAAAAAGGTGGGATAAACCTAATACAAATTCAGTCCCTTTTTTACTACAATAAGGTAAAGGATTTACTCCATACAAGTATTACGTACAATGATTTAACAAGAATTATAACTTAGTTGCACAATATTGCTTACAAACTTTGTATTATACACTTATATATGACACTGAACTAAGATGATGTAAAGATGTTATCAAGTAGAATTATAGTTTAATGTAGTTTTGAAAAGGTCAAACCAAAAATGCAATGTATGTAGCAACAAGAAAAATCTCAATTCTCTATTGAGTATAGCTAGCTTGTACAAAGAGTCTTGCTTTCAACTCATGGCCAAAAAATTTTGCAAATAGATCATCTTTTTTATTTTCTTATTTATTTATGTGGATAATTGAATCATGGGTAAATAAAGAATATACAATGGTTATAATGATATTTCCGAGATACTCCAACTAGTTATTATTTGTTTTGTGCACATATTGTATATGTATTCTTAGGACATTGTGTCAAGATGGTAAAAATAAAATTAGGATCATCCTTACGATTAGCTTATTGAGTCAAAAGAACTTATAGTACAAGTTTGAAAAAAGTTCTCATATTGTACGATACTAATTCACAATGCAACGCTTAAATTCATATATATATTATATTAAATAATCACACAGATCGTACTAGTGCAATATAGTTCAATTGTACAGTTTAAATAAATCGTACAAGTCTGATAGTAGATCATCATCGTAATATTTGTTTTTACTAAGAGTTAAGCTCTTAGGAAAATACTATATAATGAGATTGTATAAGAATAAGCACTTATACAATCATATAGTTATTAATTTTATTAGACTTAAGAAGACAATCATATACATAAGATTAACCTATCATAGTAATGCAATAACTATGTACCAAACATCGTACAAGTGCAGCATAAGATTATTATTGTTCAATAATATAGACATTTCAAAATTCAGTCTTATCAGATGATTAACATGCTCATATCGTAATTGTACAACACTAATGTAATTGTTTTTGTTCTAAGTCTTTGATTATTAGTGAATCATACTAGATCAATATATAGGACATTCTTGTACATTGAAGGTCATCAAGTATATCAGTTTACGTATTAATATGATACAATTATTGTATTCGTGTGACATAGTAACATATTATTATTCTAAGTTATTAACATTGTCTATGAGTCGAACTAAAACATACAATTACGATATTATATTTTGTTTTGTATGATATGTAAAGTTTGACAATAGTATAAAGATTATAAAGTGAACGACCAAACTAATAATAACTAGATAAGGTTGTACTGGTATGATATAGTAATCATTCTTGTTTGACCACTACTAAGCTTACAGAAATAATATTTTAAGAAAAAATAAATCATTTGTACTGGTATGATATAGTAATCATACTTGTTTGACCACTACTAAGCTTACAGAAATAAAATTTTAAGAAAAAATAAATCATATGAAAGAAGTTTTGTACTCATACAATGTTGGTGGAGACTCAGCTCTTAGATAACATAAGACACACATATAAGGCAGATATATTGTACGATTTTATTCACTTTTTTAATCATTTGTCTAGTTGGCAGTTGCATCTATACGATGAAACTATCGTACTTATATGATGTCATGATAATATCAAACTTTAGTTAAGGTTTTAAACTAGAATGTAGATCGCACATGTACAATATGAGATATCATATTACATGGTCATTAGGTTATAAAGACTATAGTTTGTTTTAAACCTAATTTGATCATCTTAAGATTTAACTTGACTCTAAAGCATGTATGTAATGATATTATCATTCAACTAATATAAATTTAGAAAATTTTATGATCAAGAAGATGTGTTTTAATAATGCATGCACGAAAACAAATGCAATGTAATCTTAATAGTGTCATATAATCAAACAAGTGATGGCATTAACCACTCAAACCAGATTATTTGCTTTTAGATGAACTCTGGATAGTCAATTACTCCACTAAGAGCTGAAATCAAGACTTTATTATACGCCAAGTAAGCCAAAAGACTTGAGCATGGTTCTTCATCCTTCTTCTAGTACCAAGTACTTAAACCTTACTCATTTTCAATCATTTACTATATCTACACAACACTTTCAAATATTCATCAGTAGCCAATAGCTTCGTATTATAATCATCATCTTCAAAAGTATAGCATAACCAATGATCATAGAGACACTGTTGGCTCCATAATTTCTAGTTTTTAAGTGAATGCCAATTGTTTAGTTAAAGGAGTGCATATATCCCCTCCAATGCTTGTCATTGTGCAAATGCATCATCAACAAGCTCACATGACAACCTTGACGTCCTATGTATCTTTTCCTTTAAGGGAAAAAATCTAGCATCATGCTGGCCCCTTTCTAACTTTAATTGCGCCATTATCATTGCACTGAAGCTGCTTAGCGAGCTACTCTTGTTCGATTATCACCCTCCAGCTTTTCATGCATATGCAAAATCACAAACCTTGGTGGCCATTTGTTCATGGTTTGAATAGACATCGATATGTATCCCTGTCTAAGGTGATTTAGCATTGAAAGTTTGTATAGACATTAGAGGGGATAGCAAATAATTGGTATGATAATCCTCCCAAGAGTTCCATTCATTCCTTCTTCCTATTTTACCACCATTTTTTTGCCCATTTTGTTGTCACCACCCACATTGAATATTGAAAGTGTGATATCTTAGGCATCATCTAAAATAAAAGAGTAAGAATCATTAAGTAATTTCATTAACCATTTAATGTTTGTATAGTCACTAGAGCGGATAGCCAGTGATTGGTATGAAAATCTTCCTAAGAGTTCCATTCATTCCTTCTTCCTATTTCATCCATTTTCTTGCCCATTTTGTTGTCACCACTCACATTGAATATTGAAAGTGTAATATCTTAGACATCATCTAAAATGGAAGGGTAAGAATCATCAAGTAATTTCATTAACCAACTTAAGGGTGTTCTTGTGCTTGTTCACAACTGCATTCATTACATGACAAAGATCTCTCTTCATTATGGACCTAGAAACCTCAAGAATCCTTAATGGGGATAACTTAGATTGCCCTTGAATTCATCTAAGTAAAGGAGGATGTCATTGTCTTCACCATGACGATTGTAAGCTACGTAAATGGATGTTGTCTTAGTAACCAAAAGGCAAAAAAAGGAAATACTAGACTACTGCCACCAAGAGTGAGTTGTGGCACAACAATATTTGCGAAGTGAGGCATTCTACGTGATATTAACCCAGCTAAAGAGCGTGGTCTTAATGTCGATCAAAGAGTTTGGCTCAATCATCCATCCCCTCTTGAGAGTGAGAATCCAAGCCTCCTGATTGATATTGCAGTTATCATGAGGACTTTGGACATATGATCAATGGGTGTTATTCCCTTGGTTGTGTTACTAATAAGCTTATTTAGGATGGATTCTTTCTAGTCGAGAATGGACGTGGTATTTGTCAATTGTAGGTTGTTGGTAGTGGTTTGTGCCGTTGTGACTAAAACTACCGTCCCTTTATGATGTTGATCCCGTTTTCCTGTCTTTCTTGTTAATGATGTTAACGAAGTTATAGACAAGCCAAGTCAACCGGCAGGCTGACTTGTTCTCAAAGCTTTTTAGTTGAACTTACCAAGCCATGAGCTTGAGTTTGAGTTTAGTTGTACTCGATTCGATGACTCGTTAAGCAGTTCATTTAATCAAATTACAATTTGTGCTTAGAGTCCTAGTAATATATTTTTTTCATTATAGCTGTTTAATATTTACTTTAATATGAACTTTTTGTTTCTGAGAACCCAGTGGCTGATTGAGCTTGAACTCATGATAAGGTTACATGTGAGTTGAAGCTCTGCATATTAGCATGAGTCAATGTCAAGCTTGAGCTCAAGCCAACTATAAACTGCAAATGTCAAGCTTGAGCTACCTATTACTTGAGCTTAACATGTCTTGATTGCACCTTTTTAATGTGAACCGCATTTGCCACCAAAGCTTCATCATTATAATCACTCTTCTTCATACGCTTCCCATTTGGTTTGTCAAGTCTATGCTAGTTCCATCTTTGTTGGGCTGCAATTCAATTGACCTTGTTTGTTGCAGCTGCGGTCCATCTCTCAAGCAAATATTTCTTGGAGCATCTTTGTTTATCACCATCACCATGTTGGCTGTGAGTGTTGGACAAGTAGGTCAATGTCACCATACTCTGCCATCAGAGGCGTGCCTTGAAAAAGAAGTCCTTATCCTTCTTGTTCTTTTGCTAAAAATGATGAACTCTATTGCTTTAATGGCATTCAATGTGATTTGCGTTGGAACTAGGACTTAAAACTACAAACTGTCTTCGTCATGCATCAATAAGAGAATCGTGAGCCCCATGTTGATACAAGTGAAATGGATGCTTATGGTTCTCTCGTGAGAGAGCAAGTTCATTGCCTGGTCAACCTTGGGCAACTTAAGATTGCTTATGAGAACATCCACGTCATTTGTTGAATCTTTGTCAATTGTTGATGTCAACGACAGCATCTTGGCAATGTGTCTAAAAGCTTGCTGTACTGTTTTGCCCTCTTCAGCGCCATTTTCAGATTGAAGAAAGAGAGTAAAAAGGAAATAAGCTAAGGGATGGAAAGTAATTTATCAAAGCCACTCAGCTTTTTTGTAGGGCTTTGTTGAATGGTATGCATGATAGTCCAAGTGCCACTCTAATCATGGCACATGACTAAGATGCACCCACATTCCCTTGGTTTTTGGGTGCATTTAAGGAAAAAAAATGAATGTTTGATGGTGCATTACCAGTTTCTAAACCATAGTGTCATTTTGGCTTCTACCATGACTCGAGGCAATGCCTCTACCTCATCAAGGAAGGCTCAGCTGATTTGACTTGCTAGATCCTATCACTTGAAGAAGCAGAATGAAATGAGTTTTTTGGATGCCCTTAGCCAAGATATACATTGAGGTTACCATGCAAGCCAAAATGCTTAGGAAAATTTTACAAAGCAAATGAAAGCAAAGTTTTTTTTCATTCCAAATAAAGATAGCCTGAGTATTCAATAGGCCAGGCAGTGAAAAGATAAGGGGAGAAAAAACGAAAGCTGTTGGTTGTTGGGGGGAGCCCTTGCCTTAATTTTGCGGAGTTACAAAGCTAGGCAATATCAGGCATCAACCTATTAAAGGTCAATGCTTACATGCCCATATAAGATATGCATTTGATGCCATCATTGTTAGATAATTGCCTAATGCATACCCAACACACCATCTAAAATATCATATTTAAAAAAATCAAATGGACCAATATTCCTTTAAACTTATTAGATAGTATAAACTATACTTTCATATTATGTGTATGCTTGTTCAATTGAAAAGTAAAGAAATTTGTTTGTAAGCACCAAGAAATAGAATGAGATGAATAATTTTGTTTTTTTGGCATTATATATGAGTTCTTGTTCAATGTAAAGCTAAAGTGACATCTATTTATTGTTTGGGGCATTTCTTAAAACAGATGTGATTGTTAAATACTTATTTTATAATACTTATTTAATTGATATTATAGGTGTGAAGATATTATAATACTTATTTACCTTGATTGTATTTTTAATCTTAACCAAAGTAAGATAATCTAAACCATATGTCTCTTGTTTATTAAAATTTGACACTTCTTTTGTATATAATAATCGAATAAATTTATTTTGTTTGTTGTTTTAGCTATTTTTATCGTATTTATTTGTCATATGCTAGTGCATCCATATTCAATTTTGTTTAAAATTTGTTGTATCATTGTATCAATGTCATATTATATATGTATCATTCTATCATACCCATGCTTTATAGTTCACAACTACTGCATTTGAAGAAATATTGACTTGAGTAGTTAGTCCATGAGCTGCCTCTAAGTGTACGTGCAAATTGCCATCAACTCATTGCCCTTCAAGCATGGACATTGTTAAGTAGATGGCCTTTGTATTTGCCTCAATTTTGTGTGCTTTCCATTCATCCACTAGTGCCATTATTTTTGTTAGTTGCTCTTTAGCAACCCACACATCATGGTAATTTGTAGACTCACTGCAAAACAGCTTCCTCATCTTAGCCTTGAAAATGGAAATTTTCCCTTGGATAGATCTGGTATGGTTAGTGAAGATTATAGCAAGCAAGGTTGTCACAAATCGGGTTGGCTGTTGACGAGGAGATTGACCATGTAGGAATACAAGGGAAAAGAGCTCTTGGCACTAGCGATGGTGTATGGTAGCAAATGGCATGATCAACCGTCAAGTGGCCAATGTTTAGAGGAGCAAGAAGTAAGCACTGGGCCATTAAGGGATAGCGATGGCCTATACTATGGTTACTTGAGGAGAGGAGGCTGATATGTTCCTCAATGAAGGTCAAAAACATTGTACAGAAGTTGAAGTGTTGTAGATTCGACATGAGGATGTCAGCGAAATATTGATTGATATATAAAATGGTGCACAAAGGGGAATGTCACTGCAAATAAAATGCAATGAAGTTGGGATTTTGTTACGAAATCGAATTAAATTATAGCAAATCAAATCTAAATGACACAGATTTACGTGGAAAACCCAAATGAAAAAAACCACGGGAGAGCGCGAGCAAAGAAATTCACTATAATTGAGGGTTACAAGAGAGTTTTGGAAGAGGAAGAAAGCTGAACTTAAAACGGCTAAAAAATGGCGCTACAAAACCCTAAGCCAACATAACATATATATAGATGAGTCTAGTCTAGGACAAAATGCTAAGTGAAATTACAAATATGCTCTCACAACATCCTTTTCTTTATTTCTTTCAACGATAGTTATCCTATTCATCGTATTTGATTGCATATTTAAGATGTATTTCATTTTTAATTTTCGAAGTTCAAAATTCAAGACAATATCAACAGCTTTAATAACAAACTAACCACAAGTGAAACACAGTGAAGAAGATGAAGATAAAGAGGAGAAAAGGAAAGAATTTTATGGTGAAAAAGGAGAATAAAAGGAAATAAACAAGAGAGAGAAGGGATTAGAGAGATAGGTTGAGCACCTCTATCTCTTCTAGGGGGTTAGCTATCCCACGACACACCCAATCGATGGTTGGCTGACCACAACACTATTGTATGCAAGGCAAGAAAACTCAATTCAAATCTACTTTCATTCATGGAAATGACGGCTATTTTACAAATGAAAACTTGAACTTATCATAGTTTCATGATTTTTAAACATGAAATTATGAAAGATACCATCCAAAATAAAATGTCTTATATAATTCTTAGATAGTTAATATCAGTCGTATTAAAAGTCAAAATTACAAATATGAAGACTATTATTCAAATTGAAAATTTATGAGACATACTAATCAAATCTCATTTATACCTCCTTGGAATAAATTGTCATGATGTGTCCCCTTATTATGAAGTATGTGCAACATGATTTGTTTGATTATTAAGGCTTTGTGACTCTTAAGTGGGTTTTAGAGAAGGCTCTTTTCATGTAATTGAATCATGGAACTGAACTTTTGAGGGATCTTGGTAAATTTTAGGCTCTTTTTGTGCTGTATCACCAACCTTCAGTTATTCTTTATCTTCTAATTGACTAAAGATCTCCTTCTCCCTCTTATTAGTTGCTTCCTTCTCTCCCAGTGACATATTCATTTTGGTGAGGTAACTTGGAAGTTGCTACTCTATTGGTAAGCGTCTTCAATTGGGCCATCTCTAAGCCAACAATTCTTGCCTACAGTTGGCACATCACCATCATATGGTTCTTGCAATGAAATTGCACCTCTTTGATATGTCCTCCCTCGTCCACAGTTGGCTCTTGATCTTCAACTCATTCACCCTTCTTTCAAATTTTTCATTTACTCTTTGAGCCTTTCACATCAAGTGGTTTTGCATAACTCTAGCAAAGGCCAACTTTTGTATTAGTTTGAAAACAGTGGAATTTTTCTTTGTTCAGAAAGGATTGTGGTTTCCTCATTGAGGTTTTCCATGTCACCAATCTTTGTCTTTTTATTTTTACATTTTTTGTTTTCTTAATGGGTCTCTTCCTCTCAAACTTATTCTTTTTCTCTTGTACCTCACAAATCTTGAAAATTCTTTGCCTGCATAAGTAATAGAGAAAGTTCTTAGCGTCAACATAAATGTAACATAATTTTGGCATTGTCTTCAAACCATTTATAAATTTACGTTCAGCTATGAGGTTTTTCTTTTGTTGTCTGGTAGAAAGATTTTCCTACCAACATTTTAGCTTGTTTTCCATGTGCGTTACATATAATGAATAATATTAAGTGTACGTGTGTGCATGTAGATGCCCTCTTAATGTTGTTTTTCAGGGCAAATCAAAGTTCAGCTTTTGAAATTTTGAAAACAAGAACACTTGAAAAGCATTCCTAAACAGAGTCTTTCTCTTGCTTTTCATCTTTTTTGCATTGGTGTCCTTTGTCTTCTGAAATATTTTTACTGCTAGGCAGCGGCATATTATTACCATGGCTTGATACTTGATGAGGGAAAGACTGAAAAATCTCACAGAATGGCTGAAGCTGCATTGAAAGCTGCAGAAGTGTTTTTGAAAGAAAGTAAAAGGGCCTGTGACGTCTTCAATGCGGCGCAACCGACATCGAGGTTTTATTTATGCATTTTTTTCTCATTTGTTTTTAATTTGTGTCACTATTGCTTCCAGCACAACATTATTATCACTTCTTGTCTAACTTCACAGGAGTATAACCCTTTTCTTTGAAGTTTACTTGTTTTCCTTATTTGGAATAAACATGCTAATATGAAAATGACCATGAAATGCTGCCATGCTTCCTTCTTACTCTACCTTGCACTTTGGTTGCCATATGAGGGTATTTGATCATTTGCATACTGAACTTGATCATAAATCTGGTAGAATTTTTGACAGGCAATGGATATCCATCATCTTGCCTTCATGAATTTTACATTAACAGCTTTGTCTCCTTGATTCAACATGTCTCTAACATCTTTAGGAATTGAATTTGCATCATTGATGTTTCATATTTCAACATGACTTGTCATTCATGCTTTATATTTTACTAGTAAATTGCATGTAAGTTGCTCACCTTTTGGCTAATACACACGTAAGTTCATCGGATTTGCAAAATAGGCATATGGGTCTTCATTTATGAACTATGTTGTAGATTGGTTCCTGTGACTGTAACTGTTTATGCAATGTGTTGATAACTAATTCAGCCTTGCTCACTTTTCAATCCATCTCCTTCATCTGGCCGTTCATTTCATTGGCCTTTGTAGTTTGCACCCCACAACATTTTTTTTCTCGGTAATCGATTGTCACTTTCCTAATCCTTTGGAAAAAATGTTGGAAAAATGATGGTTGGACAGAATGGCTTGTTTATTAAATATAATTATTTTAATATTTGAATACAATAATATTTTCACTATTGATAATCATAGCTCTAAACCTCAAATATATACAAATTTATCTTATGAGAATAACAATTTATGAACTCAAAATTATAATACTCACAACTGATAATATTGAAAATAATAACTGTAGTCGACAATATATACTAGTAACTATATCCATAATAAACCAAAAAAAAAAACTTAAAAATATATACTCACACACAACTATAATCATCCATAATATAATTTCATGATTCTCCATAGCTCTATTGCATTATTCAATGTCAAATTGTAAAATCTGAAAGGGTGAGAATCCTTAACTCAGTAGGAACTAAGAGCATCAACTCACATTTATAAGACATATGTCCAAAGAATATATCTTAAAAAACTTTATGGAGAATGTTATGTAAAGTTATTAAAATATTAGCAAAATTAAAAAAAAATTATGTTTATAATATATATTTGTTTTTCTTTCATTTGTTACTCTATTAAGGTGCTTAGCATTTGTTGTTGTTTTAGTTTTACTTTGTTGTTCAATTGAAATGTTTTCTTCAATAAGGAAGTTCAAATCTCCTCATTATGTGTTATAACATATCATGTATCTTAAGATATTTGTTTCATCACATTAATAAATATATTTTTTAATCTAAAAAATAAAAATATTACAACGACATCAAAAGACGATTTTATCTTTTCAAAAATGATAATAAAAAATTTACTTTACTCTTTATTAAAACCCTGAAACTATTTTAGTTATTTTATAATAACAATTATTTTATTAATTGTTTAAAAATAACATATTTACAAAATAATTTTGTATTATTATTAAAAAATAATATTTTTAAATCTATTTTTCACTAATCAAATTAATATTTATCAACAGTTTTTAATCATAACCTTAATGAAATTGCATTTCACTCAGATGTTGTTTCATAATGCTATCTCAAACGTAGACTGATGATATGGAAAGAGTAAAAAAACAAATGAAATCAAATTGCAAACAATTTGATTTTTTTTTTTTTATCATGTAATATTGGTTTAGCAACATTATGTTAAAGTTACAGGCTTGTGTAGTTTAGATATTGAAGGTTTCTTTTTCATGCAAGCATGTAATATTAAATGAATAATAAATTGTTTTCCTAGTTAATTGAAATTATTTATAAATTTATTATTCATAAGAGTAATTGTTATTGAAATTTCATTTCATTTCTCTTTTCCCTTGAACCAAAAAGTCTTCCTCTAAAAACTTTGCATTATTTTGATTTGGTTTACAGGAACCCACCTCCCTGGGGACCAATGAAGTATCTCTCTGACCAAATTCCCAAGGAAGCCTCCATCAGATGTAGTCTCAACCAAGAACTAAACAGTCAGGAAAGGTAATCTTATATGCTCACTTCCTATGTTAAATACCAAAATTATATTATGTTCCTTTTTGTTTGCCAACCATCTAAAACCAGTATTCATTTACTACAGTTTTCAATATTTATCAATGTGCTATATAGGCATTTCACATTGTTCACAAGGCTTTACCTTTCTTTCTTGCAATGTGCATTGTATCCCTTTCTTCCTGCCAGGAGCTCATTATTGGCTGAAATTTTAAAACTTTATTGAGAAATAAAATCCCCTTATTTTTTCTTAGGATTTTAGAAATTCAAAAGGTCACATAACCCCCTTTCGAAAAATTCAATTTATACAAAATTCAAATAACTTTTTTTATGTAAATTAGTTTGCTTCATCAAACATCACTTTTGGGTCTTACAAAACATAAAATAGAGTTACTTGATGAACATTTTCCCAATGTATTTTTGTATTATGAGTAATTAAAGTGGTTTGGTGTATAAGAAATTATAATCAATGTTGTATGCATAAGTACTTCATGAAACAAGTTTGAAGACTTATCGGGCAACCATCTGCTTCCTTCGACAGGATCCTTCAGGCCGCCCCGACGCTGCCTGATTTTGCTTTGGCCCTACAGCCTGATGACTATCAGCTCCCCCCTTTGGATCCCTCATGGAATAATATAAGAAGTACAACAATGAATTTGAATTTGCAAGAGAAGTAAAAGAGCAGTTGTCAAGAAACACTCGAGGTTTCTTCTGCAATGCTTAATATTTGCTGTAGGTCAGTTAAGTAAAATGTAATATAGATGTCATTTCCTTGTGACTGTAATGCTTTAGACTGAATAATATTCATAAATGTGAGTGTAACAATGAATGCCTTTGCCTGTGACTTAATTTATATTCACGTTTTATTCAATTTTGTTCATTTATTATTGTCACTTGGGTTCAATTTTTTTTACTTCTTTGATGATTTAGTGCTGTTTGATTAGATTTTATGTGTAGATCACAGCAATGTTTTCGTTTCGATTTGGTTTTACATACATTTTTTATAGGAAAGTTAAGAAAAATGATGTTTTCATGTTATTAAAATAAGCTTCCCTGAAGAGTGTTGTTATGAGTTAAATATCAAAATCTACTGTACACTTAAGAGGTACAGTGAACTATAATTCATCTGCTTTAGTTCTCTAAACATCTTTAATGCATGAAGGTTACATTGTTATCAAGTTGTTTAGAAACAAAAGCTGGATTTCTAATCATTTATGAGGTTTAATAAAATTAAAATGTGATTTATTGGTAACTCTTAAGAAATGTTTAATGATATTGTCATATTATGTAATATTATTAAAATTAATTTAATAATATTAGAATAAATATAGATTTTTCACATTTATTTTTTTTCGTAATAATACTGATTTAATAATATTGAATCAAATAATTCAAATCCATCAACTGATTTTAAGTACTATTAATGGTTTGTATAACATTAATATTTATATGTTAATATCATCCAATTAATATTCAATTAAATGTCTTATAAATGCTTTTGATTTCAAAAGTATTGTCTAAGATGTATTATTGTCAAGTTTTGAGTATATAAAAACTTTGATCATTTCATCATTGTTTATGATGATTTTTAATATATAAAATATTATTATTGTGAAGTTCTGAGTTATAATTTTGATTTTAATTTATATTTATAAATATAAGTTTTGATGTTTGGTTAGATTTTGATAAATTACTTTAATATCATACAAAAATTTTAAAAAAATATGTTAAAAATTAAAATTATAAATATAATTATTTTATTAATTTTAGGAAAATACTACACAACATAAATCTTATTATAAACAGAAAAATGCACTTTAAATTAAAATGCCTTTTAAATTAGCTAGAAGCATACTTCTAAAAAAATTAAAAAATTGTTAATATTTGCCATAAAAATGAGTTTTAAATAAATATAGTGTTTTAAATTATAAAATAATATATAATTGCTAATAACTGAAACAAAATTCTCTTTTATCAAGAAAAGAGAATTCCATCCCATGAGTTACATGATTATGGTATATGATCTTACATAGAAACAAGTTAAAAGATAAATAAAAAATTTGATGTAAAAAAATAAAACAAAACCATAAAGTTGTGAGGAATCAAATCAAACATCTCTATTACGTAAACCAAAGGATATCTTTATACAACATTATATCATAAGTTTACTTCAATAAGAACATAAAAATTAAAAATTAAAACATAAATTTTTTATGAAATAAACCCACAACATTTGACTAAGACAAACAGCAAAAGTACATTATTTTTATAATTTATAAAAATAGTAAATATTTTTATAAATGATGAATATAAACATTTTACAAATTAATTTGAAGAAAGGAAAATAATAATGAAAAAATTCAAAATAAAATCATCCAATATTGCTCAATTTCTTTGAAATCACCAAAAACCAAGCTTCAAAACCTATTTTGAATGAGTTTTTGTCAAAATCAACCCAACTATTCTAGTTTAATTTTGTTACTTGTGAGATTATGAGAAATAAGAAAGAACACAATAGTACTATGACCTTATTAAAAAATGCACACATGACAAACTCATTTGGTCTTTGGTAAATTGTTTTGGAGTGCAAAATGAGCTTGATATAAAGGTTAGCCTTCAATCAATTATAAACATGAGGTTATGGAAATCTCTAAGCCAATCATTTTCTTGTTCTTAAGAAAATCCTTTGAATGAGACATGATGTTAAGCAAGAAGTTTGAAGATAAGGATTATTATAAAAGGAGATTAGTTTTATAAAAACATGCTTGTTGAAGACACATAAATACAAAATTAAATATTATTTAGATAATATTAAAATATTATTTAAATATTTTCTTATCAAGAGAAATAAGAACACGTAGGTAGAGGGGGCAGGGAGTGAGCTAATGCAGCATATCGATAGTCAAAATACTTGAGAAGATGAATGAACAAAAAATCATATTTACTTTATTGATATGATTTTTTCTCTTTTTTTAAAGAGTTTTATAATAAAATTGTTTTTTTATCTATTATAATTTTCTTCATTTTTATTATGTTTTGTATATCATTTAAGAGACTATCTCAATTTCCTAAATTGTTCGTATTAATATTATTTTTATAACTTCATTCTTACATAATTAAATATTCTTATAATATTATACAAGACTATGATTCATCTCTTTTTTTAATCATGAAAAACTCGTTTCAAAACATCATCAAAACCAAACTTTCAACTCCCAATCCATGAGTTAAAATTCAACCCAAATATCAAACAATATTTGGCCAGAAGAAGGCTCTTATTACTCTTTCTCTAATCCCAACTCAACCATCTAACGATCTGATGAATAAATCGTTGGTATTAATATTTATTATTATTATTATTATTATTTTGGCCAGCTCAAAGCCTGCTTCAACGAAAGTGCCACTAGTTTTATTTAATAAGGAATTGCCCAATTCTAAATGTGATTATTTTTTATTGGTCAAAGTTTGTTGTACTAATCCAAGATAAGCATGAAAGAATAAGTCAAAAAACATCATCATTTTTCAATTATCTTTTTACATAAAGATAATAAACAAAAGTTTTACAACTAATTAAATAATCATGTATTTAAAATAAAAGATAAGACAATTATAGAAAATCGTGACAAACAATTAATATTAATTCATGTATCCTGATAAAAAAAAAGTTCCAGTTTAATAAATTTGCAAATATTAAAGTAAATTCTCATTTCACAATCACCACCCTACTTTTTGCAGGATTTACACTACAAACTCGCAGATCATCCGACGCGTAATAGTCAAATGAAATAATGCTGAAAGATTTAAAAAAACGAAACAAAACAAACAAATACACGGTAGCCCGGCAAAGCTGAGAAATTCCCATACGGATTTGGTTCACACAAATTAATTTAAAAATAAAATTAATAAATGAATTAAAAATTGAAATTCTATTACATATTCTCCAATAATAAATCTTATTTCATAAATCATGAAGCGTGTTTTCTGGTTTTAAGTTTTGAAGTAGCAGCAGAAATTTAAAATTAATTCTATTTTTTTTTATTTATATCCCTAATATCCAGAAGATTTTTTTAAAAAAAAACATTTAAATAAAGCAGCAAACCTTAATATTAATCTAATAAAAAAACCAATCAAACAAAATAGAAAAGCTGATGGCCCACAACGACCGAGTCAACACGACGCGTAACCCAGCAGCGTAGATGAAGAACGTTCAGCAATCCATCTCTATAAAGCAGCTTGCTCAGGCATTCACACAACAATTCTAAGCTTCAAACTGTGGAAGATAAGCAGAGGAAGTCGTCGAAATCCACATGGCTCAGTACCCCAAGTCAGACGCCGTCCCTCAAATGGCCACCGGCTATCCCACGGGCGCTCCGCCGCCGCCGTCGCTCGGCATTCAATCCCAAGTCCCCATGAAATGGTCCACCGGCCTTTGCGACTGCTTCGACGACGTCGGCAACTGTAAGCACGCAAACCCTTCTCCCTTTCTGTTAAACCATCTCTCCTTCATCGTCGTCTCTAATCTCCCTGGCTTGCCACAGGCTGCTTAACTTGCTGGTGTCCGTGCATCACTTTCGGCCGGATCGCGGAGATTGTGGACCGTGGCACGACCTGTAAGCTTTCTGCTTAACTTGCTTGGCTTGGATTTATCGATTGTTTTCATGTGGCGCGCTTGTTTTGTTTGCTGGTTGATGTAGCTTGCGGGGCGAGCGGAGCGCTCTACACGTTGATCGCGGCGCTGACGGGATGCCAATGCTTTTACTCGTGCGCGTACCGCTCGAAGCTTCGCGCGCTCTACGGCCTGCCGGAGTCGCCCTGCAACGACTGCCTCGTCCACTGTTGCTGCGAGACCTGCGCTCTATGTCAGGCATACCGGGAGCTACAGAACCAAGGCTTCGACGTGGCCTTAGGTATCCAAACTTCTCTCTTTCTCTAAATGTTCTGCTTTAAAAGGGAATTTACGTTTCTGAAGCAGAGGTATTTTGTTCTTGCAGGATGGCACGGCAACATGGAAAGGATGCAAGGTGGAGGGATGATCCTCCCACCGCCTGTTCAAGGAGCCATGATGCGCTGATATGGCATCCGAAGCATTGATTGCTATCTTCCCTTGGAGAACTCTTGTGCCTTATCCGTTCTTTCGTTTAAAGATCGAATTACTTGTAACTTTTTGAAGCTTGTTTTACATTATATATGCATGATTTGTGTTTTTAATTTAAAAAAAAAATTGAAGAGAATAATTCATATTAATTATCGAAACAGAGTTTCTTTGCAGCCAAGAAATGATAAAGAAAAACTCTTTCTAGTAAGCAGCAGTTATCCAATGTATTATAAAGTTGATAAAGCCTCAAAGTTATTAATCATACGATCAACACATAATGAAAAGAGAAGGCATTATTGAAAAAAAAAAAGAGAAATCAATTATTTTTTTAACATTATGCTCTAAACAACAGTCGAACCAACTCTATAGCAAATTTGGGAAATGTAATATAGAATCCAGCAACTCAATTATATAAATCAAAATCACCTAAGCCTGGGAAGAAATATTTTTTTACCACAAGGCGTTTCAAAGGAGACGAGCATCAGCACACCTATGCAGAGAAATATTAAACCAACAGAAGAAACAAGTTCATGAAAACGAAATCAAATGGCAGAACAGTTCTTTGGATTATAATATTATACCTATGACTTTGCCTGAGCTTTTAACATTGCAAATGTTTTGGTTGAAGGATTCAACGACGATCAATGGCAGATTGCTACAAGCGATCATCAATCGTGACTAAGCCAGCCATAGCCAGCTTGGATGATGATTGAGTGTACTGACCAGCTCAAACATGGTCCACATCATGCAAATTTTGGCTTGGCTTGACCATGGTTATCATAGGCATGGGAGTTCGAGTAGCTTGTTGTTTGTATCAGATTTCAACCACAATGCGTGCATTTTATATGTACATCATATGCATATAGAATAAACAAAATGCACACAAAGATAACATGCACTCTTGTACACCCAACATGCTTACAAATCATATGCATTACAACCCTTTTGTATGCACTTCATGTGAGTATAAAAACTGATATATCAAAAACAAACATTGAAAACATGCAGTTTCCAACAAGGTCTATTGTAAATGATCTCACTCGAATTTGGCTTTTTAGTTGAACAGCTTGAAATCAACCCAATCAAGCTATGATCTTATTTTGAGCCGATTACAAAGAAATTGATTAGATTTCAAGCTAGAGCTAAATTGACTTGAAATAAGCTCAATCTCAAGTCTAAATGATTGATGCATGGTTATCCATCCTGAGACATACAAGAACAACTACCATTCATTCTCCAATAGGATTGGTATCGCCTGTTTTTGAACGAATCTCCACATGCTACCCGTGAACACCATCCCTGATGAGGGACCTTAATTCACAATGAAAGAACATGTATATTGTTCATAATGAGGAGCCCTGCCATTGGTTTAGCCCTCTGATTGCATATTCCAAAGGAGACTAACCAGAAAATGACTTAAAATGCCTTTCCAAGTCAAGGACTCTTACGTGTATTCTCAAGGCCCTGAGCTTCCCACGTCTACAGTTCAGTCAAGTCATCTTGTCAACCTTTCAAAAAAATAATGACTTATGTTACTAGTGTTGATCGTTTGTTTGGGTAGACTATTAAAGTCATGAACTGGCTTTATAATGTTGAGATATTATTCGTTTTATGATTATTCTATACTAAACAAAATGGATTTTATTCCTAAAAAATATCTTAATATTTTAATATTATAATTATATACATATAACTCAAAATTTTTTGATGCAAAATAGAACAATTTTATCAAAAATAGTTTTTGTTTTAATTGTTCTATCTTTACGACATCACTTGTTGTTCTTTTTCATTCTGAGTGTTATAAGGACATTAATTTTTATTTAGTTTATTCTTAAGCCACATTATATTATAAGAGATATAATTTTAATATCATAATGTTATGTTCCAATCTTACTAAAAGTCAAGACATTATTCTATACAAAACAAGATAAGTTTTATTCCTAGAAAATGCCTCAACACATAAAGTCATCATTTTACATTTATATTTGTCAAATTCTTTTGAACTTTTTTGATGTGACATTATTTATTATTGTATTGTTCTATTGTTCTATCTAAATGTTTACTATTAGACTTTTCTTGTTAAATAATTCCTCGTCTATGATACCACATGATGATCATTCTTTAACTCTTTTCAATCATAGGTGTAATAATAGTCAACTCTTGGAACTATTTAACCTAAAAGGTTTTTAGTTTTATTACTAGCAAGAAAGAAAAAGAGAGAAAATACTTAAAAAGTCTTCATACTACTCTCGTGCTGTATATTTACCCTCCAATATAAACATTATTTTCTCTTTTTTTTTTTTGTATGTTTAGTTATTTAGTTTCTTGTGTGCTATTATCCTCTATTTTCTTTGCTCCAATGGACATATCAATACAATGTCTAACTTTGAGTCTTCAATTCAAAAGATAAATGCAACAATGAATTGATTTGATGTGACACTTCTGGATCGCAAAATGAAGAGGCCATTAAGCTTTGAAAAAAAAAAACAGCAAATATTTTACAATCATAAAATCATCCTATGACTATAAGATCATTTGTTAATTGAATTAGTTCAATTACTCATCAATCCCCAAAGGGGCCCTAGGCCCTTGAACTTGACATCCTCGAGAAAAGAATATTTTTTTATTTTATTTTTCAGTTTCTTATAACTTATATTAATTTTTTGTCTTAAAATTTTATTATTTTCATTTTTTTACGTTTTCTTATAGTTTAAAATTGATTTTCTTATATCTTCCGATTTTATTTGTTTATTTTGCCTTTTATAAGTTTTTCTTATTTTTTGAAAGATTAGTTTTCAAATATAAGGGTATATATCATTATATTTTTATATAAAGAGTTTGAAGATAGTTTATGACCAATAAAAACAAAAATCATTATTTTGTTCTTCCTTTCCCTAGTTTTATGACACAAGTGGAAATCATTTATTTTCAAACGATAAACTCCATATCATTGACTACAAAATGTTTTGGGATTCCGGCAATCTCTAACTCTCAATTATCTGTTGTATATAATCTCATAAAAAATCTTTCAATCCAAATCACCTTACATTAACTAAATGAGAATAATTTGAAAGAGTTGTAGACTTAGTCCTGATTGCAATTAAGATTTGAGGAAAATGGAATATTTGACAAGAGCAAAAAAGATATCCCCATTATAGTCAACCAACTATAGTGTAACAAAACCAAAGAATCATTATGATTGCATGATTAATAAATCTAATGGAGCAAAGAATTAGACTCTTATACATATTCTACCAAACGACAAGGGAAGCGAGGAATAGCAGTACAAGAGATGTATTTGTATCTTCAAAATATAACACAGTTTTAAAATATGCTCCAAGATTGCAAACACTCAACAGGATACATTATCCAATCCTAAGTGTTTTAATACACTCTCAAAATTGTGGCAACAAATCAATTTATTTTATGATGTCACTTGGAAATGCTCTAATGATGGAATCTAAAACAAAAATATGTCAGAAAAAGATCAAATATTTGACTTTTTTACAAAACCTAAATTAAGAGCTTGATGATATTTGAGAATGTATACTTGTGACAAAACCTTTATTTATATTGAAAGAGGTATATGTCTTGGTTAATCTACCACACGAAAGAGATCTCTGGCTCCGACGAAAACTGAAGAGTCTAAATCAATGGTACAATAAAAAAGATGATAAGATAAATGAGACATGTTGTGAGGAAAAAGAGCCAATTAGTAATATTAATCTTCTAATTAGCAAAAGGAAGAGGATACGTCTCACATTGGAAATTCCATATATCTTACATCAAATTAAGTTATCAAAAAATGGCAAAGCCTTTGTTGCTAAGACAGATGAGACTAAATCCTAAATATTTTCGTGTGACACTACAAATTTTAAAATGGAAGAAAGCTATGTTGAAAAAGATGAAGGCAGTGAATGATAACGACATTTAGGGGAAGGTAAAGTTATCAGAAAAGAAGAAAACAATCGACAATAAATAGGTTATCAAGTAAAGAATAAATGGGATGAAGTAGTAGAATGCTCAAGGCAAGCTAGTAACACAAGATTTTATTAAAAAATAGAGTTGATTAAAAAGAAAACTTTGTACCAATAGCAAAGCTTAACTTAAACAAGATTCTATTGTCTATTGCTACTAATTTATATTAAATGCTAAGTTAATTAGATATTAAGAAAGCTCTCTTTAAAGGCATGTTATATGAGAAGGTGTATATGAGAACTTCTCTAGGATTTGAGATAGTGAAAGATTCGAACAAGTAATCTAAAAAAGTCAATTTATGATTTAAAACGAGTACCCTCGTTTTGGTCCATGTGGTTCAGTATTGTAATGAAAGATCTTCGATACAAGGAAAAGCTAATCACAACATGTTAGTGAAAAGGATAGAGTTAGGAAAATATGCAATACTTGTTGTATCTATAGTTTAAAGCCAAATTCATGGTGAAAATCTCAAAGAAATTAAATAATTTATTGAAATGGAGATTGTAAGAAGTCACAAAAGAATCTTGAGTTTACAAAGAAAGCATATGCTTAAATTGTTTACGAAGATAGAAAAACTTGGGTGTAAAACATTATTGAAAGTGCAAGATATCATATAGTAATTGTCCAATGAATATATAAAGCTATTAATATTTCCTGGGAAAACTCACCTACTTGTCACTCATGAAACCAAATATTTCCTTTAGTGTGAGCATACGACACAAGGAGGCAACAAACCAAATTCTAAAGTATTTAGAGGGAATTCCTGACAATAGCTGCTTGTTCAATACAACTAGAGTTGTGGATTTTACTGGTTCTTTAGATGGCAACAGCAACTGATGATAACAAGTAAAAAGTCAGAGGTTGCACAAAAGTTTGGGATGATCCGATGATTTGGAGAAGCAAAAACTAATATGTAGTTACTTAAAGCAATGCAAAAGCTAAATTTAAGAATATAGCTCAAGGAAAATATGAACTTATTTGGATATAAAGGTTGATGACAAATTTAAATATATCTATAACATTGCCAATGAAACTGTTTGTGAACATTAGTTTTTTCACATATAAGATTATTGATCATTATAATTTGCTATAAAAGATTAGAAATTAATTATGATCCATAAGAGAGAAAATTATTACTTTTTTTTCTTTTCTTTCTAGTTTTAATATCAGATGCACTTACTAGCTTCTTTTTGTCCCCAATGCAAAACATGTCAAATGAATAACACCAAAAAGCTATTTCTATTTGGATAATTTTTTTTTCCAAAAGAAGATTTTAACTACCACTTAGAAGCTCATTTTTACCAAAAGGAAAAAAACCACACACAAACAGACACTTAAAATTCTTCCTTGCGTACCTGATTTTTGTTTGAGAATTATCAAGAGTATTATACTACAAAGACGATGAATAATGAGTAGAATTAATTTGTGGCATAATCAGTCACAGATCAATTGGCATAGGTTTTGTTTAAAGATAGGATTTAAAAATATCGACTCAAACATCGCCAGAAAAAAAAAAACAAAAGGAATTCAATCTATGGAAAAATACAATAAACTTCCACTTACAGCCAATTTGTCAAAGCGGACTTGTTGGAAAACACCTTCAGAAGTATTCAGACGTGAATAACACAGCGCAAACACTTGCCCTCTTTCATTAGGCTGAAAGCCTCATTGATATCATCAAATGCAATGTCGTGTGTGACGAGGTCTTCAAGAAGGATTTTCTGTAAAAGCATGCGTCCACATTAGCAAATACGATAATAACCTAAACGACCTATAATCAACAAAGAAACAGAGGTTTTCTTACATATAGTTAAAAACTAATGGCATAAGAATTAAGACAAAAAGAAGCCAAAGGATTAAATACTCTATAATAAAGCTTGCCTTCTCCAAATACTGAAGAACTAATGAGGGGAGGTCTGACTTCGGCCTCCATCCTCCAAATAAAGTGCCCTTCAAAGTTCTTCCAGAAAGCAGCAGACTGTAATGTACTGAGACATCAGGATTAGTTTTTGGCACCCCTAAAGTTACAGTTACACCCCATGCCTGAAAAAACAACACCAATGCGTATCAAATCAACCGTTAGTTGATCTTGCGGCTTAAGTGTATAAGGGCAAGACCATTACATCACATGATTGCAGCGCAGTAGTGACAGCTCCAGTATCACCAATGCATTCAAACGAGTAGTCTGCTCCTCCATCAGTCATGCGTTTAATTACCTAAGAATCTACTATGTCAGCTTAACTTGTAGTTTTAGCGAAATATAAAAGCATAACTTCATAATATTGCTTTTGATTTTAAAGTATTACTGCACAAAACTATTTGAAATCTAGGTATAAATATTGTCATTGAGATATTTACTAGAAAAAGTTAACTATTTCAGAAAGAAGCTTTTAGTTTGAGCAACGTATAATAATTTCTGAAGCATAGAAAGGGGGTCTTCATGAATTGTTAATGATCATCCATGAAAGTTGTGGATTGCATACAACTACCATGTTTGCCCATAATCGCAGTGGAGAGACTGGCTATTATAAAGAGAAACACCTGGCTACTACAAAGTGCTTCACATAACCAGGTACAATAACCATGAGGATTTATTTTAGCTCTTGAGTGGGAGTATGATCCAAAGTAGTCATAAATCATAAAGTTGAACATAACGCTAAAATATTGACATTAGATTAACGTGACACCAATTTATATGTTTTAGTTCATTTATTATTGAGTGTCTAGTTAAAGCAATATTAGGCCTAATGAGACCCCTTTTGGCTTACCTCCATTAAAAAGTAATGCCAGAGTAGAAGGTTCAACTGCTATCAAGTAGTTCATGTAATATGTGATTCTCATGAGGCATTAGCATTCTTTTTATCATGGTTGTGCAAAACTTCAACACTCGTGCAATAACTACACGTGATTGAGTAATTCTTATTAAGTATAATATTTGACAATTGATCTACTTCCTTAGAGCCACACAGATTTATATTGAACAATTGCTGTATGACTCTCATGGTTTTGTTATTCACAATAGGGCAAATGGTGTATTTGATATTGACATGACATTCAACTCCATTAGTCAAAATGTCTAAAATTTAAAGCGAGAGATGAACAATGTGAAGGACTTGTTTCTTCAAGAGGATATTTGTTTACAAGTAAGACCATATTTAACCATATAATGTAAGTTGGGCATATTATTAGTGCTTTGATATATAATAATTAATATGATATCTATTTACAGGGTTAAATTTTTAAGTCATCGAGTGTCTCCTTAAGAATATATTAAGCCCAACTTAGCTCTCATTTGGCACAAAATTTACTTAATAAATAGCACACATTATTCCGAATATTCTTCCTAACAAATGATTATTTATTTGTAATTAACTGAGCATTCAAATCTATCTGTTATGCCTGTATGGTTTAAATGAGAGATTAAGACCTTTTGCCAAAACAAAAGCACTAAAAAAATTTAACCAACTACAGCTTCAAAAGGGCTGCATAATTGTTTTAGAGTTTGCAGTTATTAAAATTATATAGAAACAGATATTGAACAATAAGTTCAACAAAAGATCTTTTAGATCACAAATTTTTCAAGTACGAAGACCACAGATCTGGTAAAGCTGCTTCTTGAACTCTCATATGCTTGATATGCAAACTACTGCTGGCCAGTATCTCTCTGCATGAAATAATACTGCTATTGGCATCTCAGAATTTGTCATTTCATAAGATAGTTTTCGTGGAATTTACTAGTAATGGTCAAAGTACTTCTTAGCAAGAAATTAAAATCGGAAGCATAAAAGAAATTTCCATTTGACTAAAAAGTGATTAGCAAATTTGTGTAACTGTAAATAAAGACAAAGCCAAGCTAAGACAAGTTTAGTGGGCCCTAATAAACAATGTTATCAAATACTCGAACAAGTGATTGCATAGCTGCTCGGATAATCAATATCAAGACATCTTTTATTATTGAATTTTTGTGTCGAGCTTGTTTTTATTTTCTCATGTCATTATTTTTCTTTTGATCTCAGACTAAAAAATCTGTGTATTTGCCACATTAACTTATTTCATTAGGATGCTTCTTCATATAGCAACCGAGAAGTCAGATTAATTAGTAAAAAAGAAGCTGAATTCATTAGTAAAAAAAAAAAAAGGTTCTGTGACATCTACCAATTCTACTTAATCCACTGCAGACCATGTAGAGTACCTGTGGAATAGGTTCATTGCAGTCATCTGGGTTGATGCAGCTTGTTACACCAAATGCCTTTCCTGCATAATAAAAAAACAAATATCTTTAACGTTTAAAGGTTCAAAGTGTACAGGGAATACAATAGAAAATTTATTGTCTGCACAAACCTTTTTCAAATTTTTGAGGATCAGTATCGACACCAATTATTTGAGAAGCTCCTCGTATTTTGGCAGCTTGTGCTACCTATTAGTATAAAACAACATCGAGTTCCAAAAAGAACCATAAACAGAGGAATAAATTGTAAATTTTGGTATATAGTTAGCTAAAAGTTTTACGGTTGTACTTACTGAAAGGCCCACAGTTCCTAGGCCAAAAATCACAACAGTGGAACCTTCAGACACGTTGGCTACTTTCCAAGCTGCTCCAAGCCCTAAAAGAGAAACTAGATGATCACATTAACTCATGGGAACGAACATTATGTTCTTATATCAAGACAAAGCTTTTGCTCTTGTATATGAATTTGTAAAAACAGAAAGTTAGGGAATATGGAACATCTCTAGGACATGAAACCTGCTAAATAACCTTTCCACGAGCATTACCACCCATAACCGAGAACACAGTGGGTATCCCCACACAAAAATAAAACGGTTCAATAAAAGAAATAATGCATACAAAAGAATTGCAATAACTAGATACTACATACAAATATATCAAACCTGATCTCCACCTTAATGGATGTGGAACATAAAGAAATCTCAACAACCAATCATATGCTCTACATCACCAAGGCTCATGTCAACCACATGGACCAAAACAATTGTTAGCCAAATCAAAGGTTTCCACATTAGTGGTCTCAAATCCCTATTGTACTTAGAGATAACATAAATTTGTAAGGGCCACTCCATTTGGAAGGCAAAGTTCATAAGAGTTCACTTTGGGAAAGTAAATGTTAATCACCATCCTTGCCAGATGTTCTTTCACAATAAACCATCCAAACTCTTCAAAGAGTTAATTTAACACATTAGTCATTACAATTTTGTTGATATTGTCTTGAATTTATTCGTACCAGAGGACTGTTCCGTCAAACACCCCCCTACAGGAGTCCAAGAGTGTAACCCCCGGTCCACGACCTAGAACATATTTGTAATTTTACTGTCTTAATGTTTTGCCCTAAATCCATCTATATATATGCTATGTTGGCTTAAGATTTGGAAGTAGATTTTAAGGTAGTTTTCTTTCTCCTCCTAAACTCTCTTGTAACCTTCAATTATAGTGAATTTTATTTGCTCATGTCACGTAATTTTTTTTATTTGGATTTTTCACATAAATCTCTGCATCATTTATTTTGGTTTGCAGTGATTTGATTAAATTTACGTCGTAAATTTAGTAGAAATAAATAAAACGTGAGCATTGTAAGCATAATGAACATATATGTTGTCATAGAGAGCAAAGATTGAGTTTGAGAGGCAAAGAGATTTTGTCTGCCATATTGATCAAAGGGTGTGGGTAGACACTTGCAACTAATAGGACCAAAGCTTACAGCCAAGGTACATTAAGGCCAACACCTACAAAGGCAACAACATCCAAGAGTGATTGGTGTATGAAACATGAATGAGATCAGCACCTCACACTTCGTTCATAAAGAAGAGGGTAAGCCTTATAATAGCTGGGGATTAGATCCTGCAATCATTAAGTTACACATAGAACACAACAAAAGAGTAACCATGCATCACAAGTGCTAATGGAATCAATTGACAGCATTTGATGGAGAGTTCCAACAAACAATATCAAGTTGTTGCAGAGAAGATGTTCCACAAACCAAATACGATAGTTGTGGCATCTCATCAGTGCTATGCTCAAGACTGTGCGGCCAACTAGGAAGAGGCTCATTTAGTTGATCTCTACTCTCTAGATCCTTGACTAAGCTCAAGTAGTTGGAATAAGGCATTTAGATCATCATATTAATCCTCCTTTATTATTGGCTCTAGTTTGTACTTAGGAGTTATTTCTAATACAGAAGTGCTATTGCACAGCCTTAGTTATGACATTGTTTGCTTATAACTACAAGTCATCCATAGTACTTATTGATTTTTATGCAAAAGAAGTTTCAAAGTGACTTGTTCACTTCCTACAATTGATTCAATTTTTAAAAAAATTCATGTGTTTACTTTCTCACTTTTTATTCCATCTTATTTCACAAAACTGTTCACTTTCTATAATAAGAGCACTTACAAAATTGTACCAAACAATCTCTTAAGATCTTGCCAAAAATAATTGATCCATATTCTGGCTTCAGATCATATAATGCAATCCCTCCTATCAAATTGTACGACCACTTGCATCAAATGTACAAGAAATCGGACGGGTGATCTCTATTAAGACTTCTAAATTCATCATACTTGTTTGATTCATACATCGTACTTGTACAATCCTCAACGGTCATTAGTTAGATAGGGGATTGAACAGACGATCACTGTTACACTTTTCCTAAACCGATCATCTGGTCAGCACATCGTACTTGTACGATCATCAACTGACCTATTACTACTTCCACTCATACCAGGTCTATAGCCCTTTGCAATCCCCAATTGCACAAATAATACCAAACAATTGGACCGATCATTTTGTACAACTGCTACAGCCAAAAACCATCAATGGCTACCCAACCACAACCTCGCTAAATCCACCATAAAATTTCATCTTTATAACCAAGCACAAATACATACTTCATGAAAAGAAACTTGAGTAGAATATTACTTAATATGCTATTTCAACAAGACAAGATCAAGCATCCCTTTTTCCTCAAGCATTTTCTCTTTTAATTTTTTTGAATCTCCACAAGGACTCACGTCGAAACACCTCTCTTCCTCTTCTCGAGCTTTCCCTCTGTTCCAACTTCCTTCACAAGTGCCTCGAAAGCTAGTTCAAACGCTCGAGAGAGGTGAAGGCTTATCCTTCTATTAAATAAGAATATTATTTTAATATTAAATTTTTTTGTTTTTCTCTTTCTAACTTTAGAAATTCATAAAAAATTCAAAGTCTTCAAAAATTGCAAACCACATACCCACTGATTCCTTAATTCAAAAACTTCGCAATGGCATGCTCAAATCTTAGGTTTAGTTACTATCATCCCGAAATGCTATTCAAGACCTACTTGTTAATTCTCAAGCTACAGATCTGAAATACATAAATCCAATAAACGAAACTTTATTGAAAAAAAAAATCAAGAGTTAATTAAGCATGTCATTACAATGCATATTTTGGGAGCTCGCAATTTGACTAGCACTCATACATAAGATTGGACAACCAATATGCCACAATGCATGCTCTAGTCAAATAAAGGAGGGAAAGTTTATAAGCATAATATAAAAAGAATTAGCAAACAAAGTGAAAAGGTATTTAATGCATACCCAAAAAGAATTCCATGTGATGGCCACCATACCCTCCCACATTAGGAAGGGCTAGCCATTACTGCCATGACCACCCCAACTTCGGGAAGGAGCAAGTGCCTTATGAACAGCAGTGACAATTGTAATAGGTTGTTAAAAAAAAAATAAAAATGACAATAAAAATATAGATATAAAAAATAATAATATATGCATAATAACAACAAAATACTACTTATAAAAAAAATTGTGTATCACTTTGATAATGCTCACTAAAAAATGCACATATAATTCTATTGATATGATAACAAACTCATGCTTATAGAAAACCCCTCTTTGCACTGTTTAGATACATTTCAGATTTAAGATTTTGCAAAACTTAAACTTTGTTAGATTCTCATCTTGAATACTAACTAGAATGAATCACCAATGATGACCAGCCCTCCGCTTTCCAATCGACTATTAACACTATCTTTTCTTTAAGAAATTATTTTTTATCTTCATCTCTTATCTATAGAAAAGAAATAACCTTCATCTCCCTTCATCAGCCGTGGTGTTCCTTTATGGCCTTAACCGATCGCAGCCGAAGCATTTTAGAAAAGCCAAGGTTTTGCTGCCTTTGCTAATCTGTAATGTTGTCCTGTCCTTCATCACAATGAATGCTCTTGAGAAAATGTTCTAGGTGTGCCTGCCCCATTGGATTTTGACCAAAACCCTCACATTCTCCAAAAATGTTCAACTTGTTTTTGTGCAATTCCACACACTCATAGCAAAAGCTCCTAAAGAAGGCTTGAAGATGGATGACTATTCTTGAAGCATTGAAAATATCCTTGGTTTGTCTTTATATAGGACTACTTTTTTGCAACAAATCCTCCTAAAGAATGCTCAACGGCCTGAATTATTAAGTGTCCTTGACATAATCTACATGGCTAGTATGGGTGTAAGCAAAAGATTGTTGAAATTTCTCATGATCATCTATAACATATACATGGAGTTAATCTATCTAGTAAAGTCATTGGGAAACATTGAAACAATTCAAACTTTTTTGATAAGAATTTGAACTATGACAAATATATAGAACCAAATAATAAAAAAAAAGAACTTAAACAGCATCATTTTGCAAAATAAAAAAAAGAAATCTCTTTCTCCAAGTGATTCAAAAAAAGAGAGAAAAAGTAAAAGAAAAAAAAATGAAAAAGTGATAAAGGGGAAAGATTGAAATGCATCATTCTTGTGAACTCCATGAATCTAGCACGGCCAACTTCCAAGTCTAAGCTAGAGTAGGGTAAACTTCACTAAATTCAAAACCAAATCAAATTGGACCAAACTTGCAAAGATAAAAATAATTACGTTGAGACAAACCGACAAACCTAATAGCCATCAAGTCGAGAAAAACCCACAAACCAAACAATAATCAAGTTGAAACAAACCCACAAGCTCAAAAGCAACTAGGTCAAGACAAACCTGTAATCCCAACAACAAATGAGTCATAAAAAACTCAAAAAAAAAAAAAAACCAAAAGCATCAGGTGTGAACAAAACCCACAAACCCAAAAGCAATCAAGCTATGTCAAACCCACAACCTATAGCAAAGATCAAAAAAAACTAACCTAAAGAAAATCTAGACATGACAAATTAACTAAAACAAAGATGACCAAACCAAGTGGGGACAATTTAAACCCAACTACAACTGAGTCAAGATAAACCCATAAACCCAATAACTAGGTCAAGATCCCAACAACAATTCGGTCGAGATAAAGCCACAAACTCAATAACAATCGAGCTAGGAATAAAATATCATCCACCCAAACAAAATCCTTAACTATTCATGGTGGAACTTAAAGACTCACAAACCCAAAATTAACTCTATAAAGCAAAATCTCTTACAAATACCAATCAAATTAGCACCCAAATACCAAAAATTCTAAAGCCAACTCCAACTGGCTAAATCTCGTAAGACTATCATTGAAGTCATGCTTCAAACTATACAAAAATATAAAACCAACTCTCATAGATGGCATCTCATAAAACAACCACTTTTGGTTCCAAACAAGCCTCAAATTTAGAAACTGAGTGAAATCTCTTAAAACTATCACTATTTGGTAAACTACGGTTTAAAACCCATAATCCAACCACCTACATCTACTTATTGCTTATATCCTTATCTATATGGCATACCCTAAATAAGTGAAACCATAACTCTTAATGGGGCACTTGAGATTTACAACAAATGCTATTTGAACCATTAGATATGGTTCCATTGATGTGCCCGAGACAATACAACCATGGGAACTTGGCCCTACAAGTCACCATTCACCAACTATTTCTCCATCAAAATAATAAAATATTTAAGAAAATTGATATGATGATAAACAATTTTACTTTGTCGTGAAATCCATTTAACTGCTATAACTCTAAAATAATCACAATGCCTTCTTCTAAAAGGTAATTAACCTTGAGGAGAAACAATGACTCCACTTAAATAATGTTTTGACATACAAATAGCAAAGTTTATTTGAGTCAACAAACCTAATATGTGGAGGATTAACATGAAAATCCATTTGATCTCAACACATAAGAAGCAATGCAAAATGTTATTAACATCAAACAATTTAAAAGTAATTCTTAGGCCATTCTCTCTTGAATTATTGCCAAATAGGCATAAAAAGCTACAACACTTAGGGGATCACCTAATTATTTTAGCTATCATTAGCATCAAAACTTTAAAAGCATGAATCATTTATTTCATTGCTAATATAAAAACCTAGATAAAGTCTACTTTTGTGATTTTAAAGTCAATATGCATTTGAACCAATGACTTCTAATGTTATAAAGCAAATCCAATTAGGTGTGACTTAGCCTATTTCATCGTGATGTCAAGTGGCTTTCAACATGCATATATGAGATTGTCATCTATGGAAGTACATGGGCAATGTTTGATCCATGTTTTTAAGATCAATCAAGTGTTTGGCCAACACCTAGGAATTTATAGCATTTCTTGGCAACTAATTGAAAAGATTAGTCATAGGTTCACATTTCTACAATGTAAAAATTGAAAACACTTCAAAACAGATTAAAAAACATGGTAGCTACAGGTTTCGTAATAGCACGAACTAGTGAGTAGACTATTTGATAACATAAACAATTCAAAATTAACGTAGGTTCCTACGTTTTGAGTCTAAGAGGTTGGTTGTTTTATGAGGGTTGTATTTTACTCATCTCGTGACAGCAAGGCTGCAAATGCATGGCAATTTTACCTAAATTGCTGACTTGTATCTATCACCTAAATGAGCAGCATTTGCCAGAACTGCTCTACTTGGAAGACTTCCAAAGCCCTGATTCATAAATCTTTTCCTCGACTTAGCTTTCTTCTTAAGCAGTGACATGTAACAAGTATAGATTATCAGGAAAAAGAATAATAATGCCAAATTGTTGAGCAATTCCAACATCACGAGAGAGTAACAATGACTTAATTTCATAAAGCACATCAGAATATATCAACAGAATGGCATTATCTTGAAGAAAATAGAAACAGCTAACTTTCAAGATTCATTGCCGTCACCACTAGTTAAGCAGTTGACAATTGTAACTAACCTTCTTTGTCCAACAATAGTTTGTTTCCTTAATGGTAAGAGAGTCTGAAAATTATTGAAGTCTAATAGAAAGTGCAAGGTAGCTGAGTTTCTTGATGATGATCATAAAGACTAAACATCACCCATGTCTAAAAATTAGTGTTAAGAACGCTTTACCAGCAGAAACACCGCAACTAAGAAGGCATATCCTATCCATTGGTGCGTCCTTGCTGACTTTAACAGCACAGCCGGAATGAACTACAGTGTATTCACTAAAACTCGAAACTGCACAATAGTGGTATATAGGTCTCCCTTTTATGAAGAAGCGGGTGTTTTGATCGGTATGCATGACGCCTTTCCGTTCCAGGCCTAGGTTTTGGCACATATTACTTTTTCCAGAAACACAGTGCTTGCAGCTTTTGCATTCTCCAATAAATACGGTGAGCACATGATCCCCCACTTCAAATTCAGTCACATCTTCTCCAACACTCTCCACGATACTGGAAAATGACCAAAGTTCTGCGGTTAACTACGTCATTAAACGCATAACAAGAAGGCCAAATCAGAAATAGAGGGGAAACGAGGAAAACCCTGAAGCCTCATGTCCGAATATCCGCGGGAATAGAGAAGGTTGAGCCTGCAGAACAAAGAACAGGATAAATAGAGAAGACTAGGACAAGCACGAATTTTCAGTGGAAAGTTTTTCCTTCATTCCTTTTGCTTCCCTAACACTCTGTTCTTAAATTGGAATATATGATGAACACCATAAAAAAACAGCTCGGTCGTTGAATATTCGAGAATTCAGGACTCTATAATGTTCCTAATATCAAGCAAGTAACCCAAGAAATCTAACCCGATATAAAGGGGTTTGGCTAAAGGATCTAACCAACCTTGGACTCCCACTGAGTGACATCACTACGGCAGAGAGAGGAGCAAACGACCTTGATTCGGATCTCCATCGCCTTTGGCGGATGTACCTCCACCTCTTCCAACACCAGCGGTTCCCCCGGGCCCCATGCCACGGCGGCTGCAGCCGTATTGAAGAAGATAATTGAATGGCAAGGTATTTAAATTCCTAAGAAGATGAAATGAACACTGAGAGACGATCGGAGAGCACCTTTGCAAGTGATTATGGCGGGAGATTCAGCCGGCGAAGACATCGGCCGAGAAGAGTTGGGAATGGTAGGTGGAGGTTGGTGGGAGTCGGAGAACACCCACCAGTAGAGCTGGGGGGAAGTTAGGAGCAGCAAGCAGCTAAATCACTTGCCGGTTAAGCCATTTGATTACAGCTTATGAGATTAAATTAAAAAATATATTATTTAAGAGAATTAATTTTACGTGAATAAAAATAGAATAAAAAAAGTTCATTAAATGTATGGAAAGTATAAATTTAAATTAAGATGCATAGTTTCTCTAACAAAAATATACAAACTAAAAGACTATAAAAAAATAAAAAATTTGCATTTTTGAACCAAGTTATTTCTAGAATAATTGAGTTCCATAAAAGAAAGAAAAAATAAATAGACAATTTCAAATAGTCATTTTGTATAATTATTTAAAATACAAGATAGTTTAACTACTCGTATTATATACTTGATGAACCTCACAAAACAATTTAATTTATTTGTTCTCAAATATATTGATCATTATTATTTTGTGACAATAAATGATAGGCTATTTTATATAAGTGTATATTCACTCAAAATTATTTTAGCAAAAAAAAATCTATATTTTGATTTATTTAAATCAAAATACATCATAAAATTGTTTTTTATGTTTCTTAGTGGCACAAAATGATGCATGAGCAAATCATAGAAAATAATATACATCATGTTATATACAACGCATCAAGAACATTTATACTTTCGAAGTCAATGAAGAAACGGTTTTTTTGACTAATTATCTTATTTGAAATGAATAACATGATATGTTTTTATCAATAGATTGTATTTAAAAATTGACTTAATGACAAATAATGTGAATACCTTAACCATTCTTCAACTAATCAATGTTGTTAATGCATTTCTAATTATTTTTTTTTAATGAAAAGACTAAATGTGTTTTTATTGCTCTTAATTTTTTAAACCACATATCTAGAGGAGTAAACATATGATTATTAGACAATTAAGCTAAAGAAGCAACTGATCAAGAGCTCATATCGAAGAAAATGGTTCAACTTAATTATTATTAACAATTACTTGGAATAAGGAGTTCTTTAATATCCGATTGTTCTAATGAGTTTTGCTTGTGAATAACAGTGAATTTATAAAAAAAAAGTTTTAAAAGAGGTTTTTGAAAATTTTAAATAAATTTTATAAAACAAAAATAAAATGTGAAGAAATTATTTATTTATATTTGTGTTGTTTTTAAATTTGAAAGAAAGAAATTTGCAAATAAACAACGGATTAGATTTCATCAAATTTATAAATCAGCACTTGTTTGTGAAAGACAATTAAGACAGTTGCCGGTCATTTTTTTACCGTTAGACCAATATAGTCCACCTGTCAATGTCTGCTAAGTTCGTAATATTAAAAATTTAATTAATTATTTTTTTAGATAAAAGGTGCCAGGAAATGAAAATTGAATACTTTTGACAGAAATCGAAAGAGAGAGACACTTCGCCGTCTTGGATGCCCCTGCGTGTCCTTTCAGGTACGAAACCTTCGTTTCTCTGCTCCTCTTCCTTTCCGGAATTTCCGTGGAGCTTGTTATCTCCATCCTTTTGGGAATTTTCGGCTTTCGTTCAACTTGGCTCTGTCACCGGAGACGATCACTTTGGTCCAATCGGTTTGCTCGACTCATCAGCTTTTATGCTCGTTTTTTGAATCTGCGTGGAATCACTATCGAGTTGTTCCGTCCAGAAGTGCAGCAATCTGAGCGAGGGTTAAACTCTGTTCTGGCATATGTTTCTGTAAAATTTATTACTCCTCCCCCAAAATAGTGGATTTTTTGTGTTTTATTCGTTATATGCGATGGGCTTGCTAAATATCGATCAAACTCGACCTTTTTAAATATTGTACGCTATTTCGTGTTTTTCTTTCTTTGAAGTTTTGTTGACCATTATTTGTTCGTAGTCTGGACCATGTATTAATTCCTGCATGGTTTATAGTTTTAGAGGAAGAGCAATTGGAGATTGTAGCGGAACGGCCTAGGTTCTGTTTCTGGTTTCTGACATTTGTTTAATATGGTGAGATGCGAGTATGTTCTGCCTTGGCATAATCATGCAATTAATAGGAAGATCATAGTTAACCTACCTGATCCTGATGGTTGGCATAAAACTGGAGATGGAGCGAAACAAATTATAATTTGTGTCAGTTATGTTAAAGAAAGTGGAACTTATGGTATCTTCGATTGGTTAAAAAAATGTTTTCACATGTTAGAGAAGATATTTTAGGGTTTCTATTCTACGGTTAACCTACCTTGTTATACCGTTATTATAGTTTTAGATATATTTTGCTCATTTGTTATGAAGTTGAGAGTAACTACTCTTCTCATTCAAAAAAAAATGGCCATGGATTTTTAAATCCTCATTTTTATTATGATAATGTTGGATATTCAAATAATTTGGTTTTGTTAGATGTAATTTACTTTATTGTAATTTTGTTTGTCATTTATTTGTTGAAGTGAAATTCTTACATTTTTGGATATTTTGACTTTGAAAATCTCGTTATTTTTGTAGCTTGGCCTTTTTAAATCGTGGAATCAAGTAGTTTTCTTTAACTTGCATATTTTGAGTTTTCATTGAACTAATGTCTTTAGATCAAATAAAATGAGATGGACAACTTTCATATAAAAAGGAGGTGTTTAACTCATAGTTAGCTTTTTCCATATTGGGTTCATTGTATCTATGCTTTCTTTTGTTGTTGTTTTTATTTTTTTTGGTAGGGTAAAACATGAATATTATATGGGTGGGATTTGAAACCATGTCCTTGATATGAAGCTAAAGGATTTTACCAACTAAATTAGTTAGCACTCACACTTTTCTTATTGTTATCATCCATTTTTTTTTATCACAGACTTTTTTTTATTCATTCTGTTCTGCCTTGGAGATCTTATCTTGCACAAAATATGATGATGCTTGAGTGTCTTGAGTTTTTTGAATACTTCAATTTGGATGGATAATGTTTGAAGCTTGGTGTCTTAAGCTAGGATGAGACAAATATATACTAAGTTTTCGCTTGTACTAAAGCTAACTATTCAGTTCCAAAGGTATGCAATTCAAATGGATGAAAATGGTACAGTTTTGGATGGATTACATTTAAATATTATGTCTAGTGCTCTAAACAATACTCCTTCCTTTCTTTTTCCAAAACAAGTACAATTTCTGATATACCTGGGGATTTAGCAAATGCAGAGGTTGCTTACAGTTTGTCTTTAGGGACCACTGAATGCAATTCTTGTTAATATTACCGGTGATGTTTAAAAAGTTGTTGTTATTAGTCAATGGGAAGAAAATTTCAACCATCCTTTGCCTAAATAATAATAAATCCAATCCAACTTAATATATGAAGTGTAGATTCCTGTCACGAGGTAACCGAGCAAAAATAGGCACGATAACATGATTTTGACATGCAAATCCAAACTATCATAATTTCTTTTTGGCATTCTATTAGAAGACAAGTCAAATCTTGATGAATTTTGATTTTGGGTGACCTGAGGTAAATCCATTTATTTTACTTTGCTGACCCAAGTTAGGTGCCCTTAAATTCAACCTGAATATTTTTCATGGATTACTTCTGGAAATTAAAGTTTTGCTTGTTTTAGTATAGAACTTTTTCTTTATATGTTTTGAAGAACATAATGTGGAAGCAGTTTTCCTTAAAGACTTTGGTACGTAGGTGTGGCAATGCATTACTTGATTGGCCCTGTGCCTTGTTAAGAATTTGAATGTGCACGTGCTTATATTTAGTATTATAGGTTAGGTTGATGTTTTGTTTGTTACCTTGTTAAGTGTTTGAATGCACTCATGCTTATATTTAGTATTATAATTTAGGTTGATGTTTGGTTTGTTGCAGCGTGCCTTTACAGCTTATCTTGAGCAACTATTAGAGATCTTTATTTTAGAAAGAACTTGGATTGTTTGTTTATTGGTTTTTCATATTAATTATGTTGATGGAAGTGCTTTGCATCTTGGGAGAACTCCATTGTTACAGTGTGAAACCATTCTTTCTGGAAAGCGAACATAGATTAGAAATTTTATTATGTTTCAGAAGATGTTATAAATGTGCTTGCAAATCTTTTTTTTTTTTTTTGTGATATTTGAGCAAAGATGTTCAAATGACATTTATGCCAGATTAAATTGCTGTTTTGTAAAAACGTGTCTTTTTTTTTTAGAACCCGTTATTGTGAATATTGTGAAGTAGTCATCTGGTTAATTATGGACCACATATTTGATACCTATACTATGCAACTATAAATATCTTATGGTAATCCACATCATCTCAGGCATTGGTCATTATTTTGGCAATCAAACTGGTTTATTCTTTACTTAAGATTTGATTATTGACTCTTTCAGTTGGATCTTTGAATATAGTCTCTACACAGTTTTTTCAAATTGATAGAACAAGATCATGATGGATAGATAATAAGTGGCATTCTACTATTTCATGTCTTTTATCTTGATTGCCTGATCGAACACGCTCATCAATTTTTTCCATTGATTGGCAGAATATGATAATATTTTGCGTGTTATCACTCCATATTTGATTTAATGCCTGAATAAGAAGATAAATTTATGGCTTGCAGCCAAGAAGATCACCTTGCAGCAGTTGAATAAAGCTTGAGCCGGTCAGATCATGGTCATCTTCATTTCATAAATCCATTCAAGATGATATTTTCACGGGAATCTCACCAGGCACCGGAGGAGCTATCCTTGCTTAATGAATTTGAGCGAACGTTGGCCACAAGTTTGGCAACTCTTAAACCCAATGATTCTTCGCCACTTTTTAGCCTTTCTTGGATGAGGCATGCTGTGGAGTCCTTATCCGAGATTCATACAAAAACAAAAGACCTAATCACTGATCTCCAATTTCCTGTCTCCGTTTGGGAAGAGAAGTGGATTGATATATACTTGAATGACAGTGTAAAGCTCCTTGACATTTGCATTGCTATAACTTCCGAGCTTTCTCGGTTAGACCAAGGTCAGCTTTCCTTGCAATATGTTTTCCAAATACTGGAGATGTCAAATAATTCTTTGACATCAGAGCAACTTAAGCTGGTGAATGCAGCTCTCCATGACTGGTTGAAGCTTTTTATCTGTAAGAACCTTAAGCTTGAAAACTGCCATGATATCTTGAAGAACTTTTCTTGTTCCCCATTCCCTGAAGAGGCAAAGTGCTCCGCTAAAGGATGCATTCTGATGAGAGCCCTTTATGGAGTTAAGGTGGAGACTCTGATGGTTTGCAGTGTTATCATTGTTGCTGTATCAGGTTGCTCAAAATATCTATTGGAGTTGCATGTCCCAAACAAGTTCTTGTGGTCCAATGTGTTCAATGAGTTGCTGGCTGTTCTCCTTCCTGAGATTAGGGCCCATCTTTCAAGTAAGAACTCAACGTTCCTGAAAGAGGTGGAAGCTGTTAAGATGTGTGTGTGGAGCTTGCATGACTTAACTGGCTGTGCCCACAACAGTGAAGAGATTATTTCAAATGAAGTTCATGTTATTTATCCTGAAGGTGATAGATTGAACAGAAATGAACTCAAGGAAGTGGATGCGATATCAGCGGAGAAATTGGCTGGCCAAGGAAAAAGTGAGATACTGAAGGAATTGTTTTCTGACTTGGCTATAAAGACTGAGAAGCTCTCCGAGGAGCTGGATCTGCTGTCGAGTCAGGTTGATCGCTTCTTCCAGATTGTGCTTACTGGGCGGCAAGCTTTGCTTTCCAATCTCAGATCTTCAAACATGCAAACCATAGAGAGAAATCGAGAAGAAAGCATATGGTAGCCACTTACTCATAATGTTTTCACTTTCTTTTATCTTTGGATGATGCAGCCAGCTAGTCTTTTTAATCAAATCTCCTATCAAATTAGTCATCTCGAATTGCTTGAGAAGCCATGTTAAAGCTAACAGCCAAGTGCTTCCACTTTATGTGCCACAAAAGAAAAAAGAATTAGTAGTTAAAAGGCACATTTTGTTACTTTATCTTTGAAATAATTGTATAGAAAAATATAACACAAGAACTCAATGAAAATAAGTTTATATGATTTTTTTACCATAGTTTGGACCAACGTTTTCAGTTTTGTAGTGCAATATAAAATTGTTCAAAGGTTATTTGGTTAAGTTTTGTTTTGAAAATTTTGACATCCATATGTTAGGACTATCTAGATGTTAATGTCTTTTAAAAATTGTTTATATTTTTTTTCTTTTCTTGGTTCAATATTGTCCAAACAATATTTTATTTTACTTTTAAATATCAAAATGCCTAATATTTAGATTTCATTCAAATATGTGTGATGTTTAGATGAATTTTTGGATAGTAAAATTGTAGTTTTTAACAATGATTTTTAAAGATACTTTTAATCAAATGCTTAAAATCTTTAAATAATATTACATGTGATAAGTGTCATGGAATTAAATACCACCACCTTCATCTTTGAATAGAAGTAAACCACAACTTCAAACTTGCTTAGGTATCTCAAATGATTGTATACCCCAAATACATAAACTTTTATATAAAACTATGATGATGGTTTGTTAATCATCTTTCTTTGCTCCATTATGCTTTCATATGAACGGTCTAATAATAGAAAATGAGGGAGATATGATCAACCTAATTCTTAAATTTTCCATCACATAGATAGGGTTCAAATGTTTGTTAATTCTTTCTCTAAGCATCGATGCCATACAATTAATTTACAATCCAGTATATTTCATAGTGGCTTTTTTGGTAAAATTTGTCTGTCATCTTAATAAATTGAAAGATAATCATCCTACAAAGTTTTCTTGTTTCCTTTTTTCTCAAACATTTGGCACGGTTCTTTGGAAATCAGGCATAAATCATATTAAATATGGCTTCGCTTTGATGCTTGCTTCAAGCTATAGAAATTTTTCTGTATATAGTAAACTTCATATGCAAAGTAGTGTGATGCGTCTAAATTCTCTTCTTCCAGGTAGTTCAGAAAAGGGGTCTTTTAGATCCATTTGTGGAATAAGGATGGATAACAGTAAAGGAATTAGGCTTTTAAAAAGAAGAATATAATGGAATTTAACCATGATAAAAATAAACAAAATATTAATTTTGCTTTGTGTAAACCCTCCTGTTTTCACTCTAACATTGAACTTTTCTGTTGAAATAGTTGATTTTAATTCCTTTGTAAAAATTCACATATCAAGTGGTTTTGACAGGTTGTTAGTTGCCTACCTCCCAAATGTGATTACTTATAATTGTTTCCATCTCATTCTTTCTTAAAAAATTATTGTATTGAAAAATATGCCTTCATCATATAAACATAAATCATATTCTTGTTAGCCTGCAGACAACTTGAAAGAGGCTGAATGAATTGGATTATCACAAGAATTTGATGCACAACTAAGATTAGGTAAAAAAAAAAATCAATTAAATGATTTAAAAAGTGTTAGTGATTTTTAGCATAAAAGAAATGTGCACGATTTTGGGTTTATGTTGAAATTGATTTGTCTGATTTTGAAGTTGGATCAAACAATTTTCAAAAGAGCAATCAAAATCAACAAATAAACCCTATGAAAATATTTAGTTTATATTTAAGTCCGTCACAAAAATGGGTCTTATGTGAGGGAAGTTCATTTAATAAGAAATTGTTTAGAAGGCTTCATTGAAAACCTTTGTATATTTTTTATCAAATTCATTCAATTGATTTCATATGTATATGATCATCCAAATCAATTGACCTGCTCTTGATGCTGAATTATAGATTCTCAGTTTATTTAACGATTTGAAGTACGTTAGGTAAATCTTTTGAACGTCTTGAAAATGAGTATTTTTATTTGAAATCATTTGATTAAATTGATTGGTCAAAGTAAATAGTAAAATACATATTCATCCAATGCGATGTTTGAAACTAAAACTATGTTATTTGAGTCTTCAAACGAACAGAGGAATGAACTTTGCTATTGTTCTCTTTGTTGAATCTTTTGCTAACTTTTTTCAGGGATTCACTCATCATGGATGTGTCTACTATGCTATAATATTCAAATATAATTATTTTAGTGAAAACTTGGAAGTAAAAGAGTAGGTGTGCAAATTAAAAAATCTATAGAAACATAACATTAGAATCGTAAAAGGTAGCACAACAGTTTTTCAAACCATATTCCAATTTGTTTTAATCTATCAACAATAACTGTACTGGAATAACTCTTAGAATGTTATTTTCAGGGAAACTGTAGAAGTATATAACTTCTAAAATCCAAAGTGATGTTAAGATAAGATGACTTTTAAATACTAATTGTAAAATCTTTTATTACAAAACCTTATTAAATGACTTAAAGATGCAAAAATTTAGAAAATAATTTTTTACAAAGGTATAAAGCACTTTAATATCTTAGAGAAAATTTGCTAATCATGAAAATAAGTTTAAAGTGTTGTTTGGCATTGTTATGTGATGTCATACTATAAAACAATTTGGGGCATTTCCTTTGGGTGATGTATATGAATAATATTGCACTTTGTTTGATGATGTACATAAATAACATTGTCCTTTATTTGAACGATATCTAGTTTTGTGTATCTTGATATTAAAAATAAAATAATAGGTTGTTTAGATAGCATTGAGCTTAACAACAAAAAATATCTATAAGTTTTAGATGATGCTAAAGTCTAGAGATCTTTGATACATTTGCTTCACTGTTCAAATTACACTTAACTATACCTACTATGCACACTTTTCTTATTGTTACCATCCTATTTTTTTATACCACAGATTCTGCTTAATCCATTTAGTTCTACCCTTGTGACCTTATCTTGCACAAAATATGCTAATAGAGTATAACACCTCAATTGGGATGAATTTTGTTAAGCTGTTTAATGGCCTTCTTGCAGGCTGAACTACTCTGAAATATATGAAATTTAACACATCTCAAGCGAAGATGAGTTTGACACATACAATGTTATCACTCATGCTAAAGCCAGTTGGAATGGATGAAATTGGAATAGTTTTGGTTGGGATGGATTAAGGCTAATGTTTAGTGGTTCTAAATGAGACTTTTTTCATCTTTTTTTTTTCCAATGCATAGGTGAATCCAGTACGCTGGGCTTTAATAAATGCAAGGTTGCTTAGAGTTTATGTTTTTGGTTAATTACCGTTGTAATCCTTGTTAGTACTTATTGTTCATGTTTTGGCTCAAAAAATATCTTGTTTTGATTGGTCATTGCGATGAGAATTTGAAACACCCGAAAAGTATTAAACTGTATATTCTGGGTAAACTTTTTAGAAAAAGGAAGCGTGGCATTGATTTTGACATGCAAATCTAAATTAACATCTGAAATCATTGCATTTTTGTGTTCTATTAGAACAAGTCAAATTTGATGGATTTCTATTCTGTTTCATGACCTAAAAAAATTCCAGTTATTTTATATTGCTCGAATCCAAATCCTAGTCTGGTGCTGCTCAATTCATCATGAATGTTCTAAATGTATTATCTGGTTTAAATTTGCATTACCTTCCGTTTGGTATGATGATTTTTCTTTATGCAGCCATTTGAATTCTGTTGGGTTTTCTGTATAAATGTTCATTTCAATCTTATTTAATGTTTTAGAACAAGTTACTGTGAATGCTATGTCAATGTTTGGTCTTATATTTGAGCAATCAAATTGATACATTCCTCTTTTACGAGAAGGAGATGCATAACAATGCATCGTACTTTTATTATTCCATAGTTGGTATAATGCCTTAATCTCTGAGATAGATTTATATGTTTGTCTCACAGAAATCTGCCTTGCAACAGTTGAATCGAACATGGAAGAAGAAGAAGAAGAAGAAGAAGAAGAAGAGATGATATTTTCTTGTAGTATGTTTTAGAAGTACTGGATGTATCAAAACAATTCTTTGGAGCAACTGAAATGGGGTCTTCTTGCATAAAATGAAGGTCAAGATGGAGGTATTAAGTCGTTTTAATTGAAGACTAGTTTTCCTTTTGTAGCAGTTGGTTGTTGCTTTCACTTTTCTTCAAACATGATGGTTAGGATAAGGTATACTTTTGTCAATGTTAGGTTTTAGGATAGATAAGATGTTGAGATCATCATCATAAATGATAGCATTATTATTAATATTTTATTCTGGAGAATGTGAATAAAAGTCATATGGACAAGATAGATTAGACGTCAGACTCTGCAATAGAAAATTGCATTTTTAGAGGTAACCTTTTTCATGTGTTATGCCATCAAGTTTTAAAAAATTAAATTAAAAACGTAAACATTATTCAATGCTTCTAATTATTATATTTTTGGTTTATATTATTCTCAAAAAATAAAAGAAACTTTTATTTTTAATTATTATTTCAATTCTAATGTCTGTATTATTAATTTTATTATGTTCCCTTCTAACTGTATTGTGATTGTCTATCATTAAAATATGTTAAGCCTTAGAGTGATTGTTTATTCTTCTCCTAGGGAACCAAAAATAAAAAAAAATGGCATAGCAAATATAAGGTAGAAGATGATAATAATATCTAGAATTATAATCAAATAATTTGAGCTATGAAATATAATATAATAGTTTAATATAAAAACTTATCATATTAAACTATAGGATAACTTAAAAAAATATGAAATTGATTATTTAGGAATTTCTTGAAAAAAATTCATTGAATTGAAAATCATCATAATAATAAAGTTTGAATGATTTTTGCATAAAATATATAATATTTAGTATTATGTTTAAATGTGAGAAATAAAATAATGTATATTATGAAATTTTTAATTTCATCTTTATCTTATAGGTGTAGGTACATTAAATGTCTCATGGACAAGATTTAGATTATTTTTTTATTAAATGATATCTCAATATAACATATACTATTAATGGCATAATCTTATAATTTTGTATTAATAATTACTAATATGTTATAATTAATCTTACTACAATTAGTTTTGTCTACAATATATATTGTATCATAAAATGTTTAAATTATGTAATACTTTTTGTTATATATTCTATTCTATGGTATTATAAATTTTTATGATAAAATAGAATAAATATGTTCTTAATATTGTTAATAAATTTGACCAATCTATAGTATCATTAATTTGATAAATTAATTTTAAATAACTAAGTTTTATGTTTAAGTCATCTTTTGATTAATTTTTTTGTTGAAACATAGATTTAATTCATAGATTATTAGATGCAAAATATTTATAATTTTATTTAGAAAGATCATATATCTTAGTGAACCTCTCACAACAAAACAATAAATAAATTATAAATTCAAACATGATAAATAAATTGATGAAATATTTATTTAAGAATAAGACATTATTTTTAATTTTATTATTTTTGAAATCACTAGTAATAACAAAACAACAAAGGGTGCACCTCAAGTCCTCCCTTGATCTTAATTGTGTCAAGGTACATTAGGCAACAACTAAAGATTCATGATATTGAGAATCCTCTAAAATTAATCATAATAGTTAGCTTATAGATCATCTTATGACAAAAGTTTTATAATGGATGTGACATTAATTTGACTACATTAGAAGGGTTCTTGTGATGCACAGAATCTTTATATGAATCTTTAATTTGACTTTTACGAGTTGATCTCATGAAGAAAGTGTTAAAATAATAATGCTTAAAATCAACGCATAATAAATAATATTAATAAGAGTTAGTCGTATAAAGTTAAGAGAATACCAAGTAAATAAATTAAATTTACATGAATTTAATACAAAAAATCAATATTTTGTTTTTATGAATTGACCAAAATGATTGAATTACAATTATTTCGATCTAAATTCAGCATTGACAGACATCCCCATCCGTTTGCCCCACCGGGAACTGTCGGCTACCAACTCCAGCGCCACCGACGGAATTGGACGGCCGGTGGACTTCGTCCCCGTTCGACAATATGCCAAAAATTGAATTTAAAAGTTATATTTTTATTTTATTTTATTTTATTTTATATCATTTATACATCGGAAAGATTAACAAAAAAAGAATAATAATCGCACGCAGCCATGAACTAAACTTTACATTTTTCAAATATTTAAATATTAATGGATGCCTAGGGCCGACGGGGAGAGCACCTTTTCCCGCAGAATCCGCACTATGTCAGCCATGGAAGGCCGGAGGCTTGGATTATCAACCAGGCAAAGCGCAGCAAGCGACGCCATCGCCATGGCTTCCTCCGCATCGTAGTTGCCGCCGAGACGCGGATCGATGATCTCCTTCACCCCGACACTGGTGACCTCTCTCAGAAACGGCCCTGCCACCGCAGCCAGCGGTTTTTCCGTCTCCGAGTCGAAAGCGGCCAATCCGGTGATCAGCTCGAGTAGCAGCACGCCGAAGCTGTAGACGTCGCTCTTAGTGGAGACCACTCCGGTCCGAATGTAGTGCGGGTCGACGTATCCCGGTGATACGATTATTGGCGCGCGAGGGCGGACCACAGCGGAGAAGCCCATGCGGGCGCATCCGAAGTCGCAGAGCTTGGGGTTTATGTTCTCGTCCAAAAGGACGTTGGCGGTCTTGATGTCTCCATGAACGATCTGAAGCTTGCAGCCCTCGTGGAGGTAATCGACCGCCTGGGCCAGCTGGTGAGCAATGGAGGTACGCCGCGCCCACGGGAGGACGTCAGCGCTGTAATCGGTAGCGTGGAGTTTCTCGTGGAGGCTTCCGTTGGGGGTGTATTCGAAGACCAGAGCACCTTGCTCCTCTGCACATCAGTTGTTCGACAAAATGCCCGTTTCACAAATAATCTATAAATGAATCGTGGGAGTGTACGTTGCGCAGTTTCCCTATTACCTCGTTCGTCGCAGTAGCCGATGAGGCGAACGATGAGTGGGTTACGGACGCGGAGGAGGACATCGAGCTCCACGCGAAAGACACGGCTGTGATGGATTTTGACGGCGGCTTGGGAGGAGTCATCGAGGCGGGCGAGATAAACGGTGCTGAATCCTCCCTTGCCGATGACGGCCGAGGTGAAATTCTCTGTAGCCGCTTCCACCTCCGTCCACGAGAATCTGCGGGGGAGCTTTGTGGTGCTTTCGTCTTCCTTTACCGGTGGCGGAGTTTGTTCTGTTGATTTTTTTTCTGGTCTATTGGCTACCTTGGCGATCGTTTGGCCGACTTCGAGGTCTTCCGTGACCATGCACTTGCTGAAGCAGATGCGAATTCCTCGCCGCCGGAGGAAGGACATGACGGCGAAGGATGCAAGTATGGCGAGGGGTAGCGAGGCTGCTGAGGCAAGGGCTACGGCGATGCGTAGGTTCATCCCTGATGTTTACTGCTCATCTTCGGCGAACCCATGGATCGAGCAATGAAATGGGAGAGCCATGAGCGAGTGGACAGAACAAGAACACTGTACTTATAGTTGTATGGTCAAACCGAGCCGTGTGGCTTGCTCTAATTATTACAGTGGGGGCAAGATTTTAAAATAAATCTTATCAGGAAATAATTTAATAAAATATATATTATTAAAAATGCTCACTTTGGTATCAGTTACAATCGTTCAAATACCGAGCAACTCTTCATTCGATCATTTTCTTTTTCTTTTTTTGGGTTTTAAGCTCCAAAGTAATTTGTGTTTTTTTACTATTTCTGTTTTAATTATCTCTAAGTTAGTTTATTGTAATATTTTTTGTGATTTCTTTTTTTTTTGAAATAGGATTAAATGTGATTGAATTCAAATACAATATCAATGTCATATGCAAGTATCTTAGGAAATTGATCTATTTTGCTTAAGGAAGATAATGTTTGAAGATACTATTGTTATGTCTCTAATGTAATATGTTGAAATTGTGCCAAAGTGAATATATTTCAATTCATGGTATTGAAACTCGACCAAAATTTGCTAAAATGGGTTGTCACTAGGAAAATGCATGTTTGATAGTTACAAGAGTGATGACTAATCACCACATTAAATTGTCTTTCTATATGAACTATCTTTTAATAGACTAAGTGGTGCAAATTTGTTTTGTTAAGTTTTGCACATTTAAATTGCTTCATTTCTTTGATTTTTTTTTAATATATGTAAGTGCAGATGAACCAATTGAAGAGTTCAATGGTGAGTTTCAATTAGTGAACAATAAGTGTGGCTTCTATCGATAGTGCACTTAAAACACGAGAGAGATGATGGTGGTGCTATAAGCCTTACATTGAAGAAATGAGATGTCGATGCACTTATCTTAAAATACTCATAGTTGGCAACTCATCGGTTAGTAAGTCTAAAGTTGTCGATGCTTTTATCCAATGTGTTGATGCCTCACCTCACATGCATTAACTTTTGATTCCACCACTTATTAAAGTATTTAGGTAGAAAGTTAAGGACATTTTTTTAGATAAGAAGTTGTATTATCTCTAGTTTAATTTGTTTTATTTCAATATAAATTATCATTTAATAAATCACATTTCTATAAACTCAATCTTGAATTGAACAAATATTAAAAGTAAGTTACTATTTTCTATTCATATATGCAAACTTATATATATACAAACTCTTAACTATTATATTATAAATGTTTACTCATTCCTCATATCACTTTAATCTATTTCTTGTTATTTGATAGTGACATTTTTCGTAATATAAGTAAATTAAATATGAATAAATTATTTAATAGATAAATCACAACATAAGTGATATTAAAATAAAATTAACATGAATAATATTTTCAAATAAAGTAAATAAGCACATCATGGTATATGTAGCCCATTTAAAATATAAATAAAAATTAAAATAGATAATTCCTTTTATGATTCTTTTAACATAATCATATATATATATATATATATATATATATATATAATTTTAATTTCTATCATAATTACTAGTTCATTTCTTTTTTATCTCTTTCTTCATTTTTGTTCTTTTCTCTTTATATTTATTTTCTTCTTATCATTTCACATTTTTATTCTTCTTTGATTAATGCCTTGCTTTTTATCATAGTTGCTAGTTCATTTCACATTTTTATTTTTTTAACATAACATAAAGAGTATGACATTTTATAAGTAATGTAGAATATAGTTTACTAGTTTATATACATCATTATTACTAAGTGCACCTATCTTAATTATAGAATTGATTTCTTTTTCTCAATATTTATCTTTTTTTATTTCTTATAATATCATGCATATGCAACAATCAATAATCTATCATCAATCTTCTTTGCTTAATTATAAGATATCTGTTTTTGAGATTTGTTAAAACTTAAGTGTTTCATTTTTTAAAAAGCTAATTATATTGTTTGTTGTATATATATTTATATGGTACAATGGGGTTTGACCCATTTTTCAAACCATCGCACCTTAAGATTGCTTCGTATGATTCCATTCACCTCTTTTCGTCAAGTATATTGTATTGTATGAAATAATATTAACAACTCATATGAATTTATTAGGAATCTTATGATATATTTTTGTTGAGTTGATGGCATGATTCTTTCTTTATTCCAATAATAAAAGATTTTCTTGGGAATCTTATAATTTGTTTTTTCTAATTTGATGGTATGATCTGTTCTTTATTTTGATTCTTAATGACTTTTTCGAGAATTATGTTATGTTTTTTTAAGCTTATGTTATGATTCATTCTTTATTCCCATATCAAACAATTTTTTATGGGGAAAACTAAAATCCTTACTTTGCTAAATGCACACTATATTAGTCTTAAGGATGTAATTTTGATGTAATTTTTTAAGTCAAAACATAACCATTTCTCACTAGATTTCAATACAACCTCTAAAAAAGTAACACCAACTTCCTACAAGTTCTTCTATATATAAAAAATGCCACTAAAAGGTTGCATAAAGTCTTAAAGCCAATTCTAACATACCTTTTTATGCTTTTTTCTCATTACAACCCTTCCTTGTATTGTTATTCCCTACAACTTTTTTTTCTTCTCATGTTCTCACTTTCAAATTCTAGTCCTCTTCCTTAAGATCTTCTTTCTTTTCTTTTTTTTCTCTCTTAGTTTTCTTGTATTTTCTCTTCTCTTTTATTAACTCTCTTCTCTCTCTTTTATTAGGTGCTTCTCTCTTACTCTTAACTTCTAGGTCCTCTTATAATAACTATGATGAAGGGTTGAAACAGACAACTTTCTATGTGTGTATGTGCATATTTTATACATATGAAAAATTTCAATTTATTTTCCTTCGTTCATAATAAATCAAATTGAATTCCTAAAATTGAAATGTAAGAACTAATAACTTCTTTGAAATTAGCCATTCTCATTAAAATACTTATTTCGATATTCTGTATAATTTTGTTCAATTTCATGTTTTTTGAAACAATCCCAAAATAATATTGGACCTTAAAATATAAAAATTACTTGATTGTGCAATTATTTATTAAACACTTAGTCGTCCAATTATCACTTTGCATAATAATAATATTTCAAGGACATCAAAGGGCCACATCAAGGACTAAGTGCTTGAAATTAATGATTTTTTTATCTTAAGAAACATATGAGTTCTCATATTTTGAATATACTAGAAATCAACTTCACATTTCCTTTGAAGTGAAAACTAGAATGTTCAATCAATGAATGATGATTCGCAACAATGTTAATCATAACTAACTAGTTTAAAATAAGCATAAATTGATACCTTTTTCACATAATCAAAGGAGACAACTAGACTATGTCATTACTAATGTATTATGCATTATCAAACAAAAGAAGAGTAGAGTGAAAAATATTGATGATAAGTAATCAATTCATTAAAACAGTGATATATAGAAACCATAAGTAATTCTCATTTAGTTTTGTGGCACTGTTTATCTTCTAAGCCATTAGGTTGCAAATAAACATGTCCCTAAAAGAAATCATTAGTCCTTTCAAAGCATTGTTGAATTATGTATCAACTACATAAATGTTTAATATCATAAAAAAAGCAACCAAACTCATCTTTGATAGAAGGGAAGAGAATTATTTATATCTTAATAAGTATTCTAAGAACCTTGCCCATGTAATACTTAGAATAACATATAATATGGAAAAGTCATGATGGAATAAATTTGAGTTGTTTTTTGAAATGTATGATCCCTTCATTTGTGGTTGGGTGGCTTGTTAGCCAATGCTTAATATTGATGACACATTTCTTCCTAGGAAGTATAATGGCACATTTCTAGTGATGGTAAGAATCAATGCAAATAATTGAAAGTTTCCTTTAACATTTTATTTGTAATCGAGATGAAAATATCGATTCATGGGAGTAGCTTCTCGTAATACTTAGGGATTTTATGAGGGTTACCAGAATGACATATGATGTCAATAACTAATGACAAACATTTAGGAGTGTTGAACTAGGTTGTGCTACTATTGTCATGTGTTTTTTATAGACTTTGTATCAAATATTTGATAGAAAATTTTAAGAAATATTTCAAAGGCTTAAGATCTAGGCAGTAAAAAGCATTGTTTAATAGGATGCACATGACCAAGAACACTAATGATCTTGAAACAATCAACTGAAAAATGTAAATCAATATTGTTGTCTATTATGTTGCTAAAAAATATCTAGAAGGATATGATTATTATATTTTTTGGATTATTATGAGTTATAATAAGTCATATATATATGATTTTTTTAAATTATTTTTATAGTTTTTAGTATTTTATTATTTTTATTAAGAATGATATTTTCATCATTTGAATTTTTTAGTCCAAGTTTTATTTTATATTTTTATAAAATATTTTATAGAATAAAAAAGAGAAAAGAATGTTTTTTTGGCATTGCTTGAAATTGAGTTTTCTTTTTATATATACATGCACATCTTTATATTGTAATTTAAAGATATTTGAATTATGATTTAGATTTATCTTCATTGACGCATCTTCAACCTTATTATTTTTCTTATTACTATCTTCCACCTTAGATCTTACTATAATATTCACCCTTGCCTATAGTGTAATATTTATATCAGAGCTTAGTCGAGATCTAACTCAGTATTTCGTCCTACATTATCTTGCATCACCTGTCACGAAAGAAACCAATTTGGGAATTTTGTAATCGAACTTTTAGAGAGTGAAACAAAGTGAGAGAAGCAAGAATTTGGTTTAACAAAACTCTTAATTATATAACATGTAGAGATATTACTCAAGAGATGAAGTCAATAAAACTAAGCTCTCATACCAAAACTAGTGCCAAGTAGTTTCTAATTATGCTCCAAAGTGGATAATAAGGTCGAATTAGTTATGTTATCAAACTTAAATTGTCTGGAAACCAATTGAGATTCCTTTAAGAAGTGTAGCAATAAGCGAGCCTGGTTTATAAGTAAAAAAACATTAAACCATCTCTTTTTCACATGATAAATTTTAATTTTTTTAAAAAAATTATGTTAAATAAATTAAATTTTCTTAAATTTGCACCTTATATATATATATATATATATATATATATATATATATATATATATATATATATATATATATATATTAAAATCATGGAAGTCTCGGGCAGGCGGTATGTTGTGCGGCTCTCCAAACGTCAACTTCAAGAGTTAATGAAGATTAGATGGAAGGCGAGATATCAACTATCTTTAGACTAAAGGACGTAATGACCGACGAACTAAACTCAAATGATTGGCTGTTAACGCACTCCAAGTAGCATCGCGAGGCACGGGACCACCTCCCATGTCTCCATCCCTAATGGAGATAGCACGAGGACCTTCTTCGACCACCCACCAATCAGTTCAGCATCTCGTGGAGACGTGGTCGAAATATTCCAGAAAAAATATATATATATAAATAAATGTAATGATTTTTTTATTTTTAATTATTAGCAAAAAAGGTTTTTAATTTTAAACCATCTTTTTATTTTTTAAAGTATAATGTTTTTTATAACATTTTTTTTTATCATATCATTAACTTTTCTTAAATTTAAGAATTCTTATTTGTTCAGGCAGTTCCTTAATTGCTAAAATAATTATTTCTTAATCCCTGTTTTTAATTTTAGTAATCATCTCCTAATGTTCCTTGGAAAAATTATCCACTAATGCTCCCTCTTTGAGCAAAATGATTCATGTAAAAGGAATTTTCTATATATATAATAAAAATATAGATTTTTTTTCAATGAAGAGTTTGCCATAAAAACGCTAAAATAAAATAAAAACCTTTTTTCACATTATTATTTAAATTTCAAATACACAACAACAACAAAAATTCAAATGATGCATAACTAGATTTCATTTAAACTCACATGTAAAATTAGTTGATATTTGAATAAAATTTTAAATAAATATATAACCTCTTCCTTAAGTAATCATGGGTGTATTGGTAGAATTTAAAAAGGTTTGTTTTTTATTCTTATAATAAAAATAAAAAAAAAATCAAAAGATTGCTAATAATATCTTCATTTCTCTTCACATCAATAGGTTAAGTTTTGTAGAGAGATAAAAATTAAGGATTATTTTTTTTAATTTTGTTAATTATAGATAATGTTAACATCTGGGTCTTAATCGTATAAATGATTATAAATTTTCAAGTCATATTAAATAATTTACAAGATGATGTTTTATCGTATGATTTGTTTAGATGATATGAAGTACAATACAACAAAAAACTTATACATCTTGTCATAATGTTCAACATCGTTATCTAGGACAAATTATGTAAAATATGTACAAAACATATTACTTAATTGATAATTATATTAAAATCTAAAATTAGTGAATCATTATACTCAATAAGTTTGTCAAAACTTCAAAATAAAATAGTTTATTTACATAATTCTAAAAAGATGGCCTTCATAGAAACAAAAAGAGTATAATAAATTTATTATTATATTATTAATATAACACACCATTCTCAATATAAATTAGAGAAATGTTGAAAATGAGAACTTATGTTCTCTTAGGTCGAATGCTTTATCGAAATTATAAACATATTCTTGATAATAAAAAAAAATGAAAAAATAAAGATGAAATATTATGCATCAAAAATCTATTAACAACATTCTAAAAAGATAATATATCTTTAAACTTATCTTAAACATATCTTTTCTTTATTTATAATATTTTTATGATAAATTTGATACCTTACATGTGATGTGATGTTCTTTTGATTCTTCTTGAATGTTTTAGCATTTTTATGCTTAAATCTAGATATTCATCAACCCACTTAAATCTACAAGCTAATTGGCCTAACTAATTCAATCTAAATGATGATCAAAAGTTAGGTCATATTTTATTGTAACAAACTTATTTTCTAATTTCATTCCACAATATTCAATATAATAAATGTTTATCAAGGCAATTTTAATTTGTTTAATTTTTATTATAATCATTTGGATGAATTGACAAATGAATGGCAGGCCCCTCGAAAGCTAATTGGGTTGGCTTATATTCCCCTTTTAGCTTAATTAATCGGGCTTCCATATGTGTTATCAATCTCTACTCATTCGATGGTGACATGCTAACCTACTCATTGATCACATGATTAATATCATATTGATTTAATTAAGCTAAGAGGCCATTATAAATAGATTCATTAAATTATACTTAATAATCAAATAAATGGGGTCATCATGAGTTTAGGATGGGCTCAACACTAACCCAATGATGTAGGCTATCTTAAATTGAAGAAAGCACCAAACTACATAACCAAATTAAAGCTTCAAAAGAGATGTATAAAAACTTCTATTCATTCAAAAACAAAGTACATCTCTTATAATTATTTTTTTGTAAGTTTATGTAAATAAATTGTAACAGCCCTAATTTTCTCTTATTTGTACTTTTATATTTTTTATAGAAAGAGCTCTTTGAGACGAGTCCAACGGTGGTAAGTTTGTAATTTTTGGAATTTTGGATAATTAGTTATGAATTTTTAAAATTTTGGATATATTTGTAATTTCAGGATTTCAGATCCGGGATATATTTGCAATTTAGGATTTCCGATTTAGTTTAAAATCGGATGGCGGAAGGTAGATTTGTAATTTGGAAAAGTTCAGGGGGTGTTCTGCAAAAAAATCACGAACGTGTCGGCACAAGGCGAAATCAACACATACGTGTCCAGTCCGGGTGAATTAATCCCCTTAAATACAGAAGCGGTTTGGAAAAGTTTTAGCGATTGCGAAAAGCTGCCGGAAATTTAACGGAAGCTCGGAAGCTCGCCGGAAAAACTGCGGCAAGGTAAGATGGTTCGTTTTATTTTGCTGTATTAGGGTTCTGTTGAGTGGGGGGAGAGTAAGAGAGGCCGGCCGAATGTTTATTTTCGGCCGGAGACGTAGTGGGTTGCCGAAGGAGTGGCCGGAGTTGTCGGCCGCGAGATGCGGAATATTTTTCCGGCAAATTGGTCGTCGAGGAGTGCGAAAGAAGTCGAAAGGAGCTTGGTAATTCCGGAGAGGGATTCGGGGAAAAGAGAAATTTACCGTGGAAACGGCTAGAAGCCGCCGGACGCGAGCGGCGGCGAAGAGAGAGGGAAGCAGCGACGGGTGAGAAACAGGGATGATCCTGTTTGAACCGGTTCTGGTTAACCGAACCGGAAGGCGCCCGGTTCGGGCTGAGGCGGAGGAGAGAGAGAGGGAGAGAGGAGCGGTTCAGTCGGCTGAACCGCGGAGCTGAACCGCAGGCCAGTTCAGCGGAGGCGCGGTCCAGGCGCGGCGAGAAACAAGAGAAAAATTGGGATTTTTGGGGATTTCGGGAAGTGTTTGGCAGGGCTTTTAGAAAGCTTTTCTGCGCGCGCGGTCGAGCGGGCGGTCCAGCGGGCGGTTCAGTGCCGCGTAAGCCCATTTTTTTGGATTATTTTGGGGTATGTTTGGGAAAGCTTTAAGAAAGCTGTTTTTGTGACTTAAAACCTTTTTATTTATTTTAATTATTTTGCACATGTGACCTTGTAGGGACTCTAGAAATTGAGAATAGAGATCCTGCAATAATAGATCCAGGTAGATAAATTCGTAACCTGTGATATAGCACAATAGTATTTATTTATATTTCGATATATGGTTTCTTACGGGCTGCATTACAGTTTTTCTTTACATAACTTTTATCTCATGGCTTGATATATGTTTTATGGTGTTATTTTCTGATTGAACTGAAAGCATAAAAGATGACAAAAAGGAAATTGAAACAAAAAGCATAATATGAGATAAAATATAATTGGTTGGACATATTGATATGGTTTTGGCATATTTATCACATGTGTGACATGGTTGGAAAATAAAAATTGAAAATTGGATTCCTGGAGACATTATCCTCACCACTAGGCCTAGCGGATGAGATCGCAGGGTATCGATCTTCGGATCAGATATCTGCCTAGTGTGTATGTGTACCATGACCTCCATATATATTGATGACACCAGGCCTAGCGGATGTGATCGCAGGGTATCAGTACTATACCTGCCTGGTGGCACTAGGCCTAGCGGATGAGATCGCAGGGTATCGGTCTTCGGATCAGATATCTGCCTAGTGTTATGTACTGGATGGATGCCGGCTGGAGGGTCATTTGATATGATGATTGGATCCAGAGGATAATGATTCAGAAGGGAATCGGGCCCAGTAAGTATATAACATATAAAATAATGGAAATGGAAATTGATATACATGTTTATCTGGTTTACTTTTGATACTGCATGACATTTGATAAGAAGGTATTCATATGGTTTATTTTTCACCGCTTATGAGATGGATTTTGTTTTATCATGTTTCACGGCTTGTCTTTTATATCTGGAGATTTATTTTACTTGGTTACATAATGGATTTATCTGCTGAGATATATATGTCTCATTAGTGCTTTATCACAGGTCATGTATCCACTACACCGAGAGCTGGGGATTATAATAGTACAGGAGAGGACTATACTCCTGACATGTGAGAGGGGATAGATTTATGGTGGGAGTGGATTTGGTTTCATTTTGGTACTTCAGTTTTGTGGTTTATTGTATATATATATACAGTTTAATATACACATGTTTTCATTTCAGCTCCATGGTATGGATATGGTTAAAATGTTTTAAAAAATATACCAGATTGGTTCGAGGGTTAGAATTGTCTCACCGTCGGGTCCCCACCTAGGCATGGTTTGTCCTCACTCGAGATTATTTGTTATGCAGCATCCTTAATTTATTGTAGTTGGTAAGGTGGGGTGCCTGACATAAATAATGTAAAAGAAATTATGTCATCCAATTAAATTAGTTCAAACAAGAAGCCAAGTGTTTTAAACGATTGGATGAGAAATTATTGAAGCTTTTAACTCGAAATTTGACTCAAATAAAGACAAGTAGTTCTTTTGTGAAAATAAAGTGTTACAATGCAAAAAGAATTAATTTTTCTATTTTTCCTTGGTTTTCTCTCAATCCAAAGTGCTTAGAATAATGATATACAAATGATAAAATTTATGCCATCCTAAATTAATTCGAGGAAGAAATAATGATAAATATGAAAAAAAAATACTAAAAAAATGAGGAAAGAAAAAGACTAATCATGCACTTTTTATTTAGCTTAATCAATTGACATTCTTCTTACATATATATGTGTTATAAGTTCTCTTTTCATTGTAATATACGAAAAATACCATGCATTATTTTTTGCTTCAAATATGGAATTCACATGCATCATTGCTTCCATGAATTACAGGTATCTTTGGGTTTGCATATAAATTGTTATAATTTAAGTTTTTGATGTTTTATCTTCTTCTTCTTCTTATTCTTCTTTATTATCGTTAACATATTCATACTTTCTTCTTTTTTTTTCATTTTTGTCACTTTCTGCTTTTTCTTTTTCTCAACATTTAAAAGATTTAATTTTATGTAATTGAGAAAATTTGTTATAACCTTATTAATGACTCATATTGTGATTGATGAAACTCAAAATGAGTCTAATTAATATATTTTGATTTCAAAATATTTGAAAGATGAAATTTGTTTGCTCAAAAATAAGAATCTTATTATGGAAAAGATGTAAGTGATCTTTCTTTGAGTGAAACCAATTTAAGCAATTTAAAAATGATATATTTTTGTACTTCTTTAGAGTCTTACTATAATAAGCTAATTGGTAATCAAGATATTCATGTTGTTTAGTTTTCTTTTTTATTAGCTTTTCTTATTTTTTGAAAGATTAGTTTTTAAATGTAAGATTATTAATTATTGTATTCTAATATAAAGAGTTTGTAAATAGTTTATGACCAAAAAAAGAAAAAAATAATTATTTTCTTTTTATTTTCCCTAATTTTATTATGTAAGATTTGATGTCTTTGCTAATTATCTCTATCCTTCAATTATCTCAACAAATAGTTTGTATTTTTTGGGATTTCAACTATCTCAATTCCTCAATTATTTGTAATATACAGCCTCCCTTAAAGCCTTTTAATCCAAACCACCTTTCATAAATTAAATGAGAATAATTTAAAATAATGGTATGAATTAGTCTTATTTGCAATTAAGGGTAGAGGAAAATGACATATTTGACAAGAGCAATGAAGACACCTCCATAAGAGTCAACCAACTATAGTGTACAATAAACAAAGAATCATTGTGATTGCATTATTATTGAACCTAATGGAAAAAAGAATTAGACTCTTGTACATATTCTACCAAATGACAAGAGAGGTGAGGGACATAATGAAAGCTATGTATTCGGATCTTTAGAATACAATACTAAGTTTTAAAATATGCTCAAAATTCCAAACACTCAAAAGGTATATTATCTAACATTAAGTACTATAATACACTCTCAAAATTGTGGCAATAAATCAATCTATTTTGTAATGTCACTTGGAAATGCTCTACTGATGGAATCTAAAACAAAAATATGTTAGAAAAAGATCAAATATTTGATGTTTTTTACAAAGCCTAAATTAAGAGCTCAATGATATTTGAGAATGCATGCTTGTGACAAAACCTTTATTTATGTTGAAGGAGGTATGTGTCTTGGTTAATCTACCACACAGAAGAGAAATAAGAGCTAACATCTTCTTACAAAATAATTCTTGATCTCATGTGATGTTTCATTTATAAAAATCAAATATTTTATCACCAAATCTCTCTCAAAGAAAAAAAATGACAACTACGAAGACAAGATTTTCTCACTTTTATTGAGTCCTTTCTTTTGATCAATAATGCCTTTTCTTTCTTAGTATGAGTTTGAGTTTAAGAATGATAATTCACTAAGTCAAGGAGGTGAGTTCAACACTCCATATTCGAAATAAGTTTTAGTTTATTCTAAAAGATCACTGGCTTCAATGAAAACTGAAGAGTCTAAAACCAATGGTACAATCAAAAAAAGGATGAGGAGAATGAGATACATTGTGTAGAAAAAGAACTAATTAGTAATAGTAATCTTCTAATTAGCAAAAGGAAGAGGTTAAAGTCTCATGTTAGAAATTATATACATCTTACAACAAATTAAGTTATCAAAAAATGTCAAAACCTTTGTTGGTAAGAAAGATGGGACTAAATCCTAAATATTTTTGTGTAACACATAAAATTTTAAATTGGAAGAAAGCTATGTTGAAAAAGATGAAGGCAACGAACGATAACAACACTCAGGGTAAGGTAAATTTATCAAAAAAGAAGATAACAATTGTTGATAAGTAGGTTATCACAATGAAGAATAGATGGGATGAAATTGTAGAATGCTCAAGACAAGCTAAAAACAAAATATTATATTAAAAAATATAAAATTATTTAAAATTTTAAAATAAATGCTACTCATTGAAAATATTGCATTTCCTCAAATGGATGCACTAAGATACATAGATCATATTCTTTTAACTTTCATGTGCAATAGACTTTTCGGACTTAATCGATTTCTTTCTCTACTTTATCGTGTTCAACTTCTATAGTATTTGCTTTTTCTTCTCGTGGCAGTAGGAGTTTTAATAGAAATTCTTCTCATGGTTGCAACTTTAGTTTTTCCTTGCTTTCAACTCACTTGTAATTTTCTCCCAAAAATTCTTGTGACCATTTTAAAATTTTTTTCGATATTAGTAATGTTTTCATGAGTACTTTCTTTGTCAAGAGAAAGCTTTCTTCTTTATGCTCATGCCCATATCCTCTATTTCTTATGTTTTGTATTCAATTTTGTGGGTTAAACATGAACTATAGGATAAGGTATTCTCTAAATATATAATCAATTTGTAGTTCTCATTAAAGTAAATTTTAGCTAAATTCTACATGCTATTAAAGAAATCACAAAATGTATTTGATGAGTGTTTGTCCATTACTTAACCTTCCAAAACTCCAACTAATCTCCTGTAGCTCAAAATGTGTTTACTTTTTGCATTTATCTATTACTCTAAGCATGAGAAAGTGGACTACAGCACCTATGTTGTCTATGGAGGGAAGCAAACTTATTCTGAAGGTTGGTCCTCGATCTCTTGAGCGTGCATTAGTTACTATTTACTGTTCCAATCACCTTCAACTTGAAGATTATTGTAACAAGAGTACTCCAAATAATAATATTAGTTTAAGATAGAAGATGAATAAGATAAAAACAATAAAAAATTAAACTTCTTTGTATTAAATGTCATGCTATAACTATATATATATATATATATATATATATATAGTCTTAAGAAATTTTTCAGATTTAAAATAATTTTGATACAAGTAATTTAATAGAAATAATGACTTAACTAAATTTAACAATTATTATCACAAACTCATGTCTCATAATTAATTATGACTAACTACATATTTCATAATCAACTTTGACTAGAACTAATTAATTCTCTAAATGTTTTATTCATATCAAATAGCTTTGATCATATTTTTAATTAAGTCTATTTTCTAACACACTCCCTTAAACTTAATTGTCTTCCATCTATCATTTTAAGTAACCTCAATAATTTGTCAAAAAAATCAATCTCAAGTGTTTAATAAAAATGTCAACAACTTAATGTTGTGTTATTACATAATTTAACTCTATGTCTTTGTTCTTCATATATTCACAAATAAAATGAAAATAAATATCAAAATACTTGTTTTTTATATGATATATTAGGTTTTTTTCATATAGTAATAATAGATTTATTGTTAATACAAAATTTTGTTGTACTGCCTAATAGTTTTTGAAACTCTTAACAATCTACAAAGTCACATAACATGAATAATATAAATAGAAACTATAAAATATTATATTTCACATGCTGAAAGTGTGCCAATGAATTACTTCTTAGATATATATATATATATATATATATATATATATATATATATATATATATATATATATATATATATATATATGAAAATACAATGGTTCCAATATGAAGGGCAAATCTAGAAGCACATTTCGATTATCTATGTCTTCATCCCAATCATCATCTATGTATCTAATAAGTTGAAATATATTAGAATATAAATAAAATACTTCATAGTTTAAAGTAGCTCAAATATTATATAAAATCTTCTTTGTTGCTTTACAATATTGTTCATTAGATTCATTCATAAATTGGCTTACAAATTAAACTTAATAAAGAATATTTAGTCTTGTACTAGTCAAATATCATATCAAACTTTAATAAGAATGAGATTTACTACATTGTCTTCATCATATTGTGATAATTTTACTCTACAATTAATTGATGTTTTGATTAGATTGTAATCTTCCATCTTAAACCTTTTAAGAACTCCTTTACAAAATGCTCATGTGACAAATTTGTCTTCTTCAAGTTGTTTAATTTCTAATCTAAGAGAATAAAATATTATACCCATATCTATCATTTCAAACTCCTTTATTATAACTTCTTTGAAATCTCTAATTAAGTTTGAAGATATCTTTGCAAAAATAAGGTGATCGACATACAAAAAAAACAAAAAATATTTGTCTCTTCTTTTATATTGAGCAGATTCATATGGATATTAAAAAAATCTATTATCAATAAAATATGAGTGAATTCTTGAGTTCCAAATTTGTGATACTTGTTTTAAGTCATATGATAGTTTTTTTAATTTCAAAACTTTTTCTTTTTGTCCCTTTTTCACATAACCCATAGGTTGTTCAATATAATTCTCTTCCTTCACATGGCCTTTTAGAAAAGCTAATTTTGCACCAAGTTGAAAAACTTGTTATTTGTTTTGAGTTGTTATTGAAAGATTTGATCAAATATTTCTATTAGAGCAATAAGAGCAAAAACTTCATTGTAACCAATCTTAGCCTTTTGAGTTTCAACTTTTGCTACAAGAATTATGTTGTATTTTCGATGTCTCGTCATTAATTTTTCTTAACTTTATAAACCTACTTTATGATAATAGTTTTATGTCCATTCGATAAATTAGTAAACTCTCATATTTTATTTTTTTCAATAGAAATTATTTCTTCATCCATATTCATCTTTTATTTCTCATTTTTTATTACATCATTAGAATAATAATTTCTTAATTAGTAAAAAGACAAATAAGACTAAGATAACTCATTATTTTATATAAATTATGAATGCTTCTAGTCCATTGTATTGTAGGACCATCTTCATCTAGTGATAATGATGTAGGAGATGACGGTGACGTAACTTCTCTATTTTTTCAATAATTTTTTCTTTTATTTGTATCATTGTTGAGTTGTTTATAAAGTTTTTAAGCTTTTGATATGCATCTCAACTAATGAAAAATGCATCAAATGTTGTTATAAACTAACTTTATCCATTCTTATCAATTTGTTTGTATAGATTATCTATCCAAAAATTTTATAGTGTGATACATTCGACTTAAATTTGCTCCATGCTTTTATGGAGTTAAGTTTTTCAAAGTTTTTGTTGGATATCTATTCAACAAATAAACAGCACAATTAACAGCCTTCGCTCATAATTCTTTAGGCATTTCTTTAGTTTTTAATATGCTTTGAATTATATCGAGAATGGTTCAATTTTTTCTCTCTGTTACACCATTTTGTTGAGGTGAATATAGTAAGATCAAGGTCCTTCATATATCATGAGCTTTACAATATTCCTCAAACTTTTTAAATGTAAATTTATCTCCATGATCTGATATCATCATCTTAATCATATAGTCACTTTTGTTTTCTACCAAGATATGAAACTTTTTGAATGTTTGTTGATTTTTTTAAGAAATAAACCCATGATTTTTTTATTAAAGTCATCAATAAATGTTAAAAAAATAATGATAACTTTTAAATAAAATTAGAGTAATTATTTAATATATATTAGTGTGAATAAGTTAAAGAGATTTGTGTATTTTATTAAAAGTCATTTTTAAGAAATTTCTCGTTGCATACTTTGCAAGTGCATATCTTTCACATAATTCATTTAATATATTAATGTATGACATCCTCGTTATCATTTTCTTGCTTGATGGAAGTTTAAGAGCTCCAAAATTAATAAGTGTCATATACAAGAGTTATCCTTTATACAATAAATTAGATATTTAGTAACAATATACTCATTATTGAGAACAAACATATGATTTTGTTCCATAAGCATGAGTAATAAGTTTATTTTTGTTTCTTAAATAAATATTTTAATTTATTATGTGTATGTTAAATCTTTTTTTAATAATTGTTTAAGACTATGAATATTCATTTTCATCTCCAGAATATAATAAATATTAGAGATAAATTGTAAAATATTATTTTTGAGTTGAATAAGAATCTTACCATACATTTTACTTATACTTTGAAAGCATCTCCAAATGAGATATAATAATCCACTTATTTATTTAAGTCCACAAAATTTTTTTTATGCCCACACTTATGATTGCTTACTCCATAGTCAAAGTATCACAAATTTTAATTTATAGATTCTCATTCTCTTATTGTTAGTAATATGTTTCCTTTTCAATATTTTTCTTTTTAGCATAATTAATTTTCTCATATACTTGATTAGAAAAATTTAACCAACATTTTGAAGATTAATGTTAATAATAATTATAATTATAAATATTGAGTCTTATTTTTATCATACATTTTATCTCTTTTTTTTTACTGTTTTTTACATTTATATTGGTTGGTTTTTTCATAGTTATTATAATTATCATGACCTTGCCCATGACCATTTATTCCATGACCTCAATATTTCCTCAACCACGTCTATGGCTATGACTATGAAAGTGACCTTCTTGATCATCTTATTTTTCTTTTATTTTTTCATTGTTAAACTACTTTGAAGAATATGTTTCAACGATTATTTACTTCTCCATTGAATATGATGCTCATATGCTTGAAATAAGCCCATAAGTTCTTCAATCTTTATGGTGTCCAAGTCTTTAAACTCTTTAATATTTGTCACCACATAATCATACTTACTAGGTAATGATAGTATAATTTTTTCTACCACTTGTTTGTCTCAAAATGCTTCCCTATTTCTTTTTAGTTGATTTACTGTGGTTAGCATGTTTATGAAAAACTCTAAAATATTTTTTGATTCCTTCATTTGCAAGGTTTCAAATTCACATCTTAAGATTTGAAAAAGTATGTTCCCTTTTACTTTATCATCAGTTGTATGCATTTTACAAAACCTCCCAAGCTTATTTTGCATTATTTGCACTAGCTACCTAAACAAATGAGGTCTAATCTTTTTTTTTTTTTTTTTTTTTTTTTTCTTAATAATATTAATATTGTCTTTTGATTTTGTGGAAGAGTGACTTTATCTTGAATCTCTTCATATCCTTTATCAATAATCCCTCAAATATCTTGAATCATAAATAATGCGTTTATCTATATACTCTTATTATCATAATTGTTAGTAAAGTGATAGTTAAAAATTATATTACTTGTAATCTTTACAAGATTTTTCTTCATGTTCTTATACTACTTTGTTGCAAAAAGAGTACTTCAAACAACAATATAAATTTTAAATAGAAGATGAATTAAGTAGAAGCAATAAAAAAAATTAAACTTCTTCACTAAACTTCTTCATATTAAATGCAATGTTATAACTACACATATATAATTTAAAAATTTTCTAAATTTAAAATAATCATGACCACAACTAACTTAATATAAATAATGATTCAATTAAATTTAACTATTAATATCACAAACTCATTACACAAGTAATTTTGACTAATTATGTGTCTCATAACTAATTTTGATCGTAATCTATTAATTCTCTAAATGTTTTATTCATAATAAATAGTTTTTATCATATTTTTAATGAAAATCATTTTTTAATAAAAATTTAATTTCCTTAAGTAATTAGCACAATGGTGCCAACATTAAAGCTTATCGAACATTAATCTACGTGACAATTCTACTGATCCTATGTTGCTTGACGTGTTCGAGAGGATTGAGCAATGAGCATGATTGCCTTCTTCTCCATGTTAGTTTTCTTGTCTGTTCGATTAAGTCGACGGGGAACCATAACTCTACCGACGATACCCTATAGTTCTCCGGCAAGGCATGCAAAAGAGGCTTGTTTAAATTCAAAAACATGACCGTTTTGTGTTTTGTTTTCTCCTCTGAGAGGGAGAACCGGAAGTTCTTCTTATCAGCAAATTAAAAAGTTCAAATTTCAAACCCATCTGTCAAACTGCTGCACCAATTCAACGGTAAGAGAAGCATCTACTTAATTGCAAAACAGGAGACGATCAGTTAACGGTAATCTTCCCAACCATGCCGGCTCCCTGGTGAGGAGTGCAGTAGAAGGTGTACGTCCCCTTCTCGTTGAGCGTCACGGAGTAGACCTCCCCTGGCGCGTTGAGAAGGTCCTCATCCTTCATGGATATCTCCGCGGCGTTCACCCCCGGCGGCACCTCGTCCTCGTCAAAAACAACGTTGTGCGGGAAGCCTGCGTTGTTCTTGAACACAATCGTCTCGCCTGCCGAGACGGTCAGTTCTCTAGGCACAAAGGCAAGCGTCCCGTCGTTCCCGCCCAGAAGCACCTCGGCGGCCAACGCGTTGCTAGAGAGCACCAACGTTGCCGCGAAGGCGGCGGCTGAGGAGACGATGCCGAGGTTCTTGAGGGAGGCTTTCGGACTCGTGGACGTCGTCGACTTGGCTGAGGAAGCAGAGAAACGGGCGATTGCGAGGGCGGCGCGGGGGGAAGGAGATACCTTGATACCGGAGAAGGAGGGGACGGCCACTGCGGTGGAGAGGCTGACCATGGCCATTCTTGTGGTGTGGGTGGGATCGGATTGTTGGTTTACTGGGAATGGCTGGCAGAGTGCGATGGAGGATGGTAAATGGATGGGGAAGAAGAGGAGAGGAACGCGGCGGGCTTATCTCGGCAGGCTTCTCCCATTGGTTTGGAGTGGATGCTGTTTGCTGACGTGGTAACTTTGTTAACTCAATTAAAAAAAAAAAGGATACGGAAGGTATTAAAATTGATAAAATATATTTTGTATTTTAAAATTGTAAAATATAACTTAAATAATCTTTCACTAATCATAAAATGCTTTTTATATAATGTAAGAAATTTTTGTTTATCGTAAAAATATGAAAAACTTGGTTGATTACACAATCATCAAAAAAGTAAAATATATGTATTTATTTTTTTAGTGTGAGATTGTTATATTGTTTAATTATAATTTATATATTAAAAAAAAGAAAGATATCAACAATAGTAATGTGTTTTAGCTTAAAATGAGGGGGAAAACTTTAAATCTCTTATCATGCTTTCTTAACATTAAAACAGCTAAAATACTTAAATGCTATCTCAATTGAGTTGAAACATTCGATAATATTTGAATCATTAAAAGGAAGGTGTAAGATTAGAGACCTTACTTACAAATAAATCTCTTCTATTACTCATAAACATACCTTAGATCTCAAAGAGATGATCCAAAATGAATGTAAGCAAAATGAAATAACATGCGATGCAATTGCACTTAACTAGCCTAAGAAGCATGAATCATGCTTGGTGCTTAGTCCGAAAGTCCCTCTGACATGTCAAAAAATCACAAAAGAATCAAGGACAACCTAAAGGTAGTCCTTCATAAATTTTTAAAATGAGATCATCAAAGGTGGAAAGTTTATTCTCAAACTTAGAAACATAAAAATCTTACTAGTTGCATGATTTTCAAATAATTTAAGCAACTAGTTGCTATTTATTAATTTTCTTTCATATTAATCCAAAAAGGTTCACTTATTAAACCAACTAGATTAGTCTCTTGTAAAAAGGTAGCAGAAAAGAGGCGACATCTTACTAAATTGAATTGTATTCAACTTCGAGTTGAAAAACTCTAACATTGTGCTCCCTCATTGTGGTTATTCATATTTTGCACTCTACTCAAATTTTCCTCACTTATAAGCATCATCTAGTATCAATTCAAATCAAACAATATATTTCAAAGTTTGCCCATTAGTGTGTGCTTATTATTAAGCTTAGTTATCAATTTGGCAAAAAAAATTTTAAAAAGTATACACAATTAGTCTTAAAAAACAATATTATTTATTTGAATTATCAAAATAATATTATTTTATTACAACATCAAATAATGGAGGTAAAAACCTATTGTTCTTAAGTGATTAATATTCATTTTTTTTACAATTTTAACCAAAATGTGGTAGAATTCACCAAAAAAATATATCTCTAGTTGGTGTTGTAATTCTTTTTTCAAGTGATTAATATTCAATTGAATGGTTTAATAAGAAAGAATTAAAAGATTAATTAATCTGAAGACATTACCCAAATATACAAATTCATTATACTATACTTTTAATTTAAATACAAAACAGCAACTAAAGTGTAAAATAATGATGATTTCATATGATATGATTATTTTTATCGTATAATACAATTAACAACATTGGTTAGAATTTCTATTTTGAAAGCCAATTAGAGGATTTTGCATTATTTACCATTATTTGACATACTTTGCAATTAGTAAAAACTTATATGTATCATATATTATGAATATTTCATTTTCTATAAGTAACGATTAATTTGATCATATTTTAACAATTTTTTAAATAGTTGTTGAAGTATAATTGTGGGTTATTAAAATCACTGTCAGCATTCCAAAATTTTTATAAATATTCTTTAAATAATAGAAAATAGTAATTATTAAATTTTAATATTATATAAGAAGTTACACTTGAAGATCATTATACTCTTTGTGAAAATTAAGAGAAAAACAATGTTGCATTGATAACTACCTTCCTTTATCATTTTCTAACCTACACATTATAATATAACAAAGAGCTACATTGCTTATTATTCTTAAATTATTTTACAAAGTATTAATATGTCTCTTGATTATATTGTAACTTGTGAGACTCTTACAATTATAAACTTTTATTATATCTCTTATTTCTTTGTTGGGCCTTTACTTTTTTTTGTTTTTATTTGATTATAAAAATCATTAATATTATTTTTTTTATAATTTCAATCAAAATTTGAATAACTTCATCTATAATATAATTCTAACTAATGTTACAATTCTTACAATTATTTAAACCTCCAATTGTTCAAAAACTTTAATAAAGGAAAACCTTATGAATAAAAGCTCAATTCTCTGAATTGATGGATCAAGGAGAGGTATCGAGATAACATCCAATATGTCGTTGCTACTTATATGTCGTTGCTATTGTGTCTTTGATAGTGCTCTATAATGAAGTTTTGAGTTTTATTGAGTATAAGATTAGATGTTTCTTGGCTGTCCTCTATTTTGAACATGCAATGTTAGTTATTTTTGTGGCCTAGGGTTTCAAATTGCGATTGAATCGTTCATGGCTGAAGATCTGGATCTAATATAAATGTTGACAAACTTCTTTTGCGCCTACCTAAAGAGGGCAGGCGATAGGGTATTTTCAATTTGAGTAAATAATTTGTTGTTAAAGTTTTAAAAGATTTCTTATAATGATCAAATCTAATTACATAGAGATTTGACTTGCACATTTGAGATAGGAGAGTTATTTCTCAAGACCAAACTTCAATGACAAAAGAATCTAAATAAAAGTAGATGCATTCACTTTTATCTATCTCGAACCAACTGTTAGTTTTAGTAAATAAAAGAAAAGATGGAATAGGTTCACTAGTTAAAAGAGTTGGATTAGGTATAATGTTGTTTAGTGAATGCACATGTAAGGGTTCATGACAAGAAAGATATCTTCAAATTAGGATTTCCAACAAAGATGGCTTGGTCCAATAGGATTATAAAAGTAGTGAGAGAGAAGTTGGAGAGTTGATCAAAGGGGAAAAGCTAAGGGTAGATGGCGAAGTTGTGGCTTAAGACCAGTAATACCATGTGAAGCTTTCAACTATAACCTCTGTACAAATCTAGCCTCAAAAAGTTGTCAAGAAAGCTACATGAGGAACATGAACAACAAGAGACAATGGAAAGCCAAAAGTTGGCTCAATATTTTCAATTCTAATTGAAAATCAATTGCTTTGGAGTTTATAATATGAATGCATTTATATAACAACTAACAGCAAGCTTGATAGTTCAAATCTTTAAGAGTAAATGAAATCATAAATACTAAAAAGGGACATGAACCATTATTTCTTAATGATTGTTGTTTTATGTTTAGATTAGTAATATGTTTTGTGTAATTGTCATTTTTTGAGAAATTGTCAAAGGGCTTGAATCATTTAATTCATTTTTTAGGTTTGAATCTATTTATTTTTTTATCTGGTGCTTTTTAAGCTACTATTTTTTTTTTCTAATTCTTATTTTATTATTCTTATATTTTGGTGCAAATACTAGAAGGATATTTTGTTGCGGATTCTACAAGATCGATCTCATTTGGTCAAGTCATACTTATTCGAATTTTATCTAGCTTAGAATTCCCTTGTGCTTATTATGTCCATGTTGACTACTATGGCCTTTAAATTTTTGCATGCAACCAACAACACCTCGATGGGTTCTATTTTTCACATATATGTGTATATTGACTATAGCATTCATTATTTTCATGCATGGAGGTCTTCTAATTTCCACTTCATAGTTTGTTTCTATTTTCAACCTCTATGTGTAATGTTGACTATATCGTTAATTATTTACATGCTTTGAAGTCTTCAAATTAGGTAACACGATGATAGCTTTTTTTTCTCCTAAGGTTTGCCTCAACTGCTTTAGCTTTCAAAAGATTGTTGTCAAGCCCCCACCGACATCTAATACCATTATGTCACAAAGTTATCATCAGAGTCGCCAAATACAGCATTTAAGTGAGGACAAATAAACAAACCAAAGGTGGGGACCCGACGATAAGACAAACACTAACTCAAAATCCAAAGTATATATATAAAGACATGTTTTTAAACATTTAATCACACTAAAATTTTCCCTCTCACACATCTCTTGGAAAGGGCTCTCCTGTAACAGCATCATTCCCAGTTCTCGGTGTAGTGGTTTCATGACCTGTGATGTAAGCACTAAATGAGATTTCATAAATCTCAGTAGATAAATCCACATATTTAACCAAGAAAATAAAAGGCATAACAAATACCATTAACAGTAAAGATGAATGTCATACATACATATAAGGAAATGCCAAATGAAAACCATAAAGAATGCAAGTTCCTTATATAGTGTGTTATTACCGGGCCCAATTCCCTTTGACGCATTATCCTCTGGATCCAATCATCATCAATAAATGACCTCCAGCCGGCATCCAACCAATCACATAACATTAGGCAGATATCTGATCCGAAGATCGATACCCTGCAACACATGCTGAGCCTAATGCCACCAGGCAGGTATGGTACCATACCCTGCAACACATGCTGAGCCTGGTGTAAATCATCATGGAGTCATAGCACATAATATCAGGCATATATCTGATCCGAAAATCGATACCCTGCGACACACGCTGAGCCTGATATAAACACTAGGCAGATATCTGATCCGAAGATCGATACCCTGCAACACATGCTGAGCCTAGTGGTGAGGATAATGTTCTCTGGGAATCCCATTGTTTTATTTGTCATTTTCCAAACATCAATCCATGTCATATCAAAAGTCTTTTCATGTCATATTGTTTCATCTCTTTCTTTAGCATATTGTATCATATTCTTTCTTTCCATGTTATTTCTTCTTTTTCCAATTATCATACCAATGCATAAGTAACAACAAAAACATCATGTTTTCCTTTATCATATGCAATAATTTAAAACACCATGTGATAGTAATAAAACCATGTAAAATATACAATACTGTGCTACATCACAGGGTTAGGAAATTATCTACCTGGATTTGTTGTACCAAATTTTCTTGTCCACTTCTAATTGGTTTTCTTGATGTCCTACAAGGCCATAGTGCAAACATAATCAAGTTAAAATATGTTTATTTGCCAAAAGTTGCTTTCAAAAAGCTTTCCCAAACACAACCCAAAATAATCCCAAAAGATGAGCTTACGCGGCACTGAACCGCCCGCTGGACCGCGCGCACGTTCGGCGCTGGACCGCCCGCGCAGAAAAAGCTTTCTAAAAGCTTTTCCAAACGGCTTCTAAAATAAATCTGGCTTACGCCGGCGCTGGACCGCCCGCGCCTGACACTGGACCGCGCGTGCTTGGCACTGGACCGGACGCTCGGCGCACTGGACCGCGCGCGCTTGGCGCTGGACCGCGCGCTCGACGTGCTGGACCGCGCGCCTCGGCATCCGGTTCAATAGCGTAACCCGGTCCAAAGCCTGGACCGGTTCATGCCGCCCCCCCTCTCTCTCTCGCGTCCGGCGAAACCGAAATCTTTCGTCGGCGCTGGATGTCTATGAACGCACCTGGGTCGGCCTTTTATAAACGCGGTCGAAACCGATAAGCCCTCGGTTCGTGAACCACGTTTTTGCAGAAAACCCCTTCTAGATTTTATATTTGCAAATATATCCTCCGCCAATCGGATTTGAACTAAGCCGACATTTAAAAATTACAGATCTATCCTCTACGTTACAAATTTATCCCAAATCTTCAAAAATTCATAATTTATTCATTAGAGCTCCGAAAATTACAAATTAAACATCGTTGGATTCGTCTCACAGAGCTCTTTCTATAAAAAATATAAGATAAAACTAGGGCTGTTACAATTGCCCTTTATTAGGACATTACTTTTTTGCTTTTATTTGATTTTATTATCACATCAACAATCAATGATAATAAAAATCTATTATTTTCAAGTGGTTAATACTCGTTTTTATAATTTCAATCAAAATATAAACAATCTTATCAATAATACATCTCTAACTAATGTTACAATTCTTATAATTATTTAAATCTTCCATTGTTCAAAAACTTTAATGAAGGAAAACCTTTTGAATAGAAGCACAATCGTCCCAATTAATGGATCAAGAAAAGGTGTCGAGGTAACATCCAATAAATCGTCAATACTTATATGGATATATATCAATAATATTTCTCAATTAAAGAGATCTTAAGTATTTTCTTAATTTTATCTATATTTCAGAGTGGTATTGTATCTATTTTAATGCTCTAGAATCAAGTTTTTAGATTTATTGAGTATTAGATGAGATGTTTCTTGGGTATTATTGCATTGATGTCCTCTATTTTGAACATGCATTGTTAGTTATTTAGGGGTTTTTTTTGTGCTCTAGGGTTTCGAATTGCGATTGAATCGTTACTGGCCAAAGACCCGGATCTAATATAAGTGTCGACAAACTACTCTTGCGCCTAGCTAGAGAGGGCACGCGATAGGGTTTTCCGAAATACAACCTAGACAACCCTATCGTCCTCCTAATCCAGACGAGAGAGAAAATGGCCGCCGTCACGGTGTACGGGCCTCCGCTATCAACTGCTGTGTCGAGAGTCCTCGCGTGCCTACTTGAGAAGGAGGTGAAATTCAAGTTGGTCCCCGTTGACATGTCTAAAGGAAAACACAAAACACCCGATTTCCTCAAACTTCAGGTTTGCTCAACTTCTTCCCATGCCGCTGCAACTCACGCCACCGCTGCTAAAACTCACACTTCCTTTTGACTGCCACAGCCATTTGGCCAAGTCCCTGCCTTCCAGGACGAGGCCGTTACTCTCTTCGGTCGGTAGCACCTCCTCCTCAACTCGTCCTTTCGCTTCTACTTTCCCTTTTCTGTTTGTACTTTCCACAAACACGTTGCGTGCAGAGTCCCGCGCTATATGCCGATACCTCTGTGACAAGTACGCCGACCAAGGTACCACGGGCCTGCTGGGAAAGAAGGAAGGGGGCATCGTCGAGCGCGCTCTGGTGGAGCAGTGGCTGGAAGCGGAGGGGCAGAGCTTCAACCTGCCGAGCTCCGTGCTGGTTATGAATCTCGCCTTCGCCCCGCGTATGGGCATGAAACAGGACCCGGATGCGATCGAGCGGCATGCAGGGAGGCTCGCAAAGGTGCTCGATGTCTATGACCAAAGGTTGGGCGAGAGCCGTTTCCTTGCCGGCGACGAGTTTACCCTCGCGGACCTCTCCCACCTTCCTAATGGCCAATACCTAGTGAACACCGAGAAAGGCGACCTCTTTACGTCGAGGAAGAATGTTAAACGTTGGTGGGAGGATATCTCGTCCCGCCCTGCCTGGAAGAAGGTCGTCAAGATGCAGACCACCCCGCCTTCTTGATTCCTTCTCTTCGTCAAGTTTCTCTTTCATTCGAGGCGAATGAGGCTTTAGGTTCCTTGTTTCCATTTTGAATCGTTCTTCGACTGTTTTCTCTTTGACTGCTGTATTGTGGCGCAAGTTGCTCCATATCTGAAACTTTTGGGTATCGGAGTGGGCAAACGAATTTTTTTTGAGTAATTATTATTAAAAATAATAATAAATTTGTTATATATAAAATTATATTAGTAAAAAAAGTTATTTTGACGGTTTCCTGTTATAGGAATCGCCTATCTAAATAATTTTTTATTTCAAAACAAATAAAAAAAATTGTTTGCCTATTCAACATTGATTTTAGATAATTACATGGTACATAAATTCAACTCGAACACATGTTAGATTAGATTCGAAATTCCGCGTGGGATCAATAAAACGAATTGGGTTTTATTAAGTGTTAAATATTATTTAATAGCTGAAATAGAAAAATATATATTTTAATCTTTTAAATATAAGTTACCCAAATTTAGCTCGTCATTAAAAAAATTCAAAGTAAAAAAATGATAATATTGAATCCCCCCAAAAATGAGATGACTGCTTGGTCTAAGTTGATGCAGCCTTCTTTATTTTTCAGTATGGTTAATTTTTTAAATTAATTGTTAATGATAATAATTTGAAAATCTTTCCTCTTTCTCATTTTTTTTCAAAAATAATTTTCAATTGTGTTCAATATTTTTTGTTCTTATTTTAAAAAAATAAACGCAAAAGTTTGACCTTATTATTTGATATATATATATTCTAATCATGGACATATTTATGATTGATTTATAGGTAATTATATGTATTTGATAGATATATTATTAATAAAATCATATTATCAATAGGTGTTTAATAAAATAATGTTTAATATAAATTTATTAAAACAGTTTTTAATTTTTAGATAAAAGAGTAGGATAAATTTTTTAAATCTAATTTTAGAATTACAATTCTGATTTTTTATTATTCTCTATTTTTTGAATTAAAAAATATGTTTTAAAATGTTATTTGATAAGCATCTGATTGCATTGCAATAAATGTGTTACAAAAAGTAGAAAAAAAATTCATTTTGCTTTAATTTCGAAATACAAATCTCTCGATGTTTTCTTAAATTATGATATTTGGAAATATAGTATTATTTGATCATTCTAAATGAAACATAAAATGAGAAGAAATAATAATAATTTTATTTAAAAAATTATAAAATTTTTATTTCAATTTAAATTTATTTAATGGTGGATTTATATAATTGATCATTATCATAAAAAGTATAATAAAAATTCTTTTTTTATGCATTATGGAAACAAACAAAATCTATGATGTCAGTGAAAACTATGGCAATAACATCAAATGTCCGGGTGGGTAGGCACACGCATGTGTGATTATGTGATTGTGTACGCACACACGTGTGTGCATGTGTACTATTAAAGACATTTAAAGATGGAGTGTGTAATGTTAATGACACTTAAAATAAAAAACTTTTATCTATAAGTTTCAGTTAAACAAATTACTATTTAGATCAAATAAGAAAACATGAGCATGCAAACTTTAACTTACAAATAAACTTACAAACAAAGTCATCGATATCATTTCAACCAAATTTTAAAGTCTATCACTCTCAAAATAAAGAGCTCAAAAACATGGTGTAAATAGAACTTCTAGGTTCAAAAAAGTAAAATTAGGTTAAAAGCATCACACATAATAACTCACATTTAATTAGTATCTTAGTTTGACCTAACTTGACTAATCTCATAATGAATCCTACACTATTGTAAAAAAGAAGCTTAATATTTCTATAAATATTAAATGGGATTAACTGCTATTTGTTTGTGCTAAGAGTTTCAAATCTCTCATTCCTTTTATACTTCGATCAGTTTGCCTTGCGTGAGCTCGTCTTTCGAGAGCATCACGCAGTTGCTTTTCAGCCGCAGCCCAAAACCGTTCACGTCGCTGCTGAAATCGGTGGTCAATCCCATCTACATGGCCGTCCTGGCGTACATAATAGATGGCAGCAGCCATAGGTGTTCACCGTCGCCTGCGTGAGGTGAACCCCGACGCCGCAGACGGCGTCAAAGCCGCGGAAGGCGTTGACCGTTCTGCTGGATATCACGGTATCCGTTCTTAATCCTCGATCTCGCCTTCGTCGCCATCACTTGATCTCACTGACGCCGCTTTCAGTTGATCTCAACATCTCCTTCCATACTTCGCGATCTCGCTTTTGCAGGCCATATTAGTTGATCACCTCATCGCCACCCATACGTGATCACACCGCCGGCGGACGAAACCGTTTACGTCCATCGCCTGCCTGTTTAAACTACTTTTTTTTCAGTTCCTATTGCATTGTCTCCTCGTTACCCGAGCAATCCATTTTTTTTTGTTTGTTCGTACTGCCTAGCAATCGACTTTTAGGATTTTTTTTTTTTTTTTTCATACTGCGTTCATTCTTTTGCAGTCGTCTCCTTCGCACCACTAGTCGCCTTGGTCGCTGAATTGGTGCTGTACTCATTCTCAGTTGGTGAGCATTATTTATAGTTGTTTGTTTTATATTGAAAAAATTGTTGTAGTTGAACATTTTCTGAGTTTTCTTCCAGAGCATATCTCAGACCCATAAGAAATCAGAAAAAAGTGTTTGACTGGCAACCTAACCAGCGACAGTGTTACTACCCCGAGAAACGTGCGATGCCCTTTAGGTCAGTAGAAGCTTGATGATTGAAGCCATTTGTCAAAGAAATGAGTTTTTTGGATTATCCGAAGCATGCTGTAGGCGAAGGAAAGTTTGAAGAGAATATATCTCAAACCACACTCTAACATGACAAGAATAGTATGAAGCTTTATCTAGTTTTGAGGGGAACGGGTGGAAAATTATGGGATCGAAGACGAGCCCAAGTGTCTTTAATGGTTAAAGAGATAAAGAATAAGTTGCATCGCTGTAGTTTATAATTCAAAACATAATAGTGGTGTTAAAAGTTGGCCTAGAATATATCCTATTACTTTTTTTACTTCATAGCTCACGAATAGAATAGGCAGCAAGATGGACAATTTTTTTGGTTTTATGATTAATTTTCTTTCAATAAAGAGGAGATTGCAAATAATTGATAGGATTGATAACTCTGAAATTATGAATAGAATTGACTCAAATCTTGGAAGTAGATGAGAACATTTACAAGATGTGCTTGAGGGATTCAATAGATAAGCAACCCCAAGGACAAAATTGATGGTAGCAAGTATGCAAATATATAACTGTTCCAAGATGGGAATATTTCTGTTACTTCATGTCTCATGGATAAAATGGCAGCAAGATTGGTAGTTTTTTTCATTGTATGATTAATTTCTTTTCGGTGAAGAAGATATTACAAATAATTGATAGGGTTGATAACTCTGAAATTATGAATAATATTAACTCAAATCAAGCATGCAGATGAGTACTTCTAAAAGATGTGCTTGAGGAATTCAATGGACAAGCAACCCTAATTACAGAATTGATGGTAGCAAGTATGCAAATATTTAACTGTTCCAAGATGCTAATTGCATTGTGATAAATGTGCTAAAGAAATGCTTTTACCCTTGGATGCATTTTGATTTTCCACACCCAAGCACTAATTCAGTTATGTTTGTTGTCCAACTAAAGCAATTTAGTATATAAATTAAAGTTTAAAGTTTTTGTAGAATTGGAAGAAGTTCAACAAAAAGTATCACTGGCATCTTAGATAATCCATAAAGTATGGAAAATCCAATCAACCAATTCCGATTCAAAGAAGAGTTTTGGTTTAGATTCTAATCACCATTGGGGTGCATTATGGCCATGAAATATCAAAAATAAGTGGAAAATGATGGGTTCAAAGATGAGCCAAAGTGGCTCCAACAATCCAATAGAGATAAAGAATAAGTGGCATCGTTGTAGCGTATAATTCAAAACATAAAAGCGGTGTTAAGAGTTGGCCTAGAATGTACTCTATTAGTTTTGTTACTTCATAGCTTATAGATAGAATACATAACAAGATGGGTAGTTTTTTTCATTCTATGATTAATTTTCATTTAGTGAAGAAAAGATTGCAAATAATTGATAGGATTGATAACTTTAAAATTATGAATAATATTAACTGAAAGCAAAGAAGCAGATGAGTACATTTAAAAGATGTGCTTAAGGGATTCAATAGACGAACAGCCTCAAGGATAGAATTGATGTTAACAAGTATGCAAATATTTAACCATTTCAAGATGGTAATTGCATTGTGATAAATGTGCCAAAGAAATGTTCATACCCTTGGATGCATTTTGATTTTTCATACCCAAGCACTAGTCGGCTATGTTTGTTGTCCAATTAAAGCACTTTAGCATATAAATTAAAGTTTACAGCTTTTGTTTAATTGAAAGTTGTCCAACAAAAAGTATCAATAGCACCTAGGGTAATCGGCAAAGTATGGGAAATCCAATCAACCAATTTCGATTCAAAGAAGAGTTGAAGTTGGTTAAGATTCCAGTCAGCACTTGGATGCATTATGACCACGCAATACCAAAAATAAGTAGAAAATGATGTGCTCGAAAACGAGTCAAAGTGGCTCTAACTGTCCAAGAAAGGGAAATAATAAGTTGCATCGTTGTTGTGTATAGTTCAAAACATAGCAATGGTGTTAAGAGTTGGCTTAGAATGTATCTTATTATTTCTGTTACTTCATGACTCTGATATAATATGCAACAAGATGGGCAGTTTTCTTTGTTCTATGATTAATTTTCATCCAGTGAAGAATAGATTGCAAATAATTGATAAGGTTGATAACTTTGAAATTATGAATAATATCGACTCAAATCAAGAAAGTAGATAAGTACATCTAAAAATGTGCTTAAGGGATTCAATGGACAAGCACAAGGAAAAAATTGATGATAGCAAGTATGCAAATATTTAACCGTTCTAAGATGGTACTTGCATTGTGATAAATGCGTCAAAAAAATGCTCTTACTCTTGGATGCACTTTGATTTTCCATACCCAAGCACTAGTCCAACTATTTTTGTTGTCTAATTGAAGCAATTTAGCATATAAACTGAAGTTTATTGTTTTTGTAAAATTGGAAGACATCCAACAAAGAGTATCACTAGCACTTAGGATAATCCACAAAGTATGGGAAATCCAATCAACTAATCCCAATTCAAAGAAGGGTTGAAGTTAATTAAGATTCCATTCAGCATTAGGGTGCTTTATGTCCATGAAATCTAATGGAATTTTAGGTTTAACATTTATGTATGTAGGTTAAGAGTTAAGAGCATCAAGCTTGATCTAGTTGTCAATAAGAATGTTGCATGAGTTATCATTGTCAATGCACCAAGTCGTGTTATCATGGACACAAGAGGCCCAACTAAACCTATAATACTTTTCAAATAGGAGAATCATCTTGGTTGAATTCAAAGTTATTGCATTTAGTACCATATTTAACTCAGAGAATATTAACCCAAATATTAGAATCCCTTGCCAAGAATAGTTAATAGTACTTACTAATGATGATGGTTTACCATAGTTGGAGTTTTTACATACCAAGCCTGCCAAGATCCTTGGACTGTGCTATAATGCCCTAATTCATATAATGCAAAGGCTTCTTTGCATGAGATCCACTCCAAACAAAAAGTTTAAATAGCTCAATTAATTTAGAGAACATTTTAATAAGAATGATCATATGGCTTATGAAGTACATAAAAATAATTGCAAGCACCAAATTCACTCAAGTGATTTTGCCAACAAGGGAAAAATGGCTTGGCAACTTAAGTGAAAATTTTATCAATGATTGTTTGATGATTATTGAGAAGTCTACTATAGAGAGCTTGTTACAAGAGATGGGAATTCTCAGATAATTGAATTGCTTAGCTTGTTTTATTCCTAGCTTGTTCGCAAACTTGTTCTTTGGGCGAGGAAGCATCCTTTTACTAAGCATGACATTTGATTTAGAGAGATAAAACTTTTGCTTAGAAGCTTCTTAATAAATTTTGAGTATATTTTTAAAAGATATAACTAATGTAGAGGTAATTGAACTGTACAACATGACATCATCAACAAAAAGACGTGTAATACAATGAGTCATTGGGCTAATACAAATGCTAATGGGGGCTTGCTATGCCTCATGTTGGTGGATAATTAGGGAAATATATTTTGACATGGTGGCACAGAGGTAAAGTGATTGGAGACTACCTTGTTAGAGTCCACAGTTAGCTATGATCCAAGCCAGCTAACTACCATTATAGAGGATTCTATATTTGGGAGAGATAATGCAAGCCTTGATCTTGGCAATTCATATGTTCGTGAAGCCAAAGTGTTGAAGATGATAGATGAGGAAGTCTCCCATGCGAACTTATCAAATGCTTACTCTATATTTACTTTGATATTCATAATACATTCATTGGAGATAGATTGTTTCATGTGATAAGTGATCTCCTGAGCCATAAAGATATTATCCAAAATTGATTTGTCATCAATAAAACACCTTGCTTTTGTGCAATAATATGCGGAAGCACCAGCTTCAAGCAATTAACTAGAATTTTAGCCGCCACTTTGTAGATAGTGTTGACAAGCTAGTATGCCTGTGGTGGCTTATGTGAGTAGCATCTTGCTTCTTGGAAATTATGGTAATTAGCATGTCATGCCGTTTTATTGGCATTTGCAAGGTGTTAAAAATCTGATTAACTGCTTTAATAATATTAGCATGGGTGATGTCTCAGGAGGAAGGAATTGGCAATATCGTCCACGTTCATTGCTTTGTTAATGCCAAAAGAGAGAATAACATCCTTGATTTCGGATTCAGCTACTAGAGCTGCAAGAGTAGCAGTTTGTTTAGATGAAAGATGAGGTTTGGGCAGTAAAAGTTCAATTAATTGAGGGAGATTTCCATTTTCGATGAAGAACCAGATGAGAATATCAGTATTGTCCTTAAGATTAGAGCAAGAGTCAATGTTGGAATTTGATTATAGAGTGAATAAAGTTGTCTCTTCTACTTTTCGTAGTAATCACATGAAATAATGAGGTGTTATGGTCTCTAAGATTAGCCTATATCACCTTCGCCCTTTGCCACCACCATGAGGTTTGTTGAGAGTGGGCATTATAATAGTTAGCTACGTTCTCGATAAGGGCTTTATGTTCGTCATTATTTAGACCATATTGAGATTCCTTGAGCTGGAGGTCGACAATGGATTGCTCAAGTTGTTGAGATTGTTTAGAAATAACACCGAAATTTTGCTTACTCCAAAGGTGGCAAGCATTCATGTCATGGTTGAATTTAGTACAAATGGTGTTAACGAGCTTATCTTTAGTTTTCCTAGTCCAAGCATTGGCAATGACATATTTGGGGCTTTTAAAGTCCAACAATGCTCAAAGATTTTTTGCTTCCTGAGTTATCCCATGTCAAGGTGTTTGAATTGAATGAGGACAAGACAATTATTCAATCCATTTCTTATGATATGATGTATAGACATCTAGAAAAAAGATCATACTAGCTAGGTTGAGAAATACCCATTCAATCCTTTCAAGGATGCGAGTAAACCCATCTTTGTTGTTGCACCATGTATAGGTAGGGTCATTGAAACCAAGATCGCATAGGTGGATGTTATTGATTAATTGAAGAAATTCTTCTTGTGCAATGGAAAACTAAGATCGTTTGCTTCCTTTCTTTTTGTATTGTGAAAGAGTAATTTTGAAGTCTCCAAACCACAACCATAAGGAGTGAAAGGGAATTGATAACTTGAAGATGTTGCCAAATCTCCTACATAATAACATGATATTTAGAAGTATTGATTGCTTTGAAGATCTAGTGATCTTTATCATTTTAGGAAATTTCTATAGAAATCATCTGTTTGATATGATCCAATAATTTTAACTTGGAGAAAGTTCTGCTAAAGGATAATAATTCCGTTAGAGAGACCCACAACGGGAATAATAAAGAAATCCTATTGCCTAGCCAAAAGAATGCTTCCCGTCTGGAAAATATAGAAACATTTGTTTCTACAAAGGTGACTAAGATAATATTGTGTGTACGCACAATCTCTTGAAGATGATTCTATGAAGTAAAAGACTTTACCATACAAATGTTCTAGAAAATTCCTGATATCATTAATTAATTTGTAGTGAAAAGCAACAATTGGTGCTACAATAGAAATGCAATTCATCCATTTAGTCATAGAGATGTTTGTGAAAGGTGTTGTGCAATCAGTTGAATAGATGTCGCACACTTGAAACCCAATAAATTGATCATTCTTTACTATGGATGAGAGAGATAAGCAAGTGACAATACAAATTTCTTGTGCATTGGCTGCAAAAAGATTTCCAAAAAAAAGCTACATAAAATTTGGCATGTTATTTGAATATACTAAATCAAGACTTGCATTACGATTTCTAGTGGTCTGCATGGTCATGGCTCTATCTTTATGCATTAGAAGGTCGGAGAGCTAGGTACGGACTATCATACTTGTGTTCCAAAGTGTCATTTTGAACAGCCATTGGAAAGAGCTACACCTCAAGCTTGAGAAGAAAAGGCCTACAGGATTGTACTTATATAAGGAGCAGATTTTACACTGTATGAACAAGGGAATGGTCGTAGTCTAGGTTGAAAGGAAGGTGGATCATATAGTACAAGATCCAGTATTGTATTGTACAAACAAAGGTGTGTAGAAAGACAAATCCTTGATCGTATTGGTATGTCAACATATTTGTAGTGGACAATCTGAGGATGAGGAATAAAAGTGAAAGGGAGTGATTCTTGTTGTACATATATGTCGTTGGAGTGTGCATTAGTCTGATGGTGGGCGTCGGATTGAAGTACGTGTATGATGCCAAAGAAAAGAGGGTAATAACCAATTTGTTTAGTACAATTAGATTGTTTGGACCGTTTTATGAATGATGAAATAGAGAATAGATGCATACGAAGTGGTAATTTAATTAGGACAGAGTAGACCAAACACATTGGATATGACTAGTGCAATGATTAGGCAGGCAGTACATGCACAATGATGAACAAAAGTGATTAGCCACCAATTTGTATAATATGAGCAGATGTTTCATATCATACAATATGTGACCAAATGGAAATGATACAAACACGACCAGTGAGGAATTCAGAGTTAGACGATATGAGGTGAATAAGAGGCTGAACATCTCTTACCAGTCCAAGGGGAATAGAGGAACGACAATACATGAATGATGACGAATAGAAGTGATTAGCCACTTGAAAATTTAGTAAGATCACATGTTTTGTACCGTGCAATTGGAACCATAGGAGAAAGGAAATACAATGTAGGTTTTATACTGTATGTTCTAACAAATTGTATAGTATGATGCTAATATGAGAATAATGCAAGGAAAATAACTCTTTTAAGGAAAGCATAACCAGCTAGATATGACAACGAATGTTGTCTTGTACGATTGCTAGACATAAAGCAAAGGAAATTATGCATAACATGTGTAGAAAAGGTCGGACTTTATGATCTAGCATGTATAGAGAGGTATAGACAAGAAAGCACCTACTAGACCATTACGATGTAACGGGTCATATAGTACGATTAAAACTCATCAAAGAAATAGAAATACGTTTGAGATAGTAGATTAACACCAGCCACCTATGCCATGGTTGGACCACCATCCATAACTCAAAGCTAGTATGTTCTTGTTCTTGTTGGTTTGCTCCGTTATTTGGAAAATTAAAAGGTACACAGTTGAGCCTTGGTTGTCTCATTCCCCTATTTCTCCAACTTAGCAGTAGTTTGCAACGCTATTATTGATATCCTAGGCTTGTGGAGAACAAATACTTAAGGTATGCTCCACGTTGTCGCAATGGTAGCATATGGTTGGAAGGCCTTTAATTTCAAAGCACTGAAAGGTTATTCCAAGAAAACCATCGATCCACATTCTAGATTTGAGGGGAGCAATAAGGTCCATCCTCACGTAGACCTTGTAAAACCAATCCTTTCCCAAGCAACTATCCAGCCATCAATTTGAGTTGGGTGCCCCAGTTTCGACATGATGTGCACAAGATTTTCAATAAGTTCAGTTGTTAGCTCTGTTCTCATTTGAGGAGATAGTGAAGTTCAACACCTAATCTACTGTCTCTTACATTATGAGGGATGCAAAATTGAGGTTTTTGCCTCTCGAAAAGTTGGCTGTAGCCTTAGTCATGTTAGCTCGTTGACGATACCAATACTTCCAAGCCAATATTATAAAAGTGGTAATTGACAAACCATTAAGGCATATTCTTTAGTCGACAGAGGTTTATGATAGATTACAAAAATGGGTGATTGTGCTCAACAAGTTTGAAATCAACCTTGTTTCTTATTCGTCTCTGAAGTCTCAAGTGTTAGTTAACTTTTTGATTAAGAGAATTTCTTTTGAGTTGGAGCATGTATCACCTAAGAGCTCATGGAGACTTCTCATCGATGGTGCTTTTGGCGAAGAATCTTGTAGAGTTGTACATCGTTGCTATTACTTGCTTGATGGTCTTTGTCTTTCATAAAGGTATGCTTCCTTGACGTAAGGAGATAATGGGTAATTAACTTGGAATGTAAAATATTTGGGTATTACTCTTTCGAGCTGAAAGATTGCTTCCAATTTTGCCACCTCACTTAGGTGGTTACGAATAAAATCTTGGGATGCCTTATCCCTCTCCTGGGTCTAAGGTAATCCCGTACCACATGCTTTGTATTCTGTTTTACTTGTTGATCATATGTATGAATCTCTATAAGCTTTATTAATATAGGCTTTGGCCACAACTTTCAAAAAGTCGCCATCTGACCAGCACATCACTTGCCAATTATCATAAAAGTTGGATCTCTTGAACATATCCAAAGCTTGTTCTAATGTTGGAGTTATATATTTCAACTTGGCCTTGAGATCCCCAATGGTTTGATCCTTCTCTTAGAGCATTCTATTGTATTTTTCAATCTCCTCTTTGTATTTAATCATCTTGGCCTCCCAAAATTATGGACTAAATAATCAGCATAGTTTAAAAATGATTTAGTACAAGTGCATTTTCTATTTTATTTTTGTTGGCCTCAACTTGAGCTTGACACACGGAGTTTTGCCTCAACATTTCATTTATGGATGAAGATATAGTCTCAAGTTGATCTTTGAGTGCAGCTGTCACGCCCCGCCTAAACTATCACTATAATCTACTGATAAAATCAGCTAATCAGAGCATAGCAGCATATAATTGAGGACACAACTGTAAAACTAGGCGAGGGTGACGCAAACAAAATAAAACTGTTACCTTTATAATCAACAGCAACTTCAATATATGCATACCTGTCACTTGGGAAATCCTGTACAAAAATTACAAAAAAACGAAATAACAGATACGTTTGTACAAAGTCCCATACCATCCTAAGCACCCTCTCTCTGTGAATCAGTGGCATGTCCTGTAATGTAAGTAGGGGAAATGAGCTTATAAAGCCCAGTAGGTGAATGCTATGGCTACAAGGATATAACATGATGAATATCCAACAACATGCTTTATCTCAAATGTAAATATGGCAAAGATAAATCTGAAATCAGCATGCAATGAATCAAGCAAAGTATGCAATTCATTTCTTCTTCTTTTCAATTCTTTTTTTTTTCTTTATTCATTTTTTTTTTCTTTTCTTGCTGGGTTCCAGACTTTCCCCATGATCCACATCCCCCATCCCTATCATATCATATCACATCTCTATGGCATCTATCTCATCTAGAGACCATTGCCCGTAGGCATATCGTGGCTGGCCAAGCCTATCACGTCGGACCATCCCCGTATCTCAGCCCTGCACAAAGTGCTAGCCATATACGAGATGTCTCGATCTCTATCACGTCGGACCATCTCCGTATCTCAGCCCTGCACAAAGTGCTAACCATATACGAGATGTCTCGATCTCATCATATCCCTCCGCACTCAGCCCTGCACAAAGTACTAGCAATGCGGGGGAGGTCTCTATGCCATCTCATCATGCCCAGCATCCTGTGCTGGTGCTCATATGTCCGGGGACTACTGGGATGCGATCTAGGGTCAATTCTTTTCTTTTTTTTTTACTTTTCTTTTTAGGGAATTTAACCCTTTAAGAGGCATAATCGATACCTCTACACATTTTTTTTGGCATGCTTTACATTTTATTATACCATAGTATCATATTGCAAATTCTCATTTCATTTTCATATAATGCCATAATATTTCAAAGCCATGCTTTTATAATAAAATAACAATCACTACTTACATTACTATTTAAATAAATTCACCTACCTGAGGTCCTGAGGTCCTGAGGGTCCTGTCATTCTTTGGCCTCTTCCCCTTCCCCTTCCTCTTCTTCTCATTTATTTCAATTACAGGGTGCTGAAATCGCAAATCAATATATTTTTATCAAAATTTGTTTTAAATGCTGCAACATACAGGTAATTGATCTCTGCAGAATGAACATTAAATTACCTGTCAGAGTTTGCTTTCTTCACACTTATGCAGCCTTCGCCACTCAACACTTCTTTTCAATTTCTCCCCCCTTTTTAACACGGAGGCTGCCGCCGACCGCTGCACGGTTCAGAAATTCCCCTCGGATCAAGCCGACACTCGCATGCAACCCTCCTTTCTCGGCACGGAAAACGAGAAAGGGCTGCACCGCAGAAATTCCTTTTTCCCCTTTGCTGTTCGCGGTTTCCCTGGCTCGGGATGCAAAAAGGAGAAGGGCTGCACAACAACCCGAAAATCCCAAAAATCCCGTAAAAACCTTTCCCTTCTACGGTTCGAGGAGAGAGAAAATGGCTCGGGAAAGAGAAAAGGGCTCGGAACTTACCCGGTTCCCCTCGTCGCTGAGCTCGGGACCTGAAATTGCCGCCGCCGGACTACTCCCTTCTTCCAATTTTTCGTCGGGACGGAGACTGCTGCGGGGAAAAAAACCCTCGATCCCTACTCCTCTTTTCTCCGCTGCTTCGCGTGGTCTCGGCACGGGATCACTCGCACGGCTTCCTCTCCCTTTCTTTCTCCTCCCTCGGGATCGGGTCGTACGGGCGCACGCGGCGTCGTCGGATCGCCTCGCGTCCGACGCCCGTGTGTCCTTTCTTCTTTTCTTTTTTTTTTTTTTCCAGGATATTACAGCAGCCTACTAAGAAAGGGCAATTGCACGCTTCTCCATTAAGTTTACAATGCCCTTCTCATATATTGTCTTTGCTTGAGATGTTACGATCCTCCTTGACTCCTTGATTTCAAATTTTGCACTGTCCATGTCATGCTTGACCATCCCATGCCATGCATTGAGTTGGAGTATATTAGCAATATTCTGCATCATGGCAATAATATCTCATATTATTGAATTACTTACTATTTGGCATCGAATGAGTCAATAAATGCAACTTATATTTCCTACATTGACCCAGGGCTTTGCATATGAGTTCCAAAGTAGAGAGGGGAATCTCGCATGTTGTTCCTTGAGAATTGGTAAGTCTGAGCTACAATTCAGTATTCATTGGCTCATTACCATGAAGGTTAACACTTTCAAGACAAACAATTCAATGTACACTTTCATTTGCTAAACTGTTGAATTTATGGAGATTTAACCTCTTGGTTTCCCTTTTTGACTCTTTGTGCTAATACAAAAATGTATGGATTTCACATTTTATTTTCTTTATTGTGAGAGTTGTGAGCTCTTTGAGTATTAATTCCCTTGGTCTCAAAATCTGATCTTGATCATCATTATTCTTATTCAATGTATGACCCTCTTTGTGGGCTTGAACATTCTCTTGTACAAAAGGATCATAATATAAAATATGTTAAGAAAAAATTATAATGAGATATGTTATATAAAGGGAATTCTAATAAGAAAAATATATTTTATCTCATGTTGTAGACATATGTTCAATGGAAAAAATTGGCCCTATCATGGGTGCCTTCTTGAGTGGTCTCTTGGTGAAAACAATGTCTTTTATTTCTAATTTCACATCTGTTAAGATATGAACAGATATAGATTGAATTATCTCTCCAACCAGCTTTGGGTTACTCAAGGTTATACATGCCCAATATTGGGACATAAATTGATTCATAATCAGAGGCCTTGACAAGTATATTTCCAAGGATAATTTTCTTAGGGATTTGTGTTGAAGATTGATTACAAGAATTTTGTTGTTCTCCTCTTTGGCCTTCTAATGGGAAAGAGAGGATCCATATGCTTCTTGATGGCATCCTTTTGCTTTATATCTTGTTTCATCTCTTCAGTGGTCTTCTTCAACCACTTGACAAAGGTTGGGATGCTTTTGCTATTCTCTCTTATATCCTCTATAGTATCATATTGAGGAGGATCAATTTTTTCTTCTTCACTACAAAGACTATGACTTTTTCTTCAAAATTCCTCTTCTTTTAAGCTATTGTTGGGTCTTTAAGTAGAAATTTTGGCTCTTGAGATTGGTTTGATGAACTTACTATTTACCATTACATTGGAGTCATTCTCTTGGGTTATCTTCTGTCATTAGTAGTTGATCTTCCAACTTGCAAAATATATTTATATTTGTGAAGTAAAAAAAGTTATCTATATTTACATGTTCCTTAAAAAAGGACAAGAGTCTCTTTGCCACCATTGGTTGTAAAAGGTACTTTAACTTATCTTTCGGATAATCGAAGGGACCTTTAAGCCTCTGTTGAGGTCTTGAAACAAAAGCATCTCTTTGCCTTTTGTTGAGGTGAGATGAAGGCGTCAATAAACACTTCCTTTCATTCCTCTTAAATTTATATGGAGCTTAGGTAAGTTGGGTTTTCCACCATTTCAAACAAGATTAAAAATTTTCTTACTGTCATTTTAGGGTCATTTTTCTTTTAGATTTTGTTTAAAGCATAAACATTGGCCACCACATTAGGCGTCAACCATATTGGAATAATACCAAAACAATTTTACAACTCTACAAAGACTGGTTGGAAACTAGTTAGTCAACAATTTCACCTCAATCTCAAGTTGTACTATCATCTATCGAGAGTAGGTGTTCTCATTCTCTAAGCTCTTTTTCAAGATGTTCAGGGGAATGTTCTCATCATACTAGTCATTTTTCAATTTCTTTATTTCTGCTAATATACTGTCCTTGTGATAATCTAGTTAGCTTGCACTCATAACCTCGAGGTCCTTTGACACTTCTCATACCTCCTTGATGTTTTGCCTTAAAGCCTTAGGTCATTTGAGACAACAATTGGAGAATCGTCCAAGTATATAGTACATGGGATCAGAATACTTGAGATGAAGCTATCTTCATTCGAGATAAGATTTACCTCATCCTTTCGGTAACTTAGGACTTTGAAAGGAGCTCTTGCATCCACTCCTAGAGGGAAACTATCTACTACAATACTCATGTATTTTTTTAATCTTTGATGGAGTAATAACTAATGTAGTTTTTTGGGAAGCGTCTAAAGTAGCCTTTTGCTTCTTCTCTTTCTCCAACTCTTTTAAAACTTCAATAATCTCTACTTTAGAAGGATAGTCTTCTCCTGTGGCAGTGATTAGGGTGATGTTTTCCTTCTTATTGTGGATATTGCAAAAGGCTGCCAAGGAGGGTAAACTCAAAACATTGAAGATCCTTTTGAAATTTGTGGATCCTTCAATTTCTTTCGTGGTGTCAATAGGCTTGAAATGGATAGCTTCCAAACCCCTTGCAACTTCAATCTCCACCAAGGAGGTCTCCAATGGCGGGGGGGAAGTTTTCTACACAGAATCTTAATAGGAAAATCTTGAAAAGCACCAATGAGTACATTTAGCAATGGATAAAAAATGTCTATTGTCTCTAGCTTCTTTTGTCGAGCATCTTCAACCTCGACATCCTTCCTTTTCCTGTTAAGGGACTCGTCATCCATCGTAGGAAGATTGTCCAAGCAAGTCAACATTGAACTTTACCAACTCATTGTTGCACTTTTTTCCTATAAAAAAACAAGAGGTTAGTCGATGAGGATTCTAGTCTTAGTCAACCTAATTTAAAGAGAAGGATAATAAGCTAATTTCTTTACATATAAGTAATCAATTTTTAATTTCAAAAGTAAATGTTGTTTTCTTTTGTTTCATATATGCATATATAACGTTTTATTACAACATAAATAATGGTATGAAAAATTTGAACAATCTATCAAATCTCAACAATTGGTTGAAAATGTAGCCACATATAACACATTGGTGACAGACATCCAATTTTTCAAAACAAGACACTGGAGACCATCTTCTTATGCTAGATCTTTGAGACTAGCTTCTCAAGGCTAGATCCTCGAGACCAGCTTTCGGAGACCCTTAAGACTAGCTTCTTGGGGTTAGACTCTTGAAGCCAAACCTTTAAGATTCACCCTTTGATGTCTAATCTTAGATGTCATTATTCAGCGCAATACAAATTTAGCTTATTCAACCTATTGAGGTTCATTTGACAATTAAAATTGATTCTACCACTATAGCTACTTAAGAATTATAGTTGATTTTTTGTAACATCGACAATATTTAAGCTCCTGCTTTGTGATGATAATTGATTTGTTGTATCAGTAGTAGCTGAGCTATTACCTACCTATATTAACTGATTCTATTACATCAACAATATTTGAGCTCTTACCTGATAGCTATAATTGATTTTGCATGCCAAAAGTATGACCAAACTTGTTACAGAGTTGACGAGTAGTTTGGTGTAAGATAGAAGAGAAAGTACATTGTATTGTGGTCTATTGTCTATGATAGTTGCATAAGGATGATTGTATGTTCATCTAGTGTAATAGGTATCCCTAGTGCCCAACAATAGTTGTAAGTACCTTGTTCTTAGTAGTAAAAGTTAGTAGGAATTAAAGTATTCGATGATTTTTTTGAGGATGTACAATTGATAGGTTATGTAGAACAATAAGAGCCATGCCAAATGGAAGACTTGTGTTAGATAAGCAGACCTAGCATATGAGATTTTCTTCTTAAAGAATGAAGTTATAAGTCTAATCGAACATTGCAATTGATTATATTTGTAGATGTGTTGAACTCTTGGTACTCAGAAAAAAGTCTATTGATAGCAAAATCAACAACTTTTGTGTTTAGGATTAGATAAGTAGAAGCATTAAATGAATCTACATGTGATTTCAATTTGAGTGAATAATTTATTATCAAAGTTTCAAAAGATTTCTTTAAGTGATTGAAGCTGATTACATGGAGATTTTACTTGCACTTTAGAGATGGGAGAGTTATTTCTCTAGTAAAGACCAACCTTCAACAACAAAAGAGCCTGAATCAATGTAGATACAATTGTTTTTATCCAACTTAGAACCAATTGTTGGTTTTATTATATAAGAGAAAAGATAGAATAGGTTCACTAGTTGAAAGAGTTGGATTAGGTATAATGTTGTCTAGTGAATGCACATGTAAGGGATCATGACAAGAAAGACATCTTCAAATTAAGATTTCCAGCAAAGATGGTTTGGTCCATAGGAGTGTATAAGTAGTGGGAGAGAAGAAGTTAAAGAACCGATTGGAGGGGAAGAGCTAAGGGTAGCTAGCGAAGTCGTGTCTTGAGACAAGTAATACCATGTGAAGCTTCGACTATAATCTCTGCACAGATCTAGCCTAAAAAAGTTGTAAAGAAAGCTAAAAGAGGAAGATGAGCAACAAAAGACAATAGGAAGCCATAGGTTGGTTCAATATTTTCTATTTTAATAGAAAATCAATTGCCTTGGAATTTATAATATAGGTGCATTTATATAACCACTAGCAGCAATCATGATCGTTAAAAAATTTCATAAGAAAATAAAATCATAAATATTAAAAAGGGACATGAGCCGTTATTCCTTAATGATTGCTGTTGTCTATTCAAATTAAAAATATGATTTGAGTGATTTGTCATTTTATGAGAAATAGATAAAAGACTTGAATCATTTAATTCACTTTTTTAGGCTTGAATCTATTTATTTCTTCATCCGGGGCTTTTTAAGCTACTCAAAGTTTTGTTATTTTTCTAATTCTTATTTTATTATTCTTACTTTGTGGTACGAATACTAGAAGGATTTCTTCTTATGGATCCTATAGGGCCAGTCTCATTTGGTTGTGTCATACTTATTTAAATTTTATCTAGCTTAGAATGTTGTTTTGCTTAGTATGTCCATGTTGACTATAATGGCCTTTACATTTTTGCATGCAACCAACAACACCTTGATGGCTTCTATTTTTCACATCTGTGTATATTGACTATAACGTTCATTATTTCTATGCATAGAGGTCTTTTATTTTCCACCTCTATAGCTTGTTTCTATTTTCCACCTCTATGTATATGTTGATTATAGCATTCATTATTTCCATTCTTGGAGATCTTCAAATTATCTAGCACAATGATAGTTTTCTTTCTCCTAGGGTTTGCCTTAAATGCCTTGGCTTTCAACAGTTCACCCCAAAAGATTTTAGCAAACCACAAGTGACAATTGCAATCAATCACCTCAAGACAATCTCAACAAATTGCTCAGGGTGATTAGAGTAGTTACATTCATTCTTTTTTTTTTTCATTGGCACATGCATCATTTTGAACATTATGTGATGAGTAGAAGCATCCAACCTGTGGATCAATTACTCTTTTAATTAGTCATTTAGGTCATTAGGTTATAGTGTCATTCATACTATGTTGTTTTTAGTCCCAAATAATATAGTAGATTCCCTTGGCTTGTGTGGAGCTCTTATATTGTGAGGTTCACTTTGTTATTTCTAGTAGCTATTTTGTTTTTATCATTTGACTCATTAACTTTCTAAATTGAGATTTAAGACTAAATCTTTAGTGACAAATTTTCATTTGGGCTATTATATGGGACATGGAGGCTTAAAGGGGTAAGGTGCGGGGAAGTAGTCTAAAGTTATTTTAATAATTTTTTCTTTTTATCTTACTTAATTATGCAATGTTCTTTGTTACTAATTATCACCCCGTGGCTTTAGATTAGTTTCTACTAGTTGCCTCATCCATTTGACAGATTGCCTTGGCGATCAGTTCAAGTTGCCAAGACAATTTGGTTTACCATAGGAAGATTGACTCTTGGATTGTTGTCTAGAGCCATTTTGATCTTGGATCTCAAGGTTCCTTTGAGCTAGTACCCTAAGTCTCTTTGTCAACTAGTATTTGGTTTGATCAACAGGAATTTGCAAAGCTTGCCATGAGCGACCTTCATACTTCTATATTCATTTGTGTGCAATAATTTCATTGCGGCTGGTAGTTATACCGTAATTTGAGGACTCTTATTCTTTATCCTTTTAATTTTGTGCCTGATTTACTATTTGATCAGTATTTAGGATATCTGGTTTTCTAACTAATCAACAATCCGTTTTGTATGTGATCTTAACTGAACTGGAATTTTCTCTAAATTTTGCCTTTACTGAATTTTGATTGAATTATTCTTCTTTTAATTCATAGGAACATGGTTGAGCTCAACAATTATCTAGATTTAACCTAAAAATTGAAGTCCCCTAAATTTTACTTGCATAACCATTATGTTCAGCATTACATTGTTTTGATTGATATCCAAGCTGTCAGCTTGCGATTTTGGCTTTCTACTTTCCATTCTTAGTGCTGTTCAAATGAGTTCATGGACTGATAAGTTACACGGGCTTCTGCAGGATGCTTCATTTTCATAACATCTCATGGGTCATTTTGAAACAGTAAGGGATATCTATTCTTCATTTTATTGCCATTCTTTTCTTTGCCAACTTAGAAACAAAGATAGGGATTTCTGCACGCACTTAAAAATCTTTAAACAAAGAAGAATAGTATCCCCTTCCTTTCTTATTAAATAACATTGTTTCAAGGGGATGATTCTATTAGATTATGATGCCCATGTTGTTCGGAAGCTGCTTTTTGGCTAATAAATTTGCTATGCATTTGCAGTCTTGTTGCGAGAAAGACCAGGAAACAGCTTTTGTCAATGGTATTCTTTTCTGCTACATTCTTTCATGTATTTTGGACAATCTATTCCACTTACTTCTACCTCATGTATTTTGGAGTTGATATTCATGATCGGATGTATTATACCTGTTATGTCTTTAACTGATTGCAATTATTTCAAAAAGTAGAATGTTTAGCTAATCCTCTTGGCTTATCCATGCAGGTGAGGTGATACGGAAAGGAAGAGAAATACTTTTCCAGGTACGCAAACAAAAAAAAAAAAAAAAAATGGATCCCACGGCTTTTGATTGGTGTTTGTGTTTGATGCTTAACTTGTTATTTGAAAGATGGAGTTTCGCTATTGGCCACATTTCATAGAAAGCTTAGTTTTGTCATGTATATCTGTACTATAATGGAGTCATCTGAGTTAAGCAACGGCATTTTCCTTGACATTTTGAGCTGAAGTCTGTTATCATTGAGCTTCTCGTTATGGATCTTAAAATGCTAGTTTGTTTTGTTTGAAGCATGTGAATTGGCGCTGCATCCTAGCTTTGTTACCTGCTTCAAAGTTTTATAAGAATTGTGGAAGGTATACCCTTTCATGTAATTTTGTGTTCATAGTGCATGTCACAAATCATCAGAAATGGATTTTGTCAGATGCGTTCCATATAATTACTGTAACAGGATGGAGTCAAATGAAAATTGAGCCACGTAAAAGTCCTATAAGTCTTGAACGGGGGGCTCGGGGGAGAAACCATGTCAATATTGCCAGATAAGGTAATGCTTTTAACAATCAACAAGAATGCAAATGCTTACTCTTGCTTGAAAGTAATTTGGTGATCTATTTGTGTATGCTTATGAATTGGAAGTAGGTGGATACAAGTGATATGGAAATCATTTCTGGTGAAGACAAGGCCTTTGGGTAATGTTGAACATCAAATGCACTCCTTCAACAACTGAGAAGTCCAGATCATGTGATTGTACTGTCTTATAGGAACTATTTTGCTATGATAACAAAAGATGGTTTTTATATCAGCTCTAATTGTTTATCCAATCCATATGATGTGTGGTGGGAGGTGTTGATGTAGAAAATGTTGATGTGCGACTAAACTATTAAGAGCCCTTTTTCTCCTCTGTATGAGTATTCTAATTTTGTTAATATATTATTTATCTAGTTGAGACATGCTTTTTGGACCCCTCATGATGGATTACTCTCCTTAATATGGGTGTCGCACAAACCTGTAAGGCTGCAATTGGAGTACTTTCAATAATCTTTTAAGAAGAGAAGTTTACCCGATATCATGTGAAGAAGCTAGATAGAAGAAGGGCCATGGCATTTTGCAGCAACCAGGATAGTTGATGCAAGACTACGTGATATTGGAGATGGGTAGCATCTAGTGGCAGAAATCTTGGACAAGAGTCGGCTTCAACAAAGCACTTGATTAGCCTTTGTTCTTACATTGTCGTAGAGCTATTGTTGCTTCTCTGTACCAACGTCACCAAAGAAAGTGCTTTCATTTTAGCCATTGAGAAGGCAAACAAAGAGTCTGATGTGAAGGTTGCTTCAACATTATGGTGTGTGTGTGTATGTGTCTTAACCATGAGAATAAGCCTTCTTTCAAATCTAGGGAAATTTGTTTGGATGTTAAGTGTTCTATGCATAGGATTACTGCATTGTTAATAATAGAACAAAACCATTTCTATAACATACTGTTAAAATCATCCATCTATGGTACCTTTTGTGGGATATGGCATAAGTTTATTTCATCATCCTCTGTGACAGACATAACTGTGTTGCCATTCTACGTGTTTTCATTATCCTTGTTCAAGTACTTGATTACCAATTGAAGGTTGGAAGCATAGATAAATTGAAAGCATAATATGATGATCACATTGGTTTTTAGTTTCATGTTTGAACTTTTAATATTGCTTTTGTGTGATTGTCTTTAAATAATTAGGACTTTGTTTTAGGGCTTCAATTGGGAATCTCATAAACATATTTGGTGGGATAACTTGGAGAAGAAAGTTGATGACCTTGCAGAATCTGGATTTACATCGGTTTGGCTTCCTCCAGCTACTCATTCGCTTTCTCCAGAAGGTAAGAAATTAGTTTTGATTCTTTAGTTCTAGTAGATTTAAATTTATCTTTGTTGTTCACAGGCTATCTACCACAAGACCTTTATTTGCTTGACTCTTCTTATGGTTCTAAGCACCAATTAAAGGCTTTGCTTCAGAAATTGTCACATTTCAAAATTCGAGCTATGGCTGACATAGTCATTAACCACCGTGTTGGTACCGTTCAAGGACATGGTGCATTATATAATCGTTATGATGGAATCCCCATGTCATGGGATGAGCATGCTGTCACATCTTGTTCTGGTGGAATGGTACCTTTTCTTAAACATAAAAATTTAAATTTCAACATTGTCTATTATAGTTATTAATATCCTTCTTATAACCAATGTGGAGATTGACCATAACATGATCATATTTACATATGCCAACTACATTTTTATGAAGCTTTAACAACACAATATTGTGCTATTTTTGAGGAATCACATATAGGAAACATGATTACATACAGGTTGTTTTATGCCATATAAAGCTTTTTTTAGTTTGTACATAATATTCCCACCAATCTTCAGTTCAAAACTAGGAAAAACCTCTATTTAAATTTTATCTTCATGGTTATCATGCAAGAATGCATTATTGATAGTAAATTTTAGTTTATGTTGTCAATTAAAGATAATAAAATTATTCATCTTAATGACTAAGACAAATATCTTCAAATAATCTGCTCTATATGATTGAGTGTTCCATTTGGTAAGTAGCCTTTCTTTATATAATTCGAATGTCCTATTTGATTTATGTTTCATGGTAAAAATTCATCTACATCTTGTGGTTTTACTCTCATTTGGGGTCTCACTAATTCTCAAGTTTTATTCTTCTTATGAGTTTTCATTTTTACTTCTATATCATTCTTTCAATTCATATTATTTAGTGTTTCAGAGAAGGCTTTAGCTATTGATATGGTCTTTAGATTCATGAGAAATGCTTTGTGTCTAAGAGATAAGTAGCCATAGGAAATGATCAAATTTAAGGGATGTTTGGTGCAGGATTTTATCTCCATCCTTACGGCAATAGGAGCATCAAAGTCAGCACTCATCTCCATACCACGGCTTTCTTTGAAAAAAATGATATGTACTAATTGTGGTAGTCTTTAGTATTATCAAAATGGAATTGTTTGTCACATCAAATTGAGATTTGATCATATTATAGAATATTGAAAAAATTATGCTTACCTAAGATTTACTTTTCAGGAGGTATATCCAGTTCATACAAATATAATAATCAATAAACAAAAGCCATTGTGTCCTAAAAATATTAAAAGTGTTCTCCCATATGTCATTATGAGCAAGAGTTAAAAAGAAAAGAATTTCTTTTTTAGATGATTGGAAGAAAAGCATGCTTATGTTTTGTAAGTTCACACACATCACAATAAAATTCTTCTACAATCAATTTCTTGAACAATAGAAAATTTTATTTTGAGAACATCAAATAAAGAATGAACAAGATGTAGGTGATGGAACCATTGTTTGGTTTTATTGAAATTTTGGGTTTCAATAATGGATGACTAAAACATGGTATTTTCTTTAAATTGATCATGCAAATCCTCAAGGCAATAAAGGCCATCTTTCTTCTTATCATGTCTGACCATCCTACTGATGTCTTGTTCCTAAAATTCAAAGGAGGGATGATAGATTACATTGCAGTTGGAATCTTTTGTGAGCTTCTGGATTAACACGAGTGTGGTGAATGGTTTCCGTATATTTAGAACATTTTGGTGAGCTAGGTAATGATCTATAGGAATGCCCATTTGATCAACAATGATTTTTATTGAGCTGTCTAAAATTATAATTTTCTTTATTCCTAAGACATCTGGCATATGAGATGAATCTTTTGATGAGCATATTGTATGGTCGCTAGATCTGGAATCAACTATCTAAATGTTCAGAAGATTTGTATCTGAATCTTTAAGAGTGTAAGGAGAGTGGAATGTAATTATAAAGGCAAGTGTGTAGGTTCTTGTTCTTGTTTTTATCTCCAATGATCCTTATAGGCTCCTTAGTCTTTCTATGTTCTCCTTTTTTGAGTTCAATTGGACTTGATTGTTCCTAAGATTCTTTAGTAATGGGCTATTGGGCATTGGCTATGTTAGCCTTTGTTCTCTTGCCTACTTAATCCATATTGGTCTACCATAATGGTGCTAATAGTTCTTTTTGGTGTGATAAGGCTTATTACAATAAATAAACCACTAAGAGTCTTTTATTACTTGCTTTTGAGTCAAAAACTCTCTTTTCTTCTCCAATTGGTTTTTTGATGATAGGCATTAACCCTGGCTAAAGCTAAGCCATATGTGGGATTATTTTTAATCATTATGCAATCTTCTATATTCCTCATTATGTACAATAGATATTATTTCATTTAAGGATTGACCATCTGTTCAAAGGATTTGAATCTTCATTATGTCAAAATTTTAATTTATTCTAATAAGAAAGTCATAAGTTTTCTCTTTTTTAAAAAATCATTTCAATGAAAATATATACAACATTATACTTCCATTTAATATATTGGTAGTTAATCATTTTTTTTCATAATATTTGTAATAGATTTGAATGTTTTGTGATTATTCATAGCCATGTTTAGTAGTTGCGTTTTTGACTATCATCTCATAAATTTGGATAGCATCATGTATCTTGGAGTATGTGAGTTTGATTGCATCCCAAATCTTCTTGACAATATTTAAGAACATCACTATGCCATTGATTTCATATAATAAAGGGTTTCATAGTCATGACATTATCATTGAATATTCTTCATTCCCATTGCATACTTTGGTTCCTTCTCAAATGGTTTGGATCTAAGTAGCCCAATTTTCTTTTATCCCTTCAAGAAGGCCTAGATTAGTTAGACCACTTTTGATAATATCTTTTGTTCTTGTGTGTTGCATTACGTTACATAGATGTTTTATAGTACCTTGATATTGCCCATGGCTTCCTATGAAGGGTAGCTCAAAAGTACCTTTGGCTTTTGTGGTATCCACTATAGTTCTAGGAAAGCCATTTGAGGACCACAATAGGGGAGAAATATGAATAAGATTGGCAATATTTTGGAATGAAAATTAGTAGAGTAATTGTTGAGAAGATTGGCAGGTAAGTTTGATTTAAGGATGTAAACTTTTGGTTTTGATATCATGTGAAAAACAGTAGAGAGGAAATATAGTGTACCTTTTTCAAGAATTATCTTGAAATTCATACACACACATACACACATATTAGCTAAGTATATATAAATCCAAAACCATCCATAAAAAGAATTAACTAATTAATTATATACCTTAAAGGCTTTATCATAAAAATTGATAATAATCTATATATTAATGTTGAGAAATAAAGTCTACACATTCGTTATAACCCATGATTTTCTTAATTAGAAGAAGATAATATTTCTTTATTGATTACAACAAATCTTTTTGTAATAATGCAAAAGATCTCATGAATATTTGAGTGATTCTTTAACACTAGTATTTAAAACTTTTTACATATTGGTATGCAAGGCCAGGGTAATTCATATTTAAAAAAACCTTGAACCAAGTAAAGCTTGTTATGAGCAAGTTTTGGTAGGAGACATTGTGCCTAACTGGTAGTTGATCCACCAATTTTTTCATTAGAGTCATTGATTTGGTCAGCTGTTTTATTTAGTACAACTAAGTGGTTTAGTGTTGCTTCATGCTGTATTTCAAGAGGCTCCATTGGATTTTTTTTTTTTGAAAAACTTAGTAGGTGTGGTATATATAATAATAATAATAATAATGAAATCTTTATCCTTTAATTGTGTATATGTTATATATAATATATACTGTTTGCTACAACAGACATTGTGTCCTACTTTTTTGAGTCTCTTAGTGCAGTATTTTGTAATCATTTACCCTTGGGGACAGTTGCGATGTTGGTGATGCAGGAAGCAGATGGAATCAGTTGATATAAGACTTGAGAGATGGTATAGAATTCATAATCCAATTGAACCTCAAGTCTAGTTCAGACGAATCCCAAGTCTAGCATGAATCAGTGACTTGCAAATTTATTCTTGTTTAGTCACCGAATTACAATGTTTGATTTACCATAATTGTGAAAATAAATGCTTTAGAAGAAAAATACAATAGCTTGATTGGTTGGCCGGTGGCCCCCTTTCCTGACCACAACCAATAGCACAATTCTTCCCCTTCAATTTTTTCATGCTACTTTACGATATCCACAGGGAAATAAAAGCACTGGTGAAAATTTTCATGGAGTTCCCAACATAGACCATACTCAACCTTTTGTACGGAAAGATATAATCACCTGGCTCATATGGCTTTGCACAAACATCGGATTTCAGGATTTTCGCTTTGATTTTGCGAAAGGGTAGGTCTACTTAATTGATGCAGCCTTTAGACAACGTACTATTAATATTATCCATTCCTGAAATTTTAAAAAAATACATCAGGTATGATGCTAAGTTTGTGAAAGAATACGTAGAGCAGTCCTTGCCAAAATTTTCAGTTGGAGAATATTGGGACAACTGCAGCTACAGCTCCATTGATCAGTTGGATTACAATCAAGGTAATTAGTTATTTGCAATTGTTTATTTCTACTCTAGCCAAGCATCATTTTTCTTTCATTTTAACCAAATAAATATAGAAAATGAAGCAGTTACTTGCTTCAGTAGATTTCTGTATCATATAATTATGAAATAGTGAATAAATGAAATGTGTGATTTGTTTTACCTTCAAGAATGGTTCAAGCATGATCTTCATTATGGGTCCAATGGAAATTAATTTAAGCCCCCTTCATCCATTTTACTTATAGAGAATGCTGACAACACCTGAGCTTTGTGTAGTGTTGTATTGGCTTGGTGTTTGGTTGGTTATTCTCATAAAGGTATGTTACTTTGTTTTTGCATGATACAGTGTTACAAAGCTATAGATGGCATGCATTTGCATGGTGGGGTTTTCTGTTCATGTTCCTTTTCAATAATTTTATTACTTGGCTGGTTTTAGAGAAGCAAAGAAAACTAAAAGAATTATTTTTTAATAATACTTTAATGGTATAAAACTATAATTATGTTGAATTTTGTTAAACTTGCTTTTCTGTTTTTGAGGATTGATAGCACAACTGTACGCCTGGAATATCGGAATGAACTTCTATTGGAACTATATTTTGAGGTTCTTCAGGTTATACATGGCATGTAATATTTTACTTTTCTAATCTGTATACAATCTGGAGACACGATCAGATGTGTTCAATGATAGCCAGCTGTAGAGAGTTCTTAATTTTGCATACATTGCACATTGCACTACGATTGGTTTTATTGAATTTAATTACTTATAAGAAGCCTTCCCTTATTTATAGGTGCAACTATTACAAAGCCAGAGGAAACTAGAATAATTAATTGTCCACAACCAAAACACTTATGCCATCTACCTCTTTGGAGATTCTTTTCCTTCGTAGCTGTTAATGATACTGCTTTTTAACCACTTTCTAATGAATGAATATATTCAAGCAGATTTATTTTTTATTGTTACTCTACTTTTAAAGGCATTTTCATTGCAAACTTACTGGCAAATACAGTTGTTTATTCTTTAAATAATTGATGTCATTTTAGGTTATTGCTTCTAGTTTATTTATTGCAAAGTATTATTAATGTGTTAAAAAATTTTCAGATAGCCACAGACAAAGGACTATAAATTGGATTGACAAAACTGGAGGGCTTTGTGCAGCATTTGATTTTACAACCAAGGGTATTCTTCAGGTATCAACTGCATTAGCTACATTTAATATGAACTTCAATTTTTCTGGTAGGCGACAATGAAAAAACTGCAAATGATTCAAGTTACTTTATTTGAAATAGGCAGCTGTAAAGGGAGAGCTATGGCGTCTAAGAGATCTTCAAGGGAAGCCACCTGGTCTGTTGGGTTGGTGGCCTTCAAGAGCCGTCACATTCATAGAGAACCATGATACTGGGTCTACTCAGGTTTATGTCTAATTCTATTCATTTCAAAAGAAGTTTCTTTATGCTTCGAAAGTTGGCATTTGGTTTTAAGAATTTTTCTTTCAAACTTGTCAATTTTATTCATTTTTCTATTTATCACTTTTTTTAGGGTCACTGGCCATTTCCTTCAGATCACATAATGGAGGTATGTTGACATTCTTATAGTCCAGTGTTCCTTGATTAGCTTTTCTTTTACCAATGTCTGAATTACTTTGAAATCTAGCGTTTTAATCGTAGAAGAATAACAATGTATTCACATGAGAGACCTACAATTATTTCAATGCCACAACATTTTCCATGTGACAGCTGATGTGCTAAACTTAAGTTGATCTGAATCCCCTATTTTCTTTCACATAATTTATGAACTGAATAACTTGGGCATATTTAACGGGGCTGTATTTAATCTCATGAACAAAATTTAATCCCTGCCCCTGAGGCCTGGAACAAAAATTTTAGTTATCCTGCACTATCACAAACTTGTTGGCTCACCAATGGCTTCTTCTAACATTTTTCTTGTTTCACGATGTACTTGTATAGTTAACATTACAAAATAATTCTTTGAATTTATAATGTTGCTTTATCAAATAATTTGTGCAAAGTAACAACTCTCTTTCTTTTCAAATCCCCATCACCTCTATCTTCTGACAGAAACTTAGTTCCAATGTCATTAAATTGTAATCCAGTTGGCAATATCGTGATCCTTCATGGAGAGGGAAAAGATTCAATCCTTTGAAAAATTTAGGTTGCATGTAATAATATTTTTTCTAAATGTTTTAGTTTTAGATGTTAGGTTTAAGAAAATTGATTCGTGCCGAAGGCTCAAAATGGATGTTGTTGTTTACCCCGAAGCACGCTTCTTCCTGTGGATGGCCTTTTGTGCGATAGCATTTTATGCTATGGTGGCATAAAGGATGAATTTTTTGTTCATAAGTTGATGGCATTACTAGCAGTTGATGCCATATATTTAGACATGAATTACAAAAGATATTATAATTTTAGAAATCTATGTTTATTTTAAAAAATATTTAGTTTAAATTTAAAAAATCAGGTTAATTTCGAATAATTTGTCAAAAAACATACAATGGCACAACGATCTTCTAGAGTAGTAATTTATACCATGATATTGATTTGAGTGAAAAACGTTAGCATTCATCTTGGTGAACAACCTTGTTTTCCTCAGTATCATCTTTAAGCTCCCCTCTTCAAGCTCTTAAATTGCCTTATGCATGTGATAAACCAAAAAATCACAAGGCAAGGTATGTGAAAACTACATGTTCATGTTTATTTTCATCAAACACCCTCAATGGGTTTATAAGACTAAAGCCTTCTCGGCAAAATAGGAAATTGGCAAAACTTCTTGTTTGGTGTATTCTTCGGATGAATAAACTTTAGCACATCTCAGCATACACTGTACGCACTACTTCATAGCAAAGGCGCTTCACTGGGTCTTTCAAAGACTGCCATCTTGAAATTTTTTTCTTCCAACTCCATACATCTTCTTTATTGTGTTTGGGCAGCCAACATTCCTCACTTTGGATGAATTTGACCATGACTAGAAGCTAGAGAAAAGATGACAACTTCGTAGCAAGTTTGACTTTGAACTCTGATTCAGAGCTCAAGCCTTCCTTCAGCGGTAAGTTAGCTATGTCGTTGCTGCACCCAAAGATCTCTAAAAACATTTTCTAAAGTAGTTGACCTAATCTCTTAATGACTCCTGCTCTTAGTATTTACATTTTAAATGATTCTTGGTCTACTCTTTTGTGTTTCTTGGCTCTAGAAAAGCAAGAGATAATATAATTCTTCAGTTGCAATTGGAAATGCATAAAGCCAAGGGTAACCCCTAAGAACCATTCCTAGAGACATGAATGGCCTGCAGTCGATCCCCTCCTCAGATCTCGAAACATGATAGACATTAAGGATGTGCGGAAAGCTAGCAGCATGATCTTTTGGGTAACAGCCCCTTGAAAATGGGGAGGCGAGACAAATGATCAGATGACGACATATGATCAATGAGTTCTTTGCTGTGGGAAACTTCATAATCTCCTTGGTCATGCTCTTCTTTATAGATTTAGGTTTGCATGACATACTGAGCTTTTTCTCACTGATGCCTCCAATCATTAAGGGGAGAAATCTTCATGATCCTATGCATGATTTCTTCTACACCTTGAATTGGAATAAGTGATTTCTGCTCCCTTCTTTGAAGAGGGTAGGTTGTTGAAGGGGAACTAGATGAAAGGTGAAGATTGGTATCATTGAAGAGGATGGGTGACTCGATGATCGAGAAAGAGCCATTCCTTGTCAAGGACGCAAGCATAAGGTGAAAAGTTGGTAGTAGAGGATGGTGAGTTGGTGATTGGAAATATAGAAGCTCATGTAAGGTTGAAGCCATTGTGGTTGATAGGTTATTGTGTGTGGTAACACACTTTTGGTGACATGGTTGCATTGGGTGAACTTCATGGGGCCAATTGGATCTAAAGAGGGATCAATAAGAACTAAAGAGAGGAAAAATTGTCTTTTGCTCACACAGTTTTCATGGGAGTCACTTATTGTGGGGCTACCCTTTTAATAGTTACTATTTTGAGCTAGTCTTTGCCAAGAATGAAGGCATTTTTATCTCATTGAGAGCATCAAAATATTTATACAAAAATTTAACAAGAGGATTGCCATTTAATAAAGTGTAGATACAAGAAATGGATGTGAGAGATAGGGAAAAGAATGAGATACAAGGTTTTATTGTAGTAACACTTTTAAATTTGGAAAAAATACAAAGCTCCCTTAACTTTCATTATCTTCTTCTTTTATTTGTATAATTGGTGTGGGTTATAGCTTTTATCACTTTTTCTCTTTTGATTAAAGATCATATTTATATTAAGAATTATTCTTTTATTGAAAACATAACATGATCAGGCAAGTTATTATGTCGTAATTGTGGATTTATTCAAGTTGGTAGGTAGTATGGCTTCTTGCTATAAGAGTGTCACTTGGCTTCTTGAGAGGGCACCTTTCATCATTGAGGACAGACAAATTATACCCTCAATATATGGATGCCACAGTTTTTAGGTACTTGTCTACAATTAAAGCATACATTATCGAGTCAAATCTAAGTTCAAGTGTACATAACAACTTAATTGTAAGCATGATTCTCATAACATAAAAGGATATGTTTTTCCTAATTTTGTGCCTTACAAGTGGTGGAAGGAATATTAAGTGTTCAAGTATAGGTTGGTTATAGCCATTTAGTTTTCGTCATTCTTGATGCACGTAAGTATATATCAATAATTGTTTGTTAGAAGAACATTTAAACGTGATTAGGTCCTTATCTTAGGAAAGGAGCATGATAGAACCCAACTTCTAAGAGAGTTCCTTTGCATTGTAATTCTACTTTTTCCCTCTTGTGTGGTGCAGAAACCAGGTTCCCTCAGCATTGTATATAATACATAGCTCCTTGAGAACATCTCCTTGTTCTTCTAACATCTATTGATGAATCAAATCCTTTCTTTAACACAATTGTTAGCCAACCTTTTACAAAGACTATTGTGAATGAATTTTGCATGCATGCTAAAAGTCTATTATAGTAAAAAAAAATGTAGAACATTCTTATCATTTGTGTAGATCACAAATGATCTTAGTTATGTAGCAAATTCAATTGTCCTAATTTGTTCCAGCTATTTAGTTGTCCAAAGTTACTTTGTACCATTTGCTGGTAAATTGAATTTAATGTGCATATGGGCTTTAATGGAATTTCTCTCATACAATTATTCACCATTTTAGCCAACATGTCAAAAATGCAACAAATTTGATAGAAATGTGGGTATTATTGGAATGCTCTTTCACACTTATATTCACTCTTTTTGCCATTCTGATGAGAGTTGAGACATGATTAAAATATAATTATTTGTTGACACGTTTATAATAATAAGTCAATTAAATTCGATTGTTTGGTGAAAATTTATCTAACATATTACTCTGAATAACCATGATAAATACGTTAAATATAATATTTTAGCTAATTATTTTCTTAATTGAAGGTGTTGAATCCTATGAGTCTAATAGGCAATTTTTTTGTATCGATGATATTAAATCTTTTCATTGTTTGTATGCTAATCTAATTTGTCTAGTTAACATGTTTTACAGGTTATATTCAAGATAGATATATTTGCTTCACTGCATTCAAATCGCAGTGGCCTGCGTTGTAACATTAAGTTCTTCTAAATATTGCAGGGATACGCATATTTACTGACGCATCCAGGAATGCCGATGGTTTTTTACGACCATTTCTACGACTGGGGGAGCCACATCCATGATCAAATTGTCAAGCTGGTGCTTCAACAAACCATGCTTTCAAGTCTTCCCATTTGTTTCTTTTTTGCTAAGACGACGTGAATCTCCTTGCAGATTGATGTCAGAAGACGACAGGATATCCACAGCCGCTCCCCGATCCGAATCCTCGAGGCGAAGTCGGACCTCTACGCTGCAGTCATCGAGGAGAAGGTGTGCATGAAGATTGGCGATGGGTCTTGGTGCCCAGCCGCCGGCGACTGGAAACTTGCTACTTCCGGCCATCGATACGCGGTATGGTGCAAGTAGAAGATTTGGACCAGGCTTCTGTGCAGGTTGTGAACTTGATTTTTTTTTTTTTTTTTTTTTGAAGGGGAATGAAAACAAAATTGAGATGTTTTTTAAGTACGTTTCTAATGTTTTGAATTCGAAAAAAAGAAAATTAAACAAAAAAGCCAACGATACGGGCGAGTTTAATTAAATATAAAAATTTTAATTCGAGAAAAAAAAAATGTAAAACGGCCATTTCTAATGCCTACTTGAGATCGGGCTTCCAAGCGTCGACAAGCTTCAGCATAGCGTCTGCAGATTCCTGGGCGAAATGCTTCTGCCGGAGTCGCACATAAGGGTAGCTGACGGCCGAGAGGACGTGCGCAGGCTTCGAGAAGGAAAAGATTTCGTACCAGACCCGATCGCTGTCGTCCCATTCGATCGAGAACCTCTCTTCTCCAGCCTATTCGATCACATGCAAAGGTAGATACAAGTTGAAGAAGGAGAAGAATCTAGAGATTACAAGCAAGACATGGAGATCAGGCTCCGGCTAGGCCGGGAAAACCTACCAGGAGATGGCCTTGGAGCGTACCGCTACCGAAGCCGAAGGAAGCCTTCAGGCCAGCCGCCGGGCGACGACGGGTGGAAACATCGTTGACGTAGGCTATTTCAAGGGGAAGCATCACCCAGGGAAGCAGTTCGTGGACGCAGACGCAGAACCTCCTGCCCTTCTCAACGGGGGTTTCGGGATCCACGAAGGCCCATGGCAATTCGAAATGCCTGTCATCTCCACATGGACAACATAGCATGAAGGAGAAGAAAGCCAGAAGGGGCTAACGGGATCAATTGCTGACCTCCACTTGAGGAGAGCGGACTTGGCCAGGGTATAGGTGTTGGAGCCTCTGCCGAGAAGGACGCGAGTTCGGTTGACGAAGAAGCCGTTCTTGGAGAGCTTCTCCTGCAAGCCGCCGTCTTCCGCTTTTAGGGCCGATGCGCCGTGAAAACTGGAATCGTAATTGAAACGTCCGGCCCTCGAGGTGCAGTTCTTCTGCTGCTCCTGGGTAGGGCGTCTCCAGGTCAGGAAGAGGTCGCCCCACATTGCCGATCACTTGCCCGACGAATTGCTTTCGAGGAAGAAGGGAATTCTTTTTTCCCCAGTTGCGGAGGCGGATAGGATCGGCTCGAGATGTAAGGTATTGACCACAACGTTTACTGCTCATCGATTGTATCTTTATTTCTACAAAATATATTTAATTATATTTATGCTGAAAATTCAATTAAGTCAAATATCAGTTACTTTAATCCATTTACTTATTTTGACAGAAATAACCTGCTCTTATGACCAGGTTATTTCTGTTCAATGATTTTGCTGATTTGTTATTTATTTTTCTATCTTTTATTCTTCTTTTTTTTATTACAATATTTCGTAAAATAAGTGAGAGCAATTAATATTTAAGAAAAAAAAGGTCTTTTATCATTGTGCATTGTTAAATAATTTGAGTTGATTTGAAATTTGTTTAGATTTGTAAATTATATAATTCATCTTCTTTTTGTCAGTAACATGTTCTCATAATTTACTATACTAAGAATTCAATTATTAGTTAACATGAATTTATAAAAATGAGAAATTTATAAAAAAATGTATAAATAGACAATTAAAGATTTTTAATTTATTTTGTTTTTTTGTTGGTATGAAACCTATCTCTTATATTAAGATAGTATAAAATAAAAATTGACAAAAAATGAAGAATAAAAAAATTACAATGACGAAGAAGAATGATACGTTAGAATTCGTTGATCTTCCATCTCAAAAAAACACATCAAAGTAAAATGGTTGACAATATTAAGTATATTATTGATTGAATAGTTGATAAATACAATGTTAGACTTATAATGAAATAGTTCAAATAGAAACATGATATGAACTATGATGAAATCTTTATATCAATTGTCCAATTTCATGTAGTAAAAGTAATCCTAACATTTGTAGCATACAATAGATGGAAGCTTTATTAGTTTGATGTAAAGTTTGCATTTTTTTAATGATGTGTTAGAATTATAAGTTTATATTGAACAATCTAATTGTTACAAAAAATTCAATGAGCACCAAGAGCATAAAACATGGATTGATGGATATCTTCAATAGCAAAGATTTCAAAAATGCCCATATAAGTACATCGTTTATAATAAAAGCAACTAATTATAATGTTTTGATTGTTTATTTTTATATAGATGATGTATTTTATACAAGAAGGTCTTCTAAATTATTTTAAAATTCAAAAAGGTAATGCTATATGAATTTGAAATGATAGATTGTAATGAGATGTCACATTTCTTTGGCGTGGAAGTGAAGTAAAAGTACAAAAGAATTTAGTTTTCTCAAAAAAAAAATATTATAGAAATTTTAAAGTGTTACGAAATTGGATCAAATCAAAACAAATCAAAGTAAATGATACATAGATTTATGTGAAAAACCCAAATAAAAAAAAAATCACGTGAGAGCACGAGCAAAAAAAATTCACTATAATTGATAGCTATAAGAAAGTTTAGAAGAATGAAGAAAATTGTATTAAAACCGTTTCCACGAATGAACACGAGACAACAAAATTACAAATACACCCTAACACAAATAAATACAAGGCAACGTCAACATTAAAAAATTTAGAATCGAAAAATGCAAACCAACGACTACGCCAATTGAGACGACGTTGAAGAGGAGCAAAAACAAGGAGATAAAAACATTGATCCTACCGAGTTCAAGACCCTTGTTGGAAGCCTTCACTATTTACCATCGTAAGATTGAACATTCTATATGTCGTCGGCATCACTAGTCGATATATGTAGAATTCGAATGAAACACATTGGATTGCAGCAAAAGAGATTTTGAGGTACATCAAAGGGACACTTTATTATGAATTGTATTTTATTAGAAAAAGTGGAACAGGATTATGTATTATTTAAATAACAATTAGAGAGGAGATATGATTGAAAAAAGAGTTTGACTAGATATTGTTTTTTTTAAGATCATTTGCATTAATATAGAGATTCACAAAACAAGATGTCATTACTCTCTAAATCTATGAAGTTGAATACATAATAATCTCATCTAATTTATACAAATCAATTTAGTTATGTAATTTACTGAATGAGTTATTACATCATTAATACAAAGAACCAATTATAATTTTCATTGACAAAATATCAATAATCAAATTTGCGAAGAATCTAGTTCAATATGGGGGGAGCAAACATAATGATATGAACTATTGTTTTTTTCGAGATCATGTAGATGAGGGGACTATATGACAAGAACATAGCAAAATTGATAAACAAGTGATAGATATATTTACCCAATCACTTGCAATGAAAATGTTTAAAAAGTTACAAGACCAACTTAGCATGAAGATCTTCCAAGTTTGAGGGATATAAGCATTAGTATCAAACTTGAAGAATGTGTGAACCTGTTTACGATTTGAGTCTACAAATAGGCTATGCAATCAAGAACATTTCAATTAATTAACTGGAGCCTTCTCCAAATCAGTGGTGAGCAACAATGCTGGGAGATGAAGATTGATGAAAACAGCCATTGGAATGATGAATGTTGCTCGTGAGCAGAAGCACAAAATGAAGGAAGGAGAACATGTTCTTTAAATGGCTAAAGAAGAATTGATTAACGTGAGGCTAAAAATTGCTGTTGAAAAATAAGTTTGCAAGTGGCAAATTCAATACATATACTAATATTTAAATAGAAACAAACAACTAAGTAGAAACGACGAGCACAAAACGAAGCCTGCCGGCGAGACGGTCGGTATTTGATGTAATGCCATGACCTTTAATGGTTAGTATTACAAGGCTACGAATCCCCACTTCACAATCCATCCTTGATGGCGCAGCAAACGGGAGCAACTATCCACCCGAGGAGCGGCTTCTGCGCCACCAACTCCATCTTCTACAGTAAGCGAAAGCCCATCCCCCTCCCCGCAGACCCACATCCCGACGCCATCACCTTCATCTCCTCCCACAGCCACTCCGGAATAACCGCCTTCATCGACGCCTCCACCGGTCGCCGCCTCTCCTACGTCGACCTCTGGCTTTCCGTCGATGCCGTCGCCTCCACCCCTCTCCACCACCCACAGCGTCCGCAAGGGGCAGGTGGTCCTCCTCCTCTCCCCCAACTCCCTCCACGTCCCCGTCATCGCCCTCGCCGTCATCTCCCTAGGCGCCGTCATCACCACAACCAACCCCCTCAACACCCCCCTCGAGATAGCCAAGCAAGTCGCCCACGCCCAACCCGTTCTCGCCTTCACCACACCCTCCCTCCTCCCGAAACTCGCCGGCCACGCCTTCCCTGTTGTCCTACTGGAAGACCAAACCGTCCAAGATATGATTTTGAACAAACCGGGCCGGAGCCTACTCGAGACGGTGAGGCAAGACGACCCGGCGACGCTGCTCTACTCGTCGGGGACCACCGGGACGAGCAAAGGGGTGATTTCCACCCACCGCAATCTGATCGCCCTTGTGCAGATTCAGCTCGCCAGGTTCCCCGATCGCAACACCGTTGTGTGCACGGTGCCAATGTTCCACGTCTACGGTCTAGCCGGGATCGTGTTCGGGCTTCTGGCAACGGGATCGACGGTGGTGATACTCCCGCAGTTCGAAATGAGGGCGATGCTGCGGGCGGTGGTGGACTACGAGGCCAACTGCCTCGCGCTGGTACCACCGATACTGGTGGCGCTGATGGGGGCGGAGGAGCCGCCGAGGTCGCTGGGGACTTTGAGGAAGGTGTTTTCCGGAGGAGCGCCTCTGAGCAAGGAGGTGATCGAGGGGTTTCTTGAGAGGTTCCCGGAGGTGGAGATATTGCAGGGTTATGGGCTCACGGAGTCCACGGCGATGGGCGCGTCAATGAACACCACAGAGGAGGGCCTCCGGCACGGCACCGCCGGGTTGCTTGCTCCTAATACCGAGGCGAGGATCGTTGATCTGGTCACCGGAGCACCACTGCCGATTAATTGCACCGGCGAGCTCTGGATTCGCGGCCCCTACATAATGATTGGTACTTGCGTCCATAAAATTCATAATTTTGGCCTGTTAACATCAGTTTTATTTCCAAAAACAATCATCTTTTTTGCCTATAATACGTGGGATTCCCATGAAATAAGGTTACTTGAAGAATCCAGAAGCAACGCAGCTGACATTGGATTCGGAGGGGTGGTTGAAGACCGGAGACCTCTGTTACATTGACGAAGACGGCTATCTCTTTGTTGTAGACCGCATAAAAGAACTAATCAAGTACAACGGATACCAGGTAACTGGTTTAGTAATTAACTTCCATCTCTGAATCTTTTGCACCTCGCGAGCCGTGAAACAATGATTACGCCTTATCAGGTGGCTCCGGCGGAGTTGGAGGCGCTATTGCTTACACACCCGGAGATCGTTGATGCAGCCGTGATCCCGTAATGATCGTCAAGACAAAATCTTTCTGTCCTAAGCAAATCGCTTTCTTGTTCTTAAAGCTGCTTATGCAGGCTGCCGGACAAGACGGCGGGGCAGATTCCAATGGCCTACGTAGTGAGGAAAGAGGGGAGCCGGCTGTCGGAAGCGTTGGTTATGGAGTACGTGAGAGGGATGGTGGCACCGTACAAGAGGATCCGGCGGGTGGCTTTCCTGCCGGCGATCCCGAAGAACCCATCGGGAAAGATTCTAAGGAAGGATCTCGTGCTTTTCGCCACGTCCACTTCAAAGCTTTGATGAACTTGTTTCGATACTTGGGCAGCTGATAATCAACAATACTTTCTTGGAAAAGAGAAGCATTGTTGGTTACATTGTCACCCAGTCTTAGTGGATGTCTTTGTTTTCAAAATTATTATCATCAATATTTCAATTAGAATAAAGAAAGTGTCACAAAAATGTTATGACACTAATCAAATGTATAAGTAATGTTAACAAAGAAAAATCATATTTATAATTTTTAGGATAAATTATCTACTATCACATAGATTACAATTTTTTTGCTCAGACAAGTGTAACAAAATACAAGAAAACATAATCAGTGAGATAGAAATATAGTTGTTGCTCTTAAAATACTCTATTTAATGATATGTTTAATTTGAGATTCAAATTTTATTTTTCAACATAATATTCATTCTAATATATAATTTAAAATATTAACATATAAATTATAATAAAAAATTTTAAAATACTAACTTTATGTTATTAAAGTTCTCATATTTATGTTTGCATTTTTTAATTTTAATATTTATAGCATTTTATGCAAAATAAAACTTTAAGATATTATAGTATGTCTAAGTAGCTAAAATAATGTAATTAAAGAAATTAGTGTTTTAATTTTAATTTTGCATTTAAGTGCAAAAAGGTAATCAATAAGTTTATGGTAGTATCAAAGTTATAAAATTATGTTAATTTGAGCAAGATTCTCTTTAATAAGAAATTAAGGACAAAAAAAGAATAAAATTTGAATTATTGATAAAAATTAAGCAAGTGAATTTAAATAAAATATAATGTAAGTAAATGTGGTTTAATTAAACATATAATAAGGTGTCTTTTAATTATATAAGTTTGTTTTGATAATAATTAAGAAATATAGTTAATATGGTATGATACCTTCTGTATTTTAGGTCAGACCTAATGTACAAAAATCATAAGATTAAGATGTACTTACATGTTAGCAATATTTTATGTATGACTTGATATATTAATAACATGATAGTTGATATGATTAGTTAATTATAAAATATTTATGAGCTATGATCTATATATAATTTGATGATATAATATATATATATATATATATATATATATGAAATAAAATGTCATTATAAATATAGAATAATGATCATTTAAAAAATATATATCTAGTTATAATGGAAAATAAGAAAGCATAAGTTAAAGATAAAAAAATGAATAAAATGTAACACCCCAAATAAAAAAAATAAAGTGATCTTTAGGTGATGTCTCAGATAAGAGAATCATTGGAGAATGATCAACCCTTAATAGACTTCTAAGTTGAGAGGTATAATAATGAATAAGTCTCATATCAATTATTGAATAATAAATTTTGAATTTTATAACTAACCCTTGGTTAGTGAAATATTTTTTAAAATATCTTAGGTTTAAATTTTATGAGAATTCTATGATTAAACATGTTAGGAGTAGAAAAATTTTGATATGAGTGACCAAATAAGAAAAGTTACTATAGAAAGGAGAACAATTGACTAGTTCAAGATACTAACTCATTAGGAAGTTGAGATGTTATAATATAAATATTAGATTTGTACCTCTTTTAATCTAATGTAGTTTGAAGACAAACCAAGTGAAAGTTGATGTATTTATAATATTTAGAATTAAAGTGTATAGAGAGAAAAAATTTATTTAAATTACAAATTATATCATAAATATAAAGAAATAGAGAATGAATAGAGTTGAATATGAGCTAAATTTTCTATATTAGAGAGATATTTATAAGAAATGTTATATCTCATTTAATTTGACATTGTATTTAATATAATGGTATTGAGATTTTGTTTTATTCTTCAATTTTATCATTATCCTCTTTTGATGATTGGTTTTGTATTCTAAATTTTAGAAAAACTTTAATTTTAATTTGACTTTATTACATGTATTATTAAGAAGAAAAAATATGCGAGAAATGATCCCTAGGATTCTTAATAAAAATTTGGATACATAAAATTATATAATTATTATTACATTGAGTCTACTTTATATCACATCATATGACCGCACAACTCCTAAATCATTTATTTGTCAATTAAGATTTTTTTTGCATGTATTAAGCTCTGACGTAGTAGTATAAACATGGACTAGACATTACTTAGTATAAACTATAAAAAAAAATTAACCATGTTATAGTTTTTTATTATTTATCCATTTTCATCTATGATCAATTGATTAATTTAATTTCTAAAAATACAATAAGTGAATCAACAACTAAAATTAAGACTAACATATCTTTATCTTATACAAAACAATAATTTTATCTTATACAAATGTAATTAACTTTTGTTTTATTTAAGTACAACATCTTCTACACGTTCCTTATTAGTAAAATTTGCTTCACTTTTTAAATGTCAAGAACATAAATATTAAGGCGAAAAGGTTATATTTTGTCAAATATTTACATTAACGTTGAAAAAGATCCTATTTTTGAAATATTGAATAAATCGTGTTAGATTAATTAAATCCTCAGATAAATAAACCAGAGAACGAAAAGAGAAGAAACCGAAGGACACCATGAAGCACTCATAGAAAGAGATGTACAGAAATAAGATTTCATTTGCAGTTTCTTCTATTCAGAAGTTGAGGAGATTGGCATACAAGGGAGACCACTGGTCGAGCCACGGACTCCTCAGCTGGTTCGCGAATGGGCTCTGAACCCACTCAACCCCCGTCCGGTTAGGCACCTGAAGCGCCGGCAGGTTCGGCCGCCCTGCTTGACTCTCCACTGGAATTGTCTCCCTCGGCTGCGCCGACGGTCCTTGGAGAATCGACACCGCCGCAACAGTTGACCTCTCCGCTACCTCGAACTCCTCCTTCGTCTCATGATCACAGCCAAACATCTGAAAGCTTTCCCGGTCGGAAGAAGTCGCCGATACCGCTGCTTCCTTCTCTGCTCTGCTTTGCTCCTGCATTGCCGCTCTCTGCTCCAACTCCTTCAGTGACGTCGCCTTCCTATAGACCCTACAAAGCACTATGTCTGCCTGTTGCAATGCGCATATGACGAAAGCAACCGTTTTTTTGTGAGTCGAACGCGAGCAAAGGTAGTTAGAAATGGAAGAAGACGATAGCCGGATCGTACCGTGGGAGGATGGGAGGAGGACTGGGCGGTGAGGTTGGGGAGGCGATACTCGTTCATGATCCAATCGGTCTTGGTGCCTCGGGGAGCGCGGCCTCGATAGTAGACAAGGGTCTTTTTCAGTCCGATAAGGCGGCGGGGATTGGCTGCGCTGCGGATGGGCCGATCGGAGCCGGTTGCCTTCCAGAACCCGCGGTCCGTGGTGCGGTTCGGCCTACCACCGTTGGCCTGCCGCCGGTCTCTCGGCACGAAAAAGTACCATTCCCTCTCCCCCATCCTGGCCAGGGCTGCGCAAGGCATGCGTCTCGTGGTCAAGCCATGGAAAGATGGAAAGCAGTGCAGGGAGCGAGGTGGGTGATGAAGAAGAAGGATTACCTGGGAGGTCCCACGGATCGTAGAGGTAAAGATTGACTGTTGCTATGATGTCAAAGTTGAGTTTTTTTCCGGCGGCTGCCCGCCGGAGGTAGAATTCGAGCAACTCCTCCTCCGTCGGGTGGAATCGGAAACCCGGAAGGTCCATCTCCGATGCTGTCCTATCCATGTGTTTCTTCTTCCTTTGGAAGAAGAGGAAATTCACTCTGAGAAATTTCAAAGCTTGTTTACGCTATATAGGAAGCCGGGGAAGACGAAGTGCCATAGCGAAGTGAAACTCTGCTTATGACCATATGGCGAATGCAAATAGAGAAGGCCGGTGGTGTTGTCCCGTCGCTCGTTGACTATAATGGTGCAACCCAAGGACGCCGATGAGGAAGCAGTCAATTAAGTAATGTAATTAAATGTGGATTAACATTTGTCTCCAAGCTATAAAAAATTTTTAATGTAGCAAACATTCAATTCTTCAAAAAACAAAACTATATCTTAATCTATTGTTTATTAAATTTTATTTTTTATATATTTTTTCCAAAAAACACTTCCTTTTAGATTTTATATATTTCTATTAATTAATAAAACAACATATTGACGCAAATCAACAACGGCGGATTGTCAAAATTCCATTGGACCATCTAAAGAAGGAAGCCACTTCACATTTGGGGCATCAGAAACGGCATTAATTGCAATTTTTTTTATTTTATTATGCAAAAGCTGATTTATTTGTTTTTTCACATAAATTATGGGATAATATCGAAATAAATCTTTTATATTATTAATTTATCAAGTAAAAGTATTATACGGCTTCATTGAGAAAAAGGATTAAATCAATGGGTTTCAAAATACTGCACAGGTTGGAAATTCGCAAACTTTTGTAACATTGGCCTTTTGAGAACATATCAAATTATATATATATATATATATATATATATATATATATATATATATATATATATATATATATATATATATATATATATATATATATATATATATCGAACTGTTATATGTAAGTGATGACTGAATGTTTACTGTTCTAACAAGAAGCAGATTCTTAGAATTTTTGTTTTTTAATCATTAAAGAAAAAAAATTTGATCAAAATAGAAAGGTTTGTTAGAATATAAATAAAAGCATAAGTCAAGATATGTCAAGTCATCACAATCTTTCAAATATTTATAAAAATATTTTTTATAATTTTTGTTATTTATTTTACAATGAAAATGAATCTGAATTCTATGAAATTTGTATTATAGAATTTTTAATAATTTGAAACCCTATATTTGACATTTATTTCTTTCCAAAAACTCATAATCGCTTCTTCTAAGAATGCATTATTTTTCAGAAAATGGTAATAATTCACACAAAAATAATATTTTAATTAATTTTTTAAAATGATAATATTATATCTCCTCCCTCTTATAAGTTCTAATCCTTCAACTATAGACATATTTAATTTAAATAAAAATTAATTAAATAAAATTCATTTGTCTAGGATTTTGTATATACACTATACTAATTACTTTTTATTTTATCAAAATATGCTTGATCAATAAAAATACTTATATTTTATAAAATTTCGTGATTTAAATGCATTGTATTTGCTATCTATAATATAAAAATATGCATCTTAATTTTTTGGAATGTTAAAAGCCTTTTGGAGATGACCTTCATAGTAATTCCAATCTGGATCGATACGATCTCAATTTGATGTCTAAAACAAGTAAAATATTAAAGAAAAGGAACATCCAAATAATTAAAAAAATCCAAAACAATATTAGACAACATCTTATTTTTTCTTCTCTTTTTCTTTTTCATTGTTTCTCTCTCTATATTAAGAAAATTAGTTCCAATTACACAAGATAACATTGAAGTTCAATTTATTTAAAACATGTGAGGTTTGTTAACAAGTCATATAAGACACTTTATAAGGATTTTTTAAGAAGATATAATAGCATACTAAAATGTTTATTTATCATTAAAGAATTTTAAAACCAATTTCAATGCATTATCTCAAGATTGAGTTGAATTAACAATGCTTTCCATCCTCTATTCTCCATAATTAGTATATGATAATGAATTACTTGGGAACTCATACATAATATCATACTCGTGCATATCTTGTTCATATAATCCATATAACTCCACTTAATGTGTGGTTTATAGTTGTTAGTATTCTAGGGTTTACTCATTGTTCGATTTCCATTTTATCATGTTTTTCAATCATAAGCACCAACGCTAACTTCATGAAAACTTCTTTTTTGCCTCAGCAACCTCGATAGTGGTTTTCTTTGAAATTATCAACTAAGTTCTTGTCAACAATTGTGATTCTCTTTTATATTGGAGTGATGATCATTGTGAAAAAAAAAATTAATTACAATATTCATGATATTTAAATAATATTGAACTTTTCATCTTGTAGTAAAGTTCTACACCACATGGCCATTTGAATATTGATAGAATAATTTGAGTTTTTAGACTATTTCTTCCTTTTTTCTACGGATTTGAACGTCTAACTTATTGGGTCATAATGCAATGTAATTGAAGCAATCATCTTAATTTCAAAATTTGCTCAATCACTTGGTATGATCAAATTAATCAAAGTAATTTTTAAAATGAAAATTAACATTAAAAATCCCTAAAATTGTGAAAGTAACATGATTTATAATTGATATAATCTATAAAACTTATTAACCTATTTTGTATAACATTAGATTTTTTTAGTTTATTGTATCATCTTGAAAGCATAGTAATTGAAATATTTGAAATGGTGAAAGCAACATTATTGTTAAATGTTTTTTGACATAATTTAAAATTTAACATGAAACAAGTCTCACTAAAATGGGATTGTAGAGAAATTTGATTTGTGATAACATTTAGTGAATATTAATAAAACATTCAAAAGAAAGACAAAAATGAACTTTATAAGAATTATAATTTGTAAAATTTTTGTGCTTCATGTTAAATAAGCCAAAATGTTATTTTATGATATTTTTAAACCAAATAATTTAGGAAATGTAGTACATTGATTTTTTGAATCTGAAAAATAATTTTAATAAATTATAAATTTTAAAATATCACAAAAGGAGATGTCATACTCTAAGAAAATCCCAAAAATTATCAAAAAACTATTTTAATATTTATAAAAATGAATTTGATATAATAACATATTTAAACAACTCTTGTTACATCATTTACTTAGAAATATTAATATTTGAAAATCATTACTCAAATTCGTATGATTACATTTGTAAGGAATGTGAGCTTAACAATTATGAGTATATACATAATCTAGATAAAAAGACGTGTGAAAGTAAGAAAGTGATGTGTATGTATAAACATGATGTGCGATTATAAATGCAAGGCACAAGTGTAAAGGTGGCAAGCACATATAAGCTTGGCAAGCATTCATTATCATAGAACCAAGTACAAAGTGAAACGATCTTGCCAGTGTACAACATAGAAGTTTACAACTTTTAAAAGGAGGGCACTCATAAATTGGCACTGACAACTAATATTAAGGGTTATAAAAGTGTGAGGTTGCCAATTTTAGAACTTTTTGAAACAAGTGTATCTTAATGAGCACTAACCTTTTTCTTCCTCTATTGAAAGGCTATTTATTATCCATGTGTTGTTCCATTATAATACAAAAACTCTAGTAACTTGTAATCTTGTTAGCATCTTAGTCGAGAGTTTTTTATTTTAAAATTTTTACTTAATGCTCGTTATGTATGTTCTCTTTTTGGTTTTTTGTATTTTGTATGTTCTTTCTATTTGAAATTGTAGTTGAATTGTTTCTTTTGTTAATGATTAGGTGATAAATGATACATTCTTTTGTGATCAAGTATAAGTAGTTTTAATGCTTCGACATTGTTATATCTCAATTGACCATCTTCGATATTACTAAGGCTTTATAGACCATCACCACAAAACAAACTGTCATCAACCATCTCCAATAATATCAAACAATATATTTCCTTCAATGGTAATAACCATCATCATTCTGTGACATAACATCATCATATCTCTTTTCACATCATCGAGTACTGAAAAGTGTTCCTCTATATCTATAACATCTAAGTTGTATATTCACTTAATAGATAAAACCAAATTTGTTTACATAACCATAATCATTTAAAACATCGTCTTGATATAATCCAAAAGAAAGGATTTCATGCTTTCTAATATATAGACAACCACTACACCACATTACAAGTTGAAACCAGCGGAGAAGTCTCTTCCAAAGGTTCTCTTGTCTAATGGATTTTATCGAACAGTATAACATTGCAAGTCTTGCAACTTCACATTTGGTACAACAAACAAGCTGTTTTAACTAAAACAACAGTTGGTTTTGCTGTTAGGGTTTTAAAAGAGATCACCCAATGCTTCTTCAATGGGGTGTTTGTTGTTTCCAGCTTTTAAACATCCCGGAAAGACGGCTTGTTGGAGAAGAAGCGAAGGATAGCCCACGCTTCAACGATGCCCCGTTTTGAACGCTGTTGTCCATCACAGCTGCACAACTCATGGCAACTTTAATATTTAGCCAACCTTTTTTGAATTATTAACTATTTTTTTGTATTTCTCTGTGCCCTGATTGTTAAGGCAGACCAGTTTTGTGGTGTGAAATCAACTTTTTGTATTAACACAAGTTATTTTCTTTCCTCTATGTTAAATACAGAATTATACAAATATATATATATATATATATATTAATTTGGGTTGATATTTTATGATGTTATTTAACTTATTTTATTTATAATAAATTTTTAATCTTATGAAATAGACTTGTTATAAGGATAGGTTTTATGACTTCTTCAAAAAGTTGAGAATGAGTAAACTTAGTTATATTTAAAGAGGTTTTTCTATGGGAAATCGAAAGGGTTTAAGATTTTGCATTATAGGGAGGTGATCATTTAACATTAAAGGTTAGACTTTGTTATATTGAAAAAGGAATCGATGACGATTAATGGGCAAGAGCATAAATACATTCCAATTTTCTATCTATCAATCCTCATAAAATAATAAAAAAAAGAATATCTCGTTTTATTATTTTGTTTTGAAGTTTCAATACATGTAATTAGAATTTAATAAGTTATTTTTTATCATAATATCATCTAAGAGATTATATTCCAACTGTTAGTGACCAATTTGCATCTCAAACATTTGTTTATATTTATAATTATTTTATTTTTATTTTATCTTTTTCAAAAGATCAAAAATAAGTTTGCCTTCAAACAACTATTTTATTTTCAATATAATAATCCAATCTCATTTGGTCTAAATCCCTAATCTCAAATAGAAAAAGGGCATACCCAGCTTAGACATTTCAATATCTTTTTGTGTTTCTTAATTATTTTCAACAATGGTTTTCTATGAAAATTTGTCACACATATCAACACTTTTTAATAACACAACAATTTGATCTTAAATGGAGCAAAGCCATTATATCTTTTTATTTTCACTAAGACCAAATTTATCATTTGTTAAGAGTAACAACATAAAGCTCAATTAGGATCAATAGATTAATGGAATCTATCAAATCAAAAGAAGACACAAGAATAAAAGCTAATATAAGCATATCAATACTATAACTTATTAAATATTCAAGTTAAATTATTTTTAAGAGTATATTAACCAATTTTCTTATTAAAAAGAATCTCGTCACATTTGAATCTCTTCTATCTTAATGAGAGCCAATTAACTAGCAATATGTGCATCTTCGACTCTGTCATAATCATTGGTTGTAGAATAATCGTTTTGGCTCTATAACCCCATATAAGCACTACAAGCCCATTCATTTTATCAAAGCATCACAAAGTAGCTTTGTCATATGCAATAATTCTATCATGTTGTCCACTTGATCCAAATTGAAACACCTATTTGTAATAATAGTTGTTCTAAAGTTATATTATGATAAGTTAACTTGGGGATCAACACAAAGAGATGACCATTGAATAGCTAAAAATTTTAAATTAATAAATATCACTTCTTATATCAAGTCTAGCTTAACCTTTTATGATATTACTCTTTCAACATCATTTTAAAATTTAATAATAAAAAGTGATTCTATAAAGATATACTTATATCTATATTTGACTCATTAGACATGTTATTGAGTGTATTTTGAGAATAAGATAAGAAATAAATTTTGATAGACATAGTCAACAAGTTGCATTAGATAGGTGAAGATATCAGGCAACATAATTTTTTAAATGATTCAATAAAAAAAATTAAGTTAATCTTGTTGAAATATAAAACAATTTTATATCAACTATTGTAAATATTTCATCTTTTAAAGTGATTTATTTAGCAAACTTCTTTTAAGATGAAAGCTTTAACAATGGTTGATTATATCAAACATTATGAAAGATTAATTAAATATTTTACAATTGTTGACCATATAAACTCTAACATTTAGTTTTATTATAGCAATTAGTCTATTTAATCTTTCTGAAAGCCTTCTATGATTTTATTTGGTCTTACTATAATGGCCCCCATCTTTAGGTTTCACCAAATCTTTATATTTGAGTTTTGAAACTTGTATCGCATGTCTCTCTTGCACCCTTATTGTAAATCCTCATTACAACTCTCTTTGTTTCTCTTATCATTGCATCTAGTATCCTAGAGCTTCTTATTTTTATCAATAAATCTCTTTTTTTTCTCATCCCAAGAATTTTATCAATGATGTTATACCCAGTAAAAATTTTTATGTTAATCTTTAATAAATTAATTTTTGGCTTGGATGATTTCAGATCGACAGTAGGATGAGCCAGGAGCTCAATTGGAGGCCATTGGAATTTCTGAAAATTCTAGGGATTTTTCGGAGCACCGAGGTGAATTTTAAGAAATTTTCCCTGTTTAATTAGATTTATTGGATTTTTAGAAATTCGAAAATCCATTTAAATTAAACCGGAAATTGGTTTTTACCGCGCGTGAACCGGACCGGAACGTTTCAGCGGAGGCGGAGGCGGTTCGCCGAGTGAGTTTGCACGTGCGTTCTGATAAGCGGATCGGACGGTCGTGATCGACGGTTGGGATTGAACCGGCTGATCGGGTGCTTACCGTGTCAATAGCGTGTCGACAGCGCGTATCGGGTGCTTACCGTGTCGAAAGCGTGTCAACGGTGCGTAACGGGTTTTCACCGTGTCGGCCAGGAATATAAAACCCTCGCGAACGATTAGGGTTTCGTTCGACCGACCGATAGAGAGGAATTTTCCGGCGTACGGCGCGTGATTCCGGCGGCCTGGCAAGGGGCTTTTTGTGTCTGGAGATTCACGGGACCGAGGAGAGTCGATTGATACCGGATTCGTTCGGTGAGGAGCTGTGGCGAGCTGCGGACGAGGATCACCGTCGCCGGCGACTTTGAGGTAGGAAATTCAGATTTAAATCAGTTAATTAGCAAGTTAAAAATATGGATTATTTTGCAAATTACTACCTGAGCATGCGAATATGGGTTTTTTGGAATTGATTAATGCAATTATTGATTTTAGCATGTTTAGGGTTTTCGAAAAAAAAAAAAAAATTATACCGTCGAATTCGGAAATTTTACCAAGCATATGTTGAGTTGATTTTGTGCTTAATCATGTTAAGGTGGTTTGCAAATGCTGGAATCATTAATTTCATAAATTGTCAATTAGGGATCGGATGAAACTCCTTCGACGGATATTTTGATTGAATCTTAGGAATTAATGACATCTTTGGAATGTTAGGATAGTACGAACATGTTCTCCTTGTTCGCAGTTGCCGGAAATCGAGTATTGGTCGGCGATTGCGGCGGCTAGGGTTTCGCGGACGACGGGCGAAGGAAGGAGACGAATTAAGGGTTAATTAGGGATTAGTTGATTTATTAAGAGAATAATTATATTAATTATTAAGAGTATATATTAAGCGTCGGCCGAATTCGGGTTAATAACTTCGACCGGCGGGGGTTTGGTTCAGCGCGAAGGCCCGAACCGGTGGCGAGATCCGGTTCAGGGGATTCGGCGCGGTTCAGTGAGAAGCGGTTCTCGGCTCAGCGCGAAGGCCGAACCGGCGGCGAGAACCGGGTTCACGGAAGTACGGCGCGGTAAATGGAATAACGGAATTTTTAAATTCGGTAATTATTCCGAATTTCGGAAAATGGATAAAATTGCAAAATTTGATATTTCGAATTTAGGAAAAAATTCGATAATTGAGTTTTAGGGATTATTATATTTTAGAAAATTCAAGAAAAATCAGAAAATTTGGAAATGAGAAATTTCGAAAATTCTGGAGATCCGTGGGTAAAGAAAAAAATTGCCTGAAGTGGGGAAAAATGTTATCAGTGATGACAGTACAGCTGGAAACAGTCAGACAGAGGTATGGTACATGGATGCTACCAGAACAGTCAGTAATTGACAGTTGTATTGCTTGGATGGCAATGGTATGGATTGAGTCAGTTTACTCAGTGTTGGCATATTTCACGGATTGGCATACTGGACCGGACTACTATAGACCCTATATGATGTTTTAGGGTAGTTGTGGTAGGTAACTATGCGGTTCAGACTTAGCTTCCACAGTATACATGTGGACTGGTATGCGCCTTGTTGTACCTGGACACATGTTGCCGGATCTTGGAGTTAGAGATTGGCAATGACTGTAGGGGCGTGAGCTTCTATGGAAGTTGTTGGTAGAGGACTCTTTGGGACGGTGGCTGAGTCGGTCTCTCCTGGTCCATGTGTGTAGGCCTGCGCGCCTGAGGGTGGCAGGGGTGTCTCACAGTGGCTAGCCAAGTGTGTAGGCCTGCGCGCCTTAGGGTGGCAGGGGTGTCTCACGTTGGCTAGAGATTTTGTGACTGGATCTGTCTATAGTCTCCAGGAGATTGATTGACGAGAGACGCTGCGGTGTCGGGTGCTTAGGCGCCATGCGTGTTTCGAGATGGGCGTTCCCACTGGCACGCTACCTGGAAGCCCAGAGGAGAGCTACTCTGGTGTGACTAGGGGTGACTGTGGTTGGTCGGAGTCTGGGACTGAGAGTGCCTATCCACCATACATTGTTATGCTGTATTCCTATATTTTTGCGATTATCCTTCTCGTGAGTTTTACTAGCTGTCTTTCCTACTGGGCGTAGCTCATTCCTGTATTATATATTTTCAGTGGCTCGGCAGACTTGACGCTACCAGATTAGGTGGGATAGTGGTCAGCAGGATTGTGGAGGTTATCTGACTTGTGATTGTCTGAGATATTCTGGTTAGTTGATTGTTGCTGTTGGATGTATTTAATGAGATTGTTATTCTCATATGTCATGCAATATGTGAGGGTAATTCTGACTTATGTTCTGGTTGGATAATATTGCACTTGTTGGACTTGGATCTTATTCTTGCAATGTAGTTTCCATTTACTGTCTTATCTTATTGTCTTGGAGTATGGTGTGTGGAGTGCCATATTTTATCTGAGGATATTATATATCTTTCTGTTTGATGGTGAGGTCATTACATGACTATGGAACTTAACCGTGGGGGTTCAGACTTCTATTAGATCGGTTCTCCTACCGTATGGGTTAGGAGTGTTGGGTCTAGTAGGAGTAACATTGCGCGAGTCCATCTGTTAATTCAGGAGTCATGAACCTGATTTGACGGTATACCCGGGAGATGGGATCCACATTGTTAAAGGAAAGTAGGCGTGTAATGATGTGTTATATCCTATGTTTTCGTAGGCTACTCAGGTTGGTATGGGATGATCTGAGCTGTCTATATGAAAAAAAAAAAAAAAAAAAAAAAATGTATGCCAAAAATCAGCCTAGGAAAAATGGGGTGTAACAAATGATTTATTTATATTTAATGGGGAATTGTGAGAGTTGTGCATGGCTAAGATTTTTAGGAAGAGAATATATGGACTCAAGAGGATATTAGATGTTTTGGAATTAAGGTAAAGAGCGTAAGAGGGATCAAATAAATCTTGATGGAGGATTCTTGGATGCTAGGGTTTCTATTTAAAAATGACAAATAGTACAAGTGTTCACACTTGAATGTAAGATTTGATTATAACCAATTAACTTGAATGGTATTATCTTTTATAACGAGTGAAATCATGATTGTCTTTTAGTTTTACATCAAAAATTATATAGTACTCTTATTTTATAAGATTTAAATATTTTAAATTATTTATTTTAGAATTTATTAATTAATTATCATAATGAAAAAAAAAACAAGTATATTATAGTTTTCTCTAACCTTCATATCATTTTTGTAAAATTTAAATTAATTCAAAAACTTAAAACTTTAGATATACTAATTAATTTAGTAATTTATAAAGAATGATCCATGGTACTTTTATTTATTTATTTAAAAATAATTATTATTCTAAATAATGCATTTAAATAGTTTAGGTCAAATAGATTCGTGAAATATTTTGGATTTTGTTAACCACATTTCTTATGCATTAGAGATAGATAACTTTGACTTGTTGGAGGACTCTATCTATTTATCCATTATTATCATAATTATTTTAGCATTAACCATATTTCTTGGTATTGAATCATAAATATATTTAATATATATAAGTTTGTCATTGGTACGTTAAAATCTTAATTAAACAAAAACATTAAAACTCTTTAACTAAGAATATATTAAGTTCAAAATTCATTAGCTAAAGTTTGGATATGAACTAGTCTCAAATTTTTACTTAGGAATAACAACAAAATTTAGATTCTTAAGCTACGATCACTTAAGATGTTTGAACAAAGAAAAGATTAAGACATGATGAAGATTCGATTATGAATTTTAAATGCATAATATATCAAATGAAAATTGTTTATAAAGTATTGTATTTTTTTAAGGATGTAATGAAAATCTCTTTTCTTTTTGAATTAATGTCATTACAAAGACATGAATGTCTATTTTATGAAATGCTTATGTGATGAATGCTCCTTATTTAATGCCATGTATTTTTATATGTTTACCTAATTATATACAATGAGAAAATATTTAAAATTAACAAAATTATGTGATTATAATAAATAACAATATGTTAACATGGTATGTCTATAACTTAATATATGTGACTAATATCAAAAAACTATAATACATATGATATATCACTATATGAAATGATAAACTTTATGTGATTAATGTAACACTTTAATATACATATTTTTTATATTTCATTATTTTTTATAGGTAATGTAAAAGGAGAAATGTCATATTATTTTTTATAATATATAATTATTTTAAATAAGTAATCATAAGTGTGCTTATTTTGTCACTCAATAAATATGTAATAAGTATCAGTAAGTTGTAACTACTAATTTTAAAAAATTAGTATAGCTTAATGTCACGAAGTTCACAACTACGTGACAAATGTTATGTTGCTAGTTATTATAGAACTTATGAATTTAATGATGACCACTCCTTAAGTCAAACTAAAGAAGCTGTAACGCTTATGTTATAAGTTGTTTTGTTATGATCTTATAGAAATTTGATATAAAAACATTCTTCCATGTCATATTTGATACAATAATATATAATTTAATATTGTAAAGCTATAACAAGAAAAATCAACATAATACGATAATGACATATAAAGTGTTGCATTTTAGGATATTGGTTATTTAATGTCAAAGATAGTTAGGATTTTTTAAATCACCAACTACAAACAAGTAAAATTAATATATATTTTAAAATACTCATAATATACATGTGGCCTAATTAGTTTCTAATACTTTACATTAAAGATCATGGCTTAAAGAAATTGTGTGATTTATATTTTCACCTTTTTAATGTATGTGATAGATAATTGATTCAATATTATATGATAATCTCTTTATTTTTAGGTAATTAAGAATTTTATCTCTTTAAGGATAAGATAAGCAAGAAGTTTTAATACTTCTACATCAAACATAACATGATTATACTATATCTAGGTATAACATAATTATTAAGAAGTAATGTGTTCATAATAATCATACTTAAGACTATATTAATATGATTTTATGTGTTATGACTTAATTGGTCATCATATAATTCTTGATCATGTCAATTTTAATAATCTCAATAACATAATACATTATCATACATATCATTTCTTATACATATACCTCCAAACTCATACATGAACTTATTGCATGTACCTTTTTTTTAAACACATGTAAAACCAACACTTGTATTCTTCTATGTTCTTGATGCATTCCCTAGATACCTTAAGAGACTTAGTATAACTATACTTTTCATTTACACAAATTAAATATTCATAAGTATAAATTAGATTAAATTTAGTTTTACATTATATATTGAGAATATCAATATATTAAGAAAAGAATTGGGCAAATGTTTGTTACACCAAGGTCGACAAGGGCGATGGAAGTAGTTTGGTGCAACAAGGCCTATAAAAGTGACTTAAGCCAATTTAGTATGACAAGGTCTATTTGACATGATTCAATGTTATGTAATAGAGCGTCAAGAGCAATAAAGAAAGGCACTGTACTGTAGCATGACCAGTAGGGCTACAGAACAAGTATGGTGGAGCCTTATCGTCGTTCTCATCGTACAACGCTACTAACCGCACGATATTATAATGCAAACACCATGTGTATCACGCAAGAAACTTGCCAACATAATGATCACCATGTAAGACTCATACGAAAGCTTATTTCGTGCAGATTTTGTACAGAAAACAATGGTTGAAGTTTCCCTACCTCGAAAGTAAGCACGAACCAACCTCGCTCATTCACCCCAAGCCTCGCAGGACGAGCAACGGAGCTTCGATTTCAGAAATGAAACGCAGAATAGAAACGTTTATCTTCGGCTAAGAGAGGTAAACTTCACACTATACCAAGCTCAAGCATCAAACGTAATCCACATCGCCTTCAGAAGAAGGTTTAAGATCCAAATTCGAGCGAGAGACGCCTTCACCGATCTCCATGGGAGGCGGCAAGTTGAGGTCGAGCAGATAACTCCTCGGCGAAGGAGAAGAGCTGCAATGGAACCCATAACGCTCATCACGCGTCTCCCAATGGCATCTCAGTCGTCCCTTGCATCCACCCAGCATCGCAATTTCCGCCCACCTTCTCTCCGCCTTTCCTCCTCCCTCGGAGCTGAAGGGAAAAGAAGACGACGGTTCGGAGGTGGGGTTCGCGCTTTCGGCGAGGAGGAGGAGGCTACCGGCGACCTGGCGCTCCTCGTCGGTGAATTGGGTTTCCCGGAAATGCGGCGGCGGCTTGATGCCGCGCCACCGCCGCTCAGGGTGGCACCGCATGTGGCCGAAAAGGGCTTTGCAAGACGAGAAACGCTTCCCGCATTCAGTGCATGCTGGAGTTGCCACGGGCCATCCCGCATCCGGTTTTCCCCGCGATCGGGGCTTCACCTGCCGAGGCTTGAGGAACTCGCCGGCGAGCCCGATGACGGGGGCCGCAAGAGGAGGAGGATTGGAAGATTTCATGGCGGCCAGGTTCCGATCGGGGATTCTGATGTCGGGAGATTGGAAAGAGAGCGTCAAAGCAGAGGGGAACCGCTGCGCTGCTCTGCTCTGTTCGGCTTGTTGCAGTTCGAGCGGTTGCTCTGCGGCGCTGGGGTTTGGGCCAAGCGGCTTTTTGCGGAAGGCCCGCTTGCTTTGAGATTGGCGCGGAATAACCGGGATCGCGACGTTTCGTTGGGGGATTTGATTTCGATCCTTCTTTCCAAATATAATTCGTGTGAAATATCGGCGAATATGGATCAGAAAGGAAAATACGGAAAACTCTTTGGATGTGTTGTTTATTATTTAAATCTACTTTACCGAGGAAAATAATCAGACGAGGCGGTTTCGTTTAAAGCAAATCTTGCGTCATTTTTAGCAAAGGAAAAAAATCGAACGGTTGCGAAAGCAAAGAACAGTGAAGTGTGCATCGTGAATTCCGCAGCTTGGTGACGCTTAGGGTGTTAACCTGTGCCTTGGCCTATCGTAGACCAGCTGCAGAGTGTGGGGGATGGCGGAAAAGACTTATTAACTCGATGGATTGCCTCGCGGCGGCGGCGTGGTCTGTAGCGCGTCAGGTTTGCGTCACCTCGGTTGCACATAACCTGTTCGATGAATTGCCTAAGAGAACTTGGGAGACATGGAACAAATAGCAGTCAGCCCCAAACAACACTGAAGTCACTCCATTCCTTCCACGGATAGTACGCAACCTCGATTTATCAATCGCGGTGAACACTTCGCCAAATATCGATTTCAAAACACTCTTAAGATTCACCTTTGATCCCCAAGTTCTAAAGAGGATATCACATTGAAATATAAAATCTCCATGGTGATCAATTACCATCGATACTCTAATCTTAACGTCTTATCTTGAGAATTCGACATCATTGTTACAATCTAATAAGCATTTGATGTCATGAAATGCAAAACCTTTATCAATATTTTAAACACATCTCTTGAATGGTCTTATAGGCTTTTGTGGGTCATGTCCATTACTTCATCAATCTTTAAAAGGAATTATTGTTGAACCTTGCAAATCAAGGAGAATTGGGAACTTCTTTTTAAAGTATTTGTTGTGGTTTAGTGATAATATTCTTAAAGTTTTTTAAGAATATCACACACTCATCATGGCAACTTTAATGCAACTTTAATGCAGGGTTGTCATCCTTAGGTCTCAACAAATCGTTGTTGAGGTGCATTTTGGAGATAAAAATGATTAAATTCTCAAGAGGGAGCATGGGTATATCAATTTTGAAGAGGAATATGTACATAATGTACTTAAATCAAAGAGGGAAGCTAAAAACAAATAGAAAAATAAGCTCTTAAGATAAAACTCGAGAAAAAACTTGATATTTGAACCAAGGAGACAACCATTTTTAAAACTTCTATATTGACCATAGAAAATGATTGGTTCACTTATTTAACTTGATCAAGGATTGAGGTTATAACTATTATAAACAAAACTATTATTTAAAACTCCATCTAACTATTTATATATATATATATATATATATATATATATATATATATATATATATATATATATATATATATATATATATATATATATATATATATTTTTTTTTTTTTTTTTTTTTTTTTTTTTTTTTGAAATCATAACATAGATGAGGATGATAACAAAACTTGTACTTAAACTTAAGATGACAATAACATCTTAAAGAAATTATTTTTATTTTTAAATTCTATTTTTAATATATTTTTATCTAAATGTTATATTTTTCTTGTATATATTATATATTCCAATCATGTAATTAACATCTTCTTTTATACATGACACAATAGTCAAATGTGATATGCATCATTCCTAGTTTAATAACTATACTAAATATTCATAATGAATAAAAGAAAAATGCATGTAAAAATATTTCAATGTCTTTTGATTTCTATCCTCTTAATTGTTGTAATGATTCTCTTAAACAATTTAAATAATTACTTTTACATCTTTTTAAAAAAATTAATAACTTATATCTAAAATTTCAAAAATTATAAATTCAACTCCATTAAATTTTTCTTAAGAGTTATTTCTAATGATTTCTCAAAACATATTTTTAATTTTGTTTGAATTATAACACATATTCAAAAATATATTAGTTTATTAATATTTTAATCTATAATCGCAATATCTTAGAAAAATAATTTTGTTATATAAAAATATAGATAATTATAATCTCATTGACTTACTCTTATGATTATGATAGAACTTTAAGCCATTACAACTGCTCATGTATGATGCAACTTTCATTGATTATAATTAGTCTTTTGTCTACATCCATTATCATATTATCATTAAATGATCTATCTTGAATAAAAAAAAATAATTCTTTTTTAGTCAAGACCATATTCTATTTAAAAAAAAAAAACTCATGATTATTAAGTCTATGCAACCAAATATCTTAAATAAAGAAGCAATAAACTAGTTTATTACATATAAAACTTTACCATCTTGTCTTAAATTAAGAAACAATCTAATAATTAGTCATAAAATACATACTCTATAAGATGAGGATGAATGTCATCGGAACCATGTGTGTGGAGCTTGATTAAGTTTATAAATGGCATCCAAACTAAATAAAGATGATGAAAAAAGTATTTATTGAGAAAATCATTTAACACTACAATTGTCTACCTATATTTGCCAAAAAATGATTGATTGTAAACAAAAGAATGCTTTGAATTATAGACTATGTCCATAAGCAAGCCCAACTTATTCAAAATGAACTTGTAGTGATTTACAAAATAAAAAATTCATTGTCTTTGATAAAAAGCTTATTTTGAACTGACCATAAAAGTCTATGTTTCATTTCCAATCAAAGCACCATTTCTTCACATGTGGGCTCAATTTCAATAAATATATATGTATATGTATAACTGTTAAAAGAATGGTTAGTAAAGAATGAGGATGAGACTCGTGCAAAACTCGGCAACATTAAATACTAAAGTTGGAGATGTATCACAGAGACCTTTTTGCAACAATTCAAGAACAAATAAAGTTGTTTGAGAGAGACGATAGCAGAGTAATTGATGGGTTCTTTTAAAGGACGTATGTGACATGTTTGCATTTGTGTTGAACCAAGAACTTGAATTGCAGACTATTGAACAAGAAGAACAAACCAAGAAGCATGTCACTTCCAGTTGTTCCATGCTCATTTTATTGAATCAAAATGAACTACTAGGAAAGAATCATGCACATCCTTGTGATGATATAGTCCTTCATGATTATGACCAATGAGTAAAATGCAACATGGATAATAGCAAGATCAAGGAACCAATGAGTAATATGTTCTGTGCTCATGTGAAATTATGGGGATGGGATCTCTATGAAACAATGGAGTCTCTGGAGGCTTTGAATACCAAGCTGATTTGGTAGGAAAATTTCACCAACTTGCCCAAAGATCTCTAGGCTATGATTAATTTGATTTGGGTTTCAAATATCATATTGTAGAGACTGAATCAGTGAGTTTCGAGACATTAAATTGTAAGAACCTTTTGAGCTTTCATGATGTGAAATTTTATCGTAATAGAACTTTGTTGGGTAGGTTCAATGATGAAGAACAGAGGTAATTTAATAGTTTCAGAAAAATGCAGAATCGAGGAGGTAGAAGAAGAGCTTCTTCAAAGGAGTTTAGCAAAACCTATTTGTAAAGAAGAATAAGGTTGATTTGTCAATTGTTCTGACAATAATACATCATAAGATACCATTTGAGAAACATACATGATAAGAGAAGGACAATGGGCAAGAAATATAGTAATCAGAAGAAGAATGCAGAAGAAAATGTCTGGTTAGCTTTACATGCACTTAACAGATATTTGTAGAATCGTATAGAAATATAACCGATTGAACTAATGTGACATTCACTTGATAACTTGCTGTGTGGAAATACAGAGATCTATAGTCTGGCCTTAAAGAACTGCATTGAGACAACACCTAAGCTTTTCATTCATTCTTTTTTGGGTGGAAGAGAAAGAGGCTAATGTTGGCAGAAGATGGTGTCCTAAAAAGATTGCAGAGGATAATGTTAGCCAGTTAAATGCTTGCAACATATTGAATTTTTATTCATTACAATATGCTCATGTATTTGAGATTGTATTACTCGTATCTTGTTTAAAGAAATGATCTACTGAATTTAGATCGAGTAGAATAGAATATTAGTATTTGGGTGCATCTAGAGAATGCCAAGCTGCAAAGTATTTAAAATCTTGTTGATCAGCATGTTTTCAAGAAGAACTCTAGAGAAACTTATTTAACATCTCTTAAATTTAAAAAAATATATTTTATTTTTTATTTTTCTTTCCTCCCTGTTAAGCAGCAAGGAGGTCTTTTAGACTTGTTGCCCTTAAGCAGCTGTTGAATTGTTTCCCTTGTTCTATTAAGAGGTATGAAAGCTAACGAGAGTTTGGAGTTTGAGAAGATGAACTGCTGTTGCTTCAGATTGCTGAATCAAAGGAGAAAGATTTTTGTGAAGTGCTGTTTGCGAAGAATGAGAAAGAGCTGCTACAGCTATCACCAGTTGGTTATTTGAGGAAGCCGAGGAAATAGTAAGCAGACACGCAAGCAACAAAGCAAGCAACTGTACTTGAAGAAGTAGCTATGGTTAAAGCTTGGTTTTGTTAAGTTTGTGCTGATATTTCTGCGTTTGATTCCTCTCTTATCTCGGTTTTAGCTTTGCATGTTGTTTGTGGAAGCAAAATTCTTGAAGCAAAGCAGCGATGTGCACCAACTTTGGGCATCTACCTTACATGGGCATACTATACTTCCGCCTGTTTTGGCCGTCCATTCTTGCTTGGCGTGAAATACGTTGACCTACGTATGGTACGGCCCTCTTGAACGTACTGTACGTCGAAGCTACGTATGATACGTCGAGCTAGATATACCATACATTGGTTTGGGAATGTGGCACGTCTTTGTTGGAGTGCATAGGAGAAATATGGTGTTATGGTGTATAAAGCGAAAAAGGAACTTGAAAACATGATATGGCAAACAAATGAGCCTATCACGATGAATTATACACAATTTGATTATATAGAAATAGAAAAGAACAAAAAAAATTAGAAAAAAATCATCGAGAAATCAAGCAAACAAATTAAAATAACTATAATATAGATAAAAAAAAGTAATATTTATATATGAAAAATATATTAATATAAGTATAATTACTTGATATTACTTGGTTACATATATGTATATTTTGCTAGTAAATAATAAATTATTAGCATCTTGTATTCTATATCATGAGAATGAAATATATGTATTTATATAAAATAAATGATTGATATATTTATTAGAATATGAATAGAGAAAAATATTATAAAATAAAAAATGAGAAACAAATTGTGCTATATGACTTGTAATATGATCGATAAGATATAATAAAACATTTAGTTATTTGCTACAATATTGCCACAATTTTTTTTGCACTTGGAACTTTCTTGTAAATAGATGTCTACTTATTGTTAAATAAAATTAAATAAAAAAGGAGAATGATCAAATAAAATTTTAAGATCAAAAGGTAGAAATAATAAAAAAGTAAATTAAAAAAATATATAAATAAACGTATAAAGAGGCATGTCAATTCTATTATCTTTAGATGATGAAATCTTAGATCCATCAATTTGTGGTTTTTTCTTTTAAATTTGAGATACAATACATTCCCTTATATTGATCATGTGTGATAAAGAATGATTAGCCAAACTTCAAACCAAATGTTTGTCTCTAGTTGCTCAATAAATTGTACCTAATAGTGATAAGAAAAAAGAAGTTTAAGCTACTAAGAGAATTCATAAGTTTTTTTATTTTGAAAATCTAACTTTTAAAGATAACACAAAAAAGGTTTTCATGAATGAATGCATCTCCTCATTTAATTGATTTAATGAAAAGATGCAAATTTTCAATTTCAAAAACCTTTCATTTAATCAAATACTTAAATAAAAGATTACATCCCTTTAATTTTTATTTTTTAAAGAAACATTATTAAAAATATAAAAAATTTAGAAATCTAATGTTCAAAATACCTCTTATATAAGAGGTTACTCCAAAAATAATAATCATAATATCTCATTAATTAATAATAATATAAATAATATTGATATAATAAAAAAAATTTAAAAATCTAATGTTCAAAATACCTCTTAAATAAAAGGTTACTCCAAAAATAATAATCATAATATCTCATTAATTAATAATAATATAAATAATATTGATAGAATAAAAAAATATAAAAAATTACTATTTCGTTTAACTAAAATATTGTTTTAGATAATAATTTCATTATTTTCAAAACAATATAAATATATAAACATATCTCTTTAGAAATAATAAACAAATCATCTAAAATAAATATATTATCTTCTGTTAATAAATTTATAACTCAGTTATTATACATCACTTATTGTTTTATACATTTATATTTTTTAATTCTTCCACTACAATATTATTGTTTTTCTCTTCTCTACTCTCTCAACCAACATGCATAAGTCTTCTTGTTTCTTTCGAACCCGTGTCCAAGTTTAATAATTTGAATAGATTTTTATAATTATTAAGAAAAATTATATTTATTAGTTTCACCACATACCTCATTAACACACAAGTCTTTAATGATTGGGTCTTTTTTATGTGAGTAAATACCATCAAAGGATACTTATTGATTGAAAAATTGTAATTAAAAGTGTGTTTAAAATATAATTGAAATATATCTCTATATAATAATAAAATGTTATCGAAAATGTTTTTAAAATCATTTTAAATTATTCTAAAAAAATAAAAAATATATTTTGAACATTTTAATTATTAAAATACTTTTGAGTTAATTTTTAGACCTTGTTTTGTCCTTTACTTTTGAAATATTGGTTTTGAGAACCTACACAAACCCACCAATCGCATAGTTCAAACAAACAATCCTTACAGATGATGTGGTCCAAAGCTTCACACGAACAAGAAGTACAGATCATGTGGTCCAATAATGAGTACCAATCAAATGAACTAATTAATCTCCATTCGCACTATTATATAACCAACTCTTCCAAATGTAGTAAAGCAAGCTCTACATTTTTAGACAAGAAAAGACTTGGTTCAGTTGTTCATAGGGACAAATCCCGGCCGCCAACTGCTGTAAAGCATGACCGGGGATTTTTATTTTTTGTTTCTTTGATATAGTTTTTTTCCTTTTTAGAGACAAAATTTGTACAAAAAAAAAAAAAGGATTGAAGGGTTAATAGTGATTTCTTTAAAAAAAAAGACCAATATTATATAAGTTAAGACCTAACATGATAATAACATTGTCATCAAGATACTAATGTTATAAAAATATAGATTTTTTATTATTTGATTTAGTGTTAATATTTTTTAGCTCCTTTTTTTAATATTAACAAATGTATAAGATACTCAAAATTTTAAATAAACTTATTTAAAAATATTATCAAATAAAATAATAAGAATCTTTATATTAATGAAAAAATGTTCTTGATATGATTCTTGTTCACAAAGACAATCCAAACCACGGGTGGTGAGTTAATGGAAAATCGCACTCTTAGAAGATTTATCATGATTTTTTAATATTTTAAAAAATATTTAAAAAAAAAGATAAATGTTGCATATTTCAGAAAAAATTCCTAATATGCAGCGCTACTATACAAATGCACGTGATCGAACATGATGAACACCATAACTCAACAAAAATTAATCATTTTTTTCCCATAAAACAGATATATTATAAAAAAAATATTCCAACTAATAAAAACCGACTTTGTTTGCCAAAAAGAGACGGCAGAAATGAGAAGCTCAACACGAAAGGCGTGACTTCGAGGCCGTACGAGACAACTATGGTTGCTTTATGAGACGGACGGAGCAAAAGGAACTTGGCTTGTCGCAATTAATATCTTATCCTCCTTTGTTCAACCCGAAACAGCAAACCACAGGCATGTGAGACTACACATTTATATATATATATATATGTTGGTCGTGTGGGCAATCATGGCTGCACTTTCAGTCGCACTCATAAAACCAAATATAAAATCTATGTTTCCCTCATAGGATTCAGCAACAATTAATACTGCACTTGAATCTGTCAACTTTAATGCAACCGAGCAAACTTCGCTTTAAAAAAAAAACAATCACAATTATGTACGTTACCCATCACTAAAATGAATTATTGAAGCTAAGAAATACATTGAATTTATTATATCTCAATTAAAATGTATGCATGATACAATATTAAAGAATATTGAGATATTTTGATAATATAATATTTTAATGGTATAAAAGTAAAAGGATAGAAGTGTATAAAACCTTAGACAGCAGAGGCTAATGTAAAATGTAACTACTTGGTGGAAGCCAAAACGCTGTACATTTATGTAGGTAAAGCTTCGAGAACAAAATTGTTCAGAAGCGGGCACAAGCATAAAATTTGAACATGCCTTATATGCTAATGGGCTACGAAGTGGATGTATTTACCTCTTTCTATAGCAGCGGAGAGCTGAAAAAGCAATGGAATGCAATGAAAGAATGGCTGCAGCCGAGGTATGGATCAATCAGAGAACAAGTCGTCCAAGTCTGGAACTTCTGCCTTGATGAAAGAATCGTCGTCAATGTCCGTTCTGTTGGGTAAAACTTTCCCTAGAGGTGCAGTTTCGCCATAATCCCAATCACCCAATTCTTGCTCCTCTTCAATAAATAAAGGGTGGTTCCTACTTAAGTTGGGCTTTCCAGTTTTTCCTCTCGCTGTGGTGTGGATTACGGTAGAGGAACCAACTTCACCCTTGCCTTCGCATATGCAGGCCGAAGGGTTCTCGTGGAATTCCCCTCTTCCCGGTCTAACCTCATTGGGTTCTCCCATGAATCCCTTCTGCAATGTGCGGACTTTGGATGCAAAAGCATCCCAAGACATGTTTGTTCGATTCAGAAAGAGAGAGTACAGCTTCTTAGCATTTGGACGTATGGTCCTCTTGTGCCCGAAGTACCTCCTGCATTATAGAACACGTGAAGCCATCAGAATCCAAAAATTTCAAATTCCATCAAAATTTCTACCACACTGCCGAAATCTTGAGCCAAAAAAAAAAAAAAAATATAGCTTTCATGTTTAGAGAGAAGGATTAGGGATGATTACCTTCTTCCTGCCAACATTTTGGCCATGTTGCCATTGTTGTTGGTTACGAAAACATCACTACCATCACAGACCATGAAATCAAGGGCTGCCATGCGGGATGAGAAAGGCAAGAATGGTGCAATCTCTTCCATCTTGGCCAGGGTTTCTTTCGTATGAAAGTTAGGAAAGAGTGCTTTAAGAGGCGCCAATGTTTGCTCACCTCCATACACTTCTCCAGATGCTACATACATGTGAACATCTTTGCCAAAACCTAGTGCCCTCAGCATGAGACCTACCTCTTCTGGGGTGAGCGGACATCTTCCTTGTCTGCGTTCCTTGTCTGGATTGCTTGCCTGCATGTAAAAATATGTTTCTTTTTTTTTTTTTTTCAATTTGTCAAATTCAAATTGAAACTGTAACAAGCTTAAATAATAGAACATGCAGAGGAGATTATTAACTTACGTGTAAAGTTTTCCACCTCTTCCGCATGCCACCTAACTCCAGCCTTTCTTTATCACCTCCCCCATAATAGCAACCAGAGAAAGCAAGCATGTCAGGTTCAAATCTGTCATTGAAAGGACCTACCATGAGTCACTGACATCTGAAATTCTTAGTTCAATTCACAGATTCATAATAGAAATTTGGACGACTTTTCGAACAAGATCCATAAGTAACAATTCAATTGAAGTACTAATTATTCAAAATTAATAAGGTCCACTCTAAGTAATCCTCAACAGGTTTAAGACCATATACACCAAAAATAAACAAAGGATGGAGAAATTACAGAATCAAGATAGAAGACATATTCTCATCTAAATTAATTGGGGGTGGCTTCAAAATTATAGATGCATGAGAAGTTAATTAAATGTTTTCTGTCCAAGGACCACAAGAATTCGTGATGAAAGCATAGGAATCATGGCTTCATTTAATCACTAAGTTCGTTGTTGGATTGGAGCAGCTGCATTAGAACAATGGGAGGAAAAATGGGTTTGGCTATATGGTAGAACCAACAGAGTATTGACGTTTAATTTACATAATTCTACAGAAGCAACATCTAAAGAAAATGGCATGATCCATACATAATATTGAGCCACTTTATGGTCGATCACCCTATTGTGATTTGTAAGCAATAATTGGTAGAAAAGATTGATTATCTTCAAAGGTTGCAAAGTACTGCTGTATGTTGTAATATATGATACAAATAACCATACAATTCACGAGCATAATACTAATAAACAAAACCAATCAGGTTCTTAAAGGCTCATCAACTAAATGAAAACATCTTGGGAAGATGACTACCTAAGGTGAAGAGCAACAAAATGCTGGCTTTTTGATCTCATTCTCTCTATCAAAGTTTCACCCATCTTCTGTATTGTATCTGTGAATCTCAAAGCATGGTAGTTAACTCTGCACCGAAGTTTCTGAAGATCATTTTCCAACTTGTTCGAAAGCCTGTAATCAAACTTCGTCAGCTGAACAACCTGCACAATGGCGTAAAAAGAAAAGATTTCAGGACATTAACAAGGATGGAGTTGATTGTTCCACAGATCAACAAGACAAAATCTAACACACCAAGATGAATGGGAAAGGAAAAGTCACTAGATTTAGTCTGTTGCACTTTTATATTATTTGCCAACCTATTTAAAGGTTGTATCATAACTTTTGAACTTTGAACAAAAGTTTCTCGATGACGAAAAAAGCATCAGTTGATTTTGAGACAACAACACAAAATGCTAATTTCCTTCCCAGAAGTTAGAAGACAAGATTTACAGCATGTCAAATAGAAAAAGATGAGGTACAATGAGAATTCACTCACTAAAAAAGCCCTAATTATCTCACTATCATAGAGTATTAGTCTGCTCTTGCAAGTGCTGTAGGGTAATGGATAAGAACAGCAAATCACAAGCATACGGCAGAACCATCTGCCAGAGGTTACCAAAATCTTTTTATAACCAAAAAGCCTTATGACAAAGAAAGCAGGAAGAAGTAAATTGGGCAAGCATACTTTCCTGATCTGAAATCAATTTAGCAAGACTGGATTTAAAATAAGCAGAGCAAAAGGAACGGCACTAGAAAATTACAAATTCAAGTGCTACTTGTAATTTTAACATTTACGATGTCCACTAAAATGATTAAAAAATGTCAATAGGTTTAATGTTACCAACGAAAACTCCTATTCTAATGCTCATTAATTTGCAACACACAGTGGAATAAATCATTTGATTGTATTATGTTTGCTGCACCCCAATACACAAAAAATTATCCTTTTGAAGGATTCACCTTTAATTTAATTTAGAAAAATTAGCTGATTTGCAATTCAAATAGGCGAAGAAAAGCCTTATAAAAACAACAATCCTCACTGAACAGAACAATAATGACAGTATCAGAGTTGTACTCTATAGTATACAATAAAAAATGTGTTCACAACGTGAAAAGGCTTTAACCTGTTTTTTCAGAAGGACGGGCAGAACACGATTTTGGTAACATCTTGGGGTGCACTTCCTTGGTACCCGCATCCTATAGGGAGCAGCAAATGCCTTGCCTCCATTCATGGGCATTTCCTTCATAATGTTTACATCTTTTGATAGAGACAAAATGAACCAATCGACATCAAATATTTCAGTAAAATTGCTGCATCATGCAAATCAAATATTGACATAATATGTTAAGTTGACTTCAGTGATCTCTCAACCCATGATATCAAAGTGTAGAAAATAGAGCAAACCTTTCATCCTTCCAAAAAGATTTTTGGTCGAGCGTAGGTACAAGAAGGGTAGCATTCAAAATACGAGCAGCTACAACAGCATCAGTTATCTAGAACCATCAATCAGACACAAAATTTTTACATCCATATGAATCAATTTAAGTTGGAAAACAGTTAAAATATCATACTGCAGATGCTATGAGCTTATCCAAGTAAATTCAAAGTCAAACAAAATATCCAACATGAAATTGTTGTGACTTGGAACATTTTCATGTGCAATAATTGTCATCTTAATAGACTTTAGAAGCTGAAAGAATCGAACAAGATTAATAACTCTACATATTAGCATGTCCAATTAATTCTTGACATGTAACAGCAAGTCCTATTCACCCTAGCTATGCAACATTGACCGCCATGTCAAATAGCATTTAACTTCATAGATGTAGCTCCTTTATTAATGCATCGTGGCCCCTAATTAACAATAGACAACAACAGCTCATGAGACAAAGGACCAAAGGGTAAAAACTATTCTCATTTATGTATTATGTCAATTCAACCACTTCCTTTTGCTCCTTTTTATGGCACTAAATTGCAAAAAATAAAATACTAGACCCTTCCTTGATCCAATTGCTTCATGAATGCCACTTAAACTCAACAATACAATGTTGCATTATACTTGTTAGATAAAAAAAGTAACTCATTCCTACAGAATAATGAAGAACCCAAAGCATATGAATACAATGTCTGTGATGCCTTGATCAGAAAAGCTTACTATTTATAGCATGCCAGAAGTAAAACAATGCTCCATGACAAGCTAATAAATGTATGGATGATATGATTTGCTATAGAAAGTAAGAAAAGTAGTAGAGAAGATATATGTCGTTACATCCTTTGGCTCCTAGTCATACTGTTAAGGGAAGATATATGTCGTTGGTAATATTCTATCACCTCCGCCAAACACCGATCCTTAAATATAAGGTCACTTTGAGTGCAGACATTTTATCTATCACAAAGAGCGAGGCTAAACTTACCCCTGTTCTCTGTTGATTAAGCCCACCGCTTGTTGCAATCATTAAGAATCTATTTGTATAAGTAATATCGTCAGCCTCTGGAAAGACAAAGAAATCAGCTAACATTAAACCCTGCTATCACAATTAACAATCAGAACAAATTCGTATAGACGAGCAGATAAGGCAAAATGAAACAGAGGAAAAATAAGCATGGAAAAGTCAGTACAGTTGTTTCAGAATTCAATGAAATGTAACATTATGTAGACAAAAGCCACATTTAATATCGTCTGAGAGCACAGAGTTCGACGCAGTCATCTGGAAAAGATCCTCAGCATCATCAAAACCAGCAGAGGCATTGGATTCCATATGAACTCAAATACCCAATCAAACATTAAAGACATGGAAGCAGAAAATGAACAAGCACACTTACTCTCAAAATCCCGGCTCGCATTGCTGCAACCATGGAAATATTGGGATTGATTCGACTCCCAGAGATTGCTATCCGATACGCCTTCTCCGCTCTGCAATCGAAATCCAGATCATCCAACTCGAATACCACACTACACACGGCCACCGCCAATCCATCCCATCCTCCACATTACAATAACAGCAAAACTAATCAATCGAACTCACCGGCACGCGAAACACTACCCCGCCCAGACCATTCCTGACCGCCTTGACGGGATTCTCCAACTAGTCCACGTCAAAAAAAGAAAAAGAAGAAAAAAAAAAACAACAGCAATCAATCACCAGAAATATGGTTCAGCCGAAAAAGAAGAAAAAGAAAAACCAACAAACCGTTCTTACTAGAATAGAGGAGCGCCTTCCCCTGCGCGGGAGGTCTGGCGGAACGGGGAACGTCGGGTGATCGAGCATCGGCGGCGCGAGGACCGACATGAACGCCAGTACCAAGAATATAAGCAACGCAACCGATGAGATCGCCGTCAGCCCCGAGACTCCCCCAATCACCACACCTCTCTCGTGGTGCCGACGCCTCTGAGACGCCATCAGTCCCTCCCGTTGCTCCGGCGAGAGAAGGATTGGGCAACCACGAAAGATGGAGACTCCCCTCCGCGACGCAGGCAGGCGAAATAGAAATAGAATTGGAGGCAAGTAAAGGAGATTTTATTAATAAATCATAATGGGTTTTGCTTCCGTTTCGTTTGCTTCAATTCCTTGCTTTCTTATGTCATTATTGTGGAGTTGTTGGTGTTTCAGTGGGTGAAGCTGAGAGCGGATATCTTCAAACGGGCAGCAACCAAACGCCGATCTGCTCGCCTCGGTCACAGCTCTCTGACTCGTTCTCAGTGAATCGGTCCCGCGCTGCACTCGCCGTCTCTCACGTGATCGACACGTGCAACCTCAGATTTAACTTTTTTTAAAGATAAAGATGGACGGATTAGTATTGTAATTACTGTTAATTAACCCTTGTTAGTTTTAAAAACGTACTTTATATATCATTTGCTATTCTTGGTACTGTTTTTTTAAATTTATTTTGACTGACCAAATAAATTCTGACAAAATAAAAAAATATATTTAATAAATATTAGATTATAATTTGGGAATAATAGTATGGTTAAACGTGTCTAGTTATCATTTGGCCTTTAAAAGCTTATATGCATCTCTTTAAGTTGATATATCTTTACTTCTAATTCAATCTTTAAAGATAAAGATAGATGCCTATAATGAACTTTATATATTATTTACTATTATGGATAGTTGATTTATTTATTTATTTATCTTTTTTATGAGCAAATAAATTTTATTAAAATAATAAATTATTATTATTCTTCTTATGTTATAAAAAGATTTTAACGATATTTTGACAAACGATTTTGCAAGATAATGTGCACAATTTGAAAGAATGTGAACAAATGTGTTTCAAATGGTATAGCTATATGAAAATAATTATACATATGTTTGTATTATATAACAAAAGTAATTATTATGCATTTTATACAAATAATTAGTTTAGGAAATTAATAATTTGTACATAATAAAAATAAAATATATGTATAAAAATATTCCATCTACAAGTTTAAAAAATATACTTATATTTTTGTCATAACTTTTATTATCAATACAATTTGAGCCTACTAATACATAAATCATTGAATTAATGCATCGTAAATTAATTTATATGGATACTATTACTCGTAAAATTCAACAAATAATATTACATATATAATCACAAGGTTTATCCTCGTCTATGTTCATTTTATTATTCAAATTATAAATTAAAATTTATTTTTAAGACTTATTTACAAAATAGTAATTAATAACATTAGAACACTTCTAAAAAAAAACATTCTATAAAAAACCAAATATATTATAGTTTGTCATTATTATTAGTAAACATTAAATTAATTAATGAATATATTTGTATAAATATTAATAAATATTTGACATTATATTATCATCATAAAATGAAAAAAATCTCTTTTGATTTTCTTAATAAACTAATATAATATTTTTTAAATAAACAAATTTATTTTATTCTTTTATTACCCAAATAGATTTAAATCTATTCCATGTTTATACAAAGATACTTCATTACATCATTCAAATCCATAGATATTTTTAGAGTCAATAATACCTTTAAATATTAAATTCCTTTTAAAATATTTTAAAATAGTTTTTTTAGTTATACAATATAATTATTACTTATTGTTAAAATATTTTTTAGAATACAAAAAATTAATAATAATTATGTCACTAAAAAATGATCATATAATAACATATTTGAGATTTTGTATCTATCTATTTTGCATATAATTTATGTCTAAAAATTAGGTTTAAAAAGAAAATTTTAGAAATACAAATTTAGAAAAACATTTATGTAAAAAATGAGATTTTTTGTGAATAATATTTGATGAAATAAAAATTTTAAAAAAATAAAAATATAGTTTTCTTTTCTATATAACCTTTTTTTAAATATTTCATCACAATAAAAGTTTTGTAAAACATAGTTAAAACATTAATACTTTTGATGAAAAATACTTTTAAAATTCATGTATCAAATAGGGTCATAAACATCCAATGAATAAGCTTATATAAATGGTTGCTATGAAATTTCTCTTTCCAAGTGTAAAAGCAAAATACAATTTAAATAAGTTACAATCTTCATTTAATATTTCTATAAAGTCATGTATAAGAGACATTCTCTATCCAAGAGTATATAAACATATATCTATTTGTTATGTATAAGAAACTATAGCAAAAATAAAAAAAGATAAAAATTATATTATAAACTACATATTATTCTTAAAAAGATTCTCTTCTTCTTATAGATTGTAATAATAACAATATTCTAATGAAACATTGACATGATCATCATATCTAGTGACAATTTAAAATGCAAATCAAACCACAAGAAGTTACAATACATCTATAACCTAAGAGAAACCATGCAAAATAAGTAATAGTACATACTTCAATGTTAGCCTTATGTGGGTTCCTCATAGCATTATGAGAGTTAAGCAGAGAAGGAACATAAGTAGAGCCATGCTAGGACCCAGGTCTTCTAGATGAAAGCATGCTCAATCAAATGCAAGGAAGTTCTGATACTCTCAATGATCATAGAAACATGAGTAATTGCTTCCCATTAACATGATAGCTGCAAGCCTTCCAAATATGAAAAACATTGGTAGCCATAACATTGAAGTAGCCACCCTATTTGCAAAAGCAACTAGTGCAAAGAAGATTAGGTGAATCCTTTGATTAAAAAAAGATCCCAATGTACTCATGAAAGTTATGAAAATACATGGGGAGTATACTAGTAAGAGAAGAGAACATGATCTCAAGCCAACCTTAAGAGCACAATAGGAAAAATATCTCATAAGGCAAGCTAATGATGCATGGAATGCCCTTCACCCTTGACAAAATTCATGAATCTTTATGGTAAATGAATTTAATAGGAGTACGAGTGACCTTTGTCTATCTCCAAATTGGAGCATTCATGATTTAAAAATCCTCTATTGATAGCTACGACAATGTTAAAAACTAATATGATTTAACACTCATCATAATGCTTATCAAATTTAAGTAATTCAAGCACACAAAGAGAAGTTCCCTATTAATGTTAACATAGTTGAGAGAAAGGAGCATATTAATGATAATTTTGGTGGATGGAAATCTTGATTTGAGTTTGAGCTTGACTTTGATATCAAAATAATAAAAAAAGATGTGTGACTAAATATAATCTAACTTAGATATAAAAAGAAAGTGAATGGGTGAAAGATCAAATGCATGTTTTACTAGCAAAAGTGATATAATACATATGTGAATGATTAATATTTAAGCTTTGATCTTCAATTATCTTGAATCCATCATAAAAAAAATTTTAATGAATGCTTTATGAGAACTAGAGATTGTTAAAAAAAATTAAGCTTTTCTTAATCTCTTTTTTTCTTTTTTATCTTTATAAACTCTAAATAAGGAGAAACTTAGGTAGAAGACAAGGGATAACGAGAACCAAAGAGCCATATTAGGTCCTAAGTCATTTAGTTGGGAGGAAGCTTTGACACTTATCATAAAAAACGATAGTATTAGCTTCTTATGAACATAGTTTCAAGCCATCCAAATACATAAAAAATACAATGACAATAACAATATGAAAGGTGACCCTTCTATTTGTGAAAACAATTTGGTGTAAAGAAGATCGAGTAGACTCTTAAATTTAATGGTTATGAAAGATGAAAAAGTATGTAATGAATACATTAACAAGAGAAGGTGGGATTCAAATTTCACTCAAGCCAATGTCATGGGTAATTTGCATAGGCAAAATATCCAAAGACACAAGTCAATGGCGCATGTGGATGCCCTTCCCCCTAACAATTTTGTGAATCTCTCTTGTAAGTAGAATTAATGAGAGCACAAGTTTGTTTACTTCCAAATTGGGGGCATTCATGCATTAGAAGTCCTCTCTTGATAGTTATAATATTATAAAAAAATAAAAATTATATAACATTCATCATAATGCCCATCTAAATTAAGTAATTCAACTTCACAAAGGGAGGGTCTCTATCAATGTTAACATAGGATGATTAATAGTTTAGAAATCTTAATTTGATTTTTAATTTGTATCAGATGTCAAGATAACAAAAGTGGATACATGAATAAAGTTAAATTTGACTTAGATTTAAAATAATAGAGAATGAAAGTAAGATCAAATCTACGCCTTAATGATTAAAATGATAAAAGATAAATGCAAAGGATTAATAATTAGGCTTCAACCTTCTACATGCCAAAATCCATTACAAAACATTTTTTATTTATGTTTTATAAGAAATGATAATTGCTAGAAGATCTCGACCCTCAAAATCTCTCATTTGCTCCATCTTTCCATTTTACTTGGATGCCTTTAGATCATAAAAAACACATAAACACCTATTAAAACTAATTTTAGTAGACAAAACAATCTTTTATATTAGTAAGTGTTAAACACATGTACCCCCAAACTTACCTTCAAAATGCAAGAATAATTTTGACTCACATTTGGACACAATGGGTTAGCCCAACCTAGTTCGAGAACACTTTCTCAATTAGAAATCAATTGATCCTTTTATAACCTAGTTTTGACCTAATTAATGCCTAAATATAATGTATTTTTCTCTCCCATATTACAAAAAAAAAAAAAATCCTTCTTTACCACTTTTATAAACTTTGGAATAACATTGTTTTGATTATAACAGCTTTGTCCATGCTAATTTATTTTCAATTTATTATAATATAAGCTCATTTTGATTACATCTTATTTTTTTTTTATATTCAAAAGGGGCACAAGCCCAGCAAAAGTACATTAATAGGTGCTATCCTCACGGAGGATCGAACATGTAATCTACCAGCAACAGCTTGATGAGCGGCTTGGGATATGAGGTCCCACTATTCCAAACGAAGTCGTTTCGGCAAGCAGCACGTGCCACTCAGTCGGCAGGCTGATTACCTTCCCTGTATACATGTGTTATAGTAAGGGCGTCCAAATCACTAGCACAACGTATATTCTCAGCAATAGGTCCAACCACAGGTGCGTTGGCAATAAGCTTTCGGATCGTCAGCACCGCCGTCATGGAATCCGTCTGCATCTCAATAGCACGGAACTGCGACAGGAACTTCCACAATAGCTGGAAGGCCTCAAGTACTGTCTGGACCTCCATCGCCTCACTTGCCTGAGAAACAAACCTCTTCCCCATCACCAGGATCGGCCTCCCCATATGGTCTCTCACTACTACACCAATACCTGCAGAATCCAGACCACAAGCAGCGTCACAGTTCACTTTAATCCATCCAGTGGGGGGGGGAACCCATCTATGGGTTACAGGCAGTTCGGGTGAACTGTACGGGTTCCCGCAGGACATGGATGAATGTAGGTTGCGCTGCTCAACTACAGCAATGATCTCCATCTTCACATTTCGTAATAACGTCGCAAGGTTGCCAAGTGGAGCATTATGTCTCTTCGCGTTCCTCCTCCCCCATATATAGTATAACGACGTAGCCAGAAATGCAGCGTGCGCAACTCCGACCTCGTACCTTGCCGCCGGCGAACCAATGAAATCCATAAGCGTCGGATGAAGTCACGGCTGGCGTCGTTGACCACCTCGTCGTTGACCTCCCTCGCCAACAGTACAGCATCCACGGCGTCCCATGCAGCGGAATCCTGCCAAAGAGCCTGGGCCTGCGGACAACTCCAAAAGATGTGTTGCGCTGTCTCCTCTTCCTCGCAGCCCCATACACAACCTCGGTTCTCAGCCATTCCCCTCCGCGACAGCCACGTCGCCGTGGGGAGATAGTCTTTCGCCACCCTCCAAAGAAACAGGCGTACCCGCGGCAAGGTTTTAATCTTCCAGAGACCCCTTAGCTGTTTCGAACCCCGCCAGCTCGCCGTGGGAAGGCCGTCTCCCTCTCTGCACTTCAGGTCCCAATAAATTCTGCCGTTGTCCACCACCTCCGCTTCCGTGTGCACCTGGACCAGCATGTCGCGAGCAGAGGATCTTGCCCTGGGCAAATGAAGGATTCTGTCAAGGAGCAGAGCACTTGCCCAAGCCCGAATTCTGTGAACATCCCACTCGCCGTCATCATTGATACAATCCGCCACCCTTGTCGGCCAGACCGTCTCCATATTGATCAGCGTCGACCACATACAGATCGGGAGGAAGCCAAGCCAGTTGTCTTCCTCAAATCTCGCCTCCTTACCGTCACCAATTCTCCAAACGAACTCCGTCACTGCCGTCGGCATTGCCTCAAGCACCAGCTTGCCCGATTGGGATATGTTCCACGGAATCCTTGAAGTTGCCAAATTGCCCCCGTACTTCCTCCTGAGGATGTCAACCCACGGGCTTTCCTCGCGACACAGCAACCGTTTGCACTGTTTCATCATCAGAACACGCTGCCACACGCGAAAATCCCTCAGCCCCAAGCCGCCCGTGTTCCTTGGAAGTGTAACACAGCTCCATGGCGCATAGTGGATCATATGAGAGTTGCTTGCTCCATTCCACAAGAAGCTCCTCACGCGCCTCTCGATCTCGTCGATGACACCCGCCGGCACAGTGCAGTGTCTGAGAACATACGTGGGAATGGCGTTGAGCACAGAGGTAGCAAGTGAGACTCTACCAGCCAAAGACAGGGGACGAATCCTCCAGCTTGCTATGCATGCCTCCATTTTCTGGATTAGGAAATTTAAATCAGCCCTCTTGAGCCTCTTTGCCGAGATTGGTACCCCAAGATATGTTAAGGAGTCCCCGCGCACCATACCAAGCTTTTTGGCAACCTTCCTAGTCTTTAACCTGCTGCTTTTTCTGCTAAAGTGGACACTAGATTTAGAAAGGTTCGTCTGCAAGCCTGCTGCTTTGCTGAAAAGTTTAATTACTCTGCGATTTGAGCGCACAGCCGTGTACGTTGCATTGGCATAAATAATGACATCATCCGCATACAACAAATGAGACACCAGTGGTGCGTGCTGCCCAGGTCTGAACCCCAATAACTGCTTGGACTCATATTCATGCATAAGTGCCGAGAGGTATTCCGACGCAATGACGTATAGATATGGTGAAAGAGGGCAGCCCTGCCTCAAATCGTGATGAGCCTGCACCCATGGCAGGCGAACGCCATTAACAAGCACACCAAAAGTGGGGGAGGTGATACAGGCAGAGATCCAGTCACACCAAAGCCTGGGAAACCCAAGGATCCTTAGCATCTCAAACAAAAAATCCCACCGGATGTTGTCATACGCTTGCATCATGTCAAGCTTGACTGCCATGAGACCAGATTTGGATGAGCAAGAGTGCATGCGTGTCTCCAATTCTTGCGCAATGAAGATGTTGTCTGAGATGCAACGACCTGGGATAAAAGCTCCATGTTCCCGTGATATGAGGCGAGGCATCAGGGGCTTAAGCCGCTCCACCAAGATCCGCGCCACTACCTTATAAATTGTATTGCAAAGGCTGATGGGACGAAATTGTGTCGGCATACAAGCGCCTTTCCTTTTGGGAATCAGTACCACCAAGGTCTCCTTCCATTCCTTCGGCATTCTCTTAGCATCAAAGAATGCCAACACCGCGCGGGTAATATCACTCCTAGTAATCTCCCAGAAACCATGTATGAATTCAGCAGAAATACCATCATTTCCAGGCGCCTTGTTCCTCCTCATCCCCCTAATGGCGTCAATAACCTCATTCTCAGTAATCTTGCTGCATAGCTGAGAGGCCATATCCTCATTGACAGTGGTTCTCGGCACAAAATTTAACATCGGAGGCGCGCAACCCCCGCTGCTCCATTTCTTCCTAAAGAAACTCAACAGTGCATCGCCAATCTCCTTCTGCATATCCATCATCTTCCCTTCCTCATCCTTCAGTATAGTTATGCGATTCGTGCGCGACCGAGCCGAAGCAGCATCATGGAAGAACGTGGTATTTCGATCCCCCAGCTGTGCCCAATGAAGCTTCGCCCGCTGTCACCACCACTTCTCCTCCAGGGCGCACCCATGGTGAAAAGCCAAAATTTTTTGGCCAAGCTCAGCGCTTTCCTCCTCCCGCAGACCCTCCAAGGATTCTTTCATTTGCAGTGTGTTGATGCGGTTCTCCAGCTTCTTATTTAAATCTACAATGTTTCCCAATTCCTCTTTGCTCCACTGCCGCAGCGCACCTAATGAATGGCGGAATTTGGTCGACAGCGCCACCATTTGATCACCTTTCACACTTCTGCTCCACGTTTGGTGCACAACACCGATTGCCTGCGGAAATTGAAGCCAAACACACTCGAATTGAACTCTGGAGATGCGCTTTCTAGCTTGCCGACAGCCCATATCAATTAACAGAGGATAGTGATCAGAACCTATCCTGCCAAGGTGTGTTACAGCGCAGTTCGGAAAATCCTGCAATCCCACCGAGTTAAGGAGGACCCTGTCGAGTCTCTCAAGGATACGAGCTCCCCCCGTTTTCCCATTGCACCATGTGAAGATATTTCCACTGAACCCCACATCTGTCAACTGCATGTCCTGCATTAGGTCTGCGAGTTCCTGCTGCTCCTTCCCAAATCTGAATTTCCTTCCGCCTCTCTTCTCCTCTTGTGACATTATGATGTTAAAATCCCCTGTCACCATGAGTGGGTTTCCTCCCGTATCCATGCGCCTTACCTCGTCCCAAACCTCCCGTCGCCTACAATGATCCTTCGGGCCATATATCACATAGCAATTCATCACCTTTCTTCCTTCCAGAGATAATTGGAAAGCCACCATATGTGACGTGGATGTCGTGATAATGATGTTTACCCAGCTCCTCCACATTATAATGATCCCCGCTGACATCCCCTCCGAGGGTTGCACCGCAAAATTCCAGCCCCTCCCGAGTAACCAGTCTGCATCCTTCCTCTGGAATTTGTTTGCTTTGATTTCCAAAAGCACCACCACCTCAACGCTATTGCCACGAACCATTCTTCACAGGAAGCCCTTCGATTTTCTGTCTCGGACACCCCTGATATTCCATATCATTAATTTCGCTGCCATTTGTCACCTCTTAGGAAACCCCTGCTTTTCCACCCCACAGGGAAGGATCTCAGGCACTCACAATCCTGCTGTGACTTAGCCATCCCATTTCTCACCTCCCTCTGTCTGCGCTCCACGACACGCAGCGTAAGAGCCCACCAGCAACTACGTTTTAATACAACCATCAGCTTTACATCCACCATCCCCTCTGTTGCCGCCCACCTGTTCTGTTTTTGCTTCCTCCGCTTCCCCATTTGACCCCTGTTGATGGCCTTGAAAGTCTCTGTCCCTATTCCCTTGAGTTTTGGGCAACCAGTCTCGCCTCGACAATCCCCTGCCACTGGCTGCAGATATGCTTCTCAGCCTTCCATTCCTTCCTAGATTCATGTTTTTAGCTTGCCTTCCTCTTGAGAGACTGCTCAGGTATGTGTTTCGGTTCTGCACAGCCGCCCAGGTACCCTGCCTCCTCCGTCTAGGAGCAACAAGCATCCATGGTCCAAGGGTTCCCTGCCTTACGGTCTCCTCCGGCCTCCCCGCTTGCGTTTGAAACCCGGGAGTTTCAATTCCTTCTTTAGGCCCACAGCAAGCATTTAGTCTCTCGTTCTCCATGATCTTGTCCTCAGTCATCCTTTCTCCAGTGAATCCTCCCGTGAGTTCCCTTGTAATATTTTTGGTATTCATTGGCGTTGAGGCCTTCGCTACTGGTGCCTTCTCCGGTTCCTCCCCACCTATATTACTATCTGCATTCTTCATTGGCTCCCGTAGGCTACATTGCTCCGCCAAGTGTCCCACCTGACCACAGTTGAAACAAATGCGAGGCAAACCCTCATATTCAAAAGGTTGGTACAGCCTCCCAAACTCCCCCCTCAGCCAAACTCCAGGTTTCAAGGGTTTAGAGAGGTCCATGCGAACGCATATTCTCGCAAAGGCGGACCTCTGCATGTCCGCTGTCCAGCCATCCAGCAAAAAAGGCTCTCCCGCCGCCTTGGCAATGCGGAGGATGTTTTCCACATCCCAGTAAATCAACGGAAGTCCCGGAAGACGAATCCAAATTGGTGCACACATCGTCATCCTGTCGTCCGGCCGGAAATCATGCGTCCAGACATCCAGACCCATGGCCTGACCGGCCACCTGCCAAGGTCCACCCAACCACACCTCATTCCTATCTTGCATAGATTCAAAATGAAGGCAGAAACACCCATTTGTCAGATCCAACACCTTAAAATTGTGGTAGTTCCCCCATCTCTTCTGCAGAACGCGGGCTATCACAAAAAACGGGAGGTTGTTACCGTAGACACGCCCGACCAGGTCATGTTTGTGGAATTCAATCCGTCTGTAGCAAGCTTCCGACGACATGAGAACCTCCTCATTGTCCCCGTGGTCTGGTAGGCTTGCCGCTCTTTCCTTAAAGTCAATTGAAGCCATCCGCACAAATGAAGTAGCCCGACCGCTAGAATTATTGTTATTGGAGGTTAAAGCCTACTTGAAGCTGATTTTATTCACCTTCGCTACCTCCTCTCTAGCCAATAACTGAGAGACGCATTCCTCCTTGTCCCCTGCATTCTGATCAGTAAATTTTGATTCCTGCACTCTCGAGCATTCAGCCTGCTCCTGGTGTTTCCTCTTTCCCCCCTCCAGCTCAGTCCGCGCACCCAAGCACAGACTTTCATGTCCACATGCCTCCCCCGGGACTGTTTTCCCTTTATTCAGAAGCGCTGTGACCTCCCCTGATTCAAACGCCAGCACAGGGCTGCCTGAGGACGCAGTGTCCTCCTTCGACGATTCTATCTCGTGTTCATCGGCTTCCGTCTTCCCCACGTTGACCTTGGCTTCGTTGACTCTATCAAAGTTTGTGTCTGATTCCACAGCCCTTCCCGCAAGAATTCCAGTACAGGATTCCCTTTCCGGCGATTTGCTGGCCGACTGTCTTATTTTTCAGGCGCTCTTCTTACCCTTGGACCCCGCCATTGTGAATCGGGGATACTTAGGGCTGCAGGTGTCCACAGACCGAGCAGGACGACGACTGGTCCAGTGTCCCGCGGTACTACATGCACATTAAACCTGTGCCTGCCTTCCGAGCCTTCGGAATTCAAATTTGAAACGAAATAACTCACACGTGTCAAGTTACTCCCACACATGCTTGTCTTTCCTCCTACCCTTGACACAGCAACAGCACTGCCGTAGCCCCCTCCTCACCTCCGTGCTTCCGCGCGCACCTGTAACACCACCAGCTCCTCCTAACCTCCAGTTTTCAGCCTCCAGTACCTGCAAGCTCCCCCCCCTACGCGCCCTCAGCACCTTCGCACTTTCGCACCGCCTTGGCCACCTCCTCTCCTTCGCGCCTTCGCGCCTTCGCACCTCTTCGCGCCGCCGTGGCCACCTCCTCAGCTCCTCCTAGAACGAAATTAAAAAAAATGATAGTAGTTTTTATTAAATATTTAATTCTTCGATAAAAGTGTAACGTATATATTTTAATGGAATATCTTATGAGGTCAATTCAGTACGAAGGTTAGCCGTCTTATCCGATGGCAATATTTCCCCAAAACAAACGGTGGACGTTTGAACAACTAACTGCTCACTTGTTTATCGTATTGGTGGATCGTACGACTCGAGAAGATCTTTTTTTTATTTAAATATAAAATTTAAAGAAATTTAAATAAAACGGCTGCCATTTGGACGGTGTGGATTTGACCGTCTAAACTCTCTCAAATAAAAAAGAACAAGAATAAATATATAATATTTTCCGTAAAATAATAATAAAATTTTGATGCGATTATGGGTTAAATTAAAATTATTTTGCTGCTTAGGTTGGTTTTGGATTAACTTTACAGCAACTAATTAAAAAAACATTTTTCTTTTCTCTTAGTTTTATTAAAAATATATCAAACAGTGGTTATGATATTTTTTTATTTATAAACCATTTTTTCAAAGCTTGTTTTCAAATATTTTTTAAAGCAATTGATTAAAATAAACTTTGCCAAGTTTTTATTATTTCATTCCACATTATATAAATAGATCTTTATCATTTTTAATATCAAAATACTCAATTACTCAAATATTAGCTAACATAAAATAATTTTATAAATATTAAACATTGATTTTTTTTAAGAATTAAATAAAATAAAAATATAATAATTATAAATAAACAATAATCTAAAATTTCTTCTTTTTTTCTAAAAAATCTTAATGGTGGTGGAATGGCATTTGGAGAACTCTATAACAAATTGAGTATGAATTCAAAGTTAAAGATTGAAAAAACGAAAAAAATGTGATTGAATTGATGAAAAAGTTATGATATTTCAAATTTTTAGTGACAAACATAATAAACAAATCCATTTTTTGCCTTTGTTCCCTTTATTTTTTTATTTAATCTATAATTTAACAGCAATTTATTTAACTCACTTTATGGTTTAAACCTCTAAAACATTAAATCTATTTAAAATATTTTTCATATAGCATTTATGGTTTCTTCATTTTTTTTCTCTAAAATAATCATTTAAAACAAATTCATTATTTCAGAATTTTCTTATCAACCGAGACGATGAATAGAACCGAAGTGTTCTACAAACAAAACTGTTGACAATAGAAGAATTCAAATGTTCAGAAGTTTGTTTCAAAAAATTCATTTAAAAGTTTATTTTTCATCAAACGAAGATAAGAAAAACTTATCTTCTATTTATATAAATTATATTTACAAAAAAGTTATATTTAAAAAAAATTATTTATTTTTGTTTCAAACAAAAAATGAGCAGCAGCTAACATTTTTGACAAGTTTTTTCTTTTACCAACATTTGCAAGTAGAAATTGAATTTATACTTGGAAATGTTCGAAAATGAAGATTCCATTGTAGGTCAAATAAAAGATGATGAAGATAATAATGAAAAAAAATTAATGAGCACAAATGTCTTCAAAAGAAAGCATAAAATTAATAAATTTTAATTAATATGAACTTCGTTGTTAATTTTCCATTACATCAAGTTAAAAGAAATGACAAATTGATATTGAAAGACATTGATATGGATGATAAAACATGAAGGGATGAATAAATTATTATTCCAAATGAAAATTCAACTCTTAACAATCTTTGCTGCATGTCTTTTTCAGTAATTTCGTGGTTGATCATGACATGCCAAATTCAACATTTTCAAATATAGTTGATATAGTCGAAGCATAGTTGGCCTTTTTAGACCAGGTCTCTTGATCAATTATGTTTGTCTTTAACTTATGTCTTTTAAGACATTTTTTTTGCTATGACAACTAAGCTTTATCTCATATGGCTTTTTTCAAGTTTTATCTTTAAGCCATTTCATAAGTCTTGGCATAATAATACAATCATCGTGCAACTCGAAGATTGCAAGCTTGAATTGTGGAAATAAACTCTTAACAAAAATATTAAGGCTATCAACATAGGATAGTTCTTACAGAATTGAGTAGTCCTTTTCAATTAAAATATATTTCACATAGTATTCAAAAGAGCAAACTGTCAATGATGCTCTCATTTGATAAACGATATTAAAACGATTCTATAACCTTATCTATTGTATTGCATATTAATTTTTCTTGATTTGTGAAATATTCTTTATTGAGTGCTAATCTTTTAGCTATTAATGCACAAGTATTGTAATTCAAAAAATAAATAAATAAACATTTAAAAAAGAGTTTAAAAAAAAAAACATATTTTATGCGAATGAAAAAAAAAAAGAAATGAAATTTTCTTTATGAACTTATGTTGCTTTGAAATTGAATAGTAAAAGACTTTTTTTTATTAGGTATGAAAATAGAGTATAAGCTTTTTGTATTCTTTTAAAGAGGTATTTGAGATCAACTATTAAACTCTTAATATAGATGCTTTTTATTTTTAAGTACAACTTACAATATCCTATATTACAAAACTAGACATATTATCACCATTTTAAGTTCAGTCATCCCAAAACAAGAAAATTATTGTCTTTGATTATTTCTTAAAGCTTCAAAAGACAAAGACAACAAGAAGCTCTATTATTGTTATGTTTCAAACCATTATTAGTCTTGCAAATATAATAAAACTAATATATTATTGGATAATTTAGTTTCCTGAAGAATTGAACATGTTTTTTTTATGGTTTGTTCTAATAAATTTTCAACAAAACTTATTATTACTAGATTTTTCATTGCATGTCATCTTGATTCTATTGTGTTTATTACATCTGACTCTCATCGGTCTATTAATTTTAGTTATTTTTTAGGATGTATTGGGTTTAATACTAACATACTTCCTCTAATATTTTGCTTTGGTAATCATTCTAAAATTTCTAATGAGTTTGTATGGGTGTGTTTATGTTGTTCTTCTTAGAAGGTAATGTAACTAAAATTCATGCTTATTGGTGGATCATTTAATACTGAAAGTGTTTTGATAATTTGTTGCATTTTGACAAATGGATATTGTTGAGTCTTCAAAATCTTTTAAAAGATACAAAATTATGCTTCATTTAGGATTTTTGGAAATATTCCAATCTGGTTCATTCTATTTTTTCTAAGATCTCTTCATGACGCTTCTAAGAGGTTGCTAGTGCTGAGGCTCTTGATGATGCTTGAAGGAGGTTTGGTTTAGGTATTATAAATGAGGATCATCAACTTGAATTTTGGACTTTGTCAATCTTCGAGTTAGAAGATATCTACTTTTAGTGATAGTGGAGTCACATGATTTTACTAGTAGACAGGCAAGAGTACGAAGTTACGGGGGAGTCTTTTCTTTTTATTATAACGATGGTAAGAAGTTATTAGTGGATGAGTGGGCTAATATTATAGAAGAGTCATGTGGTAGTCATAACTTTTTATGATACTGATGGTACGGGGTTAATGAGCTAGCTAATGGCTTAGAGCCTTTTATAGAAAGGAAAATAAAAATTACATAAAGACCACAATATTATTGCCAAAGTCATTTGTCATCCCTTTATCATATTCTAAATATTTAGTTCACCAATTTTGTCTAATTTGTTGTTGCTTTTCATGCATGAATAAGTTATTTAGCGAAGGTTATAAAGCAATCTTCATTGTCATAAAAAACTCAATGAGCTGATCATGGCATTTATATTAGACCAATTCACAGAGGTCGTATGCTGAGAATAGACCATGTTTTCAAAAGGAATAATGAATATGCAATTTAATCTCCTTAATGTATAAAGTTTGATCATCTTGTCTTCAAAGATGCGGTACTTATCTTGGTCTCTTTTAATCCTTCATGCTTGTTCATGGCTGCTTAAAGAAGGTCTTTCATGACTTATTCTCCATTCTTCAACTCTGGAAAATTACTTGGATGCACTCCATAAATCCCCTTTTGCTTAACGTATCTGTTTTGAACACCTGAAATAGAACACCTGAAAAATCAATTACTGATATAAATTGATTTATTTCCATTAGAACAACTCCAGGAGAACCCTGGTCACATGAAATCCTATACTGCAGATACAATGGTCATGTTTAAGCTGTTCCTCTTGAAAGACAATCAAGCTAAAGCTCATGCCTATTGATGGATCTTCTGATACTAATAGTTCTTGGATAATTTCTTGTATTTTGACAAACTCCTCATGTTGGGTTATGAAAACTTTTTAAAAGATATAATCTCGTACTTCATTTAAGATTTTCAAAAATATTTCAAGTTGGTCTATTCTTTTTTGTTTTTTTTTTTTGAGATTTCTTCATGCACCTTCTAAGAATTCTTTTTTTTAATTATTTCTCTTAATTTGTTGCTAAGTTCCTCATTTTCTCTATATCACTAGTGAAGTTCTTGTTCTATCATTTTAATTTTCTTATCCTGCTCAATAAAAGCTTACAAAGAATATAGCCTCAGAGGAGATGTAGGATGAGTAGTCATTATTCTTGGGTTTGCATTTATATCAAAAATATGTTTTGCTAATGCTCGTATGATTTTGTAATGGTTTAGAGTTTCTCTTATTTCATAGATTTGAGAGTAAAAGCTATTGATAGGGAGGTAAAAGTACACGAGCTCTAAAATGCAAATTTGATATCTTTAGGTATGTAGTTAGATAACATTAATTTGCTTTTTTTTTTATAATAAAATATTATTATAGTATGAAATGTATTTTTGATGTAAGGGTTATTTTGAAATTTATAAAAATTTTAAATTTGTCAAGAGCTTTTATTGCTGTTAATACTTGTTACTTTTGTACAAACACCATTATTATATTCACCTATTTATGATAATTAACGATTCTCTAACAAATGAATAAAGTACATGAGATATTTTATTTATTTGAAATATGAAATTTACAAAAAAATAATTTTAATTAATTTTTAGACTAAGAATTTAGAGGTTGATTTTGTGATAAAAGAAAGAACTTTGCATTAATGATATTACATAAGAATAACTTACACATTTTAAGGCAAAAATAGATCGTAGTGTTGGCAATGCTATGGAAGTCGTATTATACAAGATCAGCACAATAAAATTTTATCTCTAAAATCTTTGAAAGAAAGATTAGAAGAATCTTAAACATCTCTAAAATTATCTAAATTGAGCATCAACATAATATAAATTATAAAAAACTCAAAAAATTGGTTATACAATTAAAGGATTAAAATCAAAATTAAAAGCAAAACTCTAAACTTTATAATCATAATATAAAAACTAAACAAATAATTAATTTCAATCTTCAAGAATACATCGACCAATGCCATTGAAGTTAAAGAACAAGAATAATTTATATTTCTCTAAAGTTGATACAAACTCGAAAATTGTCTAAACAAAACTCCACAACTAAGCGGTTTGAGCACTAATGTCAAAAATAGGACAAAATTCAAATGCTGAAGGAGCAATATTTCATTTCAATGGAGCGCCTTCCCCAAAAAGAAGCAATCAGTGGACAACAACTGGCGTAATCTCGGAGAAAGGGAGCTTAATCGTGCGTCGATAGCAGCAGAGATTATTCGGACATTGTATGGATCCGACCATTTGCTGAGCTTAAAGCTAGGGCCGTTCTGGCTTGTCGTGGAGCCCTTACGTTGCTTGATGTCCGTAATCCCGCCCTGCGCTGCTACCCGCGCTCCTCGCGAAGCCTGCGGCCTCAGATCCGTCGGCCTCTTATATATATACCACGTGGTCGCCCCATCGCTCCCTCTCTCCGCCCCTGCCTCCGTTCTCCACTTCCCGGCTGCTTTCACCGTCGGGGCATTAACAGACGAATTCGGCCATCTCCCACCGGAAGATTCAGTAATTTGCACCCTCTCTTTCCTCTTTAGTCCGTTTTCTTTTGTTGCTTTCGTTATTCGGTGAGATGTTCGCGTGTCTGTGAAACAGAGGATTGGATGCGTAAGACATTTTGCCGTTTCGTTTAGGTAGATGTCCGTTTGAGTTGATGTGGAGATTATAGTGATCGTTCGGAGTTTTCCCACGGTGATGGTGGATGATTTTTTCTTGTTTGCACCTGTAATTATATTCATCTTTTTATGAAATGAAGTTATGTTCATCTACCTGTATTGGAAGATGAATTGCTTGTTGATGGGTTATATAGCGGACGTTTTCACTTTGTTATTCACCTATTTGACGCTTGTATTGCAAATCTCCATAACCTTCACAATAGGTTGATAAGCTAATTGATGGTGGAAGAATAATGCAAGTGTTTGCAACGTTTTTCTGTAAAAGTTATGTCGTTTAGTTACAAGAGGGAGGCACATATTTTCTTTCAGAAACTGTTTATTGGTGGTTAATGGTGTTGATGATTAGCTCAAGATGGTTTCAAATTCTTCTTAGACCATTTTTGAAGAGATCTTCAGCTTTCATAAAAAAAAGTTGATAAATTTTGCTCATAGTCTTTATGCAAAACTTTCTATCAAAATTTGGTATTACAAATGCAACATCTTTGTTGATCCACTGCCATGTGCAACATTATGGATTAGTAACTCGTGAGATTGTTCTCCAATTATGGTAACTGGTTCTAATCTAAACCCTCAAAAAAAAAAAAATGCTTTTTTTTGTAACCATTGAGCTATTGCTCAGTTAGCATTGCCCTTTTTTTCCTCAATATGAGGTCAATGGTTTGAATCCTTGGGAAAGAAATGCTTTTTGAGATGTTACTCTTTTTTCTTTGCATAAAATGATGATGCTTTGTTTTTTTTTTTCCTATAGCAAAACATTGCAGTACAGCAGTTGTAATAGAAATGGTAGCTAAGAAGTATATTTTATTGGGAGAGCATAGTTTAAGTAGTGGAGTAACTGTCAAGAAGTATTGTAAACAAAGGGTGGTTGAGAATAGCTATACTTTATTCATTCGCCATTTCTAAGCAAAGAGTTCTCGATGTGGAAGCTGGATAAGCTTCTATTCCTATCCCTAATTGTTTTGCAGACTTATTGCTTCTTCTTAAAAGAAACTTCCCTTTGTATTACTTGCCCATTTGGTTTCCTTAATGCATAGAGAGCTACATCATTCTTTTGTTTCTTTTTTTCATGCAAATTAAGAGCTACATCATTCTCTCAATTCACTATGGCTTTATGATTTTTGTTTTTTGCATTGCAAATTGTGTGGATACATTGTGCAACAAAGATTGTCCATTGCATTGATTGTTGGAGAACTTCTTATACTTGAACCATTTTCTCTTTTAATTTATTTTAATTTTAAATATCTCAAACCTTTTTTGGCGATTGTATGCCAATATAAAGTTCCAACTTTTTGGATAGCTTAGGTGAATTAAAGTTATTTTTAAACAATTTTTCTTGTGCTTGAAGGTAAAATGATGGATGAGATGGAGAAAACAAATTCTGATAAAAAACTTTTTTCTCGGATGCGGCTTTGGGAATTTGCCGACAAGTATATTCTTGAGCCGCTTGATACCATTGTTGATTCATATTTATCAATCAACCGGGGAGATGGATCGATGACCTTAATTGGTTTGTCTTCTTACCTTGTGCATTGACTTCATGCAGCTAATTCTATATGTTTAGTTCTTCAACCTGTCAATTGCTAGAATTTTCTTTCTGTGAATTGGGTTTTCGTGATCTTAATTGCTTTTTATGTTTTCCTGTACCTAGTTGTATTTAACTATTCCTGTGTTATGGGCGTCTTAATGGCCACAAAACTATCAAACAATTTTATTAGGAAAGGGGAATTTATTTATCTACAAATATTTTGGACACTAGAATAAAAGGATGCTGAAGTGGTGGTCTGCATAGCCTATGAAGCAAAAAAATCTATCTAGAACCCATTTTTTTTAGTTGGGAATTAAGATCTTATTTGCATCTTTGGAGAAAAGAAACCTTAATTCTAGTGCATGCTAACTGTCTACTTGTTTAAGAAGTTCCTGAAGTTTTTATTTTAGGGTGTGCAGAAGGTTACCGAATAGATGTCTAGATACCTTCAGTTTGGAAGCTTTACCTTCGTGGGCGTCTCTCCTGTATCGGAGAAATTGATTGAAATATAGGGAGATGCTAGACGTGTGTAAATAATGGATATATATTTTCGTAGCTGAAAATATTATAATTAAAAAATTGTGAATGAAGTTGAACGAGTTATGGTACCTAAACATGTCTATGGTATTTTCTTATGATTGTTGTACATGAAGTCAAATGAAATTTGAAGGTTCTTTTGGTAGACTGATGGCAATCAATGACTTGCTTATTTGTTAAATATGAAAAAAGTCAAATATTTCTTGTCTAAGACATTGTTTTGGTGATTTCTCTTGTTGTCGTCCTGTATTTTATAAAACAAAATTCAATTCTAATTTCACATACAATGGTTCATCCTTTAAGAGAGTGCTTTTTATGGTTGTAAAGTCAGGGTAGTATTTGCAATATGGAGATTATTACATTCCTTTCTCATTCAAACTAAAATTGTAGCAAACTACGTTTTTAGAAGCAAAATTAGGGAAAACGTTTATAAATATGCTGTTATACCCAGGTCTGGAAGGTGATACGGATGAAAGGCTTAACTTAAAGCTGTATGACACAAGATAGGTGTAAAGGCTAAGTAATATGATTTTGTATTTTAAAAGTAAAAAACAAATGTCACATTTTATAAATTCTTAAAAATATATAATCTTTATTTATTCTAAATGACAAAAAAACATTATACCAAAGCTCCAAATAAAAAGTAGATAGAAAATGATATTACTCACTAAAACAACTTAATATATAATATAATAATAAAGATAAATGAATTAATGAACAAGTTGTGTAATGTTTTGTTTTAAGTAAATGAACTATTGGTGATGCTCTAGTGAAGATAGTTCACAAATTAGATTGGTTGAATCTGAACAATATATAAAAACTATATATGGGTTTGTAAAAGAAACCAATAGTTGAACCTCCTATAAACTATAAGGTATTGGGACATTACTCTGCATAATAAAATAGCTTATTTAACATAGAATATTAATTAAACATTGTCTAAATGATCACATTATTAAAATACTCAACATTTAATTGATTAAGATCACATGCCCAAAAGTACCACATAAATAGGTCATTATAAAAACTGGATTACAAATATGAACATACTATTATTTGTATAATACTCATTAACAATGTGAGTCGAAATGTGTATCAATATAATGTGCTATGTATAAACACACGTGTCATATTCAACATCATCCTTTTGATCGATTCATAATATCACTCTCATTATTATATCATGCTGAACAAATTAAAAAAGAAACCATTGTCATCCTTAATATGAAGAGATCACTCTATGGGCTCATTGATTAAGTTAATAACCAATCTAATGCCACGTTTACTAGCACACCTTATGTTGTCACATATACATGTAAATATATTGACAAGGTTATTGTTAATGTCATAATAAAATATGTATTGATAGTTTCATATAATATATTCATCTGTTCGAATAATTAGCACTTAACCAAGAAGCAAAACATGGATAATCCAATACTATTAAGCGATACATGAAGAACCAATAAGATAATGTTCATTAACCGACTTATTGTTTGAAGCATCCCACAATTTTCTAGATTATGTGAAGGAACGTTAAATTTTCAACTAATCTACAACAAAAATGCTCAATATGGATGTCTACGAAGGGAAAACAATATTTTTCAAGCAATGTTTTTTGCATGCTAGTGATCTTGTTAATCATATTTATAAAATCAATATATGATGATAATAATGGATAACATGTATGATAAGAATATGTAACTTCAATAACTTATATTTGTTAGAAGAGGAGAGCTATTAACAATGATAATCATACACATCTTGTAGAAGGTAAGAGTTACCTACTTTGAGCTATGCAATTCAAATTCAAATTGCATTAAAATTTATAGGTTGCTCAAACTAGGAATAATTCAAAACGCCTAAACAACTAATCTACAACAACATGCTAATATGGATGTCTATGAAGGAAAAACAATCTATTTCAAGTTGTCTTTTACATGCTAGTGATCCTGTTTATTATACTTATAAAACCAATGTATCATGATAATAGTGGTAAAAGAATACATATGAATTAGAGCATATAACTTCAATAACCTATATTTGTTAGAAGAGGAGAGCTATTAACAATGAAAATTATATATATCTTGTATGAGGTTTTACATACTTTGAGTTATGCAATTCAAATTTAAATTACATTAAAATTTATAGGGTTATTCGAACTGTGAATAATTCAAAATGATTGACCATAATAATTGGGTAAAATACATTTATGTCATACAAAAATTAATTGCTAAATAAATGATTACTCCTAAATGAATTAATTTCATCGTTACTTTGTCGATAGGTTTCTCAGAGTAGCGACAGTGGAGGAAAATGTTCACAAGTTTAAGCTAGAATTGGATGAATACCTAAGATACTTGAGTTGATGGTGATTTATTGGTTCGTCTTTTCCTTTTGTGACTCAACTTATTGGGATTGCTATGTATTTTTTGGATGCTGTAAATGATTTATTCTTTCAATTTTGATTAATGATTTCTTAACTTTGTGTTTTGTCTGTGAATATTATGAATTTCTTCTCTGAAATCACTTTTGGTTTTTTTTATTTTTGTGACTAATCTAAGTTCTAACCCTATCTTTACATCTAAATATTTAAAGATATAAGATAAGGACCAACTAGAAGAGATTAACACCATCTCAAGGTTTTCTTGTCAAGCTCGCTTTCTCTCAAAAAGAATTTCACTAAGAGAATTTATGTTATAGCATTGGCAACAAAAGATTCATGATTACAATGTGGCTCATTAGATCTCATATATAGAAGCCTAAGATGGGTTATCTGGATATCCCTTAAACCTAGATCTAATGGTAGGAAACAAGATAATTTTTATGAACTCATCTAGTTTATAGCCATCTTCAAATAGATAGAATTGAATAAACTCTATCCCTAAATAATTGGTAACAAACCAGATTTTAACAGAAGGGGTCTTAGTTTCTCATAAAAATTCTACTTGAGCCAACTCTATTTTAGCAAAGATTGAATAGTACATCCATAAAATTGGACTATATGATCATTCTTGCGCTATAAATTTTGTTTTTAGATGAAAATTCCAACCATATAAGATTGAAGTTGGATTGCCTAATGTTTAAGATCAGGTTGTCTAATTTGGTTTTGATCTCCAAGATAATTCTTTGTATTTTGTCGTAGTATTTTATACTATAGCATTGAAATTTGATTATCCTTGGAGCATTGTAGAGCTAAAATGAAGAGCTATGGTTTTCTCGTTCAAGGCATTGCAAAATTCAAATCGTGTGAAGGTGGAAATTTTCCATTAAGTTATTGTTTTTATGAGAACTAAGTAGATGTGTGGGATGATTTAGGTTTTGTTTCCATGATTTCAAGTGAAATACGTTTGCTTTTTCAAGGGCTTTTCATCATAACTTGATCTTATTGACCAAGAGAAGGGGGGGGGGGGTGAATTAGGATATTAAAATTTTGGGGATGTAATCCAAGTACTTATATTTTCAACTTTGAAATTCACATCCACATAATTGTTTAATTAAAATGATAAATGTAAAATATAAAATGTGCATATAAGGAAAAACAAACAAATTTCAACTGATTTAACTCCTACTTAATTAGATTACATCACCCCAAAGCCAACTAGATTGAGCCTAATTCTTTCTTTCTCTCTTTTGTCATAGTTAGTGGAGAAACCTTTTATGCTTAGGGTTGTTGAGTAGATCAACCACAATCACAACAATTCTTAAGGCTTTTACATTGCTTAAGCTCAACCAAATTTCCAGATTTTTTTCTAAGGTTCAATTTTCAACCTTTCTTCACACTTCTCACTCTCGAAAATAGGCCATTTTCTCCACTATTATTAGTATTGAGTAGGCTTCTTCCTTCGACACTATTAACAGCTTAGAGAGGCCTCAGTAGAGGTTTCACAAGCTTATAAATGCAACAAAAGCACAATCCAAATACAAATGGTAATCATACATTAAATTCCACTAAGATTAAGTACGTTGCCACAAATGAGCACGAGTTTGTGACGATGTGACAAGGGAATGCAAGGGTGAAAATGTTGAATATATGTCTTTTTATGTGCACTTCTCCTTCAAGAAAGACATTGCACTAAATCTTCGTTAAGTTTCTCTCATTTAGTAAATATGGCAAGTGTAATGCAAAGAGGCTCACAAAGGTTTTAGAAATGTTTTTGGACCAATCTTGAAATTAGGTTCATCAATCTTATTCTCACAATTTGGAGGTTCTATTTATATGCAAATGATTCCAAATAAACCTCTAAAATAAATCCAACTACTGTATTCAATTTACTAATTTTAGTCAAATTAGTCGTAATAGCCTTTCTTTGCTCGACATACTGTTTGTTTGTCCTTCATGTATTGTATGTCGAAATTTTTGTATTGTACATAAATTATTGGTTCACTTTATCATCCTTTGTATATTATCCGCCTACTTGAAATCTTATTTTTTTATAATGTGATATATTATACATAAATATTTATGGGTTATATGCAATTCTCTAGTACAAGTATATGAATGCAGCATGCTTGACGCACTATATGCAGGTGTTCATACACTGTATATGGAAGCCAAATATATTGTACGTGATGCCCGCATATTATACGTTAAGTACACAAAATTTAGAGTTATTAGAAATGTAAAATTGGGATTTATATAACTTAAATAGATTTTTGTATGTGGTGCATCAAATAATTTTATAGTAAATTTGAGAATGTAAATTGATAATTTTAATCTCAATTCTCTCATAAGAAAGAAATTAGCTATCTTGAGAGTAAGTTCAATAGCTCAAATTTTAAATATATTTTGACTCAAATGCTTACGCTATGGATTACAAAGTATAATTAATGAGTTTTACATGTTTCTCATGACTTGAATAGTATCAAATGAATTTGCCTAGAAATATTTTATGTAATTTGATATTGGCTATAGATTACGCAAGATATGCATGAATGCGCATTTGACTTTGTGTATATATTTTAACTCTTGATTTTTAAAAGTTGAACGCAAACTAATCTTTAACACAAGTCCTTATGAAAAGTAATCCTATATTTTGAGGTCTTAGACTTATGTACACCTAAGAGTGCATCTTTATCAACTTCCATGCTTTAGCTTACTTTGATGACTTGCATAATTTGCTTGTTTTCTTGTAGTTTCGTGGTGAGGTGATCAACAAACCTATTATTTACTGCTTACTTATAGAATATGTTAAGTAGATACATTAAATTATTACAATAAGCACTTAAAGGGTTTGTCATCTTCAAAATTAAATATTGCCTCTTGGGCTCATGAGATCCTGCAAATTATTGGGTCACTGCATTGGCTTTGGCTAGGGTTTAGTGAATGCGAGAGAAAGGGGAAGATAGGAGATAGGCAATGGTCGGCCTAAGTGTTGATGACAATGACATCTCTCCCTAGGTGACAATGGAGAAAATGGATTACAGGGGCAGAACATGGAGTGGAAGAGAGAAAGAGTGCAGCTGCATGTGAGGAGATATAAGGGATCGTGGGTTAGTGGTTAAATTTTAGATTTTGAGGGATTTGGTATGGTCTTGTTCATTTTTCTATAAAGTTTTTCTACAGAGGTATTTTGTAATCCAGCCTAATTAAGTCTAAGAATCTGAGCCTGGTTTTGCATATTCCTTGAAGAATGGCCTTTCCATTGCATTCTAAATGGTTATTGTGATTTTCTATTTGTCTGATGAAGTGCTAGCAATTTGATGGATAGGTAAAATTTGTTTTGGTCCTTATGATCTCAGATTGACAAAGCAAATATATCAGCAATAGTTTAATTTTCACTGAAATGATTCTTTTTCCTATTAAGGTTACTGAACAAATGATAGTTTACCTTGAATTACAAATTAATCATCTGTTGATGTATAGCAGGCAATTAAACTTCTGATCCTATCTATCAGCTTGATGGCCTATTTTTGAATTGCTATTATTTACTTGTCCTTAAGTTGGTTAAACATAAGTGTGCTATAGCATTTCCTTTGGGATGCTTAGTGTTTGTTCATTGTAAGTTGGGAGCTTCTTCTTCTTTAGGTTCTGGATTTTGAGCTAAGCAATTTTTTTTTGTTTTGACAGGAGAGCTTCCACAATGTGGCTACATGCAATCACCAAAGGTTCGCATTGTTTATGGCGTTATTGGATTGCTTAAACTTTTAGTAGGCAAGTGAGCTGTTCCCTACATCCATAGTTATAATCTTTTTGTACTTACTCTTGCATGCCATTTCAGGGAAAAATATTTGCTTTCAATTATCAATGACAGAAGGACATTACCTGCAAACCTTATCAAGAAATGATACAGCATGACAGAGTTCAACTTTTTACATTAAACATGGAATTAACTGCAGATAAATGCTATTTTAATTTTTGTTTGTTTATAAATGCGGTTAACAGAAGAAAAATATTTTTAACCAAGGGCTTAAGCAACTTTTTCAAATAGCATTAGCTTGTTTGTGGCCTTTACATTTATATGAAAATGCACTTAGTGTGCTTACCCTCAAAAATTGCAACATGTTGTGTGAAGTGTTTGTGCTCCTTCAATTAGTTACATATAAAATATTTTTGTGATATAAGATATATCCTTTTTTGCATAAAAATATTATAGTGTATCTCACGAAATTATGTACCTGAATATGTATTTTATGCATTGACTTAATAGGTAAGAAGATTTCAAAATAGATAATGGATGGTGTAACACTATTAAGCTATAATATAACTTCTATGTCAGTTGTTATTATTGAAGCTTGTTTTCTATTAGTATTTGAAGCTGATTTGGGAAATTGAAGTTGCACATTGATGGTTTAGTAAGGCCTGTAGCTTGTCATGAATAAAAAAAAAACGAAAAAAAAAATATTTGGTAAGGCCCATGATTATTTGTAGTTTGTTATGCAACATGATTTTAATTCGCTTTTGCGTCTTTCACTGTTTTATACCCCACTTTTGTTAATTATACAGTACTTGATCTGTATTTGTATCTGCAGGGGCATATTTATTTGTTATTACAAGCCGTGAATGTGTTGGAACTTACTTGTCCCATCCTATATATAAAGTTTCAGCCCTTGAGATCTTCCCTTGCAACCTCTCTCTAAACAGTTCCTCCATTGAACAGGTCAAGCAAGTTTATCTGCATATTTTGCTCATATATTTTCCTAATAATTGCTTACCCTCCTATGTTTAACTTGTTATGTTTTCCTTATTATAGCAGAAAAAGATGGAGGCTGAGTTCTCAAACCTCTTAAATGCTGCAGAAAAGACTAGTGGCCTCTACTTCTCCTATGACGTCAACTTGACACTCTGGTTGGTAGTTGCATATTTTGTTTAGGTATTCTATTGGTGATACTAAGCTGTGCTTTCAAGTGATATGCAAATATTCTACACAAACTGATATAATTTGTTGATGGGATAAGACACTACTTTTTGATGAGTCCATGGTTTTGTCTGTGGTGTACTATTTCACTGTTTATGCTTTGCCATTTTCATTGATTTTATCGTAGATTCCTCGATATGTACTGGTGACAGCAACTTTTAGTGAAGGATTTTCACTTAATTATGTTTGTTATGTTTAAAGGTAACTCTGCTTTCAAGCCACCTTTTGTTCTCCATTTGCATGTGTCTCCTGCATATGTAACTTTTGAATTTGATTGAATTCTTTGAATCTTATTTCTTTTGCCTGCTTTGTTTTAGGAGTATCTATCATTATCTAGATCATAATCATTGTGGAGATATGCTTGACGGGGATCTGTAGTATGCATATTGTCCATGGTTTCGTTTATCATAGGTAGTCAACTTATACTTGCACGTGAACTCTAATTGAGTATTGCTACCCTGGAAAATGTTTTTTGTACTTGAAGGCCATGTGTTATATATGCCAAATTGTCTAGTTGTAAGTTGCTATATTAATTTATAAATATAGTTATGTGCTAAGTGAAAACTCATTCAAATTACTCATGCCACCAGCTTCTTTTAGATTATCTTGATTGTGTTGATTGGCTATTTTAGGTTATGCTCATGCTTATATTTAAGTGATATTTATCAATGCAACTTTTTAAGATTATGTGCAGTTAAATCTCTTAAACAAAGGAGTGAATAATGTTGCCTTCACAGGGCTTTTACTTCTGCAAGGACTTTGATATTTAACTTGTTTCATAAATTTCAAATTTCAAATTTCAATAAATAGATATGCTATATGGATTTGGTAAAAACTACTTGGGGGTGAAGTTACCTTGTTCCACCATCTTGTAATTTAGTTCTCATGACTGCATGCATTAGTTATTTTTGCCAAAATTTGAGGGTATTCACTAATCCTGCACTTTATACTTTTTGTTTGACTAATTGGCCACTCATTTCATAAATGTTATATCTTTAAACACATTATAGTTGTAGTTTATTATATTACGACTTTGTTATCTAGTCAATAGCCAATACCATGCGTTAGTTTCAACATGTTGAAAGGTTCAACTGTTTACCATTTGTAACCCTTGTGAAATAAATTGCAACTTTGGGATAGAGATGTATGCCTCATGTCATAATGAATAGTTTTACTAATTATATTTGATAATATAATCAAGGATGTGCTTGAAGAACTCAATTAGCATATCCCAAAATACAAGGAGACTTCATAAAAATAAGTATAAGAAATGATTAAAGAGATTAAGATATCTTAATGTCTTAAGATATACAAAGTAGCACAAGAACTTAAAAAAGTGGCCAAAGAAACAAAAAAAAAAATAATTCTTGAAGTTTTATACAAAAATTGTAAAGTGGAAAAGAAGAGAGTTATTGCTTGCTAGATCAAGGGAGAATACAATTAACGATCTAACTCAATAAAAATGTTAAATAAAAAATATAATTATTTTTGTATTGATGAGTTAATAAAGGAGTGGTGAGAAATTTTTTAAAAATTATGAAAGGTGAAAAGCAAGACTTAGATGCCATTTATAAAGATGTGTGAGAATATATGTGAGACAAAGATATCTTTTGGATTATTAAATTACTCATTATTTTAAAAAATGCTTGACAAATGGAGAAAATAAGTGTTTTGTTATGTATTTTCAAATCAAACAAAATATGTAGAATTGTGTTATATGGGAAATTAAGTCAATAACCCATTCTTTAAAACTATGATTATAAGTTATAGCATAAGACAAGTATATTGCACAATCCATTTTGCTTTAAGCAATTGCGGATTATATTTTTAATGTAAAAAATATAAGAAAAAAAGAATATCTTTTTCTTGATTTTTGATGTTCATAATATATGCAATATAGTTAAAACATAATTGTTTTGGAAGCTCTTAAAAGTGAAAGCCAATAGTTTTCCATACATTGAAATTATTTAAATGTATATCATGAAGACAAAGACTTGAAGCAAAGTCTTAATAAAGTTAAGTTGAAATAGAAAAATCTTTAATCAAGGATGCATGTACTTAAGAAGAATTGATTAAATATTTTTCTATTTCAATTGAACTACTTTGCTTCAAGTTTTTATCTTTGTACATTTTTTTAAATATATTTGCCTTGGTCAAATTCAAGATTAGTGTTTGTTTGATGAATTTTTATTTGCAATAAGAAAAAGAGTGTTGTTGACAATAATCTTTGAGTTTAAGGAGTTTTGCCATTATGTATTTGAGATTGAATAATGGAAGAAAGCTTTGTCAAAGTGAGAGTACAAATAGAAATAGATGAAAAATGGTTTCTATAAGATATAAAAAATTGTGTTTTTATCCCTTGTGTATAATCCAAAATTATGAGAAGATTGATGGGATAATTAATAGAGTTACAAATAAGACATAAACTAGAGTTCTTCTTGTTTGTCATAATACATTTTATATATAATAAGATTGACAATGTTGTATAATATTGAATATTGACATTTGAAATGCAAACATACAATAATCGAGTGTTTTAGAGATAACGATGTTGATATAGTTTTTTTGCTATTCTTGAAAGATTTTATTAGAAAATGTGTGCATATGAGAACAAGTTGGAATGACACTTATTGAGGATAAGCTCTTAGAGATTTAGTTGAGATAGCTTGAAGATATTTTAGTTAGATAGTTAATCCTTTAATAGGAGAGTTGGGTTATTGAAATTGTCCATAAATGTGGGAAAATGATGAACAAAAAATCTAGAGGACAATAAAAAAGGATCAAACTGTTTAGATTTTAATGAAGAGTTGTTAGTAGACGAAGGACAATGTCATTGGCAGATTTATGTTGTTAGACCCACTTTTCGGCATAAGACTTATCATTGTTCTTACTATAGATCGTTGGTACATCGCTAAAATACAAGACTAAGAGAATCCAAGTTACTTATCTAACACCATTTATCATTTGGATATCGATTAATTGCTTGAACCAAGGTTTTTGACTATCTTTTGGCTTTTGATTTTGAAGATAAGGATCTTTAATGCACTCTCTTTCATTTCATTTTCTCATGATGCTTTGCACTAGTTATATGGGATTGGTTTACGATGTACTTCACGACTGGAAAATTTTTTTATTAGTTTTTCATGGTTTCTTGAGATCTCATTGTGGATGTAAAAATCTCCATCAACAACAAGTTAAATCAGGGCATATTCTTTGACTTTACTTGGTGATTGATGATTTGGGGATAAATCATGAGTCGAATTTTGGTTTGAGTATTCTAAAAAAAAATCAATAAAACAAGCCTTCAAAAAAGGTGCAATAAAATCAAGAAGAAAATAACCCACAAAATTTCTTTAATCCACATCAAGTCATCTGATTCTTTAATTGAGTTGTCTGATTAGTTAATTGACATTTTGGTTGGTAAGACCAGATGATAGTGATGGTCATGTTCTTTTCTTGTCGAATCGGAATGTGCATTTGGATTATCCAATATATTATCTGATTGTTTAATTAGTTTGTGCATAATTAGAAGCTAGACTAAATAGAGTTCTATGATCTAATGATATAGTTCATTTAGGCCAATTGGATGACCTAATTCATCAAAATAAGCCTGAACTAGATTTTTGTTGCTTTTTTGAGTTGTCTAATCAGTTAATTGACATTTCAATTTGTAAGACCAGATGATAGTGATGGCCATGTTCTTTTCTCGTCGAATTGGAATGTATATTTGGATTATCCAATATATTATCTGATTGTTTAATTAGTTGGTGCATAATCAGAAGCTAGATCAAATAGAGTTCTATGATCTAATCATATAGTTCGTTTAGGCCAATTGGATCACTTAATTCATCAAAATAAGCCTGAACTATATTTTGTTGATTTTTTTTTGTTTTAAATCTTTTCATTGTCATTGTTGATTCTAATCTTTAATATTGTGTCAAATATAGTTGGATTTATCTTCCACAATGTCCAACAAGTAATTTGGGGGTTTTGCAAAGGATTTTGTTCCAAAGTTTAGATCTTTTTCAAAATTTGATCCCTTATTTATCCGTAGGTTGCACTTATTTGTATTTTGTATTTATTTGTTGATGCAAATTCCATGGGCCCTATATTATAAAAAGTCTTAAAATTTGCTCCTCTTTTTTTAGCCTTGTAAAAAGGCATCTTATTAAGGTTTTGGCCAAGTTGCTTGTTTGAGTTTTCTCTTAGAAATTAGGTTTTTTTGGTCTTTTTTTTGTCCTTTAAGTTCTCTAAAATCTGAGTTTTTACATAAGGATTGTTTTTAGTGCTTCAACCTTGCTGAATTGGGAGATTACCATGCAAGAAGGTTTTTGCACAAGGCTTTTTGTTATCCAAAGGGTTGTAGACATTTTTTACCTTAATCTTTTTAGTATTATATTGTTTTTATTATTTTGCATCTTAAAAGTACCCTCCTTGACCTTGGTTGGCTCATGGTTTACCTGCTAAAAGACTTTAAGGTACAGGCATAGATTTGGATATATAATTAAGACATATAATAGAACTAAATAATTAACAAAACCATCATCTGTACCAAGATTAAACAATTATGGTGACTTAGTTAATTTACCAACAAAATATAGTGGCATGTTGGTTAATTTTTACATTGCATCTGTTGTGTTGTTAAATCCTTTAATGGTGTCGTATTTGATAACCCTTAAAATTTAAGAAACATGTTCGTAAGTACCTTAATATTCTAATAGCTTTGTTAAGTGGTATGATCTACACTATGTACTGTTCATGGTTATATTTTTAATGGGAGATTCATCATATAATCTATGTACTTTTTGGTTAGCTGTGCATATCTTGATGAATCCATGGAGATTATGTATGCAGTGTAACTGGACAGCTTTTTTTTTTTTTTTGGAAATACGGATTACTATTTAATTAGGCAGTTGAAAAATGTCACATTACTTGCACACATTATCAATAAAATTTATTATTAAAAGTCATCCGTTCCTCAATTTCTGCTGACTTATGAAGGGAGTCATGCATTGATCAGAATATTCAATGTGCACTTTAGATTATTCCTACAGCTATGGATAACAGGCACTTAAAAAATTGATGAAATCTTGATTTTATCAGTTTAAAATATTTCCACTAGAGTCATCAATACATTTTCCTGAATTTCTGTGTCCTAAGTTCCTTATTACATTTATTGCAGCGCACAAAGGCTACACGAATTAGGGGATGAATCTAAGCTGCTTCCTCTTTGGAGACAGGTCCATGTTTTCACATTCTTTTATTCAATTTTGTCCATCAAACTTACATTCGGATATTTTTCTGCAGTTCTCTTTATTTATGATAAAAGCAGCATAGTTCCTTCCTATTGAATTGCATATTGTTAGCTTTGGGATAGTTTTAGAACTTATAGTGTGATGAAAAAACCATGTTCAAGGTCTTGACGTGATAGTGTGAATAATACCTAAAAAGGGCTAGCTAGGCTTTTGATATGATGGCAAAAGCAATCAGATATCTCCAAATACCCTTACATAATTAGCAGAAACCGTGAAGAACTTCAATCATTTTGAGCACTATCATGGAAAATAACATATGAAGACCCTATGATTTCCGAGATGGGGTTGTACTAAAATCTATATGAATACTAGAAAACCCTATCTAGAGTGGATACAGAGTCCCTAAACTAACTGAAGAATTCCTGTAAGAAAAATAAGATGTAGCTAAAGAGAGGGGTTAACAGTGTCAACACCCATATAGAAATACACCCAGGATAGATTTCACCCTGAGAAAACCATAAGAAGAGATTCTCTTTATCTACTAATACTTTGGTTTTCAACGTTTTACAATACAGGAGTGTAAAAGCAGTTTAAAATTTCCTTAAAATTCCCCTGCAAATAACTATTTGCTAGATTACATCCCATGCGAACAAAATGCATACAAGGTATACTGAGACCAGCATGTCATTAGTTGACCTTAAATTTGGTATGCTTTTTTTTATCAAAACTACACTTGAATCTGTCAAACTTAACATAGCGTATTTGTTATTTCATGTTACACATGTAGTGTGATTGGAGGATAGGTTGGTCCGAAGGTAACCATAAACACTAAAAATTACTTTTTACTTTCCAAAAGATGATGGTAAAAATTCTTAGTACAATGTATAAAAAGTGGTTCTAGCATGCCACAGGGCCAAGTCAGGTCTGCTATACCCAAAGCTGGTGATAATCTTTGGCACAAGATTAGAACATTCTTGGCAATATATCTTGTAGTTTTATTTTTGTTTTATTGAAAATATAACATATTGTCTTACAAAACTTGTATAACTTTTGACCCAACCATGCTGTTTTGTTTATGCACAATTGATCTCTACTGGCACAATGAATTAAAATAATGATTAATTTGCTAAAAATTTTATTTTCTGTTACAACTCTAGCAATGCTTATAAAAATCATAGCATGTAAATAGTACTTGTTATGGAAGAACTCCTTGTAGATAAATTGTTTGGGGCTTTATCATGTTTCATTGTAAGTGTTTTTATAACATATCTGATTTCATGCTCATCTAGTATTTTCATGTGTATAGGCAGACCCACGATTTCTTTGGAATAGTTACATGCTGGAAACACTCATTGATAACAAAGTGAGTTGAGCTTATTGATATATTTAGTGCCATAAAAAAAACTTTCATCTTTGACATGTGCTCATATTACATGGTGCAGTTGGATTCTTACCTTCTCCCAGTTATGCAAGGGAATATCCTTTTTTTTTTCTTTTCAGTTCTAGCACCTTTTGTTTATCATTTCTGTTTCCGCTGTTCCTTAACGGCATAACAGGTTTTCATCATTTTGAAGCAGCTGTTGGAACAACTATTGTTGATGTTGCCCTTATTGCACGCCGATGCACAAGACGAATAGGTTATTGTTAACTTGTTTTAATTGTCTAAATTAGGTCCTCTCCTGAAATTGGTATCATAGTTTTACCTTTTCAATGTCCAAAGAATATTTTGTCAATGTTAGTCATGTATTTTTCCTAGTAATTATGAGTTGCCATCTTTGTGGAACTAATTTAAGGTACTCGCATGTGGAGAAGAGGAGCTGATTTAGATGGTTATGTTGCAAACTTTGTTGAAACGGAACAGATATTACAAGCAAATGGATTCACAGCTTCTTTTTTGCAAGTAAGGTTTTTTTTGCTGACCTAGTATTTTACTAAGCTTAAGCAATATTGTCAACTATAAGGTTTCTGTTGTTGTTTCTAGTCTGTGTGACAAGGAACTGTAGAAATTCAAGTATGTTATGAACTTTCAGTTGTATACAATGTGCATCCGATCGCCAGTTTTTCTGTTTTCTTTAACACCCATAGAAGTGTAAACCGTGCTTGTCATCAAGGAAGGTTATGCCATATATGGTTAGATTGAAGGATGAACTATTTTTTATTTATGCCATCTCAAGTTGCTTTGGCACCATTTCTAAATATTGACGTTTAGATAAGGTATAGCATTTAATTAATGTTTTTCTCATGTTAGTGTGATATCTCCTTTAGGGTGTTCTACAGAACAAATTGGAAATCAAGGAGGTGATTTGAAGGAAATGCATGGAATGTTTTGTTTTTATTATTTTCCTTATTTAATTTGAAAAGGGAATGTTATCTTAAGGATACAAAGAGAAAGCAATGTTGGACATGTCTCAATGATCACAATTAATATTGAAAATAAATTATCAATTTTTCATCATTTGATTGTGGAGATGGGCAGTATACTTGGAAATGGAAGCGTACCAAGAAAGTTTGTAAGCATCCACATTAGTTGTTTTTCTGTGTTACTTTTTGACAGCCTTCACAATGGAAGCTTGTCAGCATTCACCTTTGTCCCTTTTTTCTGTTAGTTTTTTATGACATTGATAATGCTTAATGCATGCAGCAATTTTGGCCAAGATGTAAACTCATGAGAACAAACCTTACAATAATGAAGGGATTGCTATATTTATAAAAGGGCGGTGTCAGGCTAACAAATTATCAAGCGGTTGAAAATTATTCATTTTTTTTCTTAATAAGACTAAAATCCCACTTACTAAACTTTTCAAGATGAGGTTCTGGTTACTGTTACTGAAACCTTTCATAAACCTCACTCATGGCTGTGCTTTTGTCATTAAGATTATCAGTTTTCTTGTATGAAATGTGGTGGTTTCTTACTTTCATGTGTTTCTTTCAGATGACTTTTCCTTGTGCCACGAAATCCTGCCAATGTTCCTAACTGTTCATGCCTTCTGTAGGTGAGGGGTTCCATACCATTACTGTGGGAGCAGATTGTGGATTTAACATATAAGCCTCCGTTTCAGATAGTGAAACCTGATGAGGGGGTATGCTTTTTAGGAAAGATGTTTTGTTCATTAATTTGGAATTCTTTATTCTTCTTATTGAGAGACGTACTGCTCCACCTGTTCAACACTTATGTCCAACTAATTAAAGTTTTACATTTGTATCCTCAGGCTCGTGTAGCTGAGCGGCACTTCTTGGACCTTGTTAAGAGATATAGTTCGGTTGTAGCTGTTGATCTTGTAAATAAGGTTAATTTTTTTGTAATTTTCTGTACTCTGCTGTTTAGTATCCTGTGACGTTTGTCCTCTCCTGTTGAATTCATTGCAACCTAAAATACTAATTAAGATATAATCTCATTAGGTTCTTAGCCCATTTCTTTTTCTTATCTGGTTGTCTTCATGTTGTTGTTGTGCCTTGTAATCTGCAATTGTTGTAACCATTTATTTATCGAGAATAAGTTGGTCAAAATTGATTAACAAGATGTTATCAAATATGAAAGAAGGTTTCATGCACTTGTTCAAGATCTTGCACTCGTCTGTCCACTTGAGTACATTGACCAACTTGCACTGTTGCTGTTAATGAATGCTTTTGGAAGATTCCATTAGGTTCCCATAAAGCCAAAGAGGCCTAATCATCCAGCACATTTTGATTTGTATTGGTTTGCAGTAATTTTTTTTTTGCCTTTAATTTTTATTGATTATATTTTTTGCTTTTCATCAGCATGGTGGTGAGGGACGTTTGAGTGAGAGATTTGCCCATGTCATGCAGACTGTTTCTAATGAGAACATCCGGTAAATTTTTATGTTAGTTTTACTTAATATATTTTTGCCTTGTCTAAAAGTCATTCTTAATGTAGATATGTGCATTTTGACTTCCATGGGATATGCGGGCACATACATTTTGAACGCCTCTCTCTTCTTTATGAACAAATTGAGGATTTTCTGAAAAACCACAGGTATGTTTTCCTTTAAAATTTTTAGTTTAGTTTGTCCTTGAAAAGTTGAATATTTTATTCATAACTGATTAGTAACGCTAGCATTTCTTGTAAATGGGATTTTAAAAAGTTTGTTGTTTTCTTTCTCGGCCTAAGACTTTTCACATGTCATTGACAAACTATCAAGTATTGAGTTGTGATAATTATGGTTTTTGTGACAATGTTGTTTTGTTCTCGTTCTTCTTTTCTGCTGATATGCATACCACTGAACCCAAAAAATAGTTGAGCATTATGGAATTAGTAGAGAAGGGCAGTTTAAAAATTGTTATTTGAAATTCTCCATATGGTCATCAGTATGATTATTTCTTTTTCCTTGACTGCATTTGCCTTCTTTCACAAATCGTATTAACTTTTTAGATGTCTTCTAGCCATGTTAGTGGCTCAACTGTTTATGTTCCTATCCTTTTTAAGTTAGTATTTCCTTCTGATTTAGTTCTACTTTGTCTTTTTGATTATGCCTTCACCATTTATTGAATTGGTAGAGTTGATATATGGTTACCCTTGTTTTTTTGTTGTATTGCATATGTTCCTTAATGGAAATAATAAAGATCTTCTGCATGTGTAAGTTTGGTTCTTAATGTCAAATTACCAAATTTTTTTAGATGAATAAGCTTATGCTATTGGAATCTGTTCTTTAGCGTACATGCCAAACAATATATAGCGCCTTGACAAAATGGCGCTGTCTTTTCGATGTTCATTAGTAATAAGTAGACCAGAAATTTGATAGTTTAAAGGTCCAAATAAAAGAACCACTAGGATTAGTGTTTTTTAATCTATTAAGGTCTTGCAAGGGTATGAATGCAGGGGCATCTTTCTCTCTTTGATCTCTGATCTTCATGTCATATCTTAGGATTGTGATATTATGATATTTAGGTTGAAGAAAATGGAGTATTTTGCACTTTTGAGGAGAAGCTCTTTTTCAAATTTCCTTAGAAGTGATTCTGTTAATATCATAAAGCTGGAATGTTAAACCTTTCAATCATTTCATCATCAAGCTCATATTTAGCTGAAGAAAAGGTTTGTATTGCCAAAACTTTTTTTTTGTTCAAGTGGACTTTCTAGATTGTGAATAGATTTCCTTGGTTTTGCTTTTATGAAAAAAAATGACACATTTGTGATTTATAATAGTGTCTTTTAGACTGTTAGAAAGGATTTGGTCTGAATGTTTAGTTATCAGATGTTTCTTGTAGTTAATCACATTTATTGGAGGCTCATAGTCACACTTTACATGCGAACATTTAAAACATATAGCATTGTTTGTCTCACAGTATTACAATAAAACTTTTGTCTTGAGTTGCACATTACATCATATGGAATAAAAAACACTTCCATTTTATTAAGCTTTCTTGGATCTTATTAGTGCCAACACAATCAATCTCTATTTTGGAGTATGGATCTAATTAAGAAGGTGTTTTGTTCTTTAATGTTTTATGATCTTGAATCGTCATTTAATGCCATTTTTAATCCTATCATGCCATTAGATCTTCTAAGATGATACTTGTTAGATAGTCAAATCTCTTAATAACTCTAGCTACTTTGACATCTTCCCTTCTCTTATTTACATGTACAATATCACAAGCAAGAAATCATATAAAATTTTACATCATCTTGAATATAAACAATAAGAACATTTAAAATTAATCCAAAAGGATTATCATTTAATATAGCTTTACTGAAGACTCTTTATAATAAGAAAATCTATATCCAATCCTCAAGAGCTTTTACATGTAGTTGCTTACTTTTGCATCTATATCAGTATCAAAATATGCGATGTTAACTCTTCATTTTTAAACCTTCTATAGTATTTCTTTGCACTTTTTGATATGCTTTCTCTTTTAATTACTAAAACTTAAATAAGAACCCTTTTTTTGTCTTAAATTTTTCTATGTAAATCTCAGCTGAGTTTATAAACTTTATTGTAGATTTCTTATTATAAAACTAAATTGATTATGGGATATACTTATCCAATTCTATAGTGTATGCTTAGTTTCTCTCCAAACTATGATTTATCAATTTAATTTCCTTGGAATTAATGCAATTCTAGGTATCTCTTTAGTTCTTGAAGTAGGCTTCAGAGTTGTTTTCTTTGAGTTATTTGGTACATCTTCTTAACCTTCAAATTAATATTGAATAATTTGGTAGACTAAGAAATACCTTCTTTCCTCGTGCATTCATGCTTCTATAAAGCATTTATGTTTATTGTTTTTCCACGTTTCATCTTCATCAAAGTTTCTTGTTGTATGCATTTGTTGAAAAAAATTCATTTTTTATTCAAACAATTATCTTATCGTAACTTTATTAAAAAAACTTAGGAAAATAATTAGTTAATCTGGATTGATATACTTATTGGATATTGATCATTATCATTAATAAATTTTACTTGAGTTAGGTCATTGTTTTGTTTCTTTAAGACTGGCAATTTTATTCAAAAATCAAAACTTGATTTTTTGCATTGTTTGAATTTGAAGTTACAACAAAATTCCAAGCTCTTTATCTTTTTATTCTATTTTGAGCTTAGCTCATTCAGTTTTTTTGGGTTTATATAAAATACATTAAATATACACATTAATTGCCTTTTTGTTAATTATGTATGATAACTTTTTAAAAAGGTATATTTTAAGTGTTTTGATTTGATTAATTTTTATTCAATTCAAGGTTTTTTATTTTTAGTTGGTACAAATTATAAGTAATTTTTATTTGAGGGAAGAAGCAAAATCTTAGTTTTTTCTTTTTGAGTATGATTTTATTTCAAGCTAGCTCGAATTTGAGTCCTTTCTATTCAAGTTATGAATGCTGAATTGAGCTTGAGTTTACCCAAATTTTATCTAAAATTGATTAAAAACCACCCTATGTTTGTCACTTTAACAAACTAATATTTCTTCTCCCTTTTTTATCTAACACTATTATGGCTCCTAGAATTGGTTGAGATGAGGTAGAGAGTTTTGTTTGTTAGTTGATCGTTTTTATGCAATTGAAATTTCAACATGACAAATATTATTTGGTAAAAGAAAAATAAACCTTGAAAAATAAAACTCGTCAAATCAACATGACTACAACTTTTGATCTCTACCTTGTGCATCCTTTTCCAATTGCATCCTTTTCACCAAAGCAACTCTTGAAAAAATGAAATTTTAATGGGTACGAAGAAACCTCAATGTCCATTTTCCCATTCCATCAATAATGGAGCTGCTACATTTTGTCCTGTTTTTGTGCTTTCTCCCCATTATGAAAATTCATAATACAGTCATGAATTTGATTGAGCTTTTCTGGCCTGTCCTCTTAGAGGAAAACTTAAGCAAAGGATGTTTTACAAAGCCAAAGCTCCATAATGGGAATTTATATTTGTTTACAATAAACATGAGAATGGACTATGAATTTAGATTTTTTTTTTTAAATTAAAATGTTGAATCATTCTTGTTTATGCATTTAGCCATACTGACATTTTTTTTTGAAAGAAGTTTGAGCATGTTCTCCTATATTATTATTGAGAGTTATATACCAAGAGGGCTATGAGCAAACATATAATGACCTTAAATACCATTATAGGCAAATTCTGCAAAAGTATTAAGCAAAAACAAAAGTAGGTTAAGAGATTAGCATAGGTATGAAATTGTTTGAAAAAGTGCACGTCCATTCATATGGAACGTCCTGACCGTGAGAACAATAACACGAAAACATCAATAACATGAATGAATGAGGTAGCTTTGTAAATACAAAAACAAATTAAGAAAGGACTTTCAATAGATATAGAGTGGCTAAGAGATCAATTCAAGGAATTGAAGAATTGATTTTATAAATAACAAAGAGGAAAATTTATAATCTCTGGAGAGGCCTCATTCTCTTGAGAGGTTCTTTTAAAAGTTATTATAGCATCAAGAAACCTCTCGAAAACTTCTTTGAGAAATATTTTGTCCTCGAGACAAGAAAGTGAAGAAGATTAAGATGTTTAACCTCTCGAAAAGATGATTTGATCTTCAAGTGGCAAAATTTCTTGAATTCCCTTGAGGACTACACCCGCCTCAAAGATCTTTCCTTGAGACATCTTATGTTTTGAAGAGCATGTTCCTCACCTTAGAGCATATCCTCGAGACCAAACTAGGTCTCGAGGAACCTATTTATAACTTTGTAAGGCCATGGTACAAACCCTGAAGAACTAATCTCGCTTGAGGCCGATCTCTAGAGATATTTTGATCTTAAGGGTTGGTTCATTCGATGGGTTTGGCCGTTATGACTAAATATTGTAAACCATTTTATACCGTTTAGATAGTTTATAAATACTTGATGAATGATTTTATCTTACTAAAAAATGTTCTATTTGAGCAAGTTTTTTTCCTCAATTGTTTTATCTCTCTAGCCTAATATATTTTCTCGTTGTGGTCATCTAATGCAAATAATAATTTTTGCTAGTGTTTGTGTTATTGAATTGCAGCAAATAATAGAGATCTAATTTCTAATCTTTGTTGAAGTCCAGATGTCAAAGGTGTATGAATTAATAGAGAGGAGCTTAAGTCCATTAAGAGATCATATATTTTGATATCAAAGTACTCATCATGATGGGAATGGGGAAGAAAAGAGTAGGTAAGGTAAGGTAAACAAAAAAACAATGAAGTATCTACTATGATCCAGGAAGGAGTGCTTCAACCAAATTTGGAGTAATATATTACTCAATTATCCCAATCCTTGCAAGTTCTGGTTGAGCTCATATTGAAGAATCAAATATATGCAACAAACATATTAGAGGAGAGTCCAATGATGGTGGATTTGTCTTAATTAGAAGGGAGACCAAGAATTATCTAACTCTTAGGGAGACGTTGGAGGGCATGGAAGATGTAGATGTTTGAAGCATTTCATCGTCATTGAATGCTCGACCAAAGCCATTTAAGGTGTAAGCAATGCTCCATTTATTGACATTTGCTAGATAATGGTTGGAATAATTAGAAAGTTATTTCTCGTTTTATGAGTATATGTTAGTGGAGAAAATTTTGTTTGTCCATTTTAATCATACCATGTATTAGCTTAGTGAAATTTTTAATTACAAATGAGATTATTGAATAATGCCACTTGAATTAGATTCAAGGAGATGACCAAGAGGAGTTTTACCTTGTGCATTTTGAGTAGTGGAAGAAATAACAATTTGCGACATCATCAGGGTGGGCTGTGTAGGAATATACCACAAAATGAGATTATTGAAAAATATCACTTGAATTAGATTCAAGGAGATGATCAAAGAGGAGTTTTACCTTGTGCATTTGAGTAGTGGAGGAAATAACAATTTGCGACATCATCAAGGCGGGTTGTGTAGGAATATACCACAAAGTTCAAAAGCCAAGCCATAACAATGGGAATTTCTTTAGATGAGATGCTAATCCTAATGAAGTTTATGACAAGTTTATAACATCCTATAATCGTTCAACTGAGTCTTTTCCTCATCTAAAACTTGGACCAAGCTAGTATGTGTAGCATGGCTATTAGAAAAAGGAGTGAGACTTGAGGAGACAAGGTTTTGAGATAGAAAAGAGGAAAAACCAAAGAATAGTATAAAAGAATGGAAGAAAAAAAAATTAATTGCCTCTATTAGATAATGCAAATGCTATTATAGTTGTTGCATATTCTTTTAGTACAATTGGAAAATTCTGTGACTATTGTCAGATGAATGGCATATGCAAGGCAAATGTTGGAAAGTTTGTTTTGAGTTTTTTTGAGAGAAATTCAATGGGTTGATGATAGCTTCTCACTTATGATAAAGCCAAAGACCATCAATAAACTCTTATAAAGAAAAGGAAAAACTATTCATTGTGAGAACTTGCATGATAAAAGAGGTGATAAGTGCCATAATTTATAGTAAGTCAAAAAACCTAATTTCTAAGAACCTTATAAAGTGGTTACAATTGACAACAACACACTTCATCCTAAGCTCTATTCATTTGGTTGGATTCAAATGCTTAATTCAAGTATTATTGACCAAAATTTGCAATTGCTTTGAAATATATTGATGAAGTGGTTTCTTTCAATATATGCGAGCTTAGATTGTCCTTATTTATGAGATCGAGACATCATATACTATGAACTTGTTTAACAATATTAATTGATGATGGTTGGAAAGAGCTATATCTTATAGTGAGATGCAAGTAACTAGTGAATGTTGTAGCAACTACACAAGAAAGATTGACGAATGCAAGCCAAAGTTTGGTTAATTTACTAATACAACTTGAGAAGCTTGGTGAAGGTCTCGTTGAGGTCATTGTAAAAGGCAAACCACTTAGAGAACTTATTAAGATCTATCTTAGTTTATTTAAGGGGCTGCAAGGGTTATTGTTGGGAAGAGTTGTGGAGTTTGAGATTAATTTGATGACTATTGTTGCATTGCTTAACTTAGGGATACGTTGATAATTGAATTTGGAAAATGAGGAGTTTAAGAAAAGTAAGAGATTCTTGAAGTTGGATTGTTGAAACCAAATAGTTCACTATGTGATTGTCTAGAGGTGATGGTAAAAGATGGAGGTTAGCATATATGTATTGATTATAAGGCACTTAACAAAAATCACTATTAAGAATCATCATTTTCTTTATATTACGAACACTTTTTGTCAACTCTATCATGCTAAAATCTCCTCGAAACTTGATTTAAAGTTTGGATATCACTAAGTGTGGGTTTAAGAATGGGACACTTGAAAAGCAAATTTCAAGATTGATTAAGGATTATCTGGGTGGTCGATGATGCATTAGGAATATGCAATACACTAGCTATTTTCATGAGACTGATGGATGGTATTTTTAGAGTATATATTAAGAATTTTGTGATTGTATATCTTGATGATATACTCTTTTATAGTTAGAATATGCAAGAGCACCTTGATCTTATAAGAGAAGTGCCATTGAGGATAATAATAAACTTAAGATCAATGAGAAAAATGTGAGCTTGGAAAAGAAAACCTCATATGTTTGGGTTTTAGATTTGGGAATGGAAGCTTAGTATTGATTCATAAAGGGTCAAAGCTATTTAAGATTGGTTTAGGCCTTGAACTATTATGGAGATTAGGAGTTTTATGAGAGCATGCTAGTGCTTGAGCAAGTTTATTATCATTTTTTTATGATAATTGCGCTACATTCATTAACTCAATTAAACAAAAAGTTGAAACTAGAAGAAAGTTGATAATATATTCCTTAAATTGCAAGATATCATTTATAGAGCAACCACATTGGTTTTGCTCAATGTTCAATTATTACTTAAGCTAGAAGTTGATGTCTTGTGTTATAGGAGCTATTCTAATATAATGAAGACTTTTGGCTTACTATTTAAAATTACTACAAGGGACACAAAAATTGTCATGCCTCGCCTATATATATTATATGTATATGCTAACAATCTAGTAAAAATTAGAGTATAATAACATTATTGAGGACACCAATACTATCATAGATTAAGTTGACAAAAAAAAATTGAGTATAAATTATATTCATCTATTTTCATTAAAATAAACCACGACAAAATATAAGTGATGCATACCTATTTCAGCCAAAATGTAATATTAAAATGTAAAATACAAGACCATATTGTGTAGAGTATTATATTTACAACCACCTCACATATCACTTAAAACATCATATCTGTGTGAATTTGTGACATATCTTGTAATTTAAGTAGAAAAGTGAGTTATATTAAGCTCATCAAGTGAATTTTATATATAACAATTAACATGCTATCATAAAATGAGTAGCAAAAAGAATAATTATAAGCATGAATATAAATTTAACATCTTTAAAATATTCAAATGAATCCCAAATAATAATAAATAACATGAGTATACATATATAAATATTCTATATTTTCATATAATATTATATATCATTATCTATTCATTCTTTTTTTCATCTTTATTTTTTTTCTTATTCGAACTAGGCCCAGATTTTTCAACATAACTGTTATTTTTCATGTTTAATCATATTTCATCTCATTTTTGTATGACATCTCATCTCTTTATAATATCTCATCACGTTATCTCTGAACATTTTTTTCGTAAGCAATATCATACCTAGTTAATCATATCAATTATATCATGTCAACATATATCGACCATGCACAAAGTGTTCATGATAACAAAGATCTCTGATATCATCTCATGTCCCAATATAAAATCAATATCTATCATGCCAGTATCGTGTGTCGGATCTCATCTTATACCATAGAATCATAGGATAAAATCTCGAGAATTTTTATATTTATTCTATTTATTTTTCATCTAGAGTATTTAGTCTCTGTTATAACTTATATCATATCATAATATATTATTTTATTTACATGTCTTCTTATCTTCTGTCATACTTCAATTGTATTAAGTTCTGATGGTTCTATGTCATAGAAGCATAATTGTATCGGAACATGCAAATATGAAACATTGATGCTATACTTGAATGATCAAATATTGCATTTATTTATAGTACAATTTATTTGAATTGATTTACCTGGGTTCCAAAAAATCTCTTTATTTTTATTCCTTTCTTCTTCTCTTTCATTTTCTGAAACGAAAAAGAAGCCTTTTTTTTTATCACAACATGATCTTGATATTATTATTCACATGCTTACTAAATTTTTTTATCCTTTAATGAACAAGCTTTACTATAAACACTAACCTTGCTTTTTCTCATAATTCTGTAGCAGTCTGAAGTCTTTTTTTAATTTTTCTCAACATTTTACTTGCTGTCCCTCTGATCTATTTTGCTCCAGTTGTAGTCACAAATTGTTTTACAGGAGCTTTAACTTTTAATAATCTCTGCCTGCTAGTTTCTTTTCTTTACAGCTGCAGATTTACTGTACACTCTTTTCTTCCTAGCTGCAGCTTAAAGTTCTTCCCTTATTGAAGTTGCAAGTGCTGAACTGCTTTCCTTTTCTTTCAGCTGTAGCTGCAATTTCTTTTTTTTTCCTACTAGGCTTGAGCTTGCTACAGTACCAGCCCTTGTTGGCTTTTCTTTTTGAAAGAATCACAGCAACCTCTACTCTTAGGAAAATAGAAACATAAAACTGAGCTTTCTTGGCAGCAGCAAAAACTGAAGACTTCCCTAAATAGAACTATTCGCAATGGAACTTCTCCAGAAGCCTTGGTGCCTTCAGCACAGCAATTGAAATTGCTTGCTGATTTTTTTTCTGCTCAGTTGCTCTCCTCGCTTCCTTTATTTGCTGTCACCATTGCTCTTCTATCTCACTCTCTCTCCCCCTCTCTCTGTTTGAAAAACACTCCCGCTACTCTCCACCCTTCCTTCCTTAACTGAGTAAGGTTTTTCTTTTTCTTATTTTTTTTTTCTTTCCTTAAATAAGGATACGCCTTTGCAAGTCTTCCACCTTCACAATCCTTCCCAAGCCTGGGTCTCAAAGGTTCTCGAGCTGATGGAAAGGGGATAAATGGAAAAAACTGCTGCTTAAAGAACTATTATTAAATAATGAAATATATTGATTTATTTATAATTCAATAATTTGAAAATTAATTAAAAAACAAAGAGTACCAAAAATTTTATAACAATGATCTTTAGCTTTTTCTCAATAAACTCTATTCAATCATATATTGACATTCAAATTTCAAATTATTTACACTTAACACATTTTACGAGACATGACTAAAATAAGAATATTTTATTTCGATATCTCAATTTCTCAAAATGACAAATATATATCATCAAAGTATGCATAATTACATCTTATTTATATTCTACAATTTATATATATAATTTATAATAGGTGCAAAAATTGGAACATTGTAAAGATACTAAGTCTATGAAATAGAGTTGTTAGTTTTACATGAGTTAGTGAAATATTGGTAATAATATCTCTTTGGGAAAGAAACTATTGTGTATTTGGATTATCAATCTCTTCAATAGATGTAGATTCAATCTAAGATTTTTGCATGCTTGACACTTGAAGTGGATGTGCCATTTACAATAGTTCAACCTCATGACGAAGTACAAGGTAGTTAGAACAAACTGATAAATATCTCTCTTGACCATTACTTGTTACTTTTTATTTATCTACCATATTCAACTGAATGACGTGCTCGTGCCTTAGAGATATGATGGAACTATAGATTTAAAAGCAATTCTTGAGAAAATCCAAAATGAAACGTTTTCGAGTATATACTCTTTGGGATGAATTACAGTCCAAGGGTTGATATCTTCGTCGAAGAAACACCGAGTTATTCTTCAAAACATTATATTTTGGATTGCTAACATCTATTATTTTTTTTTATTAAGATGAAAGATTTTTTAATCGTTTTTGGTATTCACTATAGTCTATAATGGATACCATATTGAAGTGGAGCATGACATTCCATAAAAAATCGATGCCCAGAAGGAGGTTGTTAATAAAAAGACTTTGAATCGAAGAAGGGTATTTAACACTCGACAACCCCAGAACATGGGATGAAAGCTTATCTTACATCCAATTTGCTTGCAATAGAGTTATATATAGTTCAAAGTCTTTTTGAGACATGCTTATCTTACATCCAATTTAAGTCAATTTGATATGGAGTTCGACTTCAATATGTTTGGAGGGTTGAGGGACGTACTAAAAAAAGTTTTTTTAAGGATATTATGAAGATCTATAGTAAGGTCAAGAAATGATTACAAAAATCTTAAGAAACAATTTTAAGTTGGCGACCTTGCATTGTTGTATATTAGTAAATGCAAATTGAAACGTTAAGGATGGAAGCTTAAATCAATTCGATATAGCTCTTTCAAAATCACTAAGAAGATCAACAACAATTCTTATCAGTTTGAATTTTCATCCCACATAGAGATATATTCTATTATGAATGTCAAGAACTTAAAAAATTTTTTGAGCCATCAATATCGAGTAGTATGAAAATCTAACACCATTGGATAATATCATGCTCATACATGATCCAGTCCCTTGAGAGGATAGCATTTTGGAGAAGAAGGTAAACACTATGAGGTGTGATAAAAAAGGTCTTATCAAGTTAGTAAAAAAAGGACAATAGTTCAACTTAGCCAAATGACATAGTCAAGACAAGGGGATGATAGAGTTCCATAGAAGTTTTGAAGAATGATGCAATTCTTTAGATGTAAAGACAAGTGTAGTTAGGTCATCTAGTTGTGTTGAAGTAAAATATTTGAGTGACTCAAATTGCAAGAAAACTAATAATCCCTCAAAAGGTTGTCCAACTCTCCCAGGAGGCTCTTCCAAGAGCTATTATGGCTTTGAGACACCACCCTTTACTTCCGTAAGACTTAATTGTTTGTATGTATTCTCAAGGACAAGTGAAAAAGAATGAGAAAGGAAACCTCTTGAAAAAACGATGTGACCCTTGAGAAGTCATCTTAAGAGGTTGTTTTGATTTCTTTCTTTCCCTTAAGGCCACACAGGCTCCAATGTCATCCCTCAAGAAAGCCTATGTCTTATGTGGCATGCTCCTTGCCTAAGAGTTTATTCTTGAAACCGCACTAGGTCTTAAACACCAGGTAATGGGTATAAAAGTTTTCGTGCCTTACTTGAGGGCTAATCAAGCCTTAAAGGCCCTCCATTGAGACAATTTTGGTCTCAAGAGCTTCCTTTTTTTAGTTTATTCGATTAGTTTAGGGAGTGTCTAAACCATTAGTGAAGGCTTTTGCATAGGAATTGTCCATATCATTATCAATTTAGTATTTTTTCCCTTTTTTTCCCCACTTAGTAATTATATCAATGCCTAATGGAATGAATGAAGAAGATTTTCTCTAAATAAAAAACACTTGCTAAGAAAGTTAGTTATTGTTATCTGTCTAGCTTGATCTCTCTCTCTCTCTCTCTCTCTCTCTCTCTCTCTTATTGTTTGATCTATATGGGAATTTTTGCTAACAATTTTCATAGCTGGTTGCTAATGACATCTAGAGAATTGGAGAGATCTAATATCTAATTTTGCTCAGTTCTAGAAGCCGAAGTCCTTGAATTTGGTGAACATCTGAAAGGTAAGCCTATCGATGAATTATGGAGATACCTTTCATAGATATGGGCTGATATTTTACAATATAGATTAGTTGAGAAGCAACACAACAATGACTGATTGATTCAATGTATTAGAAATACAATATGAAGCATGAACAAGGTAGGTTTTAGGTTGTTGAATACATAGTGTAGGGCTCAATAGAGTAAGGCTTGTGGAACCTTTGTAACAGGGGATAACAAGTAGCCGGAGTTTGGAATGAAGAGCCATCTATAAGAATTGGCTAAATAAGAACCATTTTTTGTAGAAGATTGTTGAGGATGATATGAAATATATTGTCATTGTGTAGACATCTAGAGGGGATGAGCACTACCTACCACAACAAAGGATGAAGAAGGAATAAAATTGGGGTGCATAAGCTATGTTTGTGTTGGCCCTCACAACAAACTTTCCTTTTTTCCCTCACCAGAGCAAGGAAGGGCTAAAGTTCTTTGTGGAGGCAGCTAGAGGTAGCCTAGAATTATCCACAATCCCCAAAACAAAGAATTTATTCAGATTGTAATGATAGAAATATCATTCCTATGACATGATTGAGTTAAGGCAAAAGAGCCCCTCTGATAGCCTTGTCCATGATTAGTTGCCTTTATTCAAAATTGTAATCAAGGAGTGATAAAGCCACCTGGAGCATCTTGTGCATCTGGAGTCCAATGGAAACCCAAAGCCTTTGTACAAGGTGTTAGGGTCTATAGTACAATCCCTCCAAGGGCAAGTGAAGTTATTGAACAAGCAGATAGGAGGATAAAGAGTGGGCAAACTAGAGCAAGCTTTATAAGGCTTAAGAGTCTAATCGTACTCCGCTCCAAGTTGAGCCAGGAATTGCCTTGAATAATGTGAATTGTATAAGGTACAAATGGAGTCAATTTCCACACAAAAATGAGCATAAGAATGTCTCATTTTTTTTTGTGTGGTAGTCCATCATAGATATTTCCACAAAACTAACAAACTTGGAAAGTTAGGTTTTCCATATGAGTTGTAGTGGTTGCCCAATGGATTTGATTCACAATGAGATGTGGTTAAAACTATCATTCTTTAGGAGCATTTTCATTGTCTATTTGCTTCAGTTTTTTTTTTTTGTATAGCTTTGCATTTTGAATTGGTCAAACTTTTAAATATGATTTCCTTCATTCTTTTCTAATATGGTTTTGATGTTCATATCACCATAATTTGCAGATACTTCCTCTTAGACGTTAAAGGTGAGAAGGTTCAGGAGCAAACAGGTGTTGTAAGAACCAATTGCATTGATTGTTTAGACCGGACAAATGTCACACAGGTAAAATGTGTACTTCTATGTGCAATAATAACACATATAGGGTGAATTGTTGAACTCCCGCTCCCTGCCTCTCTTTTCTATTTATTCATTTTTTTAGTCACATTAATATCCTTGACTCCATTGCTAATCCATTCATTAATTTAAATATGGTGTATTCATCAAGTGCACAGCAAAAGCTTAGTATGAAACTGTTTTGTTATGTTTTCGATTTATGCTAATGTATTAGATACTCGAGATAAGTGTAAGAGTTTGTAAACATTGCAGATATGGTAGATCTTAGGTGAGCTGGAATTGCATTAAATGCAAAGTTTGGGAAAAGAAAGTTATAAAAAGAAATAGGAAGATTTATGCTTTGTCTAGCAGCTTGTATGGTATTAGATACATTGATTGCATGTTTCCCAAAACTGAGCTAGTGTGTTGCTGCCCACAGTTGTGTTGTCCTTAAACTATCCCTAGTTAAACATATCATGTGGTGCAATACGAACAAAAGTGTATGTTGCAACATCTGATGCGATTAAAGATACCACACAATGCAGAAAAACAGCATGCCTCTATCGTGATTTTGAAGATGTATGTATGACGTGGTAGGTTAAGTTGCACTGTCATAGTAGCTTTTTGAAATCCAGCAAAATATGTGCATTCTGTTGTAAATGAACTATACAAACAGCTTGTAAGCCCCACCTGATGTATTGATGCAGTTTATTTTTTGCTTCATTCGTCGTTGTCATTGGAGATGCCAATAGTATATATCCCTGGTGCTCATGGATTTACCAGCAGAACCGTCAATTAGGCCGTTTATGTTCCTAGTTTGTTGAATTTATTTGTACTGATTTTGCTTTGAGCTGAGCTTTAGTGCATAAGCTTTGTATATTGATTTTAAGCCTTTTAGGTTGTAATCTCTTGGTCTTCAGTCTAATCTCTGAGTCTTCAGCTCTTAATCAAGAGAGGAAACAATCATCATGCCATAGATACTATAACTGAGTCTTAAGTGGCTAGACATCTTATGTGAATGTAGTGTGTATAATATGATGCTTTTGAGGTTATAATTAAGTATTAATTGAGCTTTAATCAAGTATGTTCACGAGTTAATAGCAAAATTGTTTTTGAATAGTAACAAGGCAAGCAATTACATGCCCATGTTTTTTCCTTAATGTCTTGCTTGTTTTATAAAGTGTTCAAACGTATTTATTGATTAAGTTGAACAAACATAAATGAGCTTTTGTTGATACAAGCCTTAAATAGTTTATCGAGCAAATTGGTTTGCTTATAGTCTTTTTAGGATGATTGTGTGGCCCACCCTTATTAAAGAGAATTTTTATGTACTATGGGTTTTCTTATAGTCTTGTTAGGATGGGTTTTTGGCTTTTTGAGTGAAGCACTTTGATGACCTAATAGGATTGTTGAATCTTGGTGTACTTGAAAACTTATGTTGACATCTCAATCGTGCTCCCCCTTGGTTATTTGTGGAGATGAGCTATCAACCTTGATGATGCCATTGGATTAGTGAACCCTTAGTTTTAAATCGCTTTGATAAGGTGCTTGCAAGCAAGCAAATTCTATTTCATATCTTATGAGCAAATTGTATGATTGTTTAGTTCATTTTGAGAGCTTCAAAATCATCAATGCCCTATTTTGTGTAAACAATGTAGTAGACATTGATAAGATTTGTAATGGTCCATCAAGTGCTTGGTCTAAACATCTAGAACTCAAAGTTTAGGTTACCTTTTGTGATTATCCCTAATATCTGTATTTTTGGTTTGGTTATTAGATTTGCCACTCTATTAGTTGGACCTATCTAAGCTTATTAGAACTTTTGTGGCATAAACCCCTTTTTGGTTAGACCATTAGTCATTGTACATTAACCTGGTGGAGTTTGGTATGATTTGCATCAAGGTTGATTGTTAGGTAATTTGATCTTATCAACACATTTGAACTTTCACAATGTCAGGAAACTTTAACTAGTCAAATGCCCAACTTTCTTAGAGGCCTTATCAATTTATATCTATAGTGAATACTAAAATTGATACTAGTAATAAAGTTATATAAAAATTTAATTTATGTAATTAATAAAGTAATGAAATTGATCCAAATTTGGTGTAGATAACAGGTACAATTATTTTTGTATATTATTTATCAAAATAAATTTTAAATTTCTTAAATTTGGAAGTAGAATATGATCAAATTGAAGCAAACGAATTTAAATCGAAATTATTGATCATGTTGTTTAGCATTCAAACATTAATTATATTCTAGATACAATGTAACTTATTTCTCACCTTTTCTATTAGTTTTCCAATTAATTGATTAACCACATGATCCAAAATTTCTTAGGAACTTTTAAAGTTAATAAAAGATTTTGATTTCATCTTCCATAGATGTTGTAGTTTAAAGAGCTATCGGTAGGATGGTTCTTTTAGAAATGTGTTTATATGAAAATCATTATTCGTTGCATGTAAATAAGAATTTTTTGTGAGAACTATCTGCCCAACTCTTATTATTGAAATTAAAAAGTAGTTGATACAAATTTTTGTAGTGTGAGAATAAAGGAAAGTTTTTGTGAAACAAACATTAAAGAAAATTTTTGCCAATTTATAATTATAGGCATTATATAAAATGGCATACTAGTATTACACTTATGCTTATAAAAATGGTTGTCAAATGAAAGTAAACCTTACAGTTTTTGCAGTTGAAATGTTAAATTTGATAAGTAGAAACAAACAAATCTTTGTACTGAAATAAACATTAAAGATTATTTTCGCCAATTTGTAATTATTGGACATTATGTAAATGGCATTCTAAAAAAATATAGGATGGTCAGTGCTCGGACAATTGGGACTATTAAACCAACTAAAGATGGGTCTCTGATTGAAAGAACTGCAAAAAATAAAATATAGCAGTTTTTATGAAATTCAAATTTCCAATAACCCTATAAAATATTCAAATGGATATAGGGAGATAGGTGAAAGTAAGAGCGAGATGAGTTACAATAAAAATTAGGTGTAGAACTGCAAATTATGAGTCTTGCAAATAGTGGAGGTGATGGGTGATGGAGTGAACTTGGTGTAGAGTTTTTTAGACTTCAAGTATTTAAGTGAGATTAGAATGCAAGTTATACAATATTGTGATGGAGCAGTTTCTTAAATCTAACCGAAAGAGGAAAAGCTTATGTTTTAAAAATCATTTTTTCCATTTCTTGGATTCAGTCAAAATGAACTTGCAGTCGGTTGTTCTCAATACCGTGAGTTGACTTCCACATTTATTTCATGTTATGTCTGCAAAAAGATTCTTTGGTAGATCGATAACTGTTTTATTTTTAGTTTAGTCATAACTAGAGTGGCGCAGATGAGATAGCCAGCTGCTTACATGTTAGTGAAAGAGGATAAAACTATGTTTAAAAAGCATTTTTTTGTTGCTTGGATGCAGCCAATGTGATTATAAAAGTCTGTTATTCTCAATGCTTTGAATTTTCTTGCACATTTCTTCCATCTTGTCTACAAGCAAATTCTGTGGTGAATTGGCAACTCCTTTTTTTTTAATTTTAATTATCAAGTTCTTTCTAAAAGCTTGATATTCATTCCTTGGATCTTTGCTTTTGTCTTATAATTGCATCTTTCATGCTGAAGTATTATGCTTAGAAAAAACGTTTTCATTTGTGATATCTAGAGCATGATCGGCAGAAAAATGTTAGAAAGTCAACTCAATCAAATTGGAATTTTTGGCGAAGATGATGCTATCAGTTCTTATTCTTTTTTTGATGCATGCTTTAAGAACAGTAAGTATTTCTTCTTGATTATTTAAACAGATAATCAAATTTGACATTTAAATATAATCGTTTTAAACAATATAGAACTAGGTCATAACAGTTTTGTGTATCTGTATTTGCTTGTCTTGTCTTACACATTTTTAATCCAGTGTGGGCTAATCATGGTGATGATATCAGCATCCAATACTCTGGAACTCCTGCTTTGAAAGGAGACTTTGTCAGGTATGTTCTGTGAAATAATTGTCATTAACTCATCTAGAAAACACTATTCTAGATGTATTGTGATTGTCTTCTCCATTATTGGTTTGTTCAAGAACATCTTAAACTCTTTGTTGGAGACCTTTTGAGAATCTAATGTTTAATATGCAGTTAATATTTGATTGTGAGAAATGTTATTTGAAGAGCATTGACAAATTCTTTACTGCCGTTTCTTTTAAATTCAGCTATTAATTAATGTGGATATAGCTTATGAATCATTACTTACATTTCAACAAATTCAATTTCATCTTATAGCTATTAGTAGTTTTGTATTGCACATAGATTGGCATATTTATACTTTTTTGTGTCATCAGATATACGTTTGAAATGCCCTAATTTATCCTTCGCTTGTTAATCTCAACTTTTTTCATATAGCCAGATAGTTTCTCTCTCTAATCCTGCAAGGTGAGAAAGTGGAACCACGTGCCACTTTTTTTATAATTGAAAAATCTGTTTGACAGTGGTTTGAGGCGGGAAACCCGTCTGCAGTTCTTCCCTTTGTCCTTCCTCTTTGCTTCTTCATTTTTCCTCCTCTCTTGCCCCTTCTTCATTAATCCTTTATAATGAAGTGTTTGGTGCATGCCATTATACTTAACACCTTTCTGCTTTCTTTTATGAGTGACCAGTATATTTTACCTAGACTCTTTATGGTGCAAGTTTTTTGTTTAATTTTTTTTATACCAATATAATTCTCTAATAGATAATTTTGAATTGCAAAACTGATTATGCTTCTTTGAAACAGTGAAGCTCCACATGTGATGTTATGATATGAAGAAATGCATGACTAATAGCACTAAATTTTCAATAACAATGCAGAAGTTATGCATGCTAGTTAGTTTAGTGGGTAAGGACCTTGTAAATTGTTACCAAAGTGTTGGATTTGATCCATTTCACATAAGATTTGGTATTTGCTCTTGCTCAAAAAAGCAGTAGTTGTAGCTTGGTTTATTTGCATTGAAAAGATTAAATTGAAAGGGTGAATTATCACGACTGTTCATGTGCTGGAAAAAAAAAAGCAGCACTGCAGATATATTCAGCATAATTGCTTCGAACGTTAGCCATCTTAAATCTATAGTATGGAGTGTGAAGTGGCCAAATCTTTAGTATTTTACTTATCCTTCTTTGGTGGAATCTATACCAACATACATTGAGATATTTTCTTCTCTCTTGATTTAAGTTGTGGGAATACTTGACCCAATTATCAATTTTTTATAAGTTAGAACGAGTGAATATTGGATCTCAATAGGCAAGAGAGAGTTGGCATATGAAATTCTACCTTGATATCTTTGAGTGGGTATGGATCCAGATGAAATCTGGTGATAAAATCAGCATAATCTCTTATTTTCTTTTTCCACTTTTCTGTGAATTAGGTAATGGCCTTCTAGCCAATGATATACCAGCATAATCTCTTGTTTCTAAAGTTGGTTTGCTTTTTAGCACATTCTGTAGATGCAGATTCGTTGTTCACTTAGGTTTCGAGTTGCTTAACAAGCATATGCCTGCAGCTTCATGAAAATCTTCTTGCAACAATATTGAAAACCTGAAGTAGTTTCAAGACTTCATCTCCCAAAGTACCTAATCAAAGGATACAGATGGAGCACTTAATTTTGGAATGTACTACCTGATATTTCAATGCATGTGTGCAGCATATTATATTATTTGATTGTTCCAACTTTAGATTCGAAACTGAATATTTGGATGATTGATTTACTGAATGATAAAGTGTGGACTTCGCCAATCTAAATGTTAATCCTTGCAGAGAATCAATAAATATCTTCGTAAGCAAATATCCATACATCACTCAATGGCTTCCACTCTTAACTTCTGTGAAAACTCCTGTATACATCAGGCAAGGACAATCTATTATTATAGGTGCTTGTTAAGAAATGCCTTAAACCATTAGACTTACGACTTATGGAATTATAAGTCTCAGATGTTATAGATTCCCTTCATATGATAGTATCTGTGTATCCCAACTTTATATTGGAAACAGACTTTCGACTATTGGCTGTTGTGAATATTTGACTGTTCATTGAGAAATTGTGGACTCCGCCAATCTAAAAGTTACACCTTGCAGCGAATGCATAGATATTTTAAGATATCTATAAATTGTTCTTAGTTGGCCTTCAGGAGAATATCTTCATCCAACTATTGAACACGTAACATATGTGGACATCTGACAATGTCAAATCATTGACATAGGTTCTTGGTTAAGAAATATCAATTGAATAATGGTAGACAAGCTCATACCTTGCTGCTTCATTAGTTTTTGAACAGCTTGATTTTTTGGTATAAAGAATCATGGGAATGCTGGCTTGCCAACATATGCACTCATTTCCTGCATGTTTTGGTCCATAATCTATTGCTTTTTCAGCTTTTGGGAAATTCCCTGGGTGAAGCTGCACTTGGTTCTTTAAATGTGGGGTTAACATGTCCCTGAAATGAGACAAACAATGGACTTGCACCTTCCAACATTGTGCATGTTGAAGCTCGTTTACGCTCTCACAGTAAACATGTGCTAAAAATTTGGTTGTGCATGCCATCCATTTTCTACTTGATCATGATTAAACTTGTGGGGGAATGAATTGGAAAAGTAGATGTTTTTCTATCAATTAATAGAAGAAAAGGAAGATGAAAGTTGCAACATGTGGCTCAATTCAAACACAATAAGCGTACATCCTACATTGCATCATGGGTTTTGAAGAGGCAAAGATTATGTTGAAGGATGTGGGATGAGATTGTTAGCGTTAGGTTGTGATGAGGTGGGTGAAGGACAAAGTGATTTTGGAACATATCACAGACAAGATGTGGCATCAACTATTATGTTTTGTTTTAGCTGCTATTTGTGATGAGGAGTGTGAAGGACGAATTAATTTAGAAACATGTCACCAACAACATGTGGCATCAACTACAATATCTTGTTTTAACTGCTAGTTGCTAGTTTCATGTTTAGTCTGTTTGCTCAAAGTTTCCTATGTGATTTGCAAACGTTATGTGGTTGTATCAAATGTAGTTATTTGAGAGATTTTGATTGTAATTAAAAACAGTGGCTTGAAAAGCATATTGTCAAATGCAAAAGATTTTTCATATTGTCAGTCAAGGTAAAGCCTATTACACCATGAGTTGGGAAACTTTCATTTCATTCAATCAATAGCAAATTGCCCATGACTAATCATTTTTTAATGGTTATGAATATGCACCCCACTTTACCAACACCAAAGATCTATTATGTCAAAACACTGTTTCAAGTAACATTTCTATTATTGCATAACACTTTCAATTAGGATTTCATTCAGCTCCAACTATTTTAGTCAACAAAGAATGTGCAGAATGATTCTTTATTGAACTTTTTGAGTAATATTTTGCATTATTTATGGACTAGAATCAATTCATCTTTTTTGGAGAATACATGAGGATAGGAAATTAAGTCACAGAATCAATGAAATAAAAAATCATATCAAGATGAATAAATAGATAATCTACAAACAAAAAAAATATGTTTTATACCTAATTCTTTAAACCATGGATTTATTTTAGCTTTGCAACAATTACTTTAAACGTAATTGAATCTTGTTGAAGCTTTTTTGCCTTTTACACTACTAAATGTATAAATTCCTTCATTTCCATTCCCCTTCCTTTGTTGGAGCAACTTATCTGATGACCTGTGGTTCGAGCTACTCCAGCTCATGGCTGCATATTGTTCTTATCCTTTATATCCTTTTTTGACATCTAATTCATTGTAGGTTTCTCATTTCATCCACGTGCACTTTATTTGGATGTTTTTGATTCAGTTTTTGATCTTTCAACATAGTGGTAATATGGTTCTCTACTTCATTCATTTTATTTTGATTCTATAAGTATTAATGCATCTATTCTCCTATCATTTTTGTAATATGAATTTCTGATAACCATGACATTCATTATGTATGGTTACTCAGCAGCTAAAGACATTCATTCTATATGGCTACATAAATAAATTGCCGTATCCACCATATCATACTTGTCTATTTACTGAATTGTATTTCATGTTAGTTCTGATTACCATGACTCTCAAAATAGGCCAGGTAATTTGTTTTGTTTTAGGGACTACAAATTAAACATAGCTCTATGTACGAACTCATCATGCTAATAGTTCTATCAAAAAACCAGGTAATTGGATTTTTCTTAAGCTGTGAATAACATATCGAGGGCATGACATGACACAGTGACACTGTGCTTTCATAAAATTGCATCCAAACAAAGAAGGATGCAAAAGGCAAGCTGGAACATTTAGCACATTCAGAACATTTCTAGAATCTTCATTTATTTAACCTAGTCCATGGATTATAAAGTGGTTTTTTGTTGAATCTTAAACCGTTATTTTGACAGGACAGTTGTCTGAATTTAACCTATTCTCTTAATTGCTATGGTTTGCACAAAATCATATTGATCTTTTCACTTGGCATTGTTCTAGGAATATTCAGTACTTGACAATAGATATCTTTCTTCTGTAGACATTTTGCTAAGAGTGCAAATCCAAGTCCTATATTCTGGAGTTCATGACAATTGAATGACTCTAACCAACTTTTTCTTTTGTGCTGTTCCTTGCAAATTGTTGTTGGTGAGGACTAGCAGAATTTATCCATGAAAACTACAGTTGACTCTATATCTGTTAGACTTGGTATGAAATAGGTGAAATGGGCATTTAACTCTACAATGCAGTATTACATTCTAAATCATGGAATGCTCTATTTGAAGTTATCAACTGTACCTCTTTTTCTTGTGAAAGATTGACATAATTGCTGCTTTTGCTAAGGAATGGGCATTTGATTTTGGTTTGTTTAGGTGTGGTAAAAGGACGATTGAGGGAATCATAAAGGATGGCATCAATGCCCTAGTGCGATATTATCTTAACAACTTCGCCGATGGTTTTAAGCAGGTCTGCTCTTTTTGATATTTATTTGAAATTCAAAGCATTATGTTATAGAATTGAAGCTAAAATGCAAGCACCAGCATCATCATTTCTTGATTTTTTGTTGTTCGTATAATGGTTTTGGGTGCTTTTACTAAGATTTGAATCATTTTTCTTCTCAACATTAAATTATTCCTGTAATTATCAGTGTTATTTAACATTTTTTGAGGGAGGGAAGTGTTGTATCACACTTGACTATGTGTTTAGGCATATCAAAGCAACATGTATAACTAATATAGTTTATTTGCAACTCATGTTCCTAAGATTCTAGAGGAAATAAATTTTGATAACCATGTTTCAAAATGAACTCTTGTATTTTGATCCTTCCATTCATCGCATGAGAAAAATCTTTTAAGTTTGTTGAACCCCTTATGTTCATGTTTGAATAATGAATGATATATTTTCAATTGATAATTTCAATAGCTAGAATAGCAAATTTACTGTTTAGATAGTTTTTTTTTAATTGATGTGTCTATTTTTTTTGTTTATATAATAAAATGTTTCAATTGACATGAATTATTCATATGAAGTATCTTTATGCCATTTGTTAAGGATGCCACTGATTTGTTACACGGGCATTACATAGTGTCAACCAGTCGAGGTTTGTCATCTCCTGCTCAGCCTGCCGGTTTAGAAGCCTTTGCGGTATGAATACCTTCTCTTTTAAATAACGTATGTCAAGTAATATTTAAAATGAAAGCTTATTATTATTATTTTTTTGTTTTTGTGCAAGTCTATGAGATTGGCTACAGGTCTGGTATTGGCTGGAGTTATGTTTGCCTTGTTGTCCCTTAGACAAGGTACGGTGTTCATAACTCTTGCTATCAAATACTATGTTGTTTTATGGCTTTACTGGTTTATATTTTCTTGGCAGTTCGATATGGCCTTCACCATATGCTGTACGCTCTATTCTGGACCGGGCTCAGCATCGGACTAGCGTCGTTCGTAAGAGCCAACGGTCGAATGTTCACAAGCAGGCCTCGCTTGTTCAGGTCGCGCCACTGACTAAATGTGATCGATTCTTTACATTTGATTCTAATTCGAGGTTAACTTCTGCTTTCCCTGGGAATAATGTAATAAAACCTGCAAAGGTCATTTTCGATCTTAAAATGTTTTTTTTTTCTCCCGGCTTATTCGTGCTGAAATGGCGATTTCTTTAATTGAGTGCAATTTTATTAAGAAAGCGTCCTGTTTAAGAGAAATAATTAGTTTACTTTTTAAAATAAAATTGAAAAAACGAATTTATCTTTTTATTAAATGTTCAAATAAAATATTTTTTTAATATCAATGTGTATTGACAGCATATTGTATTAAATTATTAATGAATAGTAATTTAAACATTAAGAGCTTTAAATAAGTTTGCCAAACTAATAGTAACATTTCTTGGGGCAAGTTGCTCATGCACAATTACTTCTATACTCATTGTTGAAGGGACCGTGACCTTGAACTCAACCTTCTCTTTGAAGGCCGTATCAACATCGACATCCTCCCTACTTTTAATTTGAGGGATTTGCTTCCTTCGATTAAAAGCCAAACTAAGATGCTCAACATGGTGACAAATTAACTCATATTAGAATTCTTTTTTCCAAAATGAATACTAAGCTAAAATAAAAAGTTTATCCAATTTAATTTAAAGAGCAAACAAGTTAAATTGCATATCAAATAAGTTATCATACCCTTGTGCTTTTAAATTTGCATGTTACACAAGTCAATTAGCTTTTTTTATAAAAATATGTAGCAATTTTTTATTACATCATAAATTGTTAAGTCAATCATAACTATTAATTCAAAACGTAATCACATAACAAGTTTCTATTAAGAGGTGTTTGAAGGGAAACTCCAGATATTGATATTGGATCATTAAACCCCCATTGCTCAGGCCAAACTTTAGAAATCAAACCTTTTGAGACCTAAGATCTCTAAGATATTTACTTGATGCTCACCTGTTGGGGTGAATATACTTTACTCTAAATCATTTTGATTTGATTTTACAATGATTTCTCTTCAAGCTCATACATATGCTACTGAAGGTTTTGGTGCCTTTGGAGTTACTAATAACGATAGTAACTCCTACTTGACTGTTAATGATTTGTGTAAGCAAGTCGCAATGGAGAAATTTGTTTGAAAAATGGTGATAATTTTCTCTACACCCATATACTATTAAACAATCATAATAAAATATCTCCCATAACCTTAGAAACCCTAGAAAGAAAGAACACATCTATTACTCTAATAATCATAACAAGACTTTGAAAAGTCTAATTCAACAAGGGCCAAGGAACAAAGAGAAACAATTTAATTTTCTTTTACTTTATCCTCATTTTTTTAGAGGTATCCTCAACTTGGGAAGATTTAAATTTCTCTTGTTTAGATTGTTTCACATCAATTTTGATTATAGTCAATTATAAACTATTTTAAAATTTTAATTGATCTTATTTTTTATTTAAAATTTAAATTTATATACCTGTTTTTTTAACACTAGTTAGTTACCCATGTTAATGCCAATTTTTTGTGATGACAAAAGCAACTTATTTATTTTCATTGGACTCAAGGAACTGATATTTTTTATTTTTTATAAAAAACATCTTTCATATATAATATTCTTATATATAAAGCTTTTTAATTAACATAAATAGAGTTTTCTTATTTATGTATTTGATTGTCTTCCAAATCCGGTTTTTCAAACTTATATTTCAATTTCAAAGCTAATGAAAATTTTAATTAGATCATATACAAGGTTTTTATTTATAAAAGTATTAATTATTTTTTACTTTTAAAATATATTAATATTAAAAAGGAAGTCCAAAATCAAAACTAAGAAAACATTAAATTATGAGCAAACAATTTAATAGTGGTAATCAAAACTTCTCATGGTTAGCCTTTGAGTTAATTTGATTATCGTTTAATTTTTTATTAAAGTTTTATTGACTCAATTTGATTTATTCGATTGAAAGGATTTGATTTGATGTAAGCATCAACTAAGCTTTTCCCATTGGTTAATGGCTTAAACCCGATTTGAGCTAAAGCCAAACCAACATTGTATAATGTTTTTATTTTTTAATCAAATTTCTTATCATATAAGTAATTATGGTTTAATAAATTTATTGAATTCGATTTTATTTCTCATTTTATGGAAATGCCGATGATCATTGTGATAAAATTATTAAAAAAATACATTTTTATAAAAAAATATTTTATGTTAATAAAAATTTAAATTATTTTCTCGGACTTAATTATTTTTAAATTAGAAAAAAAATCCTGTTATAAACAGTAAAAGGACGCCTATACGCGAAAAATACGAGGCATTTGCACGAAATCATGCACAGAATCTCAAGACTTCACCGGAACAACCGGTAAACCGGACGAACAAAACAAGCGAACCGTCAGGATTCTTCTAGGAAGAAGTTTTAACGGCAGATCCATTATCCCCAGTAGAAGTTGCAATACCTGTCAACATACAGGAAGATGAATTCTGCTGAGCGGGCGGTGTGCTTCCCGCTGACGGATGACCTCTACTCATTTTTACTGCACTCCGATGACCATGCTTTCCATGAGTCAAACGCACCATATCTCCATGCTTCTTTCCTTCTCCGCTGCCTCTGCTTATCTCCTTCCGTCTTTTGGTTTGATCTAACTCAGCTTCTTCAGTGGAGATCCGGGGAGAAGTTTTTCATGGATCGGTGCTTGCTAGGGCACGGAAAGGCCAGAACACAACAATCCTAATCGAGGTTAAATTCGAATTTTCAATTTCCATTTTATCTTTTGAAGAAAATTACTCCATTTTCTTATCTGGAATGCGACTTTTTACGATTCATTTTGTCCTCTCAATTTTGCCGCTTGACCTTTCTTGTTGCGTTTTGCTGGACAAATCGACACGGCATTTGGAGACTAATTTGCTCTACAATTGCTAGATAGATAATTTATTTGAATTGGGTTAGTTTGGCAAAAGCTTTGGGTTGCTTTGAACCAAGGCTTTGTTTTGTCTCAAGGAGAATCCATTTGTGGAGGAGCAATTGTGAGTCGGAACTTTTGTTTAGTAGATTTTTCCCTTTATTTCCTTTTAGCTTCCAAGACAGTTGTTCACATAAATGATTCGTGCGATCTGGCTGCTGTGCTAACTTGATAGTCAGCTTTAGCTCTGATGTAGTTCTCTCTTTGGGTTATCATCTAGGTTCGCATTCTTTGAAGGATACAAATATTCGATTTAACTAAATGTGCAATTATGACTCCTTCTGAGTGATCTATCAGGAACTTTGTATTGTAGCCTCAAGTTGTAATTTGTATATATTATTTCTTTTACTGTTGCATGATGTCTCTTTTCTTTAACTGTAAAGATTTGTTCCTTTTAATCTGCAGATTAAATATTCTGTTAACTTGTAAATAGTAACGATTTTTCTTAGGTTTCACCTCTTGAATAGAAGTTTTTTATTATTTTCTTCAATTCTCCACACATGTGATTCGTGTACTTCTTTTTCTTCACGTTATTAAAATTATAGGCCTCTACCTCAGTTGGAACACATAATTTAGTTTTCGTTTACTATATAGTGTATGATCAGTAAGAAGGACCAATGAATGCCTTGGGCATGTCCCTTTGAAGAAAAAACCATTGTTTCATTATCATAGGAGTCACACCTGGAACTTTTCTACTTTTTGGTTGAACGGTGATGCTAATAGCCGTAAAACATGTAGTAGTTTGCCCCTGATATGATTTGTTTTCATTAAGTGTGCTATCCATGCATCAGTTCTTTTTTGTCCTTATGAAAATCTGTGAAGAGCTGAAGGAAACTTTTTGATAAAGGAATTTCACAATTTTTGCTAGATCCAATACTGAAATATACTCAGAAAGCTACCTTTTATTTCTTGGGAAAGCTACCTTTTATTTCTTTTTATCATCTCCATCTTCCACCTTTTGTAATTAAACTAAGTTGTGTGCCTTTGTTAAACAAGTGGAACATCTCAATCATGGATGAAAATAGTTGTGCCCTAGAAAATGAAATTCTAAATTTTGATGCTATACTATTGTTTAAAAAACACATTGATCCCTCATTTATCTACACGATGAATTGAATCCACATCAACAAATTTTCTTCAATGAAAATATATTGAATGCATGCAAAACAATAGCCCTATTTTTGTTTTTGTCATTGAAAATGTCACTAGAAGAGGTCTATTTGTAGACATGAAGTGCTTTGTTAGCCCAAATTTTACATAGCTTATTAGTGCCCAACATTAATATAAAGGTCCTTCAATAATCCTCATCAATGTAGGTGAATCGTGATGTAGTCTTTAGTGGGATGCCTACCATGAGGATTGAGACCCTTTTGAGGCGTCATTGATCTTTTCTATGAGATGCTACTTGATGTTTGGGTTCCTAGTCATTCTCAAGAATATGGTGTTCTTGAAATCTCTAATGAATGATTCACTCTGTCCCGAAGTCCAATTGCAATGTAATATGTTCATAATTGTCGACCCATTTAATGTTGTGATTCTTCTCTTGTAGCAAATTGTAATGCCACCCAACTATTATTATGCATCATCTATCTTCCACGAAATGCCACATTCTACTTTTCTAATAGCCCTAAATATTGTAATGGATGTATTATGTGTCATTGTTGAGACGTTTGCCCACTTTCTTATCAATGATGGGAAGAATAATGTTCAACACCGTTTTACAAAAAAGAATCTTTTAATAATTACACAAATGGGGCATGAACACTAAACATTATCATAAATATGCCTTGTCAGATGTCCATAAATGATAATTTTTACTCTAATCTTCATTCTCTTTGTTGAATGCTTCTTTGCAATTCTTATCTAACCTAAGTATCTAAGGGTTTGTAATTGGCCAATTTAATATGAATTCTTGCACCCTCAATCTTCCTCTAGTCGACAACTGATTGTCACATTCATCCACCATATAGTTTTTTTTGTGTACATTTTGGTGCTTTTATTGAGATGTGAAGCATATATCTAATTAGATCCAAGTAATCTTTAGTGTCAAAGCAATCTCTAACTTAGTTTCCTCAATTTAATGGGACTCTCAAGCACATCTCAAAATACAGATTATTAACTTGCTTTCCAATATTAGTGGCAACATATTAATTGGCTAGATGGTTTGGTGGTTCTTGAGTGGCCTCCCTTTTTTTGTTGATGTTTTTGTTGTTTTATTCATATTTAGACCTCTTGTTGAATCCTTAGGATGGAACTAGACTGAATTGTTGAAACTTGTGCTTTCCTGACATTTATTACTCCTATATCTAAAATTGACCTATTATCATATATGGCCTGCAAAATCATACTAATTCTATACCTATATAGGACTTGCTTCAACCCTAGCCTAGTGAATCTAGAGAAGATCCATGATGAGAGGGTTAGAAGAAGCTATAATGTGTTTGAGTACACATGTGAGGTGTTGCTTTGCATAGTGAATAACAAATAGCAATAAGGTATGTACAAACAAAGGAGGTCTGACTAGGGATTGCATGGTTGAAAGGCCATTCACAATATTTGTGCAGCGGTTTGGACATTGGATTGTAAACAACAAAAGGTAATCAGCATTAGAACTTCATTATCACCTTGAAACCAAAAGGCTTGGTGACACGAACTCCTTCATCAGCTTCAGTAGTTGAGACGGGTAGTGATGAAATGCATTGTACATAAAGGTGTCTGTGGGGTTCTCATGGGATTGGGTAGAGCCAATGGTGTAAAATGCTAACTATTATGTTATAAAGAATATTGGAGTAAAATGGAAAATGAAGAAGACGGCTAAACTGCAGGGTACAATGGAGTGCAAGCTAGCTTCCATTTCGTTCCTAGTCGGTTACAAACCAATTTTGATAATAATCCCTAACAAATTTTTATTGCATTGCATAGCTCTTGTGATAATGCAAATTGTAATGCCATCCTGGTTAAGTCGGGTCTCTTGCCTTTCAACCTGAATCAGACCTGACATGGGGCAGATTTGTTTTTCATATTCCCGTACCTGCATTGCAGTTTTGATTCGTTGTTCCATAGCTATCTTATTAGGGTACAATGTAGTGTAAGCTATTTTCCATTTAGTTCTTATTGGGTTACAAACCAATTTTGATGATAATCCCTACCAAAATTTTTGTTTCATATTGTAACTCTTGTGATAATAAAAATTGTAAAGCTATCCTGATTAAGTCGGGTCGCTAGGACTTTAACCAGAATCTGGCCTGACCTCGGGCAGATTTTTTTTTTCATATTCCCATACCTGCGTTGCAGTTTTGATTCGTTGTTCCATAGCTATCTTATTAGGGTACAATGGAGTGTAAGCAATTTTCCATTTAGTTTTTATTGGGTTACAAGCCAATTTTGATGATAATCCCTACCAAAATTTTTATTGCATAGTGTAACTCTTGTGATAATGCAAATTGTAAAGCTATCCTGATTAAGTCGGGTCTCTAGGGCTTTAACCTGAACCTGGTCTGACCTTGGGCAGATTGTTTGTTAATATTCCCATATATGCATTGCAGTTTTGATTCATTGTTCCATAGCTATCTTATTAGGGTATAATGGAGTGTAAGCTATTTTCCATTTAGTTCTTAGTGGATTACAAACCAATTTTGATGATAATCCCTACCAAACGTTTTTTTGCATAGTGTAACTCTTGTGATAATGCAAATTGTAAGCTATCCTGATTAAGTCGGGTCTCTAGCTTTTTAACCTGAATCTGGCCTGACCTGGAACAGTTTTTTTTTTTCATATTCCCATACCTGCATTGCAGTTTTAATTGGTTGTTCCATGGCTATCTTATTAGAGGTGGTTCAGGTCAAGTTAATGGGCTTCAGTAGAAATTGTCATTTTTACACATTCCTATTGCACCTCATCACTATCAATAAGAAGAAAAGGTTCTATATTCCATTCCACCGTACTACTTCCAGCGTGCTCCTTTAGTCCTCTCAGTGACCATAACTTTATCCCTAAATGTCTCATGTTCTCAATTCTTGTTGCTGAAGTTTACAAGCAACTACTCTTTCAAAATTTTGATTTTGATGGTGAGATAAGTTCTTTATTGTCTACAAAAGTGGAATGGAAATGGCTGTCTTAAGAATTGAAAGTTGTCTTCCTCATTGAACTTGTAACAGCAAGACATATCCATTAGCAAATAAGATTTGACACTTCAGCTCATGAATCATAGCATGTGATTTAGTTTTAGAAAACATTCTATTAAAATGGTTCATAATATATGGTGGATGACCTTGAAGTTTTTTGGGAACTTCACATCATAATTTTGTTCACTAAATGTATTTTGCAGTGAAGTATTTAGAAGATCCATGTATTTGAGAGGGAAAAAGCAAAATAGTTGGAGGTTATTTTGTGGGAGATACAGGTTTGCTATAAATCCCTTTTTAAGCTTATTCATGGGGGATATTAGAAAATGTTTAAAGTTGAATGGGAATGCAGTGTGGAGGTTATGTATCATTATGAGTGAGGACAATGTAGGGGATTCTTCCAAAAACTTTAAAGTGCTATGATTTCTTCAAGAAACAACAACTCATGTCAACTACAAATTTGCTATGTATGATACTTTATCACTAGGGCTTTGCTTGTAATACAAGATACAAACATTCTTATTGGCAAAAAGTTTTCTCTACTTTTTTTAAAGAAAAGTTGATGTGTTTGTTTGGATTTGAACATTAAAACTTTTAATCCCTTAGAACAAGGCCAAGGCCATATATGCTACCAATCATTTTCTTTATTAGGATAAGACTTATTGCTTGACATGTACGATATTTGAAAGTTATTAATTAGGTAATTCTATGTTCTCCATTAATTTGATTGTTAGATATGGTGGCTTAACTAATTGAGGGCATTATTCACTTCGGTATTCTTATTTATTTTGTTAACATGGACTTGTAGAAGAAGTTAAGTTTATTTGTAACTTTAAGTATGCCATGTGTCTTGTGTTACATTTTATTGAAAATGAGTTTCTTTGAAGGCACAAATTCTTCTTTTGCTTATCTTTTCAAAGTGATGCTAAGTTGTACTTTTATTTGGGCAAGATATGCATCACAAAGCCTATAAGGTACTAATGTCTTTCTAAGACTTGCATTTGTATTAAAGGTGTTACCAAATACTAAAACCCTTCGATGCGTTCCAAACTTTATGTTGATTATTGTATTCCATTAAATAAAAGAAAAAACAACAAATACTCATGTATCCTTATGTTAAGGTAGATCTACCTTGGTACACAAAAGAGCAATAATCATCATCGTTGATGTCAATTGATGATGAACAACTTTGTGATGATGAAATCAGCTATGACTTTTGATATCACTTACAAGTTATGGGTTTTGAGTAGATTGGATTGATGCACTTGTACGGATTAAATGTGCCCAAGAGGGAGGGAGAGGGAGAATTGGTTAATTAAGCTTTTTCAAAGGAATATTGGATTTTCAAGTGGTTCCACTTTTACTTAATAGAGCCCACATTCTCCTAAACCAACAAACATGAGTTTAGTACTATTGCTTTTATTCTTTTGCTACAATTTGTAAAGAAATCATCACAACCGTGTCTTTTTATTTGAGGGTCTAACACAACCTCTTAAGTGTTTTATAGAAAGCTAAAACTCAACTACTCTTGAGCCTTTTATCAGCTTAAGCTCAAAAAGATAGGATTAGTGCGTGATGCCCCCACAAGAGGAAGTTTGAATTATAAAAATTATAAACTCAAACAAATAAAACAATAGTTCTTTTGAGTTTTTTAATTGTTCTCATAAACTGATTGACTTCTAAAGAATTCTTTGTTTGGAGACTTTAACAAAGTAAATTCATAATATAGTTTTAGGTACTTTGATCCAAAATTGGATCTATATTCACCTTTGGCCAAAAGGTTAGGGAAATACATCAAAATGCATTTCGTAAAAGTTGGTAAGCCAAAGCAACATGTCAAAGGACTATACAAATTGGGTTAAAAGACCTACAAATTATTGTGTCAAATGATTATAATCACCAGCCAAAAAGAGTTTACAATATCGGGAAAAAAGGCTTTACAAATCATTGGGTTAAAGGTCCTTACGAACGACCAAAAGATCAAGTAAAAGTAACAATCCCAGCAAAAAGACAATAGGTACAATATAAAAGCTTAAATACAAAAGCTTTATAATCCAACAATTTAATCAAAAGGCACATTAAGACATAAAACAACTTAGAAATGATATATAAATTAGCTCAAGTGAATATAAACTTGAAAGGTGGCTGAGGAAAGATGGAGACTATGCTCAATTATTGTAGCTTTGATTTTCTCTCTATTTTTTCAACAATAATATGATATTCAAGTGTAATATTCAAATGTTCATTAAGCTTTTCTTATTCTTCGGGGTATTTATAGAAATTTAGAAATGATTCACAAAGGCTCTAATAATCTCAAATGGCTATTTTAAAAATTTTAAAAATCTAGTCAAAATAGTAATTATTCATGCAAAATGAACAAATCATATCATACAATTAGGCTATCATATTGCACGTTAGTTATCAAATATGTATTACTTGTATCGTTTGATTAATAAAAGCATATCGTACAAAATCCTCGACTTAGCTCTTGACATAGACAATGTATCCTAAATGACTAATCATACTGTATAATAAATATAATCGTATTGTACAAAAATCTTAAGATTTTAGAATCAGTTAGTTGTTTAGTATTTAATTCAATTTATATTAAATGTACTTTACGATTCATATAATCATATTAGATGAACCTCTCAGGTTATGGCGCTTATCGCATCGCATCATTTGACATACAGTATTATAATTGATTACGTTGATCATACTATATGATGGAAGTTATTATATTGTAGAAAATTTAAAGCAACAATTATAATACTTAATTAGACAATCCTATCACTTTTTTTACTTATGTGAACTAATCGTATTATACTTTTATGTGATCGTATCGTATGATCTATTTATTTTTACACATTTTTAAGGTTTTGTATTCTAAGTATTTTGAGTATGTTTTGTTGATACACCTCGTTATTTTTTAAGTGTCTTAAGAATGTTGTTATAGGTCTTACAGTATAAACTAAATAAAGATGATTGAAAAAATCTTTCTCCAAGAGTTCTTAAGCTTCATGTTCGGTACTGATTATGTTCTCATCAAACAATGCCATTGAAACTTTTAAAGACTAAGCTCTCCAAGTGATTCACCTATTTATTTTTAAGATGTATTATTTAAAATACTTAAAGAAAAAATATTAGTAAAACAAGAGAACAATTTTATTGTCATTAAACTAATAACACATTGACAAAGGGTTCAACACAACTTTCTCTTGAGTCTTTTATAAGCTCTAACTCAACCATCTCTTTAGTTTTTTATGAGTTCAAATTTAACTTTTTTTGATTTTGTATAGACTCAGATCTAATCTATGTTTTTCAAAACATGAACCCTAACCTCATTATTTTTTTTAAGGCATTGATATAACCTCACTTCAATTCTTTTTCTAGGCTCAAACTCGACCCTTATAAAAGCCTCTCAATTTTAATTGAAACTTAAACACTTTGAGAACTAGAACAATTAAAAACAACAATAAATCAAGCTATCTAAAATTTAGCAAGAGTTTGTTTGTGAAGAGTGTGTTTATGGAAGTAGTGAGCAAATGCAAACTCTCCAACAATTATGCCTTTAAGATCCCCCAAATAATGCTAATGTTTTGTGTAGTAATTTGAAATCAATCACTTCAAGTTTGTCCCAAAGAATGTGAGTTATGTAATAGCAATGAGAGGCTTTCCAACTTCTTTCAGTTTGCCAGTTAAGAAGACTCACAATGATTTGCCAAAATTCTTAATTAAAAATTTATTTTTAAGTTTTACAAGCCATATAAAATATCATAACTAGGGGTTAACAACACAACAAATATTAAGATGATATTCATGGGACTAAAAAAGCATTGCTTCATTCGCATAGTTGAATTCGGAATTATGGGAGTGATTTTCGCCATCTGATTGAACAGTCACTGTCTCATTCGCCATTTGTTTAAGCGTGAATTCAATCAGCCATTTGATCGTGTTAATTCACAATCCCATAGGCCATATTTTATCGGTGTAAGATCTAAATCTAGCCTTTAGATCATGATTGTGATTTAATGGTCCAAATTAAATTCTATTTTCTAAATAGTGCCAGTTTAATTTCAGCCGCTCGATTGTGCAATAATCGTGATGTAACGATCAGAATTATCTCCTATATTGCAGCTTTGTTTTCGCTATCTAGATCAGAGGACACCGGTGGATTGTTTGCATAACGGCTCTTTTAGTCGTTATTTTAGACCGTTAAAATTTTTAATTTTTTTATTAAAAAAAACGTATGATGATGTTATTTAAATTGAAGTATTAATGGTTATTTGTGTATTTAATATATGCTTTTACTGGTTAGAAAATGTCTATAAATAGGAGAATTTTTTAACATAATTGATTACTCATTGTTGCTTTTTTACGCTGTGTTTAGTTGTCAAACTCTTAATTTTTACTTTCTTCTCAAATTAGTTAAGTTTTTAATTTTTATTATTTTTAACTGATTCAATTAAAACACTTTTACCTTTTTAAGCATTTTTTCAAGCATAAGTTTTTTTTGTATTATTTTTTTTTGTATTGTTAAATTATTTTTTAAAAACTAAAATTTTTATTTATAACAATTTACTCTTCTATTGTTAAACTGTGCTTCAATATTTTTTAAGCATGAATGAATAATTCACAAAATCATGAGATTTAATTAATCATATATAAATTAGGGAAGGCATTTATAAATTAAAGTTTTTGCATAATTTTTGTATGGTCTTTATTCAAATGCATCTATTGTGACTAGCCTAAGAAAGATGTACTTTTGATTAGTTCTAGGTTAATTGATGTCTTTTTATTTATGTCAAATTATATTTTTAGGATAGTAAATCTAATTATGCCAAAATGCATTTTAGTGGGATGACACATGGATGTACAAGTGTAAATGCTTGATCAAACAATGGGAAAATAAGGTTTAACCTCTTAAATAAGTTCTTTTAAGCTTAGCTTTGGCCAATTGACTTGATGAAGAATTGATGCCTTCAACTTTCCTTGGATTTTTATATCTAGTGTTCTATTTCATTGAGTTTCTTGATGTCATCACTTTTATGTTGTGGTTAAGCTCTCTTTGAGTCTAGAAGATGTAGATGATCACATTTTATTTATTTATTTTGAAGCTAACACTTATTCACTAGATAAACAATTAGAACACTACTAAAAGCAACTTAAATATTTTATTATCATCAACTTATAATATTTTTGTGTAACTAAGTATGATATAACATAAGAAAAATAAATTTTGCATATATATCTTTATCTCTCCTTTTTGTTAGATTATATCCTTCTTATAAAGGCAATATTACATATTCTCCACCTTTATAATGTCATAAACTTAGCACCACATTTACATACCATCTGCTTTTGTTTTCATCAAAGTGAAAAATCAAATATCAATCAATTTAAAAAGAATTTTCATCTGATACCGATTGTTTAAAAAATGTTAAAGATATTACTTGCTAAAACTAATATGTTTATCTAGTGGCAAGTGATTAAAGTCTAAGATTAATTGATTGATTATTGATACCAACTATTAGGAAATAACACGCATTATTTATATCATGTTTTTAAAGTAATAATATATTATTGTTAATAACATGGTTTTGATTTGATTAATTAATTAAAACATCTAGTCCTAAGTAAGAATAAGTTTATAAAGTAAAGAATATCAAATTTTCAAGTGTTTTGGGTCTACCTAATTAAGCTTACTCCACCCTTAAACCAAACATGTTTAAGCTTAACATCATTGCTTTCACTTTTTTGTTACGATTGGTGGAGAAACCATTATAAGTTTGTCTTGTTTTCTGAGAGTTAAATAGAACCATTTGTTTTTTTAGGGTTAAAACTCAATCACTTTTGAGTTCTTTTACAAACTCAAATTTAACCCTCTTGTATCTCTTGCGGGCTCAAACTTAACCCTTTCTTGAATTTTTTATGGGCTCAAACTTAGCCATCTCTAATTTTTTACAGGCTCAAATCTAACCTAAGTTTTTTGCTTTTTTATGGGCATAGAGTTAACCCTATTTTGGGTCTTTTTCTTATATTCAAATTCAACCCTTATAAAAACCTCACACAAAGCAATTACCAATTACAACTCAAACACTTTGAGAAATAGAACAATTAAAAGTAATAATAAGAATTAAACTAAGTTACTAGAGATTGAGCAAGAGCTTGTATGTGAAGAATGTCTTCATGTAATTAGTGAATTAAAGCAAACTCTTCCAACAATTGCACGTTTAAGATCCTCCAAATGAAGGCAATGATTTGTTCAGTAGTTGGTGGTCAATAGCTTCAAGTTTGTCCTAATGAATATGAGCTATGTAATAGCAACAAGAGGTTTTTCAATTTATTCTAGATTTACCAATTGAGAAAATTAATGATGATTTACCAAAATGCTTAATTAAGATCATTTAATTTTCATTAAATTGTTTCTTTAGAATTAGAGGGTTTTATATGGATGCTTAATAACTATTTAGAACTCCTTTAACCTTAATTGAATGTTGCTAGAAAGGATCAACGTTAAACTAAATGTTTGGATCAAAGTCAGCACTAGCCGTCAAAGCTCGTTTGTGCATTTTATTGAATTAGACATATCATGTATTAATTAAGATGTATTGTACGTAGTTCTTTATTTTAGGCAAATCTGTGTTATGTATCATCCTTCTACTTTACGTATTACTCACTTCGAACTCGATGTACCATACTTGTAAAATCATATACCACTTATAGCGTGTCTTCGACTAGTTTGTGATTCACGTATCGTATGTTCATTATGACATACTTTACGAAAGTCTTGGCTAAGACTTATGACTTATATTATACCATACGTCTTATGTAGCATACCTCTAAAATATGAATGATGTATCATATGTTGGATCTATTGTACCTATGTGTTATACAATTTTTCAGCTTTAACTGAACTTATGTGCCTTAGCTTAATTATGCATGAATTGACTTTGAAAAACATGTTAAAAACTTATTTTTTAAGTTTTAAAAGTAATATAGAAATTTACTTCAACATTTTCATAAACATGAATGAATAATTCATAAAATGATGACATTTAATTAAGCATATGTAAATTAAGGTTTCCATGAACCATCTAGCAAAAATTTTTATAAATTAGGGTTTTTGCATGATTCTTGCATGGTCCTCACTCAAATGCATCTAATGTGATTAACCTAAGATGTACCTTTCATTAATACTAGGTTAATTCAATGCCAAACTAGTTTTTTAGGATAACAATTCTAATCATGCCTTAATACACTTTAGTGGGATGATAGTTGTATGCACAAGTGTAATTATGATTGTGCAAGTAGCTCTTGATCAAACAAAAGTAAAAAAGTTTAACCTTGTACATAAGTTCTTTTGAATTTAGCTTTTGCCAATTAACTTGATCATGAACTTATGCTTTCAACTTTCGTTGGAGTTCCGCATGCAGTGTTTACTTTCTTGAGTTGATTGATGTCATCACTTGTATGTTGTGCTTAAGCTTTTTTTGACTCCATAAAATGTAGATGATCACTTTCTATTTATTTATTTTGAATTTGAAAATTATTCACTGTTTAGACAATTAGATCACTATATATAGCAACTTAAATATTTTGTTATTTTCAAAATCATATATATCTATTGGGTTCTTGGTGTTTACTAGTATGTATTCTTGATGATAGCTAACTTGTGATCTATGAACTTAGGATATTTTTTTGTTGTTTGACTTATATCTTTAATATGTGTTATGAATCTTGTTTTCTTGTTGACTTTGACTTCTAATTGTTTTATTTTTGTAATTTTTTGTGGCTTTTAGATTGATGATAAAAACTTGGTTTTAATGTTCTTAGCATAGACAAGCTTGTATTGAATTTTTTTCTTCTTCTTTTGTATCTATTCTATTAGTCTTTATGTAATTATTGAACCTTGCATTTATATCCTACTTGTTTTTTGGATATTTGTTGTGTAGTTCTTATCGATATTACATCCTAAATGTATCTCTTTGTCACATGCATGTGCTGAACAGGGAGCTCAATGTTATACATGTTCATCCATGGCTTCATAATTATTAAAACCTGGGCTGAGCTCCTAGTTCATATTCATAGATAGACAAAATAACATTACCAAACACTGCCTATGTGGGTTTATGATAACGACATTACGTGATGAACTCGCGAAATGTTAAGGTATGATTTATGTGGTTGGTTTGACATGCTTCTCGCGTCGGTTACATTTTTAGGAGCTTTGCTAAATTTAGGGTTACTGTGCTTAAAACGAAAAATGCTCCATGGCCTAAGTAGGGCTTGCCTCTATACTGAATCTGCCAGTATTATTTAATGTAACATAGTAGAAAATTATGCCATAAAAAAGAGATCTGGAACAAATGCTAAAATAGATAAAAAGTTAATAACATGAAATCTTTATAGCTTGAGGTTTTCAGCTGCAGAAACAAAGGTTCAAGAAAGAAGATCATTTGGAAATTATGCAAGCTTATATAACCATATCTTATAACAGATAAGCAAATTGTTGGCCATAACTCTAGTTAGGTGCGTAACATTCTAACCGGTATGCTATGTTGGAAAATTGAGAAGAATAAGAGAATCAGTTTTTGGACAATGAATATAGTATATGGATCTCACTTCCTTCACTTGTAGTGACACCAATAGTTAATCAAGGACCTAAGGGGTAGAAGTCACTACAGCATTCTCTTTATAGAGCAGTTGTTAGAGTGTTCACAATTAATCCTTGAGTGGCTAGAGCAAGTTCAAAACATATTTCCTTCTCTATTTAGCCCGAAGTATTAGAACTTGATTTATAAATATCTTTTGAGATTTTCTTAATACTTGAATATAGTCATATATTGGGTTCTCTTGTAACTTCTTTCGTGTTTGCATTTGACATGGTTTTGGTTGGGCTATTTCTTTTATCTTTTAGTCTCTTGAATGTATAGATTGGGTTGATGGAAGCTTAGTAGCAAGATGTGAATGAGGACTGGTTCAGTGATCATAATACTTTTTGGCCTAATTGAATGGTTCATAACTAGATTAGTTCCTGGTCAAATGCTCAACATATGAGTGATGATAGTTTGTTTTGAAGATTCTTGTGGAAGAATTGGTTTCAATATTATTATTTTTTGGAAGGAATCAGAAATCACGTTAGAGCTTTTCATGATGTTTTTCTTGTAGGAGTTTAAATAGTTGCCCTCTTTTGGAGGGAAAAGGGCAATCACATTGAGCTACAATTGTCTCTTATGATATTTTGAATTTCATATTATTCAATGCTTAAACTTTGTTGTTGATCTTTATTGCTCTAAGGTGTTAAGGGAGTAGTATCATGGGGTCCAAATTGAGCCAAATACGTAGGTGGCACTAATTAACTCAAATGTTTAAGCTATTAGGTTATGATTATCTCTTTGAATTTTAACATCATAATTTATTGAATATGTAATGTAGGATTATTTTTTATATGTATCATAACAAATCTTCCCTCATGTTTGAATCCCTTTATGTCGAATCCAATCTCCTTCCAATGGAAGCATGTTTTGACCTTTAAGTGGCATCAATTGATTATACCCAGCAATTGCTAATCAGTTTTGTTCTACTATATTGACTCTACTTTCTTGTTTGCTTTATTGAACCATCACAAATAAGTTCTATCGTACTATATCAACATTGTTGCTCTATCAATTTTGTTGAATAATTTGTTTTGACTTTGTCATGCTATCACATATTAGCTCTGTTGCACCATTATTGACTGTTGCATCATTATATATTGGCTTTACCACCGTGTTGGTTTTGTCGAATAATTGTCAATGAAATTTTTATCTCGTTAGCTCTACTAAACCCAATAGGCTCTACCAAATGATGTTGTGCTTGCCAAATCATGTTGATTTTGCTGAACCATTGCAAATCGGTTCCATCACTTCATATTGATTATTCTACTGTGTTGGCTTTACTAAAACATATGTCAGCTTATAGTAACACATCCAAATCTCACTTTACCAAATCTCACTTTGCTGCTTTCAATTTCACATTCCTCATTCACCACTCACATAATGAACTAGAATTTGACATGCTAAATAAATTATTCCGATACATCTGATGAAAAGCTGTATTACCAGCTGAGTTTCCCATCAGCTATTGTATTATGCTATCTTGTGTTTTTTTTTTTGCTTCTATGATTTCATCATTGCTTTATAAAAATTATAGTGATTTCTATGGCAATAATTACTGGTAATGGTTTTGAAATATCTTTGAATCGCATTTGATTTCTTAAGAATTATAAGAATTAGTTTGGGTTTCTCTTTCAAACTTCTTAGTTATTATGTCATCTAAATGCTTATATTTACTCAACTGCTGATACCGTGCTTGTCACAAGCTTAATGTGCTTCCATTTCATCCATTTGCTAATTGAATGCAATTCTCATCATTTTTGAGCTATCTGTTTTTAAAAGAATTCTGGGCTTTCTTTTTTTTTTTTTTATAATTTTTCAATAAATACTGGCTTTTCACTGAAATCATATTTTATGCTTTATGCTAATATATGCTAGGCATTTTAAGTGGGCTCAAACTTATTCATGGAACCGTTTCCATCATTTCATTAACAAGTATCTGTATTTTTTTAATAATCTATGAAAGAGTGGATAACTAAGAGGATAATATGACTTCTGTTTAGAGCATGACATTTGTTTTTTTGCAGGTCATCTATTGATCTATTTAAGTGATGGCAGAAAGCTGGGATGAGAGCTATGATTCCAGTAGGCAAAGCTATGATGATGCTAGTAGACGCTCTGATGATAGTTATCAGGAAAAGGTGCACCTCGAGCCTATATATGGTTCATTTCTCTGCCCATTGACAAAGCAAGTCATGTACGATCCTGTTACCATAGAAACTGGGCACACATTTGAGAGGATTGCAATTGAGAAGTGGTTCAAGGCATGCCAAGACAGTGGACGAAGGGTTGTTTGCCCATTAACTTCGAAAGAACTGAATAACCTGGATCTCAATCCCAGCATTGCTTTGAGGCAGACAATTGAAGAATGGACTTTGAGAAATGAAGCTGCACAGCTTGAAAATGTATATAAATCACTCGGTTCAGGGGGTTCAGAAAGTGATACTTTACAAGCATTAGAGTATATCTTGAATGTTTGCCAGAAAAACAGGTCAAACGTGCATGTAGTGAGAAATGCTGAGTTGATACCTGTGATTGCAGATATGCTGAAGAATAGTAGCAGCAAAGTGAGATTGAAAGCTCTGCAAACTCTTTGTGTTGTGGCTGAAGACAATGATGAGAATAAGGTTTTCCAAAGTTTTTCTTGTATTTTCCATGGCGATCTTTATGATTTGAACATGTTCTAATTACGAATTCACAACATATTGCAGGAAATCATTGCTGCAGGGGGCACTGTTCGAACCATAGTGAAGTTTTTATCGCATGATCACTCTGAGGAGAGGGAAGAAGCAGTGTCCCTGTTGTATGAACTTTCAAAATCAGAATCGCTTTGTGAAAAGATTGCTGGAGTCAGCGGAGCTATACTTATATTGGTTGGATTAGCAAGTAGTAAATCACAGAATGTCTTGACTGTTGAAAAAGCTGAAAGGACGTTGGAAAATCTGGAGAAATATGAGAAAAATGTTAGGCAAATGGCTGAAAATGGCAGGCTAAAACCTCTTCTTAAGCTACTGCTTGAAGGTATTTCCTTCTCTATAATGCCCCTAATTTTACCTTTCCGCATTGATTATGGTTTGCCATAGTAGTAATTGATAAACAAAACAAAGGCCAGCTTATTTTATTGTTTCTGTTTCATAATATCAATATGCTTCGTCTGCCAAATCCTCTTTTACGAATCCGTGCCTTTTTATGCTGAAATGCACTTTTTCGTGGAAAATTTTGTTTGAAATGTAATGCTTTGTTTTTGCAATTATTCACTTTGTGGAAGTATTTTATATATTTTTTATAAGCTTCTAGAGTTGAATAGGTTTATTTAAAAGCCCGTTTTGAGCCTAGTCCATGTTGAACTCAAGCGAGCTTGTTTGATTTTTCTTTCTGGGTTAGTTTACTACTGAAGTTTTCGCGTCTTTGAAATATTTACTTTTTTAATGTTTTGCAAATGCATCAAAGGTATTACCTTCTAAAGTTATTTTTTTTTCTTGGGTTTAGGTTCACCTGAGACTCAACTTTCCATGGCTGCATACTTGGGGGAACTTGTTTTAAGCAATGATGTTAAGGTCTTCGTAGCCCAAACGGCTGGAGCTGCTCTTGTTAATATTATGAGTTCTGGGAGTAAGCAGGCGAGGGAAGCTGCACTTAAGGCACTGAATCAGATTTCATCGTATGATGCAAGTGCTAAGATACTTATTCAAGCCGGTATCCTACCTCCCCTTGTCAAGGACCTGTTCACTGTTGGCTTTAACCAGCTTCCAACGAAGCTGAAAGAAGTGTCTGCTACTATTCTTGCTAACGTTGTCACATCAGGTGCTAGTTTTGAAACCATCCCACTTGATCATGATCACCAAACCCTAATTTCTGAAGATATTGTTCACAATCTCCTTCAGCTCATCAGCAACACTGGTCCTGCAATCGAGTGCAAGCTCTTTCAGGTCCTTGTTGGGTTAACAAGCTCTCCCACCACTGTCCTAAACATTGTTTCTGCTATCAAGAGCTCAGGTGCCACCATCAGTCTAATACAGTTTATCGAGACTCCTCACAGAGATATTCGCATGTTTTCCATAAAGCTGCTGCATAATATCTCTCCTTATATGGGGCAGGAACTTTCAGATGCTCTCCAGGGCACTGCCGGCCAGCTTGGTAGTTTGATTAGAGTTATCTCAGAAAACAATGGTGTCATAGAGGAACAAGCGGCAGCCATTGGGCTCTTGGCTGAACTTCCCGAATGTGATTCTGGTCTAACCAAGAGGCTTCTTTCCGAAGAGGCCTTTCCAATTATCATTTCCAGGGTTTTAAGGATTCGGAATGGTGAGATTCGTGGCGGTCGGTTTGTAACTCCTTATTTTGAAGGCCTAGTCAGGGTTCTCTCTCGAATTACATATCTTGCGGGGAATGATGCAAGAATTATAGCGTTCATCCAGGAGCATAATCTTGCTTCTGTATTCACTGATCTCCTTCAAACCAATGGGATAGATAAGGTGCAGATTGCTTCCGCTACGGCATTGGAGAATCTCTCGAAACAGTCGATACATTTGACTAAACTACCCGAGCTTCCCAAACCAGGTGTTTGTGCTTCAATATTCTCTTGCTTCTATAGAGAACCAGATATCATTGGAGTATGCCGTGTGCACCGTGGGTATTGTTCTATGATGGAAACCTTCTGCCTACTGGAAGGGAATGCTGTAGAGAAGCTGGTTGCTTGCTTAGACCACAATAATGAGAAGGTAGTTGAGGCCTCGCTTGCAGCTCTTTGTACTTTGTTGGAAGATGGAGTTGATATTGAGAAGGGAGTTCTTGTTCTTTATGAAGCCGAGGGAATAAACACCATACTTGATGTGCTGCAGCAGAACAAAACTGATGTTCTCCGGCAGCGAGCCGTGTGGGCAGTAGAGAGGATTCTAAGGATAGAGGAAATTGCTTGCCAGATCTCTGGAGATCAGAATGTGAGCACTGCTCTTGTAGATGCCTTTCGACACGGTGACTACCGGACTCGGCAGATTGCAGAACGGGCATTGAAACATGTAGACAAGTTGCCCAACTTTTCTGCTATATATCCCAAGGTTGGGAGCTGAGTGCGGTATTGGTAGCATGAAGCTTGTTTCTGTGGTATGTATGTATAATTTTTTTGTATACCTTTTCTCATCCTGGACCAAGTTTATCTTGATTCAGGATTTGATTTTAAGAATAGGCTACATGTTCCTTGGTCGTTAATATGCTGATGATTTGTTTGAGTTGTTTTTCATTTGAGCGAGGTGGTTGTTCAGTTGGATAGCAAGAATGCTGCTATTGTTAGTAAGTGATGTTTACCAAATTAGATTCATAATTAAGCCTGGAGAGCATTTTATCTTCTCTTTCTTGGAGTTTAAATTGAATGCTTAGGTGCACAGCTGAATCTGGAATTCGTCTTCTGGTGGATGATCGTCTTAGTATTATGGTGGGTGAATCCTACTTATTAGCTTCACTTCCTTTTCTTAAATGATTGTTATTAACTGTGCTAAATCTGGGTTCTTATGTTTCATTCTGTCACAGATTAGGAAAAGGAAAGGTCTATTATTGCTGTAAGACGAAGCTTGCAAGCTGTGTGAAATCCTGACTTTCTTTTAAGACTGATTGCATTCATTCTAATTTTTTTTATTTTGGAAAATGATAAAAATTGATATATTTTGTTGGGTTTGTAAGCTAATGTGAATTTAAAAACCAAAGTAATTAGTACATGGAGAATAAACTGTTTTTGTTGTCATAATATGAAATTACAATTTCATCATATATAAGTTCGAGTTTAAACTAATATGATGTCTCAGATTCCAATTGCAATTCTTTAGTAAAGATTTGGTTCTCTTTGGCGAAAAAAAGGTAAAATGAAACGCACTGCACTTGCAATTGCTTGTGTTATATGATTGAATGTAGATCAAATCAAACATCATCAAGAGAATTTTGTAAAACAAATCAAACCAAAGCAAAATTTGCTAAATTAAGCAAATCTTAAACCCTGGGATTTGACTAATTAGAATTTTTTATTTATGTAGCCATTCTTCATGAGTACCACATCTGTAGTCCACTTGGATGCTTATACAAGTAGTCCACTCACAGTTCAATGAGTTGAGGACAACAAAAGGAAGAATCCATAAGTTATGTGATTTCCACAAGAAAGTCTTTAGAAGATGTGGTTTGAAACCTAACTTCCAAGATTAGGGTTAGGAGGACTAAGGAAAATAGGGGGGAGCTAAAGCAAGACAAGAGCCTTTGTCGCATATTTTAAAGTGCAGGTTTTATTCTGATACATCACATATTCTAACACTCACAAAGATAGGTCTAAATATTCAAAGATCAATGTGTAATGATTACAAAATCATGTCAAATAATTACAAAAAATTTATGCCAAAATAATCCTTAACTCATCAAAATGATGGGCAGCTCAACCAATCTACTGTTCACAGCATAACATTACCTAGTGAGACCATATTTCTATGTTTTTTATTACTAACTACAACAGCAACAAAACACATCAAATAGTTTCTACAAAAAAATGGACCATTTGTACCCTCATCTAATATTTTCTTGTTCAAAAATAACTATTCAAAAACACTGCAACAGCCAAAAACTGCTCATAAGGAACCATTAGTCCCTTAAATCTTCTTAAGCAAAATCACATGGCACCATCTGAGCCTGAGAAACTAGCCGATGTTTCTCCGAGATCGCCTTTCTCGCATACTTTCATACTTAGTTGCACATTCTGGGGACACGAGAGCGGCAGCACCAGCAACGCACTTATGGTATGAAAAATCCTCAGATGTACCATCTGTTCTTACCACAATAAAGCACTTTGAACCATGATGTCCTGAACTGTATCCAACCTGAGATGAATTGGAAGAAAATGCATCTCAATGAAGAAAAAATTAATCTTCTTAAAATTGATCACTGCTCATGTATTATTTGGGTTCTACGTGTATTAAGACATTTCCTTGAGCTTTCTAGAATGAGATGATGAAGAATAATGTGAAGCAACGGCTTCCAAACCATAATAGAGATACAAAGCTGAATGAGATCTCGTTTAAGGTGTTGGAAATTTCAAGCATCCCTATATAAATTGCATGGGTTGTTTCAAATGAAGCAACACAAAGATTCCTAACCATACTTCATTTGGCACCTTACAGAAGGATAATATGATGCAGTTCTGGGGATGAGCAGCCTATGGCAGGTTGAATCAAGGAAATACTTGAACTAAGACAAAAGTAAAACTAATTTAGATTGGGTCGAGCTTCTTTATGGGTCAGGTTAAGCAAACAAGGCAAAATGATCAGGTCAAGCCAGGTCACAAGATGGCATTAAAGAAGCACCTCTTGAACTGATTTCAATGAACAGGTGAAATAAACTTTTATCCCCAAAAGTAATCACCTACCAACATGGAGTAATTAAGACAATACGAGCATGAAAATAAGACGGGTCTTGTTCTAAGCTTTCAAAAACAGACATTGTTTCAGAGTTACGGTAATATTAATATAACTAAGTATAAAATGACAAAAAACTAAAAAAATAAAATGAAAGAGAATTTTTATACCAAGAATTGGAAATGCCCTACTTCAATCCTCTTGCAACATTAAGTGTCATGTGAGCATGACACAAGTGCGATAGTAGGTGCATCTACCATGGCACATGCCGTGCATGCAACGATTGGTGTTGAGCATCTTGCGAGCTGCCGTCCTATGCTGAGGTGTCCCACTCGCTACACTTGCTGAGGTGCCCCACACACTGCTGCATGCGCTAAGGCATTTTGCACACATCCCCGTGTCCTGTGCTATGCTATTTTGCATGTTTTCCTATGCGAGCCACGTGTACTACACGATCGTGCATGCACTAAGGCGACCCAAGCATTGCCGAGCGTTTTGCATGACCGTTGGAAGCATTTGCATCACTCAACTCGTGAAAATCTTTTGTCAAATAATCTTCATTAAAGACGGATTGTTTAATGAACCTACAATATATTCTTTTTATCATAAACCCTTTCTTTTTTAGATTCGAGTCCCATGGAATCTTCTATTTTAAATACAACTGAATTCCCTAACTATTTTGGTGTTTATCTCATGTCAAGGTCCTTGAGGTTATTGAAAACAAAGCATAAGGAACAAAGATCGATTTTTCTTGAGGTTATACCATTTTGCAGCAAGTTTTTTCCCTTCTTTCTAATTTTTTAAGAATCCTTGGTCTCTCATTGAGGACGTTTTCTTTGTTTAGAGCTTGTCAACATCCATGACCAAATCCTTCATTGGTGGTACATGCTCATAAGATTTCTTATCAAGCATGGTGTAGATACAAGAAAAGAGACTTAGGAAATTTGAATAAAAACTTAAAATAAAAATGAGGAAGTCAATCTTATAAGAGATGGTGTATCTACAAGCTCCTTGTTGGGACCTCTAAGCAACTTATTGTTGAAGTTAAAGCAGGAAATAGCAAAACGATTCGATTTGGTGAGGTTTTGGTTGAAAGAACTTAATGATGCAGTGGCCGCAACGACAGTGCTATTGGGAACTAAGGTGGCATGGCCTGACACGAAGGTGGCATAGTCAAGACGCAGTTAAGACATGCGGGGAGGTTGAGGTGTAGCCAGGCACTGCAAGATGCAATGGGGCTTTGCCCCTGCTCATGAACAACGCGGATCAAAGGCAGGTTAGCATTAGTCGGGGCAGATCAAAGGCAAGTTGGCGTAGATCCAATGCAGTTCGACTAAATCCAAACCAATTCAGTGTCGAAGTGGCATGTGGAAGTATGATTCGGCTCAAATCCAAGCTGGTTCGGCATGACGTGTGTGATCAGGTGCAATGGTGCAAGTGTATTTAGCGTGGCTCAATTGGAAGTAGTGGAATAAGTGGGGTCAAACGCGTTATGGGAGTCGATGTGGATCAGGTAGCATGCATGTGTTTGAACACAAATACATGAGGCATTGGTAAGGAGCAAAGCTCTTAGGAGGAGAGAAGTAGATGTTTTCGAAGTTGGGAGCCCTCGTGAAAAAGGAAAAGGATAGGTCGAAGAAACAGGTAGCTTGAGTGGGGAGGAAAGGTCGGAAGCATAGCAAGTAAAGCCTTGGGAAGGAGCTGCAAGAGAAGAATGGGAAAGACTTGGAGACCCGACTCGGGAAGCTCGGGGTAAGAATCGATGAAGGGAGGGGCGAATTAAGAGGACGAGCTTGACAGCTTGGGGAAGAAGAGTTCAAGAACTCAAGAAGAGATATGGAAACATCCAAGGAAAAGAATTTGGAATCGACTGAATATATCTGCTCACAGGAAGTTATAAACTTCCACTGTTTTCTACCCAACAAGAGGTTTAGCTTCAATCTATTTTGAAAAGTACTCAATTGCGACAACGAGAAACTTCCTCCTTATGCGTACAAGAAAAGATTAAAAGGAAATCCATATCCCAAACAAAAAGAGGTCAAGAAATATTGATGGATTTCAGTAAGCTACTAGTTGTCGAGGAAAGAGGGCATAAATTTGGGACCTTTCCCATCTTCTAATAAGTGTTGTAATATCCTTTTGCATGGTGAGACAAAAATCCCTTACTAATAATTTTTACACACAAATTACAAGTAAAAATGTGGTTACTACATTCTCCTAAATGTACCTTCTTTACGACGTCTTCAATCTCTGATTGATGGAACCATTTGAATAAAGGCTCAAGATGAGATTTTCGATAAAGTTGATGTTTGAATAAGACATCATTAACCCCATCTCTTAACTTTTCTTACATCCAATTTTTGATAATGATGGGTTCCCATCTTCTTGATGTAGACATCCAAGGGAGTTATCTAATAGACAGGCCTTTGAAGATTAAGGATTGTTATCTCCAGGTTCTCGATCGATTGTTTTTCAAGAGGGAGGAAATCTTCCTTGGGTTCACTTATTTGGCTACTAGGTCTGCCTCGTGATTTTGTTCGTGAGGGATTTAAGCAAGGTTGGTTTGACCAAACTTCCACGGGAGAGCTTGTGCCAACACTCTATATGCTTTGAGGATTGGATCCATAATTTCAAACAAGCCATTGACTTAGCAGACAACCAGTTGTGAATCATTGAAGATTAGTAAGTGCTTGACTAGCAAGCCTAAAGCAAATCTCAATCCAAATTCAATTATCATTTATAATTTGGTTGGGTCATTAGTGTCCTCTAATTACTATTAAACTTTAAATTTTTTGACATTAAAACTAATAAAGACAATACTAGAATATAATATCAGACAAGGTATGATAGATACAATGCATGACGATAACTCAAAAGGAACCAACACATTTTGAAAAAAGGGGACAATTGCTTCTTCACTTCTAACATCTTGTCTGCAAAACATTAATATAATTTGAAGGATCTATCTACTACTACAAATAGATAGTTGTGTCATCGTTGGACTGTCAGTAGTCCTCTAATAAAATCCATCAAGACACTATTCCAATGTCTCATTGGTAATGGTAATAACATATATTGCCCCTACTTGCAATTGGATTGCTTCATAAACATAACATGCACCATCAAATGAATTTCTCAACTTTTGAGTTTGCTTGAGGCTAATAGATATACCTCTACAAATTCAAGAGACTCCAAAATGTTTAGAAACTCTAGATGTATGGGCCATATGTATAGGTCAAGTGTATCCAAAAATTTAGTCATCACATTAAATCACACATAACTGCTTATCTCGAGAGAACAATCCATTGCGAATTACATACTCTAAGTGTTTCCTTCTTTTTCTCTTCTTGATAAATATGTTCAAAATCTGGATCATCAACATATGTGATAGCATACTCTTAAAATTCTACAAGCTGTATTTGCATAATATTTGTTAAGCATAATATTATCGAGAAAGCATATTTGCAAGTCTGTTTTATGTTCATTTCTTGTATTTGATGACTAAGTGAAACTATTGTAGGTATGAATTTATTCCAGATGTGCTTGTTGAAGTTTTGATTGAATTTACAAATACTAGAGTGGCCTAAGATCTCAGTGTATTATGATCGTCTCTCCAAGAATATAAGGCCTCTAATGCTTTACAATGTGATGTTAAGGCTAGAAGCTCCTTGTCATGGATTATTCTTCTATGATTCTTGAAATAATTCTAAATAGTAAACTAAAAGCTTGCCATCTTACATTAAAATTGGCCCAATAGTACATCCGAATGTATCCTCTTGAATCTCAAACGGTTCTTGTAGATTTGGTAGAGCTAGGACTGGTACTACAAACTACTTCATTTGACTGTTGAAACATTTGTTGGTGTAATTCAATCCACTCAATAGCCCTATTCTTCTCCTTATTGACGCTTATTTCGCCATTACCGACTTGAGAGCACAAATACACAGGCTATCCCTTGCATACTCACACTTCTTCCCACTCAACCTTACTTTTTATCTTACTTAACACCTTCAAAAGTTCAGCATACTCTACAAGCATATTGCTATAACTGAGGATGTCAACAAGGTGTATCACAACAAACTCTGCCAAGCAGGTGTGCAGAATATCGTTCATTAGTTGCATGAACGTTACTAGGATTACCAGGATGTTGCATAACCCAAATAGTAATACCAACCACTTATATAGTCCTTATGGAGTCTTGAAATCTGTCTTCCATGTGTCCTCTTCAACAATTCAAACTTGGTGGTATCTTGCTTTGAGATCCAACTTGGTGAATACTCGTGCATGCTTTAATTGGTCCAAGACATTATTGATTCTTGGTAGAGTGAACCTGCTTTTGATGATGAATTTGCTGAGTGCACAACAATCAATGCACATGCTATCCTCTATCCTTTTTTGGTACCATTACCATTGGAAAGCACATGTTGCTAGGTTTGAGTATTTCATTTTCGAGTAACTCTATAACTTGTTTCTTTCTCTTCATTTTCTGCTGCAACTTTTTAGTACATCCCATGTTTGGATGCATCAAATCAAACAAACACTGGATCTCATGTTATACAACACGCATTGGGGATAACCTTGTAAGTTCCATGAATAAGGCAAGATAAACTACCTTCTAAAGTGGTTCCGAAAGCTTATTACATTGTTCGATATCAATCTCTAGTTTCTCAGGTCTAACAAATAGTAACACAGTTTTAACACGCATTTATTAACATCTCTACTTGGCTAATAATAATAATATCTACAATTATCTACCCTTTATCTTGTAACATAACAAGGTTCTATCTATTCTTCGTGAACTGATACTACTAGGCTAGACAATGGTATTCAACTTCTCGATCCCACAGCTATAGGCATCCCAAGATAATCAAGCAAATATCTATACTACTTCACAGACAACCTCATTACTGAATTCTTAAGTTATAGTGAATTTCACATTGCATTGTTTTTCAATTCTCATCTCAGAATCATTTTGCATCTATCTTAAAGAATATGATCTTGGATAAGGTATAGTCTCTAAATGCAACCGATTCAAGAGATTTTTAGAGATCAAATTTTTAACTACAAGTATCAATGATAACACTAACAAGCTTCACTTGAATGTGGGTTGTAAAGAATTCCTCTCTTCTTGATGTAGTCTTGTTAACTTTACACATGAACACACTTGATCTTACTATAACAGATAAACTTTCATAAGCATATTGTAGAGTCACTAGAAGTTTCTCACTGTTACAACATGTATCTTATTTTTTCCATTTTTCTTGAACTCTTTTGGGATAGATTAAGGTATAAGATCTAAATATTTTTCACATATGTGCTCTTGCTTCTTTCAATGGTCACACAATTTCTAAGCCCAACTTGTAAAGAAAGCATTTATTGTCTTCATGATCTTCTTTATTGGGGAGTACTTTTTCCAGTATTGCCACTTCTTTGAGTTGTTATCAATCTTCCCTGTATTCAAATTCCCTATATTTTAGTCCTTCGATTTTAATTCTTCTTTTTGATAGAAATTGCAAACATGCTGGCTTGCATCAAAAGTTGTACACGAAATAATACAAACCTGAAATAAATTTAGATAATATTCACATCTCATCAATAAGTAACCCCAAAACCACGACTTGTCATTAAAATTTAGTAGTATATTCATACATAGTTTGCCCTTGTAGGTGTCGTAAGTTGTGCCACTTGTTCCAACATTACGACTTACCTTACAGGGTAAAACTCTTCTATGATTTACTTCTTCAACTAGTTTCATGTCATTTCTATAGCTATATTAATTATTATGTAAGCATTCCACTATACTTGCATGTGATTTTTTATCTTTAATTAAACATATACTATATTATTAGATAATGAATAATGAAACAGACAAAAATATATCTAATTACTCCAATCAAGTATTTAATTTTTTTGCATCCATTGTATCATCATAAATAGATAAATCAAATTTTACATCTTAAATGAACAATATCAATTCCAAGCATAAAAGGGTGAGACAAATGATGCCATCATCATCTCCATTTCCAACTATCCTTAGATTATTAATACACAACCTAGAATTCCTTTGCTTAAAAATATTTTCCTTGCTTGGAGGATTGTTGTCTAGATTAATGTTAAAAGATATTGTGAATTTAACACTATCACCACTAACACTTGCATTTGTTTGATTAATAGAGCTACATGCACTTTTAGGTTTAATGTAGAATAATCAATGCAATCATATCGATACCAAAGATTCCTCGATCTACCAATTCCTTTTCTCGACTTACTATTCAATTCCCTTATTACCTCCTATCATTAGTGTAATCGAAAGTTTCTAATTCTAAAATATAATCTATCTATGAGGTTTCTTGTTTCAAACTCTCAATAAAAGACTTTACTTTAGAGTTACAACAATAAAATTAAATATAAAATTACAAAACAACTAACCCAATTGGTTAAGCAAAGAGGTTTTATGTTAAGAATTAGAAATGCCTTGTTTTATTCTTTTATTTATTTTTATAAAAACTTAAGTATAATATTTCATTACAATAATCATTTTTTATAACAATAAAATTTATTTATTTATTCTCCATGTGTCACATATCTTAAAACTTCAACTTCGATGTTGTGAAAATTATGCATGTGAAATAGTACATATTAGCCTGCTTGATTGTTGCACAAATGTTGACTGCATTTTTGATATGTGCCACACAAGTGATCTGCACTTGGCAATAAGTGTACCCACCACAACACATGATGCATATGTGGCTATGTGTCCCTAGCGTGCAATGCGTCCTATGCATTGCAAGTGCAATCCATTCATCACCCACTCTGTTGTGCACTACTATGCTATGCGCACTGTGTCCTGCACACGATTGTCCCCAGCGCCACTATCTCATGCAATCACATCCTGCACACTACTATGAGCACCAAGGCATCCTTAGAATTGTCGCATTTCCCATGCACTGTTGTGTGTGCACTGAGGTGTCTCACATGGTACCTCTTGTGCATTCGGATGCCATAGGTGTACTGCTCAACCCATATAAGAATTTTGTCAAATAACTTGAATTCTCAAAAATGGATTGCTTGATGAGCATACAACATATCCCAGATCAAAAGAGTTCACAAAAGCCAGTCAGTGCAAACATCATATTAAGAACCATATAACTAATAAAAAATCCTATTTTAAATGCATAATGAAGTAAGAAAAGTATGGCTGATCACATGACGACATAGGATTACAATCTACAAAAAGGGAAATAGAATGCATATTGAGTTGTTTGGGGAAAGCAAAACATAGATGACAGAAACTAACTATAGAGCTAGATTAGAATGATTGGATAACCAAATCAAACAGCCAATAACATTTTAGAAATAGCGGAAAGGGAATGATGACTAACACTGGTAAGCAACCAATGAAGCTACAACAAGAATCACTTCAAATAAGTAATTAAACGTCCCAAACCTTAAAATCTTGGACACCAGTGCCAATCTTAGCATTGCTAGAAGGATGAAAAGCTAAGGCACTCATGAGGATTTTTCTGTCTGCAGCAGTAACATTTCTGTTGATTGGATATCTAAAGAAACAAGAAACTTAGAACTGAAAATAAACATAATTACTGAAGCCATTAGAGTCATTGAATGTAATAAGACAAAAAAACATGGAAAGAATAGATCACATTTAAACAAAGCAAAAAAGGTAAAATGTGCACTTACTTGAGTAAAATTTCACGAAGTGAAGATTCCATATCCAGAATATGATTAAGTGAATGAATCCTGCTGGCAGAGAATTCTCTTTGGAATGCAAAATTTTCATCTTCTTTATTTTTTGTGCACCAATAATCATTCCATTTATTCAAGCAAGCATGGTCATCTTCATTCTTCCTGTTCACATTCCTCACTGAAATGCTATCTTCAGTCTCAAACACTGAAAATATACTCTCACCTTCTTTAGGGTTGCATGCCTAGCATTGATACAAAAACTTATAACTAGCACAATCCATCTTGTGCGTCAAATATCATTCAACTTATTCAAGATTTTCCTGATTACAAAAATTTGACAGTACATTTATACATATCATTACCTATACAACATCTAAAATTTAAGTACTACATAATAACCTACATACCACTTTAACTCGAGGTTTGAAGTTTAGGTTTACATTTTGTTTCCATGGCCTGTGTTAAGATTGGCTTTTAGATAATTTCAATAGTTTCAGCATTCAATTTTAATTTCAATTAATTTAATTATATTTAAATAAATTTCAATTATTTCTTAACTTTTAATTCTTTAAATTTAGAAAAATCTAAAAATATATCAAATTTAAAAATACAATAAAATAAAGTATTCGTGAAAAAAAACGAGCTAATTTGACCAAATTCAATTAAATTTGCCAAATTAGTTTTTGATGACAATGTCAAACTAGCGCAAGCTTAAATTTCAACAAAACCTTCTTTTTCATTTTTTTTTTTCTAGTTCTTTTTTAAAAGTTTATACATTTTAAAAAATAATAAAAAATAATTCAAAAAATAATCAAAACTTATTTTATTATAATTTAAAAATGAACCAAAATTTGAATTGGACACCAAAATTAGCAATATAAACAAACCAAATCTTTAAAAAAACAATTGGAACTTTGAATGTTAGATTAAAAAGATACACAAGAAGACACTTATAGAATGGCAGAAGCAAATATAACATTTAAAATTTAGATATTATAAGATGATTATATGTATATGTATATTAATATAATATTTATACATACATATGTTGATATACACATCCCCATTTGAAGAGTATACACCAAAAGAAAAAAAAAAGATTCATTGTTCAAAAAAAAAATATAAATTCGAACAACTAGAAACAAAAAATATCATACAATAAATGCAGACATAATTAAATAGTATTATCAGAAAATTGAAGTTTAAAAACTAAGACAATGCATACAAAAGTAAGATGAACATTTCAACATTCACAAATTACACTATAAGAATAATAAAACTTGTTCAAATGCTGAGAACTGCTTAAACAAGGATTTCAACAACAAAAAAAATACATCTATTCTATGAAACCTGCCTCAATTCATAAGTAGCTTTAAGAACATACCTGGCCATGTGTTTAGGACATGGGACATGACTACACAATATGCAACCAGAGCCAAACAAGGATGGCATTTTTTTAGGCTAGATTATTAGCTTAACTTCTTTAGTCACATCTTAACAGTTAGTTTACTTCTCTAGAATTCTATCTTAGGAGTTAATTTATTTCCCTCATGCACTTGTGATATTTTACCCTTAGCATGATGCCATAAACATTGTTGTGTATAGATATCAACTCAATCTATTAGAATAGCTTAACTTTATAGGGATCAAGCACAACCTCCAACTCATTGAAGAATCCTATAAATACATAAACCATTGAGCAATGGATGCAAGTAATCATTTCCTATGATGGTTAATTAATTACTCACGTAAATCTAGTTGATACAACAAACTGTGATTGGATGATCAAAATGGCTTCATGGAAAGGATAACAATAGTTCTGTGAGATGGGAAATCCTACCTAATACTTTGAAGTGAATCTAACAGAAAGGTGTCCACTATCTCTGAATGAATATTTCTCAAATTTGTTCAAATTCTTATGAAGTCACTACTACACAATCTCTAGAGTTTTCTAGCACCCAAATTGTGTTATAATTCACCATGAGTAACATACTTTGATTGCAATCAATTGCTTTAAAAGTATTATATAATTAAGAAAAAAAACTATTTATTGCTATGACAATTTTTCATATTGAATGTTGATCCAATTGACACAAATTCCTACAAATAGAGCATCCTTGTTATATTAAAGTCATATTAATTATATATTAAAACTCCAACAAAAAATTTATAATATATGATTAAATCACATCTCACGTATAATTAACAAATTCTCTTAAAATAGTAAAAATCTCATCCACATTGTTCAACACCTCTATCTTTAACTTCGAAATCAAACGACTAAGTGTCATATCAAACATAAAGAATATCAAAGCGCTCTACCACAATTGTGCATTATGCATTATGTTTATTATATCAATTACTCTATCATGAACTCAAAATAAAACTTGGCAATGTGATTGCACCCTTTGAAGATTTGGAGGAGAGTAGATAAACATCATGGGAAGACTGGTGGACAAAACACTTATTCTAAGTCATTGTTTTTTCTATAAAACCAGTAATAAAATGCAAATCACTCATATGATTGTCGTCAATAATCATCTATAGTTTGCCAATGGTTGCTTAATGTATCATCAAAACCATTGAACCCTTCATCTTGCAAACTAGATGGACCTTGGGCATAACTTTATTTTTTTCAAATCATGTGTACTTTGGACTTAATTATTTCAATCATTTTCTATAACTTCTAAGAATCATTGAAGTATTAACATCAAGAAAATCACTAAAAATGCTGCCGTGTAAAAAAAAATCATTTTTTGTATTTAGGGGTCCCTTACAAAATGGTACAAAACAATATGCCAACCTATTCAATGAACTTACTAGTCAATTTGGGATCAACCTTAATCATTTATTTGCCTTAAGTCGGAGCAATTTTATCTATGAACTGATGGTAGGATCATTCAACAATAAAACATTTTAGCAAATGTTTCTAAAATAAAGCTCAAAATCATGAAAAAAAACTCATTGGACCAATAGATTTAAGCGTTGATATCCTTTCAAAAAGAAAACATGAGATTTATGTATCTTTGGTCCTCTTTTCCAAATTATGGATATCATCACACCAATCATCTAATCAATGCTTAAGATTTCATATAATCCTGTATGGAAACATTTTAACTTTTTCTGGTGCTGCAGTATTAAAATCTCATGCTAACCATTGACCATTGTGTATTATGTGCAAGTGAGATTTGGCTTAATCCCAAGTTATGAGTTAAGTCTATTATTGGAGTCTTAATCTACAATTAATATGATCCTACCCATGAGTTTATCCTTTTGGATTATTAGATGTCCATCTAAGTATATATTGAGTACAACTTGAAGCTCTATCCAATGCAACTCCCTTATCAAGTTATATTAGAGCCAATACCTTGATAAGAATCAAGTGATTCATACAATTTGTGATTCCCATGGATCTTTGTTGTCCCTTACTATGGTTAAGTAAAGCTTTAGTGAGCTCATATCATGTCTTCACACGGTTGTATAGCTACCGGCATGGGCATGACACTTGAAAGTGCTTATAAAGCTTCCATGAAATAGCATAAATTTTAATCGAATAGCTAACACATGGCTCTCATGTTTTGGCCATTTATAATAAAGCAATTGATGAAACATAGACAATGCAAAATTGTCACACCCTGCCAAACCCCTACCAAAAAAACATATAATAACATTAATATCGTGATAAATTCACAAATTTATGATAAAAAATATGAATGACATTTTTCTTTCCAAGCTAGAACAATAATAAAACCCATATTTTTTCCACATTCTGAACATCCAATCAAAATCATATAAAATGAACAAACAATAACTATATCCATTATCTATCCATACATCTAATTATAGAACATATATATATATATATCTTTTACAAAACTCAAAAAAATAATATATATATATATATATACACCATATCTTATAAATGAAGAAAAATACAACTTTATCACCATATCATCTTAACATGGTCCTAGACTTATGCTCGTCAAGCCATGCACAAAGTGCCAACGACAAATAATCCTATATGTCAACTATGTGATAACGTCACAAGAGAAAACTGTATCACCATTTATATTATGTCACAGTATATCGCAACATCATCATAACTGATCGAACGGCTAATAGAATAATAAATGGACTATCCTGTTTATTAGTTAGATCATTTGACATGATCTCATAGGACCTGATATGCATATCGGATTGTCTAATCACCCTATCAGATCGTGAAATGGTTCATATTTAACCTCCAATTCTCTTTATCATTAGACATGGAATCAGATCCTCCCATCAATCATCAAACTAGCTATCAAACCATACAATGCAAATTGATATATAATATAACTAATTGGACACATATCGAACGTTTCTAACTATTCGATTATATAAACAAAACCAGAATTCCATTTTCTTTCCTCCTTTTTTACTACAAACATCATAAAAAAGCTTTCATATGATAAAATAATTATTCACATGCTCAAAAACATATAGAAAACCTTCTAATTTAACACAACCACAAGGAATTACAAATTCCAATAATTAAAGCTCCTTAAAATAAATAAACAATCTTCTTATTCATACTTTTTTAAATTCCCAATTCAAAATCAGCTGTAGAACTTACAGAGTAATCATTCAGAACTCACCTTGTTTGTCTTGCTCATCCCTGCAAGTACTCAAAAACATTCCAAACTTTTCCTCAAGCTTTTACGAACTCAAAATCCCAACTTTTCCTTCCTCTAGTCTTTCCTTGTCGTCCAACTTGCCAACTTTCACTTAGTTTACCTCTTCTCAAAACCCCCAAGACAACTACTCTTCTCCTTAAACCCTGAGGCAACAACAATGAACAGTTGGTTAATTCTCATTCAATTATCCTTGAAAATCATTAATTTCCCAATTTCAACTCAAATAATCCTTTTAATTACCTTTACTTTTAATATTAATTGAAAATTCATTTAAACTCTAAAAATTAAAGAACAAATACCATAAAATTCATCTCAACAAATACTTTCCAAATATATATTTATTCCCAAGATTTGAGTTACTTTGTAACCAAACATATATTTTGAAATAATACAAAATTTAACATTTTATTCCAATTCATTCCATATTTCAAACATCAAACTCCCACAATCAAAATATTCATATTTACATCCCATTTACATAATAATAAAAATACAAACAAGTCATTTGTACAAAACGAAACTTGAAATTGTTAAAAACATTGTAGTAGAGCATATTAATGGCCTTAATGTTCCAATTATCCAATTTCAAAGTTAAAGAACAATAGATCATGTGGATAAAATTCTCACCTTGATAAGAGGAATTGTTAGATTCAAATGATATTTGTTTTAATCACATCATATAAATTTATTATTGAAACTTTAATATATAATTAATGACCCTAATTTATAAATTTAAATTTTTTAAATTGTTAGATATTCATCTAAGTATATATTAGACCTAAGTTGAGCTTTTATTCAATAGAACTCTCTTACCATTTTAATAAACTTATTTTCTTTTTTTCAACAATAGATAATGCACTACCTATCTTATTAAAATTTTCCACCAAATATTAATTTAGGATATTACAAAAATTGCAATAGATGTTCACTTGCCCAATATCCCCTTTTGGAAAGATAAAATAAATTGGGATTTTTATTTCAAGGAGGCATGGACAACATTCAAAATAGATCTACTAGTTTCTTATCTTGTAGGCCTGAAGAAAGATTATCCACCCCACATCTTTTTCATGTGCAGTATTTTGCAAGAGTTTGTTCTTTTCAATACCCCACCAACTCCTTTTAACTTAAGATTTTCAGCACAAACATGCACTTGCAACTTCAGAGATGTGGTCAGAAATCAATCAGGCTCAGTCATCCATGTAATACAAATCTTTGTTAATAAAATTGACCATATTATGGCCTTAATGCAGGGGACTAGTTGGCATTGAATTTTGCCATCAGAACAATCATTTAAATATCTTGATTGGAGTTTACAATCCTGTTCTGTTCAATTATATCAAGGATTTGGCTAACTTAATTAGGCGTGTCACAGTAGCTAAACCTAGCCACTCTATGATTCATAAGGAGACAACACTTGTAACTGATAACATTTTCCTTTGTATCAACAGACCCCAGCTGGATCTACCTCCTATAAATCTCATCCAGGTAATATCCAACGACATTAAAAAAAAATTGCCCATACATTAATAGCGAGGAACCATTTATTTCAAATTCAACTACAGATTCCTTCATCAACATCCACCACCAAAACCCTTAATGCAATGCACAAGCTAAATAAATCTAAGAAATACAGGTCATGATTATAAATTATGCAACTAAAAAAAAGGTAAATGAATATCAAGTTAACTTCCAAATTTTAAAGGATCTTCTTTCTAGATCTAAATGCATTCATTCTTAACCAACTATAGTATCCAATAAACCAATCAAGCCTCATACTCTATATTATTACTCAAGAAAAGAATTTAAATTATCATAAACAACTCTTAAGCAAATTACGTAGGATAATTATAGTTCCTAACAAGTTACTTCATGTTGCTTCTATTACTGTTATTATAATTGTCATGAAATTAAGTTAGGATGGCACAAAGATGAAAAAGAAAAACTAAAACAATGTTATTATTGTTGGGATTACACTGAAACAATAAAGAACTATTATCATAACAGTAAAAAGAACCAAATGGAAGTTTGCAAAATTGCAGCGACAATAACTCTAAAATCTAGAGAAAATTCATTAAAAGTTTAGTCAAAATCTGTAATAAATTTCAATTTATATAGTGCCAAAAGCACATCCATAAGCTTTGCCAAATTCCTAACAAAGTCTCCCAAGAATCTGGCACTTTTGCTATCTCTCAAGCACCGTGAAAAGTTCTTTAAGCATTGGTGAACAGTATACTGACAGTCTTGTGTCATCACAAGTTTTGTCAATATCTATATTAAATGTTGGATTTATATTGTGCCAAAAGAACCTCCATAAACTTTGCCAAATGCCTAATTATGTCTCCCAAGAATCTGCCACTTTTGAGACCCCTGATGCATTGTGAAGCACAGTTTAAGCCTTGGCTAAGCGCATACAAACAATCTAGCATGTGGCCGACACCACGCTAATAAGACGTGTGTTGGAAGCGTGGTCCACATACACCATTTATGCATGCACTAGCCATCATTGTGCCTAGGTGTCATAGATTGGCTCCAAGCATGCATTAGAATATAATAAGCAAGTTTGCACTCAGAATGCACGATTCCAGCGCACAAAGCCAAGTCTACGTATGGGAGTGCTAGAGTGGGACATGCCTAGATACACTTAGGTGTGTTTATTTTTGTCTAACTACACAATTTAGGGATTAGTTGCATCAGTTGATGGTATGCATAAATGACCTATGAATTTATTGCTGACTGTATGCTAAAGATAACCTTCATAACATGTGGCATGTGTTATACAACATGTTAACATGTATTCCCATCAAATAAATGTGCCCATAAGATTGATAGTAAACAACCCCAACATAATTACATACGTGGCAAACAAAGAACTCAGTGGATCTTCCATGCATACAACAATGACAATGCTCATATAACATATAATAACCTCTCAAAACTCTCCATAAATACAAAATTAATATCATCATGTTATAACTCAAGAAAAACCAATTATTAATTTGAATTCACAAAACTGAAAAAGAAACAGATAATGGATCTACAGATTAACTAGTAGCCAAGAAAAAACTTAGGCAAGAAGAAAACTTTTTCTAAAGAATTTCTAGATAAGATATTGTCTACATGTGACATATAAAATTCCATGAACTTAGTGTTTGGATCAACATTACCAAATCCATTGGAAAATATAATGAACCCACCAACCATTTTGAGCTCATGTGGTGGGATTTTGTATTGTGTGATAACATGATAAATTAGAAATGGCCTAGGACGAAACGCAATTCTTGCAATTAAGAATCCAAAGAAAATGGATATGGGAGGACATTTGTTGATAGCTCTATATCATTCTCCCATTACTAGGTTCTTTGACATCTTGGATGAAATGGTTAGAGACACCATCTTTTTAAAGATTAATATTAAAAATAGATATCAAGTTAGAATTCACCTTGATAATGAATTAAAAATTATTTCCAAAATAAAGATGGTTTATACAAGTAGTTAATAATGTTATTTTGACTATTAGATGCCCCAAATTCATTGATAAGCTTCGTGATCGAAATGTTGAAACAGTTTCTTGACATCTTTATCACGATCTACTTCATCGACACATTAATCCATGATAAGACCAAGGAAGACAAATTGGATCATCTTAGAAGGGCTTGTTTTGTCCTCCACATCAAAGAAAAAATGACATGCAAACATTAAGAGCAGCTTTTTAAATGAGCATATTATTTGGTTAAAACTTTTAGTTTCACAACGAACAGTTTTTTAAAGATCCTACTGAAGTAAAAACAATTATAGATTGGACAAAGCCTCAAAACATCAGTGACATAAGAAGTTTGCATGGATTAACCCTTTTTGCATAAGGTTTAGTCAAGGTATTGTATTTTCACTATACCTACCACTAAGTTATCAATGAAAAGTGAATTTTAATATACTATATTCTCTGATATGACCTTTAGTGAAGTTTAAATCCAACTAATTCAACAATCTGAATTAAGAATACTAGACTTATTAAAACCTTTAAACTATACTGCAATAATTCAAACATTGATATAGGAGTCCATAATCAAGAGGGCTACTCAACAATACCCTTTAACCATAAATTCAAAGAGGCAAACAAGAAATATTCCACATATAATAAGTTTTATGTACCTTTGAATTTTTTAATATTTAAACCACAAAGCACTTATGCTTTTAAATTGCCCAAAAAAGCCTAAATTCTTGACAGGTTAAATGGGTTGAATACATTTAAGGTTATGTCATTTTGCTTAGGCACACAGCAAGTGTTATTAATTAAGTGTTTAATCTGCTGAATAGTAGTATCCTTAGTCTCAACCATATGTGTACCCAACTAGTTTTGGGAAAATTAAAGTCTTATATATTAATTGACCCTTTCTTGATGGAATCAATGCCACTTAATAACTTAACAGAAGGACCAACTCAAAATCATAGCATTTTTTGACAAAATCTTCGGATAGATACAACAATCATATTCAATGGACTTCTCTATGACATTTTATAACATGCTCCAGGTAGTTTGGATGAGCATTATGCCAAAAAGAACAAAACTACAAGCACAATGGAAGATCATGTTTAATAACAGTTTAAAAAGAGAAGTTGCTAATATTGCTTCTCTATAATGGATATTTTAAGAAAATCGTGAGAAGCCTCCTAAAAATTAAACAAATTTTCTTAGTACAGTTTTCAAATCCTTTCCCTAATCTTTAATCTGATTCACTCAAGATGAATCAATCTATCCTTTAGTTTGCTTCTATCCCAAACATCAACCTTTGTTAAATCCTTATTTTAAAATTATTGATTTCACCCTTTTTTCAGCACGATTTATGTAATAAAACACATAATTCAACAAATGATATTAAAGTTGTGAAGTAACTAAGAGTTCATTATGATGGTAGAAACAAAGAAGTTGAAATTATTTGAAGTTCATAATGAGAAGTGAACTAACAAATTTTTGCATCATCACTTATCTCAAAGATTATGGAATGTTATACTGATAAGCTTGATATTAAAGCACACCCTAATTATTCATATTAAAAGCAAGCACGTGAGCTATAACACAACATAGAAAGAAAGATCCCTTCAACCAAAATACTCATCACAAGAAATTAGGACAATGAGAAACATCCTAAATTTCTTCAAATGAATTCATCCCCACAGTCCCTAGAGGAAATTAATCTGCCTGGTCAAGGCCGACTCATGTATCATGCAGGCAAAAATAAGTTATTTCTGTTGCTTTCATCATTACCAACTAATACAGACCAAATATAGAATGTCTCCCAACTAACAAGTATTTCAAGAAGACCTGAGCATTAGAGTAACATGATGATACGAGGTGCTGCCCAATGTATTACTGACAACATTTCATTACAAGAAAATCAGAGGACCAAAAACTAAAAAGAATATTTCCCAAAGGATTAAGCAAGCCAACTACAATAAAATAACGTGGATGCAAAACCAGAACAAACCATCATCAGACAAGACCTTCCCGAACATGCAACATACATAATTCCTTGTTGAGCATTATGAGAAAATTCGAGTAGTCTAAGTTAATGAAGAATGAAGGAAGCTAAAAGAATATATAATCTGCAAGTCTATGTTAATCTGGAAACACAAGTCATGAGTTGACAAAAACAAGCTGTAAAATAACATTCAATAACACTCTCTCCACATATGATAAACCTTTGGGAAAATGTTCTTGTTCTTTCTATAGTCATCATGAATATTTGTCAAATACTCAAATATATAATGAAGATTAGGGGAATGGTGAGCCTAGATAATCACCGCAACTCATTGAAATAGTTCCATCCAAAAACAAATGATCTTGAGATCCAAAAGTAGAAGAACAAAGGGGCAACCCATGAGCTCCAAGACCAAATATAGGAAAAAACTTACCAGTTTGAAGTTTAAATATTTGAAATAACATCTATAAAAATATTCACTTAAATGTTAACAAAGAACAACCACAAGCACTTTTGTTCTACAAAAATACACGTGAAAAATCTACAGATATTCCACTTCCAGCTCCTAACCTTTTTTAGCACATAATATTCAGAACATCCTAATATTGCACAATCTTTCATTGGCATAAAAATCACAATTTTTCACAAACTACCACAAAGCTTCTCCCCGGCAAGTATCATTCTTACACACTTCTATCAACTCCCATGACACATGTCACGCAATTCGCAGCTGCATTGATCCACAATCAGTATGCAGAGTAACACATAAAAAAACAAAAGGCTACATATTTTAGTAAAATAATGAAACTGGACAGAAATTAACACTGTAAGTTCTGGCAACAAATTGATAAAATGACACCTGCAAAAAAAATGGGCATCCAATGTTGCAAACAAAATCTAATGATTCAACTACCTTAGCAGGAAAGATGATTTCAAATGGTCCACCTGTGCCAGTTGGAGACTCTTTTCCCCAAGAAACAGCATCAACAGAACCACGGAGACTATCTTCACAATCTTGCTTAGCAGCATCAATAAAGCAACTCACTGGGTTCTAAAAAATCACACCAATTAGTATGCTAGTAACCTTAAAAAAGTAAACAGTTTAGCAATAGGAAATCATGACAAAATTCTTACAGAAAAACAAGCTGAAGTGAAAGGCGAGGAATTAGTACTATTGTCCCTTTGCTGCTTTAACCCTTTCCTGCTCAATCCATGAAACTCCCCGCTCATAAAAAGGCGGTTTCCAACAATGTTCAAGTGTTCATGAAGAATATTCCTTCCAACATCAAATGCTGTGGACTTCAAAGACTGCAATTTAAACCATAACATGAAAACCAAGAGATAACATGCTTATTAAAGTAACTGAGACTGAAAATACTAAATCTATTACCCTTAAAAAAGATATCAATGCAACACTTATCCCAAACATGCTGGAAATGTTGCATATATCATCCGGGTGACTACGATTCCAATCAATCAAATCCATTATAGGAACACATGCATTTTGAATTGATCTCCAAAAATTTATGGGCAAGCAATCATCTGACATTGTAACTTTCAAATAAAGTTCACCATTGGAATTTTTCAGAGCATTGTCCCACAAAATATCAACCTTCTTAAATGCAGAGAATCCTGAAAGAAGCCAAAATGTTACCAACACACCATGGTATGTGGCAAGTGAGAACTAATGAGGTGGACGATACTTGCTATACCAGAAAAACTGTCAGGTTACCAATAAAATAGATGAAAGCTGTCGAAAACATAATCTTTTCAAAGATCGCCAGCTTCTATGTTTTTAAGCATAATACAATGAACATTGCTATTGTTGCTAAATACTGAGGGGGGTTTTAACTGAGAAAGCCAGCATTTGTACTGAAAAAATCTCAGCTCTTAATCTGCTCATAAATGGGACCTATCATGCATGAGACAATACAAAAGAAACATGACATTTAGAGACTTCTGCCTCAAGCTACTCAATGCTTTGGTTCAAATTCATCAAACTTCAGATGTATTGCATAAGAACCTATTTAATTCATACTCAGCAAATACAAAAATATGAGAACTTTGGTAAAAAAAATTTTAAAAAGATTAAAAAAAATACTGGTATACCCTTCTCATCCAATCCATCACCCAAATTATTCCATCCTCCAGAGTCTCCACTCTTTCATGGTTTAATCTTGTTTACCAGATACTCCACCGAGTCTCATTCAGGACATTCTAATCTGCTGCTCCTAGGTTTATTCCATCACATTGACACCAGCACTAGTGCTGCACACGTCAAACAAAGATTGACACTACTAGATTGATTGCAAGTCTACAGAATTGTGTTCCTTCCCAATCAAAAACTTGCTTCCACAATTTGCAGCAGTATGGCTTTCATTATTGCATGCTTGTAATGTATCACCATGCAAAACTCAGTGTTATCATAAAACAATTCAGGCAAAGTCAAGAATCTACTAAGTTCAAACTTAAATTTAATGGACTTAAGGCAACGAGAACAGGCTTGAATGAACCCATTTACATTTTAGCAGTGTAACTAGCCATGTTGAAAGAGATAGGAGATTAAAAAAAAAGGTATGTCTACGGCTCCGGAAGACTAAAACGCAAGCATAGCTGCAAATGATTTTATGTCAGCTAATAGAATTTTTATCTCAAACAAGCAGCCAGAAATAATGAACCCATGTGAAATGGGAAACAAAGAATATCCTTTACATATCCGCCTAGTTTATTGACTTTTAAGGAAAATTATAGAACGAAAAAGTTTGAACATCAGAGAGAAACTAGATGAAGAAGATCTTTATAATCCTTGAATTTATACCAATGACAGGAAAAAGTGAAATTTGAACAATTAATTGAGAAGTCGAATCCAAATTTTAGAAAAAAACGAGGGATCTCCTAATCTAGATATACTTGTAGATGGCATGCATAGTATGATTAGATCTACAATTAATAGTTGGGAAGAAAAGGATTATACGTCAGGTTGGGCTATCAACATATAAAATCAACACTGAGTCGAGGCCCACTCTGTTTCACATAATTGGATAGTAGAATAATCATAAAGAATATATGATCAACCATATCTTGTTGAGATGTTTGCTGCAATTGACAAGTTGAGATCAAGGCAACAGTGGCTCAAGATCAATTTCCACCTGTGTATATGATGAAACAGGATGAAATATATTAACCAATCCTTGGCAAAGAAACTGTTCATGAAAGGACATAGTTTGTAACGTGCATTCAAAAACTAGTCAAGACACTGTGTGTAGAATTGACAAAGATGATGTGAGGACATTATGCAAAATTAGAGAGAGAGCAAAACAAAGGAAGACAACAATATATTCCCATGCCCATGGCCTTGAATTGAACACTAGTTCCATTCACTTAAATGTTTCCTCATCAAGTAAACAATGAACACTCTCTATTCAACTATTAAGGAGAGGAGAATGAGAGAGAGAGAGAAAGAGAGAGAGAATGCAAGGGGAGAATTCAGAAGAAACCTCCAAAAAGTCAGTTCTGTCAGCTAAACAGGAGTCTTTTGTCCTGGGCAACAACAGTATCCTAAATTCCCCATGAGAGATCCTGGTTGTCTAGATAGCTAACAATTGTTTGGCTTGTATGACTTATCTTCATTCTATAATAACACAATCAAAAGCCTAAATATTACAACCAGAAAAAACCAAAGCATTATGAGGAGCCTCTTTGAACCGACCTCAATACATTCATTGGTCAAACTGATTAAGACCAAAGCAAGCAATTGTTAGGTTGGATCCTCATGCCTCGTATTGTCATCCTTAAGGAAGACATTAACTCTACAAAGAAGATGATTGACCTTTGGCCTTGATCATTGTCATCCCTTCTTGTTGCTAAATTGAAGAAGGGCATCATCATGCAAGGGGGAGATATTGGTCACGACAAGTACGGAAGCAATGGTCATAACATCAAGATAGTCCATGTTAAGCCAACAAGAGGGGTAATCATCATGTCAAACAAGAAGATCTATAGTTTCGAAGGGTGGTTAAGGATGCAGTTGCAACTGTCATGTCACGTCTTCCATAAGTGGCCTCTATTCCATTTTAATTGCTATGCTAAATTATGACATGGTCAAAACATGTCAGCACAATAAAAAAAAAAAAAGAAAAGATGAGAAAAAACAAGTTGATCAAATTTTACAAGGTGGTACACAAATCGAAATAAGTTTGTTGAATATTTATTTTGATACAAAGCATTGAGATTCTAGGCATAAGCATTTTGTGTTGTATGGAAAGATGAGAGATGCTAGGTAAGTCATAAATTGATATCCATAAAAAAGAACATGTCATCCATCAACTTTAGGTAGTCAAGAAATGAAGTTAACAGTGCAAATCATATTAAGAATACAAACCTTTAACCAATGAATGTAGAAGGCATGGTATTACCAAGTCTCTTATTACATCCAAAAATCCTGATGAAATGACATTTTCAGTTGCCACCATAATACAATTAACAGCACCATGATTTTCTTTCCTACCATCTGACAAAAAACACCTGCATTATTAACATGCTTCAATTAAATTGAATTTAAAATACTTTTAAAACTTTAATTTTCAAAAAACAATTAAAATGGAGGACAGCAATCAAAAGATACAACCATAGCACAATCATCAAAGTTATATGCACAGCATAAATTCACAATTTCTAACCTTGTTTTTCTAAATAAAATTTTGAAAAACGTCACAACTATAGAACTAGATTAAATTGCATTGTTCAAAAACAACTAAAACTAAAGGAAAAGCTGCATATCATGCTTGATTACTAGTTTACAAACCTTCAAATGAAGGTTGCAAAATAGCACAAAACAAGCATTTGCACTCAGTTGGACAACATATTTAATGGTATGAATGTTATCAAGAAAGGGAAGAACTGCTCTCAATATCCCTTCCCAATTTTCCCCTTTGTTATGTTGAAAGAGGTTTAACAAAGTGCTAAAAGACAAACGATTTCTTTTGGAGAAATTCTAATTGCAACATAGAAAAATAGCAAGCTATGAGTGGGTTTTGCTTGCTTAATGAGGGAAAAGAATATAAATATTAAAAAGGTTGGTGTACAGTTAGAAACACTTTTAATGAGCAATGACTAGCCGATAGTGGAAACATAGCCATCTTGGCAGTGAATATGATCACTATAGGAAACATACTCTGAACAGACACTTCTTGCCATGGCATTGGAATATAATTACCGGAGAATAATGCAAGCATTTGCAGGAAACGGGTTGCTTTTTTTTTTTTTTTGCTCTTACATTCATCCCTCTATATTTTCTTTTTCCATTTTTCCTCCAATTTGTGTCCAAGGATCATGCTGGTTAACTATCAACTTTTTTTGTACAAATTCTTTGTATAATTTACTTAAATCAGCATGCCATCATGAACCCACAAGCAAAAAATTGAGTTTTCTAATCGAAACAAAAATTTTAAAACACACAGGTTCAACGAAGCATTATAACTTTTGTGTTTGACAAATAACAAAAATAGTGTAAAACCTGCTTTAGTTAGGATAATCAAGGTACTGTAGATAAAAGACAATAAATCTTGAAGAATTGAACCAGAAATATGATCACCTGTTGAAAAGGAAATAGGGTAACATACTTGCTTTCTATAAACAGCTTTGGTAGTGATTCATCAAGTGCTGCTCTACTCTCATAATTTCTAATAAGTTGATTCTTGACATAATCCACATCTAATCTTTTTCTTATCAAACTTTCCTGAGAAAAGGAATTAAAAGAAAAAAAAGGGAACTGTTTAGCTAAATGCTACTCAACTGCATTTATATCAAAGATCAAAAAAAACAATATGAAAGGATCTTTACATTGTTTATGTAGAAGTGCATTAACCAAGGGCTCAAGTGTGAGGCCCTTGTGTCCTTCCCCTCATAACTAGCAAATTTTTAAGTATAAAGGAATTAATACTTTCATCTATTTGAAAATGACAATAATTTTAACAGGAGAATATAGTACTAATACTCACAAAATCATGATGTTAGTGACCACTTCAGCAAAAAGAACCTTCTCAAGTTGATTCTTGACTTCCAAGGCTCCATACTCAAAACCATATCTTACCCTCCGTAATCTATGTGACAAAAAGAGAGATGCAGTATGAACACCAGATGATTTACCTGAACTGCTTTCCAGTATATTCTGAAAAGGAAGGCAAGCATAATCATCAGAATACAAGTATGGCATACACCGATCGACATCGGACTGAAGATGCTACTTTCAAAATCATTTTAACAGACAGAAAATGGAAAACCAAATGCAATCAAAACTAAGAAAGAAAATATAGTTGACAGAAGACCCAAAATGTTAGTATTAAACAATTTAAATCTAATGATTGTAAGCATATGTACTCTATTTGTGGCAATGTCTATATAAAAACCTAAATGATTTGTTAACAAATGACAATGGCATTGAACCATAAAACAAGAATCTCATTAAAACTAATAGTTGGGTGAAGTACTATAAAACTACCAATAGAACAAATTCTCATAAAACAACAAATAAAGCAAAATCTTATAAAACTACCAACCTTAACTTAAGTAACATTCTGACGCCAATTCTCAAACTTTTTACGTGGGTCAAGTTCCCAGACTAAATCATGTCTTAGGTGTAGCCAAGTTTAAAAATAAAAATCTCTCCCAAATTGGATCAAATACTTTAAGTCAAATATAAAACTTGATGTGGATCAAATTGTCACACTAGTCGAGCTAAATTACAATAAATCAAAACTCTAGCATAGGCTATATTCTCATACCACACTCAAATGCTACCAAATCCATAAACCCAAAACCCTTCTCCCAATCATCCCAACCATTTTCATGTCAAAGCATGAGAAATAAATACAAAATACAATTTATAAGACTAAAATAACTCTTACAAAAAACTAAAGCCTGTTTAAGAATGCCATTTGTCATTAACATCTTGGATATGAAGATGGGACGAGCAATCCTATGGATGTATACTACCTAGCCACAATGCATGGTAGTGGTCTAAAATAAACACGAAGAGTTAACAATATATAAAATTATTTTAAATCTCATGTCAAGACATGAATTTCACAACACCTATTGGTATTAGCTCTTTGAGCACCTTAAATAAAAGAACTCATTGCTCATTATAAGAAAATCTTCACATCATAGTCAAGACTCCTAAAAAATCAAAAACTAACAATCCAACCTAATAGCCCTAGAATGATGGAACTATGAGTCTTAATCAAATCCATTCTCCAACCCTAATAGATTTTCTTTTGCAAATTGAATTATACAAACTACAAAGCCTCAAATCAAAGGTTCTCTTTAAATTCTAAGAGAATAATTAACAATAGATGCTTGTGCCTATTAGAAACAATGAATCTACCCATTAAAAAAACAGCATTTAAGGTACTTTCCTCAAAACTATGAAGTCTTAACTTGTCATATTCAATTGAGACAAATTAAGAACTCGCAAATTTTCTAGCACGCTCAGGAAGTTGCATCGAATGATCAAATTCACGAGCCAAATCCAATCCTTAACATGGGAACATTCCCGTTCAAAATTATCATACTTTAGCAAAGTGTTGATTCTCTATTAAGGGTCAATCATAAGTTTCTTAAAAGAAGAAAAACATGCACCCGTCAAAAGCATCATATAACAACCATCCACCATAATTTTGCAATTTAATACAAGCTAAGCATCAATTAAGCATTGACACGTGACAAATACTGAAACGTCAGCATTAACATCATTATTCCATCAATAAGTGTAATCGAAAATTAGTCATGCACATGCCAGGCATTTATCTCACATCCATGATTGCATGGTCACAACCATACATGTAAGATAAAGGCATATTTACGTCTCTGGGTAACAGATTCATACAACACAGCATAGAGTTCAAATGCAGAAGCTAGTCAACAGGAGACATTTGGAAAAAAGAATAGGCAACCAAAAAATTAGGATAACTGCCATGTTGATTACACAAGCCATTGATTGCATAAGCCATTTAATCTAAAAACGTATTCATTTGGTAAGGTCAGCAGATATGCACATTATGAAACAAACAAAATGCAAACATGTCAACCAATGGACAACAACAGTGGACAGGTGTAAGAAGGTTCTTGCAGGAACAAGATCAAGTGAAGACAATGAAGATAGCCAAAAATTCTGTTGCTCCAACACCAACATGAGGAATGAAGTAAAAGCAATGGTTGATTGAAAAAGATATATTAACCACGTGTGCCAGGTATTCCAAGATAAGCAAGAAACCAATATTAGGTGATACAATAATGCTAGAAATGTAATGTATAATATTTTCTTTGTAGAAGATAAAGAGTCGGCCAAATAACAAGAAGCAACAAGTTAACATCACCAAACTTTTTGAAAGGAATAGAAATCATGAACCCATATATACGTAGTATGACCAAGATATAAAAGGGATAAAAATCAACTTAACAGAATTTTATTTCTATGCAAGAAGCTCACAAAATAATATATTGAACAAGCATGAAACAAAAATCCTTTGTCACTAAAAAAAAAAAGCAAGCCATCAATTTCCAAAATACCATCTACCTCAGAGATTACCTGTCCAATTAAAAATTATTGTATACAATTTTAATTTGAATCAATTAAGTAAATTATCTTAAGAAAATTAAGATGCAAAAACCTTCAGACTCAATAATGGAGATGGATATAGAGGATTCATCGGGCATTCTAGAGCACCATAAGCAGTTTCTGTCAGTGAACAAGAAGCCCATGAACCAACTGGCTGGCCACCTGGAACACTAGTAGAAGCTTCTCTTTCAGAAGATAATTGGCAAAAGTTCCCATGTTCAGGAAAATTATAGCAAAACTGAACAATTTCTTCTCCAAAAATATTCCTTACGCTTCCATCATAGGCAACATACAAGTCCCGCATATAAAACATAAGCTTCCTGCTCAAAGTTCCAGGAAGCTGGGCATTCTCACTAAAGAGATTCGCACGGCCAGATAAAGCATGAAGGAGACATTCCAATGGGTTAAGTCCATCAAGAAAAGACACTTTAATTACAGAAAAATGCTTCTGATTGCCACCACCAACAGCATCATTTGCTGTTTTCTTATCTAACTGCTTCTCTTTGTTCCACTGTACACATGACAGAACTGAAGGAACATTAAATGGTATTTCACGGGCAGAAAGTTGCATACCAAGACATGCACCCTGCTGAACTAACTTCAGCAGACTACCCTTACTCCCAGCGTTTATCATTGCCAACATTGAGTTATTACTGTTAATATAACTATGAATAACGCTTTGAACATCAGAAAATATGTTTTTGAATGCAGTTACCAAGTCTTGATGTATTCCAATTCCAGATCTTGTCCAGTGATGAAGATTCATCGAGAGGGATAAAGCTTTAAACTCATCAAGCACATTTAGAGAGCCTTCAAAATGATTAAGCAACAATTCTCTAGTTCGACATGCATCTGCTGCCTCTTGCAAGCCAAGGTTCACCTCATCAATCATCTTCTTTCTAATATGAGTATCAGCAGCGAGGTAAACATCACCCAAAGAAACAGTTAATCCCCTCATGGTCAAGTATTCACATAAAACTTCTTGAGCAGAAAAGAGATAATCGAGAGCCTTGTTCCCATAATTTTTGCACATCCCATATAAAATGCTTGGCAACAAAACTGATCCCCATGAAGCAGAATGCAATGCACGCTTTGTATGATGAAGATTCACAAAAGCTTCATGAAAATCCAATGAGGGAGGAAATAACATGCTCAGTAACTGCTGTCCAGTCCACAGAGGACTCTGAAGATTTGGACCAGAAATCAATGCAGGCAATGGAGAATGGTGAGGGCATAACATTTCTAATTGCTGAATCTCAGACTTGTTCAGAAAAACCTCCTTTGCAGTCAGCAAATGCATAGCAACCAAGCTATCATGAGTAAATGATAATAAGTTTTGACCATGAAGTCCATTAAATAGCTGATTATCCAAACTAACAAGCTCCTGTAGCTCTACTCTGCAACGAATGGACTGAGGAACATAACCATGCAAACAGTCTCCATCAAAATCACCAAGCAGAGGTGCACAGCACAAGGGATTTATTGAAACAACGGAATCAACCTGCAGAATTCTGACTGATAGTGCAATCAGAGAATGTTGATGGACAGATGGAGGTCTATTTACAAGAACAATATCATCATCAGCCAAAGGTCTTTCAATTCTATCACCAAATTCAAGCTGATCCCATTCATTGTTCAAGATTAACTTATGATTTCTCCATACACGAATTCCATGGGTGCTCATAAGCTTCTCCAAATTGAACTTGTTGACATACTCAGTAACAAAAAGACTTCGAGCAATGTCATATGGGATTCCGACTTCACCTAATCTAAGCTTTGGATCACCAATCATTGTCATGCGGAAAGCAAAATCAGTCCTCTTGCCAAGAACTACTTCCTTGAGCCATTTCATTCCAGAAGCATTTGAAGGAGAATCTTTGGGTAATGAACTGCCAGGTCTTAACTGCAACAAAACAGAAGATCTCAAAGAATAAAACATATGGATCAGTTGGCTGAATAACTGCTTAAAACAATTTATGCAGGACAATCACATAATCACTTGTAGCAGCAGTGTTTAGTCCCTTGCATGGCAACTCGAATAAGTTTATTGCTGTCGGAATATTGAACAGAAAATGAACATCTCTCTATCTCTAGTATATTAGCTTAATGAGTCCACAAAATGTGCATGGACTGTCATAGCCCCTTTGATGTAGAACTATATTGGTCCAAGCCCAATGTACACTAGAAAGAATGGCAAGTATTCAATAAGAAAGGAGGCTTGAAAAGTCAAACGTCAATTGAATCTTCTACGCCATAGTAGCTCAAATTGAATGAACATACTTTAAAGAAGAATCAAAAGAAATAATTCCTGAAGAAGGATGTGCCCAAATCCTGTGACATTTACAATAGCCTAAACGGGATATAATAACTCTAAGCACTCTGAATATGGAAATATAAAAAAACTTAATAAAAGGTCAAATTTAAATAAATATGCATATCTATATACATATATATGTATCAATTGCAACAAGAAACTTGGAAAAAAATATTAAAGCTCCAATGTTGCATCAGATTTTCAAATCCAGAGAAAAAATTAAATGAAGAATAAAAGGTATGGTGAGGGATCAAAGAAGAACTAAGAAAAACAAAATAAATGAAAAGCATAAATAAGAATATAAAGTTGAATGGAGTAGGAGATTTCCTCCAGGCAAGGACTCGAGCAACAAAGAGAAGGACCTGCTTGAGCATCGTGAAAATTAAAGACAGATAGAAAGTTAAGACGAGTTTTATGTAAAAAAAATCTTAAACAGTCTAAAAAACAGTTCCTAAAGTCATAGGGATGCACTATAATTAATGAGTACAGAGGTGTCCTCCAGAAGAGGTAGACTCAGTCCCTTACAGAAGAAATAAAAGACAAGTCTTCAGAAAGGATCACAAATGTCCCTAGGAAAACTTTAGAAGTTTTCAAGTAGGAATGGGTTGTCGCTGATTGGTTATAATGAGCTACAGTTGCTTAACTTCCTCTATGAATTCTCTCATATACATCATTTTTGACTTGAATGTAAACTGTTACTTAGTGGGACAAGTTGATATTGGCAAGGAAGGTGTAGATTGAGGCAGGGCCCATGACAGTAATAACATCATCAGTGCCTTCAATGGCACTAAGGCATATCTACTAATATTAACAGTTGTTTATGCGGTAAGATAATATTAACAGTTGTTTTACAAAATATTATTAAAGTGAAATAATGACATGAACTCCTTGTTGTTCAAAATCTATCTGCAATACTGACCTTAGAGTTTTCATGAAAAGAATCACAATCTTCTCAAGCCTTCCACAAAGGCTCAACCAGTTATTTCCATGCGATATGTAGTTTTCTCAACAGATCAGCTAATTTTAAAACAGTTTAAAGTTCTCAGTCGACAAACCCAAAGCTTAAGCAACAAATGAGGGAAGGCTCAAAAGAAAACGAATAATAAAAAAATAAATTAAAACATGAAGAAGAAGACATGACTAAATGGATGAGAGGAAATGTGTCTAGTAAATTCATGGTCTCAAAAATACTGTTTGGTAATGTTGTGGAATGCAGCCAAAAAAATTCAATACTGATTTTACAAAGATGGACAAAAGCTTCTTTCATTGTGCAGAGTTCGTGAAGGTAAGACATGGAGATGGTTTCACTTGCAGCATAGGACTTTATGCAGTCAAGTGAACCTCTAAACTGATGTTAATGCCCAGTCAAACAATTATAAAGAGAAAATATAACAATTTTACTAGAAAGAAACATTTTACTTCACATTCCTTCACAATGTACAATGAAATTTGAAAACTACCTAATTATGGATGAAGACATGTCAAAACCACACAGCCATGTCACACAAAAGCATACCCAATATGTCGATAAACGAGTTGATGAAAAGGATATTGGTAGATTCTTTAAACAAAACTTATCACAATCAGGAGCACACAAAAAAACCGAACAGAAAATTTACTTGGGAATAAGAAAAGAAATTTTCAATGGTATAAAATTAGAACACAATTATAGAGCATAAAATTAGACAGAATATTTTTCATCATGTACCAAAATAACACTTTTATAATATGCACAACTCAAACTAACAGAATATTCCAACAAAGCAATGTCCTTGCCTTAGAAGACATAAAGCAATCACGAACTCGATCTGCCACAAAGGAAGAAGCCAAAACTCTAAACTGAGGATGCTGCAAAACATTGTCAAGCTTCTTGCCCAAATCAGCTACTCTCCTATACACTTTTGTCCGTTCATCCTTCTCATTGCAATATGAAACAAAAAATTATTATAGAGAAGCATAAGACCATAATTAAAGCACAAAAAAAGACAATATTTCTAAAGAACTATGCCATTTACAAAAAGAAATCTCCATTCCTCTTTTAAGAATAAAAAAAGAACAAGAGCAACTTACAAAACTAATCCTTGTTCCATCTGTCATAGCATGAGTTGTTTCTACTAAACGATGGGAATTGGGAGTAACCGGGAGACAAGATATGAAAAGCAATTCCCTTCGAGAAACATATTGGTTTAAAAAATCTTGATCCAATTGTTTCAGTAAACAAAACACCTAGAAACAAAAAAAGAAACTTGTAAGTGCTGCAAAGACTGTTTATTTAATGATGGGTTTCCATAGAAAGCAACATTTCTGGCCCATAAAAAACTAGAATCTGGATATTACAAAACAGTAACATTATAAACAGTTCATAAATCTGTGCATGCATGTTGGTCTATGTCTTGTCTACACATGCGTGCATGTGAGTGAGCATGTGTGAACGTATTTGCTTGTATTTGTGCTCTTGGTAAAGCGAGGCATTTCATACTTCGTTGCTTCATCCATTTATCTACTGACTCATTCGAACTGCATCGGGGAGGTGAAACAATTTCTTTTGTGTCGGCAATGTGATTCCATGAGATTCTAAACCTTGATTGCATTGTTTCTCCCTCATTTCTATATTTGGCCACGCAATAAATTGTTTCTTAATGTAACAGCACTCGCCAACTCTCCATGAACCCAAACTGAGGAGGAACATCAATGATGGCTTTGGATAAGGAGAAGCGTAGGTGAAAATTCCAAAAGAGCAAAAAAAAACAGAGGCAAAGAGAAAGGGAACAATAATTTCAAGATAGGCCGACTCAATCCACATAATCGTGTTTATGTGTTACATTATTTATAATGTTATTTTACATTGAAGATGAACTAAATTTAATAGTAGTATTTATTGTGTTTTGTATTGTTTATAACAACATTGTAAGCAGTTTGAATATGTTCCTTATTTTATGTTTATAATTTCAACTGATGATATCGATTGTGGTATTTTTATTGTGGGTATTGTAGTAGCACGATAATAAGTTTCCTAATTCTATCTGATATGTAAATAATATTGATATATTAAGGGCAAAGAAAATATGAAAAACAAAATATTTACAATAAAACAAAATGTGAAAATTGTAAACGATATGATATGTTTATATAAGATAAATGAAAATGATAATTAGTTTTTTTTTGCTCATTCCTACCCTATCTCAAAGATGCATAACAACTATGAAGATGAAGAGATTGGGGTGAGCTAATTCCCCCAACAACCATTGGGATGAGTTTGTTCTTCCAGTGATTATGATGATGACTTGAGAATAAGATGAGTTAATTTCCCCAATCGTTAATAGAATGGGTTGATTCTCCCAATGTTTATGATGATAACTTGATGACATTAGTATGAGTTGATTCTCTTAATGGTTTTAATAATGACTAGATGATATTAGAGTGAATTGGTTTCCTCAATTACCACTAAGATAAATTGGTTCTCCTAATAATTATGACTATAATGATGACAAAGTTTAGGAAAGTTGATTTCCCCCAAACCACTATTAAGGTGAGTTGGTGAATTGATTCTTACAATGGTTGTGATAATAAGATATGGGGTGAATTGGTTCCTCAGGAGAGAGTGGAAAGGATGATTGTTAAATAAACAAGGGTCTAGAGTATATGAAAGTTATATAATATAAATAAATAATGAGAAATGCACAAGACCCAAGACTATTATGATATAATTATACGATATAAACGAATAATGAAAAATGTTATTATAAGTAATGCACTTTACGATACACTACTTAAATATTGTTATTTATGTTATTAGTTATTAGTTATATGAACTATAATCACATCAATATTATAATGATATATGTTTCAACATTACATTGTTTTGATTTACATGCTTAACAAATGGCTTGGCTGAGCCCTATTTACTAAACATTTTTTAGGTGCATTGGATTTAAAGCATAAGGAAAAGTGAGAACAAAAAATAGAATATAGAGTTAATCTTTCATAATATGATGGTATTGTAAATAACTAAACAATTGTGATGTTGGTGCAAAGACTTGTTACTATTATAACTTCCCTCTTGATGTCACCCATTGACCTAAAGCTTTTTATCAAAATTGACATGATTCGCTTCCGCTTATATTTTAAGTTCATTAATTTACTAGTTTGCACCTTATCAAACGTTTATTTTCTCGATAAAATTTTGCGAATAGCATACATTATAACTATTGTATAAATGTATAAGAAAAAGTAAACAATTACATGAGAGAATCTATAAAATTGAAAATTAAAAAACAACACGTATTTTAAAAAAATAATTTACGGAACTAATCTAATATGGTCAGCGCATAGCTAGTGCTATGAGAGCTAAGGTTAAATTCCCTTCAAGACATCCTAAGATGGTAAACTTTGAGTATAATTTTTATAACAATACATCTACACAAATACCAATATACTTTCTTTCATACAATACATATTAATGTTATATAATTGCTATACTTACAAATTAAATTTGATTATAAGGAAATGAAAATTAATAAGTAAAATCTTAGTGAGAGAAATGGTGCATTGGAGGGAAAGAGTGATTCATGGAGATAATTAAGAATAATTGATAAAAATGGTATCTAAAGTTATTCAGGCCATAAGAAAAATGATTACATCTTCGATAGTTGGATAGGTCACTACTCAAATGGACAAATCAATGAAAAAGTTTGAAAAAATGAATCACCCACATATCTCTAAGACCACAAAACCTATGTGGCTAAAAATTAGTTAGAATAGATGAACAAGACGTTTAAATGAATGTCTAATGTAGAGCACAAGAAAGTTCAACTAGTTGTCATACTTCTAAATGATACAACTATTTATTGGTGGGAGAGGTAGTTAAGGATTCATTTTGTGAATCTTTTCAATTGTGATGTTTTTTTAGAGAGAGTTCAATGAGACTTTTAAAGTAAGATATGTCTCAACTTCTTCTTATGAGAGGATGCATGATGAGTTGAGCAGATTAATACAAGGGATGTTAATAACAAAATATGAGAAAAGGTTTTCTTCTTTAAAGAGGTAAATTCTAGGTTAGTAACTTAAATCATAAAAGTGTTATCAGTTTTGAAGGTGATTGGGGCATTCAATCAAGACTATAATACCACATATAAAATACAATTCATATGACGAGATAATAAAAATTGTCAAAAAAGTATAGATAGATCAAATAGTTATAGAGATAAGAAGAAAACCTAAACAGAGAAAAGGTTTGCTCCAAAACTTAAAAGTAGTCCAATTTTTAAGAGGTTTTCGTCTAAAAGCAACAACAACAATTCTTATGATTCATATAATAGCTTTTGTTCTAAAATTTGTTTTGATATTAGGCCTAAATGTGCACAACGTAGCATGAGACATTGGACTACTTTACGTTCTGATGTAAGTTTATGTTTTACTTATGAAGCGTCAAGATATGTAGCTAAATTATGTCCTTGTTTTCCTACTTCTGGAACTTATTCTAGTTCTGTTACCATGTCTTATAGGGGTCGATGGAGCCAATTTAAGATGGTGTACCTTCAGGTAGTATTAGCAAAGGAATGGGAGTCTAGTAATCATGACATTTAGCTTAAGGCTTTTGTCATCACTCAATAGAAGACTCCTTAATCAACTGATATCATTATCGACCCTTCTATTTCAACATTTACTAATATTAATTTTATTTGATTTGGAATTATATATTATTTTATTTTTGTTGCAACGATTAAAAAGCTATCAATTAAATTATGTGAACTAGATCATTCATCAATTATAAATTTACTCACTAGAACAAGTATTCAAATTAATACATTTGTTAAGAAAAATATAGAAATAAATGGGAAAAACTTCTTAGCTCAATTGGTTATAATTCCTTTATTTGAATTTGACATAATTATAGGAATTGATTAATTAACCCATCATTAAATTTCTAGTGATTGTTGGGAAAAGAAGGTTAAGATTCAAATTCCTAAAAAATCAATTGTGATATGTTTTTGTAAAGAAGAAATATTCCAATTGTTTCTATTAAGCAAACTCTAAAGTTTTTGAGAAAATAATGTGAAGCTAATGATAAAAAAAATCTATTAAGCTGAAGGATATTGCTATTGCCTATGAATATTCAAATGTATTTTTAAAGGATTTACCTAGCCTACCCCCAAATAGTGAAATTGGGTTTGCTTTAAATTTAATCCCAAAGACAAAACTGATATAAAAAACTACTTATCAGTTAATGCCAACAAAGTAGCTTGACGTAAAGAAATAATTGCCAAAATTAATAAATAAAAATTTTGTTCTTCATAATGTCTCTCTATGAGTAGACCTATTCTATTCATGAAAAAAAATGTAAGTTTAAAAATGTGTATTGATTATCCGAAGTTAAAAAAATCATTATTAAAACTAAGTACTCTTTATCAAAGATTGATGATTAATTTGATCAATTATAAGGGTATTAGTGTTTTCTAAGATTAATCTAAACTTTAATTATCATCAACTAAAAATAAGATGTTTTAAAACTATCTTTAGAATATTATATTAGCATTATGAGTTTTAGTTTAATCACTTGGATTGACAAATACAAAAGTTTTATGCATAGAATTAATGAATAGAGTATTTAAGCGATATTTTGATAGGTTTATAATAATACTTATTGATGACATTCTGATTTACTAAAAAAAAGAGAGAATCTTGTAAAACATTTTCTTATAACACTTCAAACATTAAGAGAGCATAAAATGTACGTTAAATTGGGCTAGTGTTCTACTCACTCCTAGGAACGATGGCAAGATAAGCTCGCCCTCCATTGTGCTCATTTATCATTCCTACTATTGTTACTCTCCATCGGGATCCTACTCGGCCTAGGGGTTCTCACTCGCTATCATGCCCTTGATCCCAGTCATTAAGAATGTCCTATTTACCTAACAAGGGCACTTGAAGTTGCTCTCCTCCCCTTGGAGAAGAATTCTAGGGCTCATAGGCAGCACACTCTCACTAAGCAATGGATTGGGATCGTTGGTTGGTTTGTCTCCCTTCCGAGATGAGGGGCCATGCTTAGCATAATAGATACATTGTGGAGGTGTTAAGTGGTAGTCTATATACATCTCCATGTAAAGCTAAGCCAATTTTTCTTTTTCGGTGGAGCTGACGGTTGACTTCTTGGAAGAGTAAGCAAGTTTTCTCATGGTAAGCCAAACTTGAAAACAATTCATAAGGCGTTCTAAGCCATCAATTTTCAATTCTCCCTCTCGTAGACCTAAGGCATATCCTCATAAAATTTTCTTTGAAGAGGATTGTCTTAGATGCTTGCTAAAAAAGTTATGGATGATCTTTGATTTCCCTGAGAGGGGGTTTTCAAAAGACCACAAGATTTTTGGCTCGACAAAGAATACATCTCATGCACCTAATTGGGTTTCCTCTGAACATTTACTAATAAATAAATTTGAAAAGACTACTATATTTTCAATTGAAAGTGTTATTGGTGTCCTACTGAAGATAGACTCAGCTACTGAAAATTTGTCAAGACCTAATGTAGATGTGTGCCGATGGACCTTTCCAAACCTTTGCCTAGTCGTATTCGTATTGGCAAAATTAAAGATGGTCTTGTGAGTTTCTAACAGAAGATGACTTACAATAACTTACCAAAATTTTGTTCGAATGGCCACAAACAAGGACAATCAAACACAAACTATAAGATGGTTAAGCAATCTCAATAGCTAATAGAAGGAATACAAAATCAACCAAAGGAATTGGACACAAATGTTATTCAAGGTCTGAAATAACGGAAAAGAGGGATATGAAGCAAAAGTTTGACAGACAACAACAAATTGAAAATGCAAACATCAAAAAGAATTGAGAAATGCTGAACCCTGGGATTCTGGAAGTTAAAAATGACAGTGCTTTTAATCAAAAAGAGAACTTAATTAAGGAAAGTGAGAATTGAAATAAAACAAGTGGAAGAATAACTGGAGAGAGGACTGAATCAAAATATAAATCAAGATAGATTAAGGAAAATAATAGATAATTTAATGAGTAATTTGTTTGAAGAAAGAGCAGAAGAAGAAAAAAAGAGTAAGGACAACACAGGATACTAGACATAATTTCTTCCCAATATCTCAACATAGAAGAGCTAAGAGAATTTAGTAAATCTATAAGTGATAGGTTACCCTAAAAGAGTAAGGACAACACAGGATAATAAAGGGTTTACATCAAAAAAATATGCTAAAACGAGGTATAGAAGTCAGGAAACCAACTACATATACGTCAAGCTACAAAAGGTCACACTAAATATCTTGAAAGAATATGTCAAAATCTATTATTTGCTCTTGCATACTAAATTGCAATAATAAATTTTGGCTCATATGACAATCTTGCCTTCAATTAAATATTTCTTGAACTCTGAACCATTGCTTCATGTACTTATCACTAATGGATTAAGGCCAGGAGCAACTCCTGTCTCATTTATGTATGCAAAAAATACTAGAGATAAAAAGAGAAATCTATGAAATAAACTGAACATTGCTCAAGCCAACAATCTTTCTTAGACCACTAGATGTGACTTTAATATAATGTCTTCTACTACTGAATATCCAAATGTCGCTACAAAAGATTTTGGGGTCATTTCAAATCTTAACAAAACAATTTTTAGTTGTAGTATTCAGGACATTTCTTTCACAATCAGCTCCTATACCTGGTTTGGGACTAGAAATGGAAGCAGCTTGATAGAGCGATTGCCAATCAGCGATGGTGGGAGAATTTCTAAAACTCTGTTGTAATTCACTTAAACAAATCCACAGATAATCATAACTCTATGTTGCTACAGTCTCACTATCTATAATCTGCAATTCCAAAATCCCCTTAAATTTCAGAATAAGTGGGTTTCATATCCTGCTTTCATGGAGGTTGTTAGGGATAGCTTGAACCAACTAATGGCTAGCTTTGTAATTTATGTTGTAGCATTCAAATTAAAAGGACTTAAGAATTGCCTCAAATAGAAAACAATTTGGCAACGCTTTTCTTTCAATTAGGTAAGCTAAGGATTGGGTTGAGGAGAAGGAACATGAATATGACTTACTACAAACAAATGAGGGTAGAATTAAGCTAAGAAAATCTTAAGCCAACTTGTAAACCAGAAGAATGAAGAGGAGTTCTGGCATCAAAATGCAAGAATAGCATGGTTGAAAGAAGGTGACAAGAATACTAAGTTTTTCCATGCATTAGTCATGGATATCAAAAGCAATCTTAGAATTCATAAGATCAAAAAAGCTACAAGAAGATGGCAAGAGAATGATAAGCAAATTGGGAATGAGACAAGTGCCTACTTCGAAGAATTGGTAACGGATATAAGCAATATAGGAGCTGAAAAGTTGTTGCGGTATATCTCTAATCTTGTTCAAACTAAACATAATATTTAATTATTAAGTCACTACTGAGAGCTAAAAGAAGTTTTTGGGTTAGATATGCATAGTGTCCTTGGTCCGGATGGTTTATGTGGAAGTTTCTTCTGCTATTGCTAGAACATCATAGCTCAGGGTGTATTATAGGCGACTAAGGATTTGTTTGCTGGTATGTCATACCCAAAGGAATATCTAGCATTCATAATGCCTTAATTACTAAGAAGAGCAATCATTTTATCTTTGATGATTATCGACATATTTGCCTTGCCTTAATTACTAAGAAGAGCAATCATTTTATCTTTGATGATTATCGACATATTTGCCTTTGCACTTTTTTAATAAAGTTTTCTCCGTACTCATAGTTTCTAGATTGAAACCTTCACTGTTGAGGCTCTTCTCTCACAAGCAAGCAACTTTTGTGCATGGGAGGGACAATTAAAAAAATATATTATTGGCTCAAGAACTAGTAGCTTCTCTTGATAGGAACGCATGAGATAACTTCATTTTTAAAATAGATAGGAGCAACACTTTTGATAGAGTATCATGACATTTCCTTTAGCTTCTGTTTCTTAAATTTGGTTTTGACAACAGATTGTTTATATTATTATGAACAATCTCAAGCATAATTGGTTTTCCATTATGGTTAATGGCATAATAAACAGCTTAGCCTCTAGAGGGCTTAAGCAAGGGAATCTTTTGTGCACTTATTAATCTTGGCTTCTGAAGTCCCAAGCCGAGGTTTAAGGGACTACACATTGAAAGGAAAGCTAAAACCATAAGCTTTGCCCAGGATTGTATCTCAATTCTCCATTAATCTTATGTTAATGACATTTTGATATTAACTAGAGGGGATAAGAAAATAGTAACTCATCCTATGAATTTATTAGAGGATTACAAGTGTGGGCCAAAATAAAAAATCAATTGCCTCAAAAACTTCTTTATCAACAAAAAGGACTACAAGCCTACTCGAGTTGCTCAAGTTAAGCATGTGAAAAAACAAATTGCCTTTGTAAGAAGAAAGATTAATCTTACTCAACGATATGATTTCTTTAATCAGAGTTCACACTTTTGCTGCTATGAAACCCCTTCAAATAGTCTTGTCAAAATTACGACAAATTATGGCCAATTTCGTTTAGGGTGACTGTGAAATAGAAGCTAAGAAGCACTGGACAAGTAAGAAAAACATTGTCAGACTACGACAGAGGATGGATTGAGAATAAAGTCCCTTAAAGATGTATGGAAAGCCTTCTATTGCAAACCTTGTGAAAAATTGCAAACAACAAAAACTTTATAGAATACATTTATGTCGTTTAAATATAAAAACAAGAAAAGAAACTATGGTCTCTCCAACATCTAGAATAGCATACTCTTATTTAAGAATACAAAAAATAAATAAATAAAAAAGAATGGACGAAAACAACACTAATATTACTAATCGTAATTTCAGCACAATCTCAACTTAGGAAGTAATCAAAAACAAAAAAAAATATGCTATTCTCTATGAAAAAAATATGAAACACTAGGCATTTTATTAAAATATTTATGTATGTATGGAAATTACTTAATGGATTCTTACCACTAAAGAACATCTTTAACAGATTTAGATTTCAACTACCTCCTAAATATCATTTCTGTTAAAATATTAAAACACTAAATCATGGGCATGTAGAGTGCAAGGTGACTTAATGTGTGTGAGATTTTTTTCTTCAAGCAATTAGAAATTCTCTTATGTCATTCAAGAAATACTATGTTAAGATTATAGCAGTAGTAAGGATATGGCTCATAGAGTTCTACTCGTGATAAAGTAATTCAAATTCTACCATCAATTATTGCTTGGAAAATATGATAAAACAAAACTTAGACCTTCAAAGGTAAGGTCTCTTCACCTGGTTGGGTTTCTAGCAAAATATGATGACTTTATATGAGAAATCATCAGTATCCCTTTGTTCAGAGAATGAAGAAAGATTATATTTTACTTAAATGTGATATTGTAGCTAATCTTACCAAAAATAAAATCAAAACACTACTCATGATGGTTTGGACTCCCCCCCCCCCCCCCCCCCCCCATCTCCCCCATCCTCTCAATAAAGTATGTGAAGCTAAATGTAAATAGCTTGTTGATTGGTAATCCTTAACCAATAGGAGGGGGGGAGAGGGAGTCATATGTGATTTCCATGGGATTGTCTTCACTATTTTTTCAACTTATTTAGGGATAAAAACTAATCTGGAAGACAAAGCTATAACACTTCTTGAGGGACTATAAATATGCTTGAAAATAAGTTACAGACATGCATTGATTGAGAGTCACACCAAAGTATTAGAAGAGATGGCAAAAGTTGTAGTGACTATCCCACGAAGGGTCTTTTCAACAATCAAACGAATAAAAGAAGTATGCAAAAATAAAGAATACTCCGTCTCTCACACAGATAGAAAAGTCAATGTTATTGCAAATATCCTCAAGCTCAAATCAATGTCATCATAAAATGGAATCAAATTAACTTCCAAGACACATTAAAATCTAGTACTACTAGATAAGGTACAAGTGCATTGCTTTTTTATTTCCTCTAAGCATGAATTATGGTTATTTAGTGTAGTATTATTTAGTCATATTATAAGTATTAAAAATATATCAATGGATCCCTAAAAGATATAAGTTATTACAAATTGTTCAATGCCTACAATGTGTCACAAACTTATAATTTTATAAAAAAATAATTGAAAATTATTGAAAATTTATCAAAAGATTTTCTCAAATAGTTTTACCTTCAGCAAGGTTGACGAAGAAAACAACAAAGTTTAAATGGGATCCAAGTTGTGAACAAAACTCTCAAAATTTAAAAAATCGACATTAGCTCTTGTTCAACATTGTTTGAAAAGATTGAAAGGTTTCAAATTTATAGTAATGCTTCATTTCAAAATTTGGACTATGTATTAGTAAAAAAGATAAGGTAATTACATAAGCTTATCATTAGTTATCATCACATAAAAAGAATTATCCAACACATGATTTAAAGTTAGTTGCTATTATTTTTATATTGAAAATTTAGAGATATTATTTTTATTGAGGTAGATGTGAAGTCTTTACAAATCATCAAAATTTAACATATATTTCATTTTGAAAATAAATTATCATCTTGGTCATGCCAATATTATTACAAGTGCTTTAAGCCAACATGCTAGTCTAAATATGTTCTCAGCTAATGTAGAAGACTAATAATTAGTTTTTGAAATGAATAGATTGTAGTTAAGATAATGGCAAGTAGGAATACTCTTTTGTTATCAAAAACGTTTTCACACCAAATTTGATTAAACAAACTAAAGAAGACTAACCATTGGAGAATGAATTACTAAAATTGATACAATTAAATGAACATAGAATATTGCGTATGCAAAAACGATTTAATTATGTCAAACAAAGATGGAATAATATTGTTGCTATTAAAAGAAGCCTATCATGCAAGATATTCAATTCACCTTTGTGAGAATAAAATCTATCATAAGTTGAAATAATCGTTTTCAACTTGAGTTTGAAAAAAGATGTAGTTGAGTGGCTTAGAAAATGTTTGATATACTAGCAAGTGAAGAGTGAATATTAACACCTTAGTAGTTTGTTGCAACAACTTCCAATTCTTTTATGGTGATGGGATAAATTTTCATAAATTTGTTATGAGATAACCAAGATCACTTTGACATAAATATTCTTCTTGGGTAATAATAGACAAGTTAACCAAACTAGGAATCTAATTATAAAATTAAGTGGAATTCTCAAAGCCATAATTTCAGATAGAGATCCTAAGCTTATCAATCACTTTTGGAAAAGCATTCATCAAGCTTTCAATACTTAGTTGAAATTCAACACTATATTTAATCCCAAAGCAATGGATTGACTTAAAGAGCTATTAAGACTCTAAGGATTTACTAAGAATTATGCATTTAGATTTTTATGATAATTAAGAAAATCGTATTCCTCTAATAGAGTTTGTACATAATAATAGTTATCAATCAAGTATTAGCTTTGCTCTTTATGAGTCCATAAGAAAAAATGTTAGCCTCCTCTATGCTAGATAAAAGGAAAAGAAAGAGAGATCTTGAGTACTTAATTAGAAAATGAAACAAATAAGAAAATTAAGATAATTCAAAAAAAATTGTAGACTACTAAAAAAACAAATTTAAAAAAAAATACTTTGATGCAAAATATAAGATTGTAGAATTTCAACTTAGAGATCATATATTCTTAAGAGTAAATCTACTGTAATGTATAATTTATTTTGGCAAAACAGGAAGTTTAAAACTAAGCCTTCTTCAGAATATAAACAGATTTGAATAAGCTACTTACTGGCTAACATTGTCAACGCAATTATATGGGATTCATAATATGTTAATGTTTCATCTCTCAAAAAGTATTTTTCATATTCAACTTATATTATTCAATATGATCCAAAGATTTTAAAGATTTAACCTAATTTAAGTTATGAAAAAAAGCTAATGAAAATTTTGAACATGCAAAATAGTCTAGAAATAACAATATTCTAAGAGCCAAAATTTAATGATAAAATCAATCAGATAGAAAAACAACTTAAAAATTAGGGACTAATATAATTAAGAAATTTCCTAAACTATAATAAAATTTCAAAAATAATTTTTTTAATGAAGAATTATGACGACCTAAAAATTTTTGTAGTAATAAAATTGAACTAATATCATAGAATCAATGAAAAAGTATGTTAGATATAAGAAACAACTACATTTAATATGAATGTTTGATATCTTAAAAAAATATTTTAAAATTAATTGCAAAACTAAGTATTTCAAAATTTTAAAACAAAAATATTGACACATAGAGATTTTTAAGAAAAATTCAAAAGCGAATATTTAATCTCAACTGGATTCATTTAAAATTACTACAAATTTTTAAAATTTAAATGTTAAATAAGAAATTTACTTATTTATTTATTAAAACCTTAAACCTTAATCTTTTTTTAACACTGGCTTTGGCATTCCAACATGTTTTTTCTCAAGAAAAATCAACCACCCCATCAGTCTAATTCGAATCCCTATGTCACACTCGTCGCTGCTTTGCCATGAGGATTGCAATACAGAGAAAGCAAATCGATTTCTTTTGTGCTGATATGGTGATTTCGTGTGATTACAAAACTTGATTGTAGGATTTCTCCTCATTTCTCTATTCAATTGTGCAATAGCTTGTTTCCTTAATATAACAAAGCTCACTAACTCTCTAAGAACCCAAATATAGGAGGACGAGGAGCATTGACTGCAACTTCCAATATGGGAAAGCTCAAGTGAAATTCCAAGAGAGAAAAAGATACATAGGAAAAGAGAAAGGAACTACAAAGTAATTTCTAGATGGTTGAACTTAATCTTACATAGTGTTGTTTGTGTGCTACATTGTGTATAGTGTCATTGTATTATTCTAAGTAAATGCAATTTAGTAATAGTGATGATTGTTATGTCACTGTATGCAATTTCAATATGTATTTGATGTTAAGCTTATGATTCTGTGATGATATATGTTGTATTTTTATTGTGATTATTGTTGCAATAAGTTTGCTAGTTCTAACATGCAAGAAATGTTGCTATTTTGAGGGCAAAGAAAACATGATAAATAAAATATGAAGATTATGAACATTTTGTAATGTTTATATGATATAAATGAAGATGACTAATATTTTTCACCCATACATATCCTCTCTTAAAGAAGTGTTATGATTATGATGTTGATGAGGTTGGAGTAGGCTGGCTCCCTAGATCGTAACTATGATGAGTTGGTTCCCCTAGCAGTTATAATGATAACTTGATGAGATTGGAGTATGTTGGTTCCCCAATCACCATTGGGATAAGTTGGTTCCCCCAATTGCCAATAGGATGAGTTGGTTCTCCAAGTGGTTATGATGATGACTTGATAAGATTAAGGTCAGTTGATTCCTCCAATGGCAAATGGGATACTTTGATTCTCCTTGTTGTTATGATGATGATTTGATGAAATTATAATGAGTTGATTTTCCCAATTGCCATTAGAACGGGTTGGTTCTCCCAATTGTTACAACTATGATGATAATAATGTTGAGATGAGTTGGCTCCTCCAACTAACATTAAGATGAATTGGTTCCCTCAATGATTGTAATAACATGATTTAAGGTAAGTCGATTCCCTAAAAGCCTAAGGTGAGTTGTTTCTACCAAAGCAGAGTAGTATAAATGATAGGTAAAAAAAGGAGCAAAGAGTGTATGTCATCGGTATATTATGTAAATGAATAACAAAGAATGCATCCCAAGAGTATTATGATATAGTTATATAATAAAATTGAATAATAAGAAATGCTATTATGTTATGCATTCCAAGATACACTGCTTAGCTGCTATTACTAATAATATTGGTATATAGTTATATGTTTTATTATCTCATCAACGTTATAATGATGCATGGTTCAGCATTATCTTGCGTCAATGTTCCTATTGAATTTGTGATTGGCTCACTCCTATTTTATTAAACATGTTTCAGGTTTACTGAATTTACAACACAAAAAAGTAAGAATAAAGAATAGAATTTAGAGTTAATCATTTGGTAATATGTTGGCACCATAAATAAATAAATAATTATGAAGCTAATTTAGAGATTTGTTTTCATTATGCTTCCATTTGACATTGAAAGACTTTCAGTTTTTTATTGCAGTTATTATGATTCCCTTCCAGTATATTTTATGTCAATCAGTTTACTAGTTTGGACTTTATCAGATATTGTTTTCTTGATAAAGTACTATGAATAGTGTAGATTATAGGTGTTGTACTAATATGTAAGAAAAAGTGAATAATTATAAGGGAGACTATGTCTAATTAAGAACTAAAAATAGCATTTATTTTAAAAAAATTAAAACGAATCCAATCAAGCTGGATCCTCACACTATCCTACCAAACTCAAAAGAAACCACATCACAAGTGCAAAAAACTATCATAATATTTATGGATCTAAATACATGTGAAGCTCAAAAAATGAGAACAAAAACATAATAGATACAACATCAACAGGAGCGATGTCATCACTAAATACAATCATCACCCCATGAAATCTGAAAATGATCAGCAAAGCATCACCTTGGAACCATAATCCACAAAGAAATGCAATAGCATGTGAGCAAGACCTAGTAGTAAGAATTACTCAAAAGCAAAACCACTCTTCAATCAACTAGCCAAAGCAGAGCACTCTATTTTCTACAATGGTGGCCTTAGCCTATATAGATATGCAATCAACTACAAAATTTATGATCTTCATCTAAGTTTGCAGCAAACACAGGGTGTAAAGGTCATGCCCATTTTCTGCCTAAACCAAAAGAAACTGTTTCACAGATGCAAAATCTATTATTCCATTTACGAATCTAAATACATGTGATGCTTAAGCCGACAATGACGAGTACATAATAAATACAATCTCAGCAAGAGCGATGTCATCAAGCGACACAATCATTACCCCATTAAGTCAAAAATGATCAGCAAAGCAACACCTTCAAGCCATATAGCCCAAGAATCACCGATGGCAATCCATGTTCCCTTTACAAGAGCCTCAACAAGATCTGTTTATACATTTTCACATACAAGTAGTATGCATTAACCAAGGTTAGTCTGTGCAACCTCCTCATCACAACCAGAAACAACATAAGGTTCACATACCCGACTACTTGCATGGGCAGATAAGTTAACCTGTACCTCACAATCATAGAAATACAACCACATTCCCTTAGAGCATCATTTATTGTGTTCTAAATCACCCCATCTTGCTCGTGAGAAACCCTAAGGCACTCCTCACCCCCCTTTGACAATTAACACTAAACAGGTTGAGACACATCGTCCTCCTAATGGCACTGCATATCCATGGCAATCTCCTGCTTGCAGGAGCAAGCTCTATGGCTAGTAGTTATCAAGGGCAACCAGTCACACCTTAGATTAAGCTCACAACAACCACTGATTCATGGCCTATGGTCATCTACACCCTAGCTGACACCTTCTCTCACCTAACAACAATTGCATGTCCCTTGGCTCGCGTTCCTTTGCCCTCATACTTTAAGACAGACGCTGTTAAAAAGCCATTACCATTGCTTATCCCCACCTCCCTTTGGCCATCTGTTGGCAACAGAAGTCCACAATCACCACTAATCCCCTTGGCTACCCTAATTGCACAAGCCAGCAATAAAAAGGAAAACAACCTCCTTTATCTGACATAATAATGACTCTGGAAAGCTGAAAGTATTTCTTCACCTTAAATGTGAAGACAAAAAGATTCGAAGGGGCAGCATTCATATTCAGCATGCCCAACATACACTTGTCAAACAACTCAAAGGAAGAATTGGCAGCTGAGGCATTTTTAGTGTAAATCACAAAATGCTTATCTTTCTATTGCCCTCACCAGTTCAAAACAATGGACAGTGATTCCGCAGTTCCACACTCTAGCATAATTTTTAACATCAAAATCAAAAAAAAAAAAAAAAAAAAGAAACCATTAAGCTTAACAATTTGAGCTGTTCATTCTTTCAATGAAGGAACATGCAACACCGTCACATTCATTCCTAACCTTCTAATAACAAACAAGTCTACAATGATATGGAAATTCTAAGATGCAGCTGGCAAAAGAATATTGCTTATCTATGAACATGAACATTGACGGATGTACATATTCAGGAACATATACTAGGTTTACTCTCTTGCACATTATTACATGCATCAAGAATTTACCATTTTGCACCTTACTACATGCATTCATAATAAATACAAGCGCTAAGAATATGAAGTGATGAAAAAGTAAATATATTCTTATTCTAGTCAAAGCTAAGATAGGTAACATGAGAGAGCATTCCAGAGGCAACGAATCATTCAGAATACATTATATTACCTGCCAAGGTGACAGGTATATGCAATTACAACTTATTCTTTGTTGTTTATGGTACTTGGGTATGAAATTCCAAAAATCTTTAGGTAACAGTTCGCTGAAGCTTTTGCTAGAAAATTGCTTTGGCAACTTTTCATTCACTTCAGCTACGATTGAAAGACCCTTTCTCCCTTGAACGTCTCTATTAGATATCCTAAACTTCACAGAAGGATACCAATCTATTGAGCTTCCCTGTTAATAAAAGAAAAAATATATTTAACAAGAAGATAATAACAAATAATAAAGGAAATGGGCATACAAAACACTTACAGCACAATATTTGCACAAAGATTTATTTTTGATTGCTCCTACTTCCTCTGATAAATGCTTCAGGAGATTAAATCATAAATAAAAAGTTGCAATTAGCTATATAATGGCTATGAATAATGGTCAACAACAAAGAAAAAGGTGAATAAACTAACAACAAGCCCACCTTATTAACATTTTATAATCAATCATAAATACTCAGAATGCGGCTCCAAATTTCATATATATAAAATGCTTTAAGGAATGGGAGGAACTATGTATTCTAATGGGACCAGTCATTCCACATTTAATAACACAAAAACAAAGGAAATCAAAAAGATCCCAAAAGCCTAATAATCTCCATTACTGGGATTTTATTCCTTACACCACAACACTTAAATAGAAGCAATGGAAAGCTACTTCAGTTTATTTCACCTAGAGAAAATCTAATTGCTATTATGTATATTGTTATGCAGATATTTACATGCATAGAAATTCTTTAGGGAGAGAAATTTTCCAACCAATAAAAATAAATATTAGATTTTGGTCATCAAAGTTTGATTCAATGCTATTCACATGTAAGCCTATTCTTACAAAAACCTTTCATATTTGGTCCAACATCATTTAGATATCAGTCTCATTAGGCAAAAGTGTATGACGGTTTTCCAAAGGGCACTGACCAGCCAGTGATGTAGGTCTAATGAGGATAGTCTAAGGCATGGCAGGCAGTTGCCAACAATGGATGGACAACTCAGCTGCAGAACAAGCAGTTACCAACAATGGGAGAACAACACCATGGTACCACGTCTGGTAACCAAGTTCCACTGGTTCAATAGCTGGCGAAGCCAAACAATTTGAGTCACTTGAATTAAGAAACTTGTTTGAGTGCATCTTTTTCATTTACTAAAATACTATTTGAATATTTTACAATCCAAGTCATTGGCATAACATAACATTGCATAAGCTTGCAAAGCAAATGTTCTCTTGAGAGCATGCTACCTACTACTCAATTGTTAATGCAGTGAAATTATTTTCATTAATTTCATGCATATATTCAACATGCAAAGTAAATAGATGATCAACAAAGAGATATTACTTTCGCTTCACTTAACATGGAAGAAAAATGTTTATACATGTGGTAGTGTGGCTTATGCATGTCATGATATTGTCCATTCTATTTTGTATTTTTAATTGATTCATAGGTATTAGTTCTACTATGTTTTTCTTATGTTTTATAACAGATATTTTAAGCTGTAGAAGTAAGTTTTTAAACAAGTCTAATTAACACTCTTTCAGGTCCAAAAACCTGATTCCGGATTGAAAGTATTAGGATATTATCCAACTTGCTTGACCCAATCAAGTTTCATAAATCAAATTCAGAACAACATAATTCAAGTCCCTTATCTGTTGCATGATTTTCTTGCAAACCAAAAACATGTTACTAAGTTCAAACCCTAAACATCTCTAACTGTCCTCTTCAACACAGCCTTCATTTCATTAATGCAACTCAAATCTGTTGTCCCTCACTTCACATTAGAAATTGTTAGGTGGAAAAATTGCAACAAAGATCTAAGGCTCGCATTTGGAGAGATACCCCTTCTAAGTTCCGACTTTTTTGTCCAATTCAGAAAACATCTATACATTTATACATCTTTTGAGGCAACCACACTACAATCTCCAAGAACATGCATCATTACATGATGAATGTGATTGTGATATATTTACCTTTTCATTCATCTATTATCACTTGAATAGAGATCCCAACTCACTTAGTATGTACTTTCCATATCTCTCTCTTTACTAAATCTACCACAGTAATGACCCGATTACCCAAGAACCTTGGATCACATTTGAACTTAGACCATCAAATGAAATAGATGATCTAGCCTATGCAAATTTCAAACCGACATCAGATTAAGATGGAACTTTAAGTTGAAATTTTTAGGACTACATTATCAAACCTTCAAAACCCTTTTATACATGAAGGGTAAAATAAAAGTATCTAATGTGTTGCAAAAATCATAAGTATGCAACAAATTGTGTATCAAGTAGCAAAAATCTGCTTAGCATATCAAAAAACAATAATTTACAATTTTTTGCAATATATAATTGAGTTTTCTGCACTGTTATGTCAAAAGGCATATATATATAATTCACTAAACCTTCACAACAGTTCTTTCATGGTCAAGTGTATTGATGAGTTTATAATTCTACATTATGTTGTGTTGCTTAAATATTTTCATAAAAATCAAAATACCTTCAAACCACAATTTTTTATAGATTCTAGTTTCAAGAAAAATTTAGCTTTTCATATTTTCTTTTTTTTATAAAATAGTTATATTGTATTTTCACAATCCAACACTTTCGACTAATACAATTGATTGGCAACTCAGTTATACCTAAATCCAACAACCAATCTCAAACTTGATGTCAAACTAATCTTTCGGGTGACCCACTTCACCCTACACCAATCACCAACATACTGAACCCAAACATCTAGGTTAAGACTTCCTTATTTCTTATATTCATATGCTTGTATAATGTCTATTCTCCTCAAAAGGTAAAGGCACCCATTGGAAATAGTTGTCTCCTTTGAGCACACTAACCAAATTGCATACAAGGTTCTTTCTTGAATTGCTTGATAAGAAAGTTTTCCCCTATTAATCACATATGCCTTTAAGGATTCACCATTAACTATTGAGATATGGTACATTCCTAGAAGGCACATGCTGCAACAAATTTAACGACTTATCTAATCAATATTGATGCAGATTTCCCTACATGCAAAGGCATAACAACAAAGAACGTTTCTTCCTTCATTACTTTCTTGTCTAACTAACTTAAAGATGTCTAGCATTCATGTTATGTTACTTTATTTAAATGTTATGCTTCAAATAGTGACGTCACATGTTCCAGTATATCTCCCTTTTTTCATTAAAGTTTGCATTGTATTAAAGAAACCTTCTTTTCTAAATTTAATATGATTTCTTGCATTGACAAGTTGGATATAAGGTGAGATATCAAAATAGTAAGTGCTGCACTTGTTAGTGAAATTTTCAAACAGTTCTTGTGTTATTGTCACTTGCCATCACTGCCATATGGAATGGGATTCACATTGCGATATATTTCCTTCTTGGCTGTTTTATGTAAGGAAAGTTGATTTTCAACCTCACCATATTTCACTTATGCTAAAAATTGATGAATTTCAGCATTCCATCATATTTTTATAGCAATCTTGCTCCCTCTCATCATGCAACTTCATTAATGACATGAAGTGAGAGAGTGCTAACAGATTTAGATTTTCTTGTTTATGTAAACATTCTGAATAGTTAGGATAATGTTTTAAGTATTAATCATTTTCGTTCTCGTTTTTTTGATACATGTGTAACGTATAGCTTTCATGACATCCTTCAACCTTCAAGTTGAAATCCCATCAAAGATTGTAGGAAAACTATTTCCAATCAAGTTGTGACTGAATTTTTTAACACCTTAAGCATGTCAAAACCTAGAGCTTTTAACAATTTAACATCAAGCCAATCCTACCTTGGCTCAAGTTTGGATTGAAGGTTAACAATTTGATCTTAATTCAATCCAACTTTAAGATAAGAAAGATCAATCCAAGCTAACCTTAACTTATTTACCACTGATTCAAGCTCAATCAAAGCTAAATCCAATCACACTTTCAATTAATTTTCAATTTTTTATTAAACTATTGATCAGAAATAAATTTATACACATTTTGTATAATTCATCATATTATATGTACTAATATAAGCTCTTATAATTCCATAAATTCAACTCTTAATACATCTCAATATTTTAATTGATGAATACATTTAGAGATAGTTATTTTGATTCGATTTCGAGCTAGTTTGATCCATCTATGCTTGACTCATAATTGGCCTGTAACATTTCAATTTGAACTAAGCTATGCTCATAATTAGCTCACTGCATTTTAATTCAAATCAATTTGAATCAAAATTCAATTAGATTTTCATTTGGTTGAGATCTTCAAGCTAACTTCAATACCCAATAAAAATTATAAGATAATCCATTAGTTTGAATGAACACCTCCGACAGAACCAAAGAACAAATCTTCCTTTAATGTAAGCATTAAGATTTATCTCACTAACTCCAATTCTTCACAAATAAACAAATAGAATGAAAAAAATGCTTGGCACCAATGCTTACCTTTTTCATTTTTAAATAGGGGATATCATCCTTTAAGCCACCAGACAAAATTTTTCTAGTTAGACGTGATAATTTCAATCTTATATACAAAAGTAATTTCTTTCGAACAGAATGGAAGAGCCTCCTCTGAAAACAAACAAGAAAAAAAATGGTAATTCTTACTAGTATAGCTCATAAAATAAAAGCAATTTATATTATACCAAATGCAAGCAAATATGTATTATACGCATGAGACATGATATATAAATTGAAAAAGTATGAAATCATCTTGTAGATAGATTCATACAAGACAAGGATAACAATAAATGCTTTATGGCCTATGTGGTTTTGTGATGTTGCATTAAGCTTTAATAAGTCAAATTAGAGAGCACCCAAAAAAATAGAGCAAAGCTAGTTACTGGCATTGTTGAAAGATCTCAAGTAGGAGCCAATGTATTGTAGGAAAGTTTTGTCACGTGATTATTGTAATTCAAAGGAAATGCACAAATTTGTCAAATAAAACTTAAAAGGAATACTTATTCACATAAGCAAGCCTATAGGCATAATGTATTTTTAACATATATACAATGTAAGTAAGTGATAAGTAGTAATTTAAAAATAAGAGTCGTAGAGATGTCAACATACATGTGTGAATTTGTGCACACATATGATAAAAAAATATTCATCTGCCCAATGCCACTACAAGCTTGGTAATTTTCCAAATCATTGTGATGTTGTCCATAGTTAGATGCCAATTGAGTGAACGAGAAAAAACTTAACGAAAATTGGCCATTCTTAATAAACTAACAAGAGTGGTACGTTGTTGTTAATCATAAAAGAAATAGCAGCATGCATAGACATTATATGATAGACAAAAATGTGCAATTTTTATTGTAATAACCTTAACAAATTCTGGTGCAATTATGGCCTCGTTACCAGGGTTTTTATTTTAATGTCCAAATTTTGACTTCATTAGATAGATACAAGGAGTATTAAAATCTCAAGTACAATAAAGGCTTAGATCGGAAGGAAGGCATACAGGCATGAGCAGGAGCAGATGGCTCTACTCAAACAAAACAATCCCATTAGAGAAAGCATATGCATGTAAATAGGCATACATGCCAAAACACTCACACATCCATCATCAAGCAATGAAGCATAAAGGGCTGCTGGGTCATTGGTTACAGCTTCAACTGATTGGGACATGACATACTTTATCAGACTAATAACTATCATATGAGATAATTAAATTTACTCTAGAAGAAACCTAGCTCTTACAATCTCCTTAATTATGGGAAGTACATCTATTTTAAATTCATCATCAAAATTTATGAAACTCTTGCCGTGGAGGACAAATACCATAATATCTTTACGTAGTCAGCAACCAAAATAAAACAAAGAATGATTAAAAAGTAAGGCTGCAACTGAAACAGTTTAAAAAACAAGTGATTAGGAAACTAGACCAAAAGAAACATGTTGCAGTAAAGAATATTTTCACCAATAGTTTTATATCAGGTCAAAATAAAACCATGAATAGAATATGAACACCAAATCACATGAAAATAGGACATACAATTGGACAAATCTAGATCACTTGAAAACTCAATAAACATGAATAGAATAGTGCACCTAATCATTGGTACTATACAGTAATGTTCAAAAATAAGGGTGAGAGAAAAATAGAGAGATATCCAACAAAACATTTGAAAAATATGGAAGCCATATATATAGATGTCTGAAAATTTATTTGCATTTGTCAAGAGATTGCTATCCCTCATTGACACCACAAGCCTAGTGAAGTTCCAAATCACTGTGACGTTATCCACAATAGGATGCCAATTTGAGTGAAAGCAGAAAACCTTTGAGAAAATTGTTCATGCTCAACAAAAAAACAAACATCAATGTTATATTTATGTTAATCACAAAAGAAATGTTAACATTCATAAGGACATCGAATACTATACAAAAGTGTGCAATAGGCTTAGCAGAACCTTGTGCAATTATTGCCCAGTTTACTAGACTTTTTATTCTTTTGCCTAAATTTGGGCTCATTACAAGTTTAAATCAAACAAATAAAAAGATACTAAAACCTCAAGTTCATCAAAAGGTTTATATTGGAAGGAAAGCATGCAAGAAGATGCAATAATAGATGGCTAAACTCCAGCAAGAATGCCCGTAAAAGAAAGCATATGCATGTGTAGTAGGCGTACATGCCAAAAAAACCAGCACATCAAGCCTTCAAGTGATGTGGCGTAGAGGAGTTGGTAATTGGCTACAACTTTGATTGATTAGACCAAAGCATACATTATTAGACTACTAATTATGGTTAAACACTATGAAATTTATGTTAAAACAAACCAGGCTCTTCTGCTTCTTTAAATTACAAAGACACATGCTTTACATTCATTAGCCAAATTTTTGTAAGGCTTGCCAATGTAAGACTAATTTCATGATTTCTTTGTGTTTAGTAGCAAAAATGAGACAAAGTATGATTAAGACTCCAACTATGACCAAAACCATTGGCAAAACTAGTGATTAGGAAACTAGATTATGAGAAATGTGTTTTAGTCACAGTATTTAACCAATAATTTTAAAGGCCATGTCATAATAAAGCCATAAATAGAATATGAAACCTCAACGGTACGAGACTAAGACATCCGATTGGACAAATCTAGATCACTTGAAAAATTAATGACCATAGCTTGGCTTTTGTATCATGAAAAATAAGTTAATACAAATACATGGCTAAACTTTAAGCGTTAGAAGCAAGGAGGATAGATGGATTGAATGAATATAAAATGGATGATTAGATTAAGTGAAATGTCACAAAGTCAAACTAAGAAAGACATATTCCTCAAGCATTCATCCATGGAAGTGGTTACTTAACAATTTGAATTTAAAAGTTTATTAACTGATAGTTTAGATAGACTTAAAGTTTTTAAAATTCAAAATAGGAAGGGAATTACTTTTTATAAAAACATGAGATACTTTACTAAAAACCAAATTTTAAAAAGAGTAATCTCTACAATTCAATAGATAATCTTTTACAATCAATAACACATACACTTCAGGTCATAATTTCTATCTTCCATCCTATCTGGCAATGTTCAGCCCCACAAGGTCATTGCTAAGAGTGCCACTACTCCTTAAACAATGAAGATAGATCAACATTTACATCTATATTTCACTTAGATCTTAAAAAAGTCAACAAACTAGAAACAAGAACACCAACCAGCAAAAAGATAGAAATTGATTGAAAAATGACATCAGGGTGATCTTTTGGCCCTTTCAAAAAAAAAAGGCAGAATTAAGAAATGTTCTCATAAAAGCACCGAATATTCTTTATCCATGTAATGGTGGGAAAGGTTCAATAGAGAATAGTATTTTATCTAAGATAATTTTCTGTATTTTAATTGCACACAATTAATGGCAATCATTCCAAATGGTGAGGCACTTAAAAATCACCATGAAATGTAAAATTGGAAGTGCTAAAACTACATGAAAATTAAAGCCTTACAAAAAATTCAGTTTTGAAGTGTTGGTCCACACGTGGAATATGCAAATAACTCGTAAAAAAGGTTTGCTCCTATAAAGGGATCTTACTCCTGATTCCAGTAAATGTTTAGACTTTTTATACTGAATTTAAAGAAACGTGCAATGCTAAAGTAGAAAATTCATTCTGCCCCCCAAACAGCAAATCAACCTTCTCGCCTAGTGTGCTACTCAATATCACAAGTAGAAGCAATGCATGCAATGGTGTCACAATGAAAAAAAGAATAAAATTCAAACAATGACATAAATGAAAATTATACCTAATAAAAAATAACACAACCAAGACATGTGGTGATCTTGAAAATAAAAAAATCTATGATCGAATCATCCAGCTTCATTCAAGCATGCAAAGTTCAATATAATTTTGGTGGAATACCTGACCTTAGTTCGGGCCTTCTTCCGGAAAGATTTGCATCCAGGACAAATTTGGTTGAGGATGTGAACTATTTCAGGAAGCAAGTAGGGATGATAAACGGCAAGGGGAAGCTTGATAACTCCAAAATGTCCTAAAAAGGATTGGGCAACACTCGATTTCACATCAAACAAAAACCATTTCCAATGATGATATCACAAAGTACAAGCTCACCATCACACTCTTTCACACTTGTAGAACCACATGTCATGCATTGAGAACTTGTACTTGGTAAACCCAATTTAGCATCCACCAAATCGTTGACCTCTCGAATATTAATACTGCTAAAAAGCTCCTAAACAAAGTCAAAAGTGTCATATGGAAGAAGTCAATACAAAAACTTTACTGCAGAGCTGCAAAGAAAATAATTTACCATGTCTTGTCCGGTCATTAACTCAAACTTAATGCTATTTAATCGACCTGATGGCACTATCTGACAAGTGGATGACCCACTTGCCATGCCAAGAATCAAGTTTTGTCCTGCAAGAACAAAAATTAAGAGGTTAATTATATGGCTAACACAAAATTTCACTAACCAGCATTCATGCCCTTCGAAAGTAAAGCAGAGAAATGGTTAGAGAAATGGTTATAGCAAAAATACAATATCCAAGGTACTTCACGGGCGGATTAATGTTTAAAACCACAATACAAGTAAATAGAACAATAAAGAGACAAAACACGTGGATTGGGCACACAAGAAGAGCAAGTTTGCACAGCTTTCGCGTTCTTTAAAATCAAATAAAAAGTTAAAAAAAAAAAAGACATGAACTGAATGCACCACCCTAAACCATTTCAACCGATTCCAGTAAAACCACACCAATGCCGACTAAAACTGCCAACTGCGAACCAGAAACCATAAAATCGCACCAATAATTATTAAACCCTCGAGAAGCTACATGCAGATTTACAGACAAGAAAAGCGAGAATTTTTCACATCATGCGATCCTGGCCACAAAACGACAAGGACCAGCAGACATGGATCGCAACAAAAGGCTCAATCGTTCTAGAAAGAATGTGTAAACAGCTAGCATCAGCAGAAAATGTTTTACAAAACAAGAAAAAGCATGCCTCACGATGTCTCTAAACGTGTCCAGGGAGTCTCCCTACGGACTTTCCAAAAGGGAGGAAGCGATTTGACTTGCGACGAACACGGAGAATACGAGGAGAGGAAGAGAGAGATACTGCGAGATTCTAAACAAATCAACATACAACTAGGACATGAACAGAGATGCCGAAACGAGAAATTATATGGAAGGCGAGAGTGCTACGAAACAAAGGGTCGCTTTCCGAGAAAAATGAGAAGCGAGAAAACAAAACATAAAGACAGGGATTAAAGACGAATCGCCGCCGGCATTTGATACCAGCGTCGACTCCCTTCGCCACAAGCACTACGCTTGCAGAGAAAAGCGTTTCAGTTCAGATCTTTCATTAATTTCCCTCAAAATATTCGATTTTATATTTTTGACAGTCGAGAAAACGAAGTGGCTGGCGCGACCTCAAGACATGAAGTGAAGTCAGATTAAACGCCCCGTCTTTCCCCTGATTTACTGCTATGCCACTACCCAATTTGTGGGCTTTGGGCCGACAAAAATATGCTGTTCTTCGCGGAACCAAACACACGGCAGCGCCACAAATGGTATGAAGTCAAACTCAAAAAATTTTTTATTTATTCCCGTTTGATAATAAAATGCTTTTTCTACATTAGGTTAGTTATTTTTTTTATTAAAAATTCTTTACAAACCAATTTGCTTAAAAACATAACAATCACGCCAAATCATTCATTCCTCCGACAAAACTAACTATTCATTATGTAAACAAAAGAAGTATTATGATTAATAAATAAAGGTAATAAAATTAAAAAATATTTTAATATTTCAAATACGATTTAAAATTATGTCATCCGATGTAACAACATAATACTAATGTGAATGTTTAAAAAAATAATAGAAACATAAGATATATGAGAAAAATAGAATATTTTTGTGAGAAAATTAATTAGATAATATATATTTCAAATCATGATGAAAAGAAATTACACCTTCATTGGTCCTTGAGCAAATTGTTTTGACAATTATTTGGAAGATAAGGAGTAGTTAAACCATTATTTTATCATGTGTTATATTAAAATCGATATTTATCCCTTCTATATAATGGTTCAATTAAGTGTTGTAGCTCACCTTTTACACATTTGTGTTATAATACAAAAAGAATAAATTATTTTAAAAATTCATTTTAATACAAAAACTTGGGTTCAAAAAAAATCTCTGTTGCACAAAAATAATTGTTATTATCAGATGTCCTATATCTTAGAGGTATCCTAATTAAAATATTTGTTGCACAAAAATAAATTTTTATATTGAATAATTAAATTTAAAGATAAAATTTCAATAACTTATACTAATTGTGATTGAATCATTTCTTCTCAATTTAACCAATTTATCCAACTCGATTCAATTTGATTCAAACATTCATATTTCACAAACATAACAATGCAATGATTTTAAAAAGATAAGTGCAATTTCAATTACTAAATAATAGAAGTCCTCCAATTACATATAGACAATACTTCATTGAATCCAAATTACATTTGAACCCATGCCAACATAAATAAGCTATACAAATGGTTCAAACAAAGCTGCATAAACTAAAGAAAAACAAATGCTAACGACTAATGAGCAAAATTTCAATCAAACACTAATCATTAAGAAGCTTCAAACATTGTTTTGCTTAACAAATTATGAAAAAGATTGGACTTTTTTTCTCTACTCATAAAAACACATAAACTACATGTAACAATAAAAAAATATTTTTTACTCGCTTCAAAAAAAAATCTCCATTCTTCACCAAAAAAAAAACAAAAGATATAACAAAAATAATTAACTTAACAATAACCAATATATAATTTTTACCCTTCAATGACAAAAATTTATAAGATCATACATGATTATATCAGATACATGATAACAAGAAAAAAAAAATCTTTTTTAACTCATAAGATAACCTTCTTCAAAAAAATTTATTTTTTCATACTTTTGAGAAAAAGGAAATATTTAACGAAAGATGTAACAAGAACAATTATCATAACAATAACCAACATACAGTTTTTATCCTTCAATGACAAAAATCCATGAGATCATACATGATAACATCAAATACATGACAACAAGAAAAAAATCTTTTTTACTCATAAAGTAATCTTCATAAAAAAAACAAATTTTTCCATTCTTCAAAGAAAAAAAAATATTTAACAAAGAATGTAACAAGAATAATTAGCTAGCAATAACCAACATATAATTTTTACCCTCAATGACAAAAATCCATAAAGTCATACATGATAGCATCAAATACATGATAACAAGAGAAAAAAAAATTTTACTCGTAAGATAATTTTCTTCAAAAAAAATATATTTCTCCATTCTTCACAGAAAAAAGAAGTATTTAACAAAAGATGTAACAAGAATAATTAACCCAACAATAACCAGCATACCATTTTTAATGACAAAAATCCATAAGGTCACACATGATAACATCAAATACATGATAACCAAAAAAAAAAAATTTACTCATAAGATAATTTTCTTCAAAACAAATATATTTCTCCATTCTTCACAGAAAGAAGAAATATTTAACAAAGGATGTAATAAGAATGATTAGCCTAACAATAACCAACATACAATTTTTACCCTTGAGTGACAAAAATCCATAAGGTCACACCAAAAATCCGAAAATCCTGTAAGAGTGAACTGCAAGTCACCGCTTTCGGTTCACATCATGAAGCATTTATCAGATTCTTGTAATGGCAGAGCTTAATCAAATCAATTAGACAAGAAAAGTGACTAACTCATTCCTACATTCTAATTAGAACAAAATCCATTCATTCCCACTCAACTGTAGCAGGTGGCTTTGAAGTTATATCTTGGCAGACCCTGTTCACCTCCCGAACTTGGTTGCATATCTTACTGACGACGTCAACAAGAAACTTATGATCAAAATAATACCTGCAATGGTCCCAAGCATCGATAAAGCTAACTGGAGCAAAAGAACTAAGGATAACGTTCATCACAGATTGAAACTTTAGGAAACAGCTTTCTTTTAAATTCACAGAAAAGACTTCACAAATGCACGCCCAGTACAGTAAAACATGGAGTAAGCTGAGGCTAAAGATTTATGTGAAGTCATTCCCTCTGAAAAAAGGTGGTTGTATGAAAACTCTGTAATGTCACCAAAATAAGTAGTTGGCGACAAAATAAACCCAGAAATATTTGGTTAAATGTCACAAAATGATCCTATAGGTGCTTAAATAGAGTCAATTTAAGCTTGAATGGTGGGAGACTGACACTGCTCTAAACTGCAGGTCAGAGAACAAAGGAGAGATTTAATTCGTTCAATTGGGACCTCCCGTGAAGAATTGAAGTTCCATGAGATGATTTAGAATTCAGGGCAGTCACTTAGAAAAGTGAGGAAGAGAGGACATTTAATACCAAGGAACCGGGCTGACCTTGGTTGGAGGCCAACAACAGTCTAAGCCAATAACATCATCAGCACAATATGTTTGAAAGTGAAAAATCCAAAATAACCTTAACTTGAATCTCCAACCAAAGCATACAATGGTAAATTTCTGCAACTGTGACGAAATTTCAAGGCACGCAGCAGACTTCCTATCTAGAGGTCATTTACAAGTAAATCAACTATACATTATTCAATTTTCAATGGAATACTTGTTTACTACAAATTTTATCATCAATTCTGAAAATACAGTGCAAAAATGACAGAGCCAACCAAATTCAATTTTTTCACAAAGCAATTAAGCTCTATATTCAAGCCATTGAATCAATTTCTCAACATATCTAATGGTCTGTTTGTTTGAGCTACGCTAACTGTACAGTCACACAATTCAGTGAATAGTGTGCTGCTATCATTCACAGAGATAAAGAAATTATTCAAACATTATATTTTTCACCATCAACATGCTTTTAAGGCAGTGCACGTGAAATATTGTAATTTCTACATTGCATTAAAACGAAAATCATTTTATGCCAATTTTTCTGAAAGCAATGGGGACAAACGTTGTAATGTCAAGCAAATGACAAGAAATATAGATTACCCAATTGACCTAATGGGTTTGATAGTCAAGCCCAGGTCAATTAACCATTCCAAAAAGGAAACAAACTTTTTCATCCCTACTAATCAGAGAGTGAAACTTAAGAAAATTAAACTGTGAAATAAGGAACACCTTAAACTAAGACAAACTCTATCCATATCTTTTGATCACCACTGTCCATCTCATCTACTATTGGCAGCAAAATCTCACATTGTTCTGACAGACCAATGCTAACCAACATTACCCAATAATCTAAAGATAGGCATGCTTTAAAGAAATGAAGTCAAAATAGACCTTAACTTTACAAGGAAAAGAGGCTATGATCAAGAAACGAGTTCGGGAATCCCTGCAAAAAAATGAAGCCATGCACCCCCAATCTATCTTTATAATGATATTTTTCTCACAAATCTCCCACCTAGTTAAGCTGTTAAAAACAGACCTTAAATTAAGGAATCACATAATGAAGCTACATACCACCTATATCACTAATAATATCTATCACACAAACCCTTCTAGCTAAACACATTTGTTTTTCAAAGACCCTGCTTCAAGTTTCCATCAAAAGAAATATAGAATGACTACATAAAGCTTGCGATGAACTATATATGTTTCTAAGCGCTATCCAAGATAAAGTGCACCAGAGACCACTAAGAATATACAACTCACCAGTCTGCAGTCATTCCATCCTCGCTTGTAATTGCTCTAAGAACAACAGCATTGGCATGTGTTCTTTGGTCACCTTGAACCCCAACTGTGCGCACAGGCAAAAATACCGCAAAAGCTTGCCATATTGAATCATACAAGCCAGCATCCTTGATAGCCTGAATGAATATCTCATCCACCTGTTGCCACATCCAAATCAAACATTCAATTGGTGAACTGATCATTCAAACTCGTAAATGAGAACAATAATTGAAAACAGGCAAACGAACCTCGCGTAGAATATTCAAGGCATTCCCTTCTGTAACATCACCCAATATCCTAACAGCAAGTCCAGGTCCAGGGAAAGGATGCCTTTTCAAAAATGATTCAGGGACATTCAGAATTTTTCCTAAGAGCCGCACCTTGAAGAATTGAAAATTTGGTTAAAAAAAAAAGAAACACTTAAATGCACAGAAAAATAACAAAAATAAAGGAAAAGAGTAGATCTTGTACAAAATACAGAAAACATATGAAAGGACAAAAAATTCCAAACAACAACTTTTTTCTAGACTCAGTGAAAGCAAAGCAAACCTCGTCTTTGAAAAGGAGCTTGAGAGGTTCAATCAGTTTTAAATTCATTCTTTCAGGAAGTCCCCCAACATTATGATGGCTCTTAATAGTGTGAGAATGCGTCCTTCCACTTCCAGGTGGTGGACAGGACTCTATTACATCTGGATACAAAGTTCCTTGAAGCAAGAATGAAGGCCGTCTACCCACTTCCTTCTCAACCATTGGAGCAAAAGCTTCAAAAACATGGATGAACTCTTCTCCAATAACCTTTCTTTTCTTCTCTGGATCTTTTACACCTTTGAGCTTACTAAGGAATTGCTCAGATGCATCAATACAAGTCACTGGCAAATGCAGCTTATTTTGGAAACTTGACATAACACGCTCTCTTTCCTGAAACCTAAAAAAATGTCAATTATGGTCAGAGTAACAATGATATAAATCAACAAAACATGAGGAGCTCTTCATTTCATTCCTATTAACAGATGAAACTTGCCTTAATAGACCATTGTCAACAAAAAGACAATGAAGCCTGGAGCCTATGGCCTTGTGAACAAGCATGGCAGCAACAGTTGAATCAACTCCTCCTGACAACCCACAAATTACATGTTCATTAGGACCTACCAAACTCTTCACACTTTTTATTTGTTCTTCCAGGACATCTTCCATATTCCAATCACCAGGTACCCCACAAACATTTATTAGAAAATGCCATAGGGATTCCATTCCTTTTGGTGAATGCGTCACCTATATAAAGAAGCATCTTAAGACAATTAGACAAGCAAAATGAAAAAGGCCCCTTATCTTTCGTGTCATAACAAAGTTAAGGGGAACAGTAAAATGTTATGCTAAAACCAATAATAAATGAATTAAATTGCATCGCTAAGAATGGAGAGCTAATTAAGGGCAATGCTTTTAGGTATCACGACATTTCATTGATACTAAATAGAGGAGTAAGCCATCATGAGAAAGAGGAGACAAAAAAGAAAGAAAAATGTAAAACCCAACGTAACATTTCCTTCATTGGAGGAATAGATCAAAGATAGGTAAACACAACACTCCATTTGACTATAACATTGATGACAGGATTTTTTTTTTAAGTTTCAGCCTTCATTGGCAAATTGTACGGCGATTTAGGATGAGAGTAAACTATATGAACTAATTTCCAAAGAATATTATAAATCATAACCTAAGAAGAAAATATTACTAAAAACTCCACCTTAGTCTTACAGCTAGAAGCATTAGCCACAACTATTGAACCTAACAATGAACGAATGTTTTACTTGGAGAGAGAATATTGATTTTGGTATAAATTTATCAATCTTCGGTACATCTTCATGTCCCTTCTTTTTACATCAGAAAAATTCTTCAAACATGTCTATTTTTGCTTTAAGAAATGAAGTGGATTCAGGAGACAAACATGCTGAAAAATATTATGAACTAATCGGCAAAATTTTAGTGAAGAGAAAAATTTAGCATCTTATATACTATAATTAAAATGTTTATGCCTTTCAAATCAAATGTTAAGTTAAATAGTAGGTTGCATTAACAGAAATCGCCACAATTTTTTTACTTTTGGAAACTAGAAGTACTAAGCATGCTTTGCGATAAAAAGCAAGATAAGCTTTGTCATGGACAAGCAAATCAATATTTGAAAATCACCTCGGGATGGTATTGAAGCCCATAGAACCTTTTCGAGGGATTCTCAATTGCCGCCACGGATCCTTGCAGACTTCGGGCAATAACATCAAACCCTTCCGGTAATCTCAGTGCCTCATCACCGTGGCTCATCCACACTGTCTGGTGCCCTCCAGCAGCCTCCGTCCCGTAAAGCCCGGTTGCTCGTTCAACAACAGCGATGTCCATCTTACCATACTCGTGCTTCTTCCCGACGGCAACCTCCCCACCGAGTTTCTGAACGAGGAGATGCATCCCGTAGCAGATTCCAAGCACCGGCACGCCGTTTTCCACCGCATATTGGAGAAACCCGTCAGGAAAAGACGGCGCGCCGTCCGCGTGGACGGAACTGGGTCCACCAGAGAGGATGATGACGCGAGGATTCAACGCAGCAATGGCGTGAAGCGGGGAGGTGCCGGAGATGCAAACGGTGAGGATGGATAACTGGCGAATCCGACGGGTGATGAGGTGGGTGTACTGCGAACCGTAGTCCAGGATGAGGACCGGCTTTTCGCCGCCGGAGGCTGAGAGGTCGGACAGAATCGAGCTTCCCATCGCAAGCACCGGACTATGGTGGGTTTAAGGGTTTTTGCGTATTGCAAAAATTACCAGCCTCGCTCGATGTACTCTCCTGCTAAGGGAGTACCATATCCTGCTTCAGCCCTAAAAAAATCTTTGGACATTATTTTGCGATTACTTACCTTAATTAAACATACGTACTATAATTTAACCTGCACTTTGAATTCAACTAACATTAAATAATAGAATTTAACCAATTGAGCTGCCGATGACCGGTGACAGGTGTCGAAAGGCCGTTGGTCAGACAACGTAGACGAACCTCAGCAGCGGGGCTCCACTTACAGTGGCAGTGGTCAAATAGAGAAAATAATATTTCATTCTTTCTTATTTTTTTAATAGGAAAAATTGGAATTATTTTAAAATTAACAAATTGAAGACCAAATTTGCAAAATAAATATCATTAATTATTAATTTATTAAATTGTACGTAATTGCAATATTAACTCTTGATCCTTAATAATAATATATAGAATAATATATACATTTAACTCTAATTCTTAAACTAAAAATATTAAATAGAATAATTCATAATTTTTATAAATGTAACATAACTAACAACATCAAAGTAATAAAATAACATTAAGCATGTTATGCACATAAGACTCAATCTCAACATCTGATTGGATAGATAAGTCTAATATAATTTAATATTAAATAAATATTTAAATAATCATGTTAAACATAAAAATATATGATAAGAATATTATGTACTCAATGCAATGAATGAGTCATCTTTATATTTTTTTTATTTAATTTAAAATATAAAATTTTAATTAATCATAATTATATTTTTTTAATATTTTATTGCATGCAAGTTGCTCCCCTCTCTAAATAATTCTATAATAATAACAAATAATATTCTTATGCCAATATCAAAATATATATCTTTTAATATTTTCTGAATATTTAAAGTTTTATGATAGTCATTGCCATAATAAGAAATATATCATTAGATGTCAGTATATTAAATTATATCAACATAAATTTGGATAAAGATAAACATGATTATATAAGTAAAAAATATTTTTTTCATTTTTATGCAACTTAGGTTTTATTTGGTAAATTTTTTACCATTGAAAAGATGTTTTAAAAATATATTTTGAGCAAAAAAAAGTGTTTTATATCAGTTGTAAAAAAAATATTAAAATGATTAATGATTTTTTTTTATACATTGGTATTTGGAAAATAAAAAGCCCAATTAAGATACACTTGTCCATATATAGCATTGGTCATAACTATCTCACAAGTTAAACTTTACATAATATCAACTTCTTAAATTCTACTTTCATGCTTCAATGTTCATATGTCATGCTTTTTATATCAACAAAATTAAATACAACAAATATTGCATTTTATTATATTCAAACTTCTCTAAAACAGGTATAATGCTATAAAAGACATGATTTTTAAAATAGAATAAAACAATCTACCTCTTAAATTAGGTCGCTATTTTATCTCTCTGAGATTTCTTTTATCATTTATCAAATTAATTAGAGTTTATTCATCTTTAGAATAACTGAATATTAAAACTTTATTTATTTAATAATCCTAAAATTTAGGTTATTATCATTCTAATATAATTCCATTAATAAATATTAAATTTTTCATATTATTATTAATAATCGCTACTAAACTAATTGTCATATTGTATGACAACCTCTTGTCGTTCTTAATTTTTGTATCATGTCAATTAAGAACTTTTTTTCTAAATTTTTAAAAAATAAATTTTCAAAATCATATAACAAAAACAAGTTTAAAAAAACATAACCCTCTTTTGTTAATTGCAAAAGAAAAATAAAAATCTTTTTACTTATAAATAAACACATTTAAAAATCCAATGTTTAATTAAACAACCTTACTCATAAATAAAAAATGATTTAACATTTAAACCAATAAACATTTAAGTCATGAGCATTCTTTAACAACCAAAATACAAGCCAACATCATAATTAAAATTTTAGTTAATGACTTTTCTTTAATTAAAAAATAACTAACAAATGATGAATATCCTTGAGTCATATCATCATATATTAGCTCCATTAGCTCTTCGATAATTTTATAGCGTGCCTCGTTTTAATTAAATATGTTGTATCAAAAATAGACTAAGCCAAATGACACTAGTTCAATGGTGAACACAAGTGCACACATGTAATGAAACAAATATTTGTTATCCGAATGCAATGGTCGATATTCATCATTACAATGTGAAAATTGCATAATGAATAATAAAAAAAATAAATTTTCATGTGAAAGCTTTTAACATACCATTGTTTATCATATTTATAAATTTGTTTCATTATTTTAATATTTTATTTTCTTAAAGATTAGCTTAAAAAATATCACTTTATAGATGATTGAATATGTTTAGAAGCATGATATTCTAACATAAATAGTTATGATGAATGACATATTTGAATAATCATTCATCATATCATCATTTGAAATTTATTTTTCTTTTATTAAACCCTTTTCACTCTTCTCTTTATTTTTTTTCCTTTTCACAATCTTATTATTTCTTTTCATTTGAAAATACATTCACAAGTGATAATTTTTTTTCTTTTTCTTTTGTTTTTTGTGAGCATAGTCACACAAATATGAAAAACAAGTAAAACTTACAACTAAAACGTCACAATATTTCATGCTCAAACAATTATATGAAAAACATGCTATAAAACATTACTATTTATAAATGTATTAAGTATCCTCAAATATTTTCTTTAAATTCATTTCTTAAGGTTTTATACTTCTAATAAACATCATTCATTAAAGGTCAACTCATAAGCTTAATATGATTATACAAATATCCTTAATATTTTGTCATTCTTCACTATCATTTAAAAGCTATTATCCTACAATATATCAATCATCAAAGCATATACACGTAGTATAATTTTGTTTGTCGCTTATTTTTCAGTTTAGTATTCTTACCAAGGCTTCAATTTTGGCACGATTTCTCCTTCAACTCTTGGGTGCTATAATACCCTTGGTTTTGACTTTTGTCTTGTGCTCAAACTTTTCATAAAATTTCTTTCTTCTAATTCCTCTCACTTTATTACACTTGATAGAAGTTATTTTCTCAATTTTTTTGAGAAAAATCTTTCCTATGCCCAATCTTATCCTCCTTACATGTGATCAAAGCTTTCCTAGTTGTTCACCTCTGTCTAATGACCATATCCATTCTATTGGATGTCTCTTCAACTTCATTCTCACTTAACTCCGATCGTTTCCCAATGATTTGACTTTCTTTACAATGAGTTATTTCATCGTTTGTCACTTCGCACTATATGATATTTGATATTTACAGCACTTTATTATTAATTATGTTGATGGTATTTATATGTTGCCCTAATCATACATATATAATGACTTTCATTATGTGGTCTTGTTAAATCTTAACCAATAATATTTTTTATATAATACTTATCTAATTTGATCATATTTATATGACACCTTAGTTATATATATATAATCATATTTATTTACTCAACTCATTATTATCACCATATCATATAATGTTTTTTATCATACTTGTCTAATATGTATTACTTTTTCTTCTAAAGTAATCATACTTATATAATTTTTCTAATCATATCGCACAATGAGTTTGGGTTTATCAATAATTCACACGTACTCAATCAAGATTCCCCTTTTTACTTGAACATACCTGTATATTGTTTGATATCACACCTTATGATAAAATCCTCTCTCCTTACTATACTTCTTTGACTCGTTATATTTGTATTTTACAACGCTTGATTATATTGATGCAATATTCTATTTCATACCATACCATTCTCTTCATCTTATTCAATTTAGCTTTATATTTTATCATGTTGTGCGATCTTTATAATCATGTTGTATAATAATATTATGAATATCACATTTCAGAGAAAAAAAATTCATAAAATTTTCTAAAAATTATAAAGATATAATTTATTCATAAACATCTTTATTTTATAATTAAATATTATATATATAATTATTTAATTTATTTAATATTTTGTCCTTCTATCACATCATTTGATCAATCAATTGGATTGTTCACTATTGACCAAATAGTTCAAATGCAAACATCGCCTCTAGTTTAGGTCAATAATGCTATCCAATTAATTAACATACTATCCTGATCTTATAACAAAATCTTAGCATCAATGGAAGTTTTGAAAGAAATATGCAATTATAAACAATTTAAAGCATAAAATTTACAATATAAAGTTATTAGAGCCTTATAGAACCTTTAATTATGATGAAAGCAATTTAATTCTATTTATTTTGCTCAACACATGCTTGCTCTTCATAAGCTCTCCTAAACTTTCTCTAGTCTTGTTTAATGAAACAACAATAATTTCTTTATTCTCTCTCTATCATTCTCTTTCTCTTTTTATTCCCCTCATCCCTCTATATCCCTTTTCTAATTTTCTTTCTAACGTCTCACTTACAAAGCTTGTGTGGGAACTATTCCAACCAATCACCATTTTTATATTTTGTTTTTACTTTTTTAATTTTATTATTAATACATCATATTTTAAGATTCATATCAATTTTAATATTATTTTTTTAGTGAAATCATGATATTTAGACTTATTTCGATCATACAATCTAATATATTTTAATGTTAAATAGAAAAAAAAAATTACACCAAATTTTTATGCATACTAAAATATCACAATTTATGCATCATTTACACAATCCAACTATAATATAATAATTATTATTAATTATGGATAATAAGCAAAAAATTTGTAAAATCATATTGTAACTAGATATTTACTCTTGTGATCTAACGTCTACTATTTACACGTAAGCATATGAGAAGATGAAGTATGAAAAAGACAAATATATTTGTGACATATACTTATGATGTAATAATATTTATAGTTTATACCAATAAAAGTGCAAATCAATATCAATATAATATTATACTAAAAAAATCTGGAATCTAATGATCATGGTGTATTTATTAGGTGGAGAACATCATCTTAGGACAAGTGCTTGTCCATGTCTAGGTTGTGTTCGTCTACGACATACATGTCCCTTTCAAAATATGTGAGGAAATGTATGTTCTATATCTTTACAAATGACATAGTTGGTCCCATCTCACACTCATGTGCCTTGCTCAAAAGCTCAGGCTAAGTGAAGCATTTATGTTTCCTGAAGTATGTGTTGTTTTAGGTTTTGAGGTGTGTTTAAACTCTTGAGTTCACCAAAAAGAAATTTAATTGAGCACCCATTAAGTCAAAAAAGCTAAATAATCTAGTCATGTGATTTGATTCGTAGGTTGGAGTTAATTATAGTGATGCAACAACCAATAGGATATGAATGACACAGGAAAGACAATAGACAAGCATTCTTATAGTGTATCCCATGTCACTTAAAGCTCAAGTGCTTCTCTCTCATCATCATGGACATGTATTAAACACCTATACTAGTTGTTAATGCATGTCCTCGATGTGCTGATGCATGGTGTGCTCAATTTACTAGGAGCAATAATCGCAATCTCTAGTATCTTTCCTTTTGAGACCATGCTTCACATTTTTTTAACTTTGTATGCTATTTGTGCTTGAATTGTTGCATGATACTCTTGGTAGTATGCCACTTTACATTGATCAATGACATGAGTAATACTCATTCCAAGCAAATATCCATGTTCTCATCACAAAGTGGTTGAAGCACTATGAGCAAATCCATCATAACCATCTACATGACATGGCTTTGCATCGCATGTTCATATCATTCATATAAAATAATTTCATGTGAAACAAAACAAAGTTTTCACCAATGTCAAGTTAAAGATAAGGATATTACATGCAAATTTTTTATTGATAACAAATAAAGTAATTACCATATCTATATTTGAACGATCAATCTTGTAGCTTATGCATTAATGGAAGCTATTTGGTGATATCAAATGCTTGGATGCACCCACCCATAATTGCGCCTAAAGGAAATATAGACAATAGACAATAGTGATCTATACTCTTAAAAAAAAAATAGACAATAGTGATCTATGCAGGGAAGGCCATTAAAATCGCTATCTATACAACTAAGTCAACTTTATCCTACCAAAACAAAACTTACAAAAGATTGTCACAAAGTTTTGTGAGCAACAACTACGAGTGATGAACCTTTTACGTTATTGCATTAAAAAGAAGAAAACATTCAATGAATTTAGTTCTATTTAATAATATGTAGTTGGATTCGCGAATAATTTTATGGTTTTTTTATTAGGTATTATATTATCTTTATTAATTGGCTATTATATTCATAATTTTCATTATGTTATTAAGCATACTTTATGCACACAAGAAAGACATGGAATCACCATACCATATATTCAAGTATTTTTTAACATCTTGTAAAAAAATATAATATATTGAAAAAAGTTTCTAAATATTATATTTGGAAATACACTCTTATCATAATTAAAAATATTATGATGTTTAATTTCTATTTTGTGATAAAAACAAAAAATATTGAAAATTAATTTGAAATATTGTTTATCAAGTATCTACATAAATCTTAATCATCAATTAGTCATATATCTATAGATCGTCTTTTTTGAATTGATATTCAATGTAACAGATATACTATTATAATTATATACTTGGATTACTTGTTAGATGATATATTAATAGAAAATTAAGTTTTATAATTATGTTTAACATTAGTGATTAAAATGGTTGTAAAATGCATTTAGTACATGCTAGTTTATGGGGGTGTGTTTTGTTGGATTTAATAAGTTCAAATGGAAAGTTTGATTTTTTATTTTTTTGGCTCAATTTATTTTTATAATATTATTTACTTTAGATTCTATCTTGACTTGATTGAAAACTGACAAGTTAAGTCGAACCATTAATTGAAACACTAAATGCATGTCCTTGGCTCTTATAACAATTAATTGGGATGATTAAAATTATTTGTGGTTCAGTTATGGAGCTTGATTTGAATTAATGATTCTAAATATCTTCTTAGCTAATGTGTATTACATTAGTCTATTCATTTATTATAAAATTTTTAAATCAATAGATTCTTAGTGTATTTTTATATTTTAATGATTTGTTTAACAAAATACATAAAATTTTGAGCATGGTAATATCTTTATATTCAAAATGTGTATCACTTTGTTGAATTATATGTTTAACTCTATAGTCTCATATATAATTTTTATTGTTAGGAAAATGTTTATTGCTTGGAATTGTATTTGATATGATTCATCTTATTGTATGGGTAAAGATGTTTGGAAAGATTATATATGCATTTAGTATTCTTGTAAAAAACAACATGTTATCATTTTTGCACTAAAATATATGAATGTGCAAATATGAAGATTCAAACTATTTGAGACTATAATGAATGACAATTCATCTATTATTTACATATTGTAAGACCTTGAAATAATGATGTAGTTACATTTGTAAAGGAAAAAAAAGTGATTGCATTTGTTGTAGGTGATGAAAGAAATTACAATGACTTGATGTTTAATTGAGATGTGCATTTGATTTAAATCAAAGGTTTATAAGATTTATATATTGTGATAGACAAAACAAATTAGTATATACATAGATTGTTGGCCAAATATAAATTAATATATCAATCTTTAGAGTAAATAATTACAAATAAAATACAATATTTATAAAATGCTCATTATTAATAAAAATCATCAATTCATTCTAACAAAATTTTCAAACATTTAGTAGTATGACAGAGAATACATATCCAATAATAATATTCATTAATTAAGATCAAATTATACCAAAAACAATTGAAATGAATACATCTAATTTTTAAATGATAACTTCTTCTAAAGTAGAACACAGAGTTATATTATTCAACAAAAATTGTGAAAGCTTATTGTTCTATACATGCACATGTCAATGTTATTTTGAAGATAAATTTAAAATGAGGTGGTATACAATGATTAAAAAAAAGATTGCTTATATGAGTAAAAATGATTGAAAAAAATGTACAAAATAAAACCCACATGATCACCGATCTACAACAAATGAACATTTGAATATTATTTGCATAAAAAATTGAATCAAACAAGTAACACTACGATAACAAAATCAAAGTAACACGTATGATAACTAATATATTTTGGGATTTAAATGAAACAACTATGAAGAGAACTTAAACACAAAGAATTTCATTGTGTCAACAAAATAATTGTTTGCATGCTTTGTATAAAAACAATATTAAGAAAAATATCATTTATTATTGAGATTATGATATAAAATATAAATAAGAATTACTTTTTTAGAATCCTTAATCTCTCAAGTTGGTTGAAACATCTTTTTTTACGACCATAACATTGCACATAAATAAATAATAAATGTTTCCAAAAATAGAGGACACAAAATAGTTGAGTAATATAGCATGAAACTATATTTTCCTTTTTTACGATGAGCTAAGAATACTGGTTAACTAGATTAAAACTATTTAAACTTTCATTAAAAGGGAAAAAAGGGGGTTATTCAAAATAACCTGACAATTTAATATTGATTTTTCAATCATATTAATGCAAAAAAATAGCAAAAATTAAGGCTTCATGGAAAAAATAAAAAAAAATAAAAAAAAATATAAAATGTGCGCAAATTGTTGTGATCCTTGAATGCTAACGGGGTTAAACAGTTATAGATTACATGAAAAACGGAATAAACGGACGATCTGGGGATGCGACACGGCGAACAACGGCGACAGGAAGGGCGAAGCCAATTGCCATTGGTTTTGAGTGATTTCCCTGCTCTGCGTTCCACACGTTGGCTGGACCTTCCTTATCTCCTTCTATGGCCACAAACTCCCAGCTACGTTGCTCCATCCTTATTCAAGTTCAAGCAGCCAACTGCCGCCGCTCACCGCCTCGTGGATGGCTTCGGAAGTCTGGTTGCTGCCTTCGCCCTCTCCTTGCCTTGCAGCCCGCGGTAATCTTCCGCCACTCTCTGCGCGGAGCCTCCCGCCCCCTCCTCGGCGATTCTCGCCTCCAATTCGCTTTCGCTGCCACGGTCACAAAGGACTGCTGTTTCTTCTGCGGCCTAAGGCTACCGATCAGCAAGGTTGCGGTTTTGGAATTTGCTTTATGGATGGTTTTGAGTTATATGTATGAGTTGGTTGTGGCTGTTGCTTTCAATAGCAGGTCAGCTCCAAGAGGATGAAGTGGTTGATGGCAAAATCTTGCCGTATTGTAGCAGAGACAAGAAGACCGAGAAGAGGACAATAGGGGAGATGGAGCAAGAATTTCTTCAAGCACTGCAGGTATCGTGTTTGTACATTTGGGAACGTTTTAGTTATAGTGAATTCTCTTATATTTGCCTCCATAAGCCACTTAAAATAGCGTGTAAGTGTTCCTTGTTATTTTCTTGTTGTCTTCTCTTTCAGTCCTTCTATTATGATAAGCAAGCAATAATGTCAAACGAAGAATTTGATAACCTCAAGGAAGAATTGATGTGGGAGGGAAGTAGCGTTGTTATGCTGAGTATGTCTCATGTTCGCTCTAGTTATCTTTCCTATTTCTTTTCCTTGTTATAAATAGTACTCTGCTTCTTTTAGCTGTAATCCTGTAAACTGGGAAGTTTTTCAATTCTTTCTTGAGCAGGTTCGGATGAACAGCGGTTCTTGGAAGCCTCAATGGCTTACGTTTCTGGAAACCCAGTATTGTCTGATAAAGAATTCGATGAATTGAAGCTAAGGTTGAAGGTCTGTAGTCTGCTATGAATTTACCCCACTGATATCGAAGGCTGAATGGGGATGCATTTAGATGACATTCAGTTCTTGTCTCCTTGCGCTTGGTGTTCGATGGAATCAATTTCTTCAAAATTATTTCTGTAAAGGTTTTATCACTGATAGGTAGTCTATAATTCAGTGTGTAGCTATTCTAAACCTTTGGTGTTTTTTATGTCTAATGTTATTGAAGTTTCTGGAAGTAGTGGTTGGTTAACTAAAAAGAAGGTATTGTTGCTTTGTTTAAACCATATGGTCTGCAACGAACATGTATCACATAGAGTAAGAAGAATGATTACCACATATGTGCAACTTAGATAAGAAAATATTGGTTCTTAAGGTGGTTCTTTGTGTTATGATAGAACTTTTTTGTCCTTTTTAATTAAAGAACAATACTAAGATGGAAAATAGAAAGATGGATAATAAGTTGGTCACTTGATAATGTGTCAGTCAGGCTTCTAAATAAACAAATCCAAAGGAAAAATCATTACAAAAACAAACAAATGTTTTGAATCCTCCTCAAACCAAGCATTGCTCTTTTGTCCAAAATTTTTTAAGCATTTTGTATTATATAAATTTGCTGTTCTTCTCATCACCTTTGAAAAGTTTCTTCTCTTCATTTGTCTATATTAATTTGGCCAATTTTATTTACATATTTTTTTAATTTATCTTTCAAACAAAAGCATAGATATGAAAGTTTCTTTCTTCCTAAATGGTGAAGTACATCTATCTTTTCTCTAGACTAAGCGTAATTTGGAAGTTGATTATGCTACATTTAATGACGAATATGTATTTTATTGGTACCTGTGCAATTATTTTTATTCAACAAAATTTTTTGTGTGACTCTTGATAAGGAAGGAGTTTTTATCTAATGGCACGTTTGACACATCTAGTTCCATATAGGTTCTTGTCAGCATATTTAACTCGTGACTCTCAAAGGCTATTGGCCATTTAGGACCGTTATGATTATTTTTTTCCACTCTTATTTTGGATATTCATTTCAAATATGCCAATTTTGATCATGCTTACAAAGATAGTCAACTTGAAACATTATTATACTTGCACTTTCTTAGGTTTGGATAGAGTATAGTAGTGTACAATTTCTAAAGGCATATGTATATCTTATATGTTTTAATTTTCAATGGCAAATTAGCAACAAGGGAGCAGCATTGTTCAAGAGGGTCCACGTTGCAGTCTTCGTAGTAAGAAGGTACAAAGCTATTTTAGTTTCATTCTTTTCCTGAAAAACTACAATTTCTACTATATGTTGTTTGGAGGACTTTGTATATATGTTTATATGTTTATATAAATTCATCACAAATAAACAAACTTGTTTTAACATTTCCTCAACTTCCTAATTAATGGTAGATGTGGACCTTTGGTTATGTCATTTCCTTTGACCATCTTTTTTAATGATTTCAAGATTTCAAATTTTAAGCATGACTTAAGATTTAAGTTTTTTTGAAGACATCATAATATATCCTAAAAATTGTATGTTCTAGGATTCTCATATGCTTATGATTGCTCTTAGTGAGAGATGTTTGCCTTACATATTTTATCCATCTTATCTCAATTACAAGGGACTAAGATATTCTAAATGTGATTACATTGTCACAAATTGCCAATAAATGTAAGTATATTAATAAATTCATGAAAGTTCTACTGTTATGCTTCCCAATTTGGCATGATGGAGGATGGAATAAAGGCTATTGTTCAATTTTTTGTGAAAAAGGAGAGAATGATAATATAGAAGGGAAGACTCGCATGCATTTATACTTTTCTTGACATTTAAGTTTGCATTGCCACCATCCATGTAAGCTGGAATTTTTGTATTTATTTGTTTTAGATTTGATTGATTGTTCAAATCCTAGATAAATTTTGTTTTTAAATCAAGGATGAGTTTTTCCTTAAACATGGAGAAATAATTAGTAGTTAAACATTGAAAATTTAGAGAGTTATAGACTAATAAATAATTAGTTGTAGTTAGGGATATAATTTCATGTATTTTGACCCAAACGTTTTGTTTTGTGATTGTTATTTTGAAGTCTATATGACATAACTACTGTTGATGTTTTCACAATGCATGAATGGCTTTGCTTCTGCTATTAAGGTGTTTGTTAGGTGATGGGTACCTTGCTTCCTTTTAGGAGATAAAGAGAAGATGGTATGTGTTTTAATAATAAAATGTGAATTGGTTCTCCAGTTGAATAATGGTTTTATTGATTCTTGAGGACCTTGTTTATAGGAAATGAAACTTCTGATTTGATTTGAATTATGAATTCATTATAACATGAAACTTTTGTATTTTACCCACTTATTAAACTTTTTCCAACTTCAAATGCTATCCATATTTCTAATTTAAATATTCCTTTTTAAGGTAGATGTTTGAAAATCAATTTAAACTTGTTTCTCTTTGGTTTTTTTTGTTCAAGTTGAAAATCTTGTCTGATAGGTTGTGTGTTTAGCGAAAATTCTTGTTGAGTATCAGTCATTGGAGAGAGCTACATTGCTCAAACATCATAGATGGAATTTTAGGCTAGCTTAGACTTAACTAGACAAATTTTGCTACCTTTATCTTTTGTCTTAAAACATTTTCCTTATCTGTAGTAATAGGTGAGTAGGTAAACTATCTTTTTCCTAGATGTGGTAGTGCATGCCTCACTGGCTAAGCTAAGCTTTACTTTAGTTGACCAAAAAAATGTAATTTCTCCTTTTGCAAGACTTTTTCCCTTAAGTTTTTCCTGGTAAATGACTTGTTTTTCAGAGCTATAATTCTTGTGATGTTCTAAAGTCAATGTAGGGACATATGAAGTTTTGGTGGAGGTTAATTCTGTTATGGAGCTAGGTTACATAACCTTGTGGTGTGATACTTATTTGCTATCTCCTAGACGAATTCTTGAATGATGTAGTGTGAGACAAGTATATTTTAGCTTACCCATACGTGTTCTCTGCATCATGTAAAGCTTTGGATGGTCTTTTAAATCAGATATTTAACTTGTCATCTGATCTCTCAATCTGCTTCCAGGCCTATCCCTGAATTATAATCACAAATTCATCATATGCACTCATTCATTTCATCCATTGAATTTATTGTAGTGTCACTGAATTTTTTTTTCACGACTTTGTGGTATAAATCTGAGTAACCTTAAGCTTTTTATGACGTAGCTTGTTTATCATAATCTTGCTATACAATGCAGCTGTTTTCATAAAATGGTTGCTTTGCAAACAACATCAAACTATTGTCATTTAGCTTAGGTTTCATATAAATTTTAGTAACAGCTTTGTCATAGTTGTGGAAAATAACTTTTTCCTATATTTGCAGTTGTTGAAAGTTGCCATACAAAGGTGCTATGCCAAACATAGTCTAAATAGTGCACTGCACTGTTTTAGACCGTTCTTGAATATCATATCTTCATCAGTAATATTCTTACTTTGCTGAAGATATATCGTCCAAAATCTCTCAACATGCTCAAATTTAGATCTGTAGTCAAGAATCCTTCATTTGTTTCAAAGCAGGCTAATAACCTTCAGAATTGAATTGAAATAGTACATTACCTTTTCTTTTATAAATATTAATGAAGTTTTCCTTTAATTTAATTGTCATTTTATTAGTCTCATTGAATAATTTGTCGAGTCACATCTAACCTCCCAAACACTTCCAAATATTTATAGGGTTGCTTCCTTCCAAATCATGCTGAATTTCTTTTTCTTCACAGTTCCCTGACCTCAGCTTTATGGTGAACTGATAAAATAAATGACTTGTCAAAAATTTGTTTTGAACTTTAAGCTTATTGAGATTTATCACATTGCCACAATAATTATTGAGAAGTTCATGACACTAAATCATCCATCCAAAGATTATATCTTCTTCTTTGGCTAACCATGAGAAGTATAACTACTTTTCCAAGGATATGTCATTTCTCTTGCAGGTCTACAGTGACTTAGTTGTTGATTACTTCAAGATGTTTCTATTGAATGTGCCAGCAGCTGTTATTGCTCTGACCTTGTGAGTAGCCCAACATCTGCACAGTTATATCCTTTCAAAATGGTTAGACATGAATTCTCCAAGTGTTATTCCTATGCTACCAACCAAGTTGTTTTACCTGCTTTATCTTATGGCTTAAGGCTTGATGATGCAACTAAGATAATAGATGCTTTTAAAAATGTTATTTTCTGGTCAATAGGATTGATATAAGCATTGATGAACCCTTAGTTATATTAGAAGGACATCACATAACAAATAAAATTGTAGCATTATTTATTTTCTTACATGATTGATATTCTTTTAATTAAAATTATGAAGGTTAGGCTTAACAAATCAATCTCTTTTTGAATTTTGCATTGAGGTGAGTTTCATGCACTTGTATACCGTACTTCAAATTTAGCTGATATAGCTCCATGTTTGAGGATAGTGTAATAATGTTAATTATGATTACTTTTAGCTGTTAAAACCCATTTGTTAGTTCTAATTGTCCTTTTTGGTATGGGAGTTTATGCTTCTTGATTTGCAAGAAACTGTTGTGGGTGATAATGATTCATTCTTTGTTAAATCATTGATTTACTATGGATTTTATATAAATTCAGTAGCTGTATTACTTATTCCATATATAAACATTAAGAATTTTTGATATGCTATTCAAGTATTGTAAAGTTTTGTTGTTACCACCACCAATGGAAGGTTAAGTGCTTTACTGTCATGATATGATACCTCATTTCATTTATTGTACCATCCTTCTTTTTCTCTAACATTGTCACAAAAAGGTGTGCTAGCACAATTTTATGAAATTTTTATGCATAAATGTTGTTGATTTGGAGGTGGGTGATTAATATGACAACTTTTGTATGATATACTATTATTATTTTCTCATTAGTTATGCCTAATTATGTTGTTATGCTCTGCTATTGTTGATCAGGTCTACAATTTTTAGAAATTCTATGTTACTCTTTGTGGGCTAAAAAATTACCAAAAAATTAGAATTATCTCTTCATTTAACACTTGGCATATACTGAGTTTTACGATGCTAAGAGAGGCTAAGACTAACTTCTTAACATCACCTTTTTGTTTTCCAATATATATGCTTTCACCATTATTTTTGGGGATTTTTAATTTTTCAGCTTTTAGGCAGTTCATTGTCTTTTGGTTTAAAAATTTTTATCAACCAAAATAGGCTTAATCATATGATTCTTTTTTGGGTTAAATTTGCAGATGGATTGTTGATGTTTTGGTCTAATTCTCAATTAGGGCCTTTTTGATTAAAAAATAAATAGATTGATCTTTAAGTTTCAAAAAGTTATAAATAGGTCATAGCTCAAGGAAAGTATAAAAAAATTTCATGTTAAGTTGTAGCTAAGTTCTTTATTACCTTATAAGTTATAACTAGGTCCTCTGTCTCCAAAAAATTCAGTTGCACTTTTGCTTCTATTGTTGTTTGTTACAAACATTGTCTCCTTTGTACTACTCTGACATCATCGTTATATTCCTCAGTCATTTTTTGCCGCCATTGCAACCAGTCCTATGCCTTGACCTCTACCACTGCAATCTCTTTTGCTATGATGACCGCAGTCTCCTTTGGCTACATACACTATGCCTTCGTTCGTACTGTCCTTCGGCTGCTGTAGTCACTGATCAGTGTCATTGCTTCTCCTTTGTTTACACCATTGTTCATCACTGCCATTCATACATTGTTCCTACTTCTACTGTTTGTCTTTTGTAGGGTTGAGAAAAGTGTTGTTGTAAAAATATTTATTTTAAACCAACATTCTAATTGTGTTAAAATGTTAAGACTTATTTACAGTTTTTACAGAACTTAAGGGCCATTCTATCTCTTTTGAAATCAGTGAGGCAAACATGTGAATTAAGCCAAACATTGAGATTTATTTGCAATTTTTTGTATTTATTCGAAGTTGGCTTTTTAGATCTTTAATTCTGAGTTCTTTGGTTATCTGCAAAATATTTGATACTCCCTAGACTATATAAATCTCACGTTTATATGGTTTCACTTCTATTTTCTTTAGCTGTTTGAATTGTTTTAAATTTTTTGTGATGAAAATACAAAAAAAGGTTAGTATTTCTCTTCTTTTTCTCCTTAAAACTCCCTATTTTCATGGACAGTTCTTTTCTAAAGTTATACTTGCATCCTAATGATGCCAGCCTTCTGAAAAGTTGTTATCAATAATTTTTACACTGATAAATATTTAAAACATTGACAACTCAAATAAAGTTGACATGTATAAGAGCTGACCACTATTTTTATTATCTTACCAATGGAATTGTTGGTTTCAAGCTGTAGTCCATTGTATAAGCTAGTCATGTATTTTTTAAGCAGATTTTGAGCAGAATGACATTCTTTTCACTGCTATTACCCACCTTAATGTGTATTTGGTAATTTAATTTTTGCTTTTTTCTAAAATGTGCCTTATGCTTAGTGAAAGGTTTTCATTTTTCACAGATTTTTCTTTCTTGATGACTTGACTGGTTTTGAGATCACGTATCTTTTGGAGGTAAACCCTTTTTTTCATAGCATTAAGAAGATTTGTAGAATTTGTTGTTATTAGAAGACATTGCCACTCCCATACGTGCGTGCTTGATGGTATGTGTGCTTACTGCTCCATGCTTGTCATACTACAAGTTTAGCCCATTCTCCTTAACAGAGGATGTTGTGTATCTGCGTGTATGTGTATAAATTATTCATCTTTTTAATTTTTTTTTTTCTGTTCATGTTTGATGGCTTCCCAGATTATTGTGGTAAATATGCAAAATAACTCTTCTCCTGATTTGTTTAATTTGAAGAGATTGTTGCCCGTGTAGTTATTACTTGGCACTGTTTTGATTTGAAGCTTTAGAATAAAGTAATGCTAAACAGGAACGGATTCAGTTTTGCAATTTGCTGCTATGATTTTATTATGCCTACTTTCGCTTTTCTTACAGCCATCATATTATGAAATCTCGGGCATCTGTTTTGTTATGCTGACATGATCATAGCAGTCTGTCATTCTTATTTCTTTTGGAACTCATTCCTAGCAATAAATGTTTCCTTGTTATGATTTGTGTGACTGTAGTGCTGTATGCATTATGAAATTCATCTGATCTATAATTAGCGTCAGTTTTTGCACTATTACCATACTAGATCCCTGTTTAAACTATTGCCAATCTTCTAGTTTTCTATTTTAAAGCTTTCTATCATTGTTTCCATTCAGTTGATTTTTCATAAATTGTCTTCTCATGTGGAATTTTATTGATGGTATGGACTAAATTTTACTGAATTTCTGTTCAATCTCATCATTCACTGCAGCTTCCCGAACCATTCAGTTTCATTTTCACTTGGTTTGCTGCTTTGCCTCTTATATTTTGGCTGGCTCAGTCAATAACCAACTTTGTTTTTAAAGACTTTCTGATCTTAAAGGTAGTCTTTCAACTCCTATTTTTGTTTACTTATCTCAATTTGATTATTAACTTATCCTAATTAGTATATTCACTATTCAGGGTCCTTGTCCAAATTGTGGAACTGAAAATGTCTCTTTCTTTGGGACTATACTATCTATCCCTAGCGGAGGATCCAAAAACAACGTGAAATGCTCAAAGTGGGTTGCTTATAGTTCACTTTATAATGCCCTTGTACTACTAAAATTTACCTTTATCAGATAGATAACAATCATGTGAAATGATTTTTCAGCTGTGGCACTACAATGTTGTACGACTGTGGAGTACGCTTGATTACTCTTCCAGAGGCTAGTGAAGTGTGAGCACAGGTGGATAGCATCTTATTAAATTTCTTGTTGTTAAGATCAACTTTGTTAACATCTCATGTAAGGCTGATATTTGAAAAAATGAGTAACTTGCATAGTAAGTTGATTTTTTTTGTTTATCATGAAATCTAGTCTAGCATGAACTTTATTTGGATAATGTTTTATGCTTTTAGATTTAAAAGGAAGATAATAGCTTGAACTATGCTGCTCTGGTTGTTGCATGTTGAATTATTTATTTAAAGATAGTTTTTTATGTTTTCCAAATTTGTAACTGTTTACTTGTGCTTGCTTTAATTTGACGTTCTCTACCTTTCTTATTAGCCCATTGTTATGTCTTGACAACTCGAATGCACTAACATTTTCCAAGTTTTCTTTATTGGCCAAAACTTTTTGAAAGTTCTTCCATTACCAAAGTTTGATATGTTGGTGTGAATAAACGCCTTGGTCTATAGCCATATGAAAACTCACATTTTATAATGTATATTTGAATACCCTATGAACTTCGTCAATACTCTCCATGATAAATTGGTGATCTATCGCAACACTTGAAATCTTTATGTACTCAAGAGGCTGAGATTGTTGGGCTGCTGATAGTTCAGTCATAAAAATGATATTTTGGCGATGGTAGGAATCATGGAAAGTTTACATCACTTTTACATGAATTAAGTTCAAAGAGGAAAAGGATTTTAATCACTATTGATATTATTAAGGAAGAATTTAGAATCTTTTATATATGATCTATATAAAAACATAAGAAAATAAATCACTAAAAAAACTTAATAAAACAAAGAATATTATGTCTACTATTCATAGGTGCAAGTCTTTTAACTTATGATAATCTCTCTAACGAAATCACGATTAATTTTAATGTGTTTATTTCTCTCATGAAAAATTGAAGTACTTGTAATATAAATAACAACTTGATTCTTATAGTATATGGGCAGGTTTTTTAGGTACTGAAAACTAAGTTGTTCTAGCAAATACTTTACTCACATATTTCACAAGTTGTTTGAGTCATGACTAGATATTTAACTTTAGCTTTGGACCAAGCTACTATAGATTGTTTCTTGCTTCTTGAAGTGGTCAAAGTTTCTCCTAATAAGGTGCAATAGCCTAAACTTGATTGTATGTCCTTTTTTGAGCTAGCATAATAGATAGCAGAATATGCCTCAATTATAGATGACCAATGGTTTTCAAATTTTAGTCCTCCAATAATTCCCTTGATATTTTTTAAAATCCTTATAGTGATATCATAATGAATATGTTTTTGGCTTATTCATAACTTGATTAATAATACTTATGATAAAGGAGATATCTAGTTAAGTAATTATTAAATAGATTAATTTGCTTATTAGTTGGTTAAAGGAAGATTTGTCACCTAAGAGTTTTTCATTATCTTTTTATAAATGTTTAAGTTGATTGGAGTGTCGATAAGTTTGATGCAAGTAGTTTTGTCTCTTGTAGTAATTTAAGTGCATATTTTCATTGAGACAACTTCTTGTTTGCTATAAGTTATCTTGATCTCTAGAAAGTATTGAGGACGTTCCATATCTTTGGTGGTAAAATTCTTTGTTAGATATTCTTACCTTTGTAATACCCATAAAATCACCATCGATTACAAGAACATCATTAATGCAGACAACTAAGATGACAATATGACAAGTGTTTTTTTTTTTTAATGTTCAAAAAAATTTGACTAAACTTTTCAAACTAGGTTATGAGAACTATCAATGGTTTTCTTTAACTTGTAAGCATGATTCTTTTCTTCTTTGAGCAATAAAACTCATTGGTTGCTCTATGGATAATCTCTTGAAGATTGCCATTGAGGAAGGTATTCTTGACATCGAGTTAAAAAATAGGCCAATCTTGATTTTCTGTTTGAGAGATTAAGATACGAATTGAATTAAAATGCACAATAGGAGAGAAAATCTCATAATTATCAATGTTGTGTGTCTAAGGAATGCCTTTTGGCAAGTAAGCAAGCCTTTTATCTGACAATAGTGTCAAGATTGTACTAAGAAGTAAGCACTCATTTATAGGAAACAACATTGACGTTAGGATGTACCTAAACCAAATCTCACATTTCGTAGTAGTCAAGAGAGGCTGTTTCTTTGACCATACCTTATTATTAGTTAGGATTCACTAGTGCTTCTTTGTAAGTAGGATTTGGAATTCTGGAGTATGGAGTATGAAGGTAAGAAAAGGTAGTACAACAAAAAAAATTTAGAGTAATAAAGAAGTGAGGCTTCTTGGGATATAATAAGCTAAAGGAAGTAATATCTTTCAAAATAGAGGAAGACATCTAATTGAAAAGATAGGAAGCTATGCAAATAGCATTCCCTTAGTAGTTGCTAGGCCCATACATCTAAACTAAGAGCATGCAAGTAACATCAAATGCATGTTGTTTGTGTTAAGCTATGCCTTTTTTTGAGAGATGTGAATATGAGACTCAATATATGATGCTTAATGAATTAAGAAAATTAAATACAAATTTTTTAATGAACTTATGAACATTGTTATTGTGAAGAACTTGACTAATAGTGATTGGTTTTTATTTCTTCATAAAAGGATTTTATTACCTTGGTATCTCAGATCTTTTAGAAGATAAAACTATGTAATATGAAGTTAAGGGGCACAAAATATATACTAAGTGAAAAGATTTTAGATGTTGGAACATATCCTACCTTCATGATAAGGGAATATGAATTATTTACAAATTATGTAAAATATAACATCAACATCAATATTTAGGAGTAATTGTAATTAATGTTGTGAATATCAAACATAGTTTCAACAGATGAACGTGGAAGAAATGATTATAGAAGTTGTTGAGTTATTTGAATTTTTTGTACTTATATTAGGTAAGGTTAACAGCACCTTGATTTGGATACTTAATAGAGTGGACTTCGTTATTGATAATATTGGCGTAGTAAACTTTCTTAAACTTGATTTAGCATTTTTTATAGATGTAATTGGTAGGTCCCCCTTGTGAATAGCTTTGAGAAGGCAAAGGAGACATTGAGTATTGATATCAAATGGGAATTTCGTAACAACAAATTCTTTCTATCATGTTTTTTATTATAAGGGATCAACAATCAATGTGTGATATATAAGCAGTTCATTAATAGGTCCTCGCAAGGTTTTGATGTGAAGTATGTATTCAAGTAAACAAAACAAAAACATATTTTACAAAGAGTTAGGAAGGAGGTTACAGAACGAGAAAATGGAATCTTGGAATCGTCATAAGTTGAGTATGACCAAAGAAGAAGAGAGCGAAATTCTATTGATGAGAAATAGAAATAGATGGAAGAGGAGAGAGAGTACTGCATAAGGGAAATTGGCTAGAGTGTTGATATTTGACAAATAGTTTTGTGTATTTTATTGGAAATTTGGTCCCTATTTAGAATAAGGTGCAAGATATAGAACATGTGGGATTATTTGGAGACATAATTCTAAACCCCTCTCCTTGAGTTAGAGCATAAATATCAAATAGCTATAGTTTGCTACAAACCTTGTGAAATGTTGAATGTTTCAATGCTTTAGTGAAGATTGCTATTTGGTTTAGATTGACACATGAGGTGTAATAATTTTTTTGAATAATATATCTTACAAAATGACAATTAACTTTGATTTTTTTGTGTATTTATGAAAAGTGTAATTGTTATTGATACTGATAATTATTTAATTATAACCAAACAATGTCATAGTAAAGGAATATGAAACCATGACTTTCCAAAAATGTTTTGCCCATTTTATTTCACAACTAGTGTGAGCCAGTGAGCCATGTCTCTTTGTTTAGCATGTACAATTTGCGTTTTGCTTTTTCATGCCACAGATTTTTACTTTTGAAAATTTAATATCTAATAGTATTCCTTTCATTTGTTGAGCTAACATAATCTACTTCTAAGCATGTTTTTACATCAATTTTTTGTTGTTTGTAAATAAAACCTTTTCTAGGAGCTTTCTTGATGTCCCTTAGAGTTCTTAGGATAGCATGGTAATATTTAATTTTGGGAGTTTGCATATGTTTGCTAAAAATACCAATTATAAAGACAATATCACATATAACTTTCTTCAAAAGATATCATACCTAGAGATACTTCAAACTGTTTCTCTTGATCATTTTAGTTTTATTATCTATAGGTGTATCAATAAGTTTGCATTCAAGAGATATGATTTTTTTCATGAATCTATGACATATTTCCTTTAGGATGGTGATATTCTTTTTATGTTTAAAATAAACACAATCCTAATGACATGTTAAGTTAGCCAATATCTTTTGTAAGAAAGCATATGTCCATATAATGTTTTACTTCAAATATCTCATTTTGATAACTATCCATAAGAAGAATGATGTTGGCATAGATTGTCAATATGATAGATCTAGATGATGTGTGTTTAACATAGAATGATTAGCTTTGCTATGTGCACACCAATTTTTAGTAAGACATGTAGAATTTGTCAAATCATACTCTTAAAATTTTTGAGTCCATAAATTGTTTTGTTTAATCTTAATATTTTACTATCTAACACTTGTTGGCATATGCTCCACGAACACAATTTCTTAGAGTTCACAGAGAAAGGCATTACAAATATCCATATACAATATTATATAACCTTGGTTGATGGCAATTGATCAAAAAATTCAAGCACACTGATCTGTGAATAAGTGAGAAGGTATCAAAATATCAGTATCATAAGCTTGGGTGAACTCTTAGGCATGCTTTAAATTTATTGATACCATCCTGAGGTCGAAATTTTGTAGCATGCACCCATCAAAATGGCATAGATTTTATGTTTGTAAGAGCAACTAAGTTCCATGTATGCCATTCTTGGAGAACAATCATTTTAGTATCCATTGTTATTTTCAAGTTAGAATCATGTAATGCTTCTTGGTATGTTCTAGGCCTAGAATATGTGAGATTGGGAGAGCAAAATGCTTATAGCTAGTAATGTGGTGAGCAATTGACGTATGTCAGTGAATATGATGGGTAGTTGTAGAGTTACATATTTTCAAGAATTTTGTGGTTAGATGAAGATTTGGGTCTTCATTATTTGAAGGAAGCTCTGACAAAATAGGTATGTTGGAAGATAGTTTTGTAGCAAGATCTTGATACCATCAACCATAATAAAAGTTCATAGGTGTAGGATGGTAAGAAGAAGTGGAACCAAAGGCGGTGGGTTCCTTGAGGGCAGCATCATATGGGTTCCTGAGGGCAACATCATGAAAAATGATATTTATGAATATATAAATATACATATATATATATATATATATATATATATATATATATATATATATATATATATATGTTGGGTAGCAGGATCACATTATCAATTTTCATTTTCAATGTAAGAATAACCCCAAAATATACAAGCATGTCTAAGAGAGGATGTTTATTAGGGATAGGAAATGAATGAGCACAATAGATACACCTCAAACTCCCAAGGTGCATTCGTTTATAACATAAGAGTTTGAGCAACATTAAAGAGATCACAATGCTTTCATCCAACAATGCAGTTTTATTGAGATAACTGGGCAAGAATTTGACTAAATGATGCTATTGGTTGTGTAGAGTGATTGAAACTTGTTTTGAATGAATTCTGAGGCATTGTTTGTTTGAATAATTTTGCATTACTGTAAAAATAAACTTATATTTTTTGATAACTTTTAAAAATAGTTGGAACATAATAAACCTCTCGTTATCATGTTGGATTGCACCCACCTGCACTTAATAAATCATTAGACATGACATCAAATTGGCACTTAGTTTTGGAAATGTTTGTCCCTACTGGAAATGCTATAATTAACTTGGATCGTCATATTATATTATATGTTATGTTGATGTAGATGGAGGTTGAAGTATAGTGTTTAAGCACAAGTAAATATATTTTTCTAAAAGTTGAGCTGAGAAAAGTTCCAAACTTGGTCTTTTTATGAAACCTAATGGTTATTGCAATAAAGGGCTTAAGTTTATTGGGAAACCATGAAAAGACATCATAGTTTGATGGTTGTTTGTTGGAACATTTTAAAATATTATTAGCTTTTTACCATGATATTGTTTGAGAGGCAAAATGTATGGTAATAGAGGACATAACCCTAGAGAAATAGGATGTCATATACAATATCACATGAATATCATAAGCCTCATACCACCATCCTGGTGTAGGTTTGGTAGAGGGACCTAGGATACCTACCAGGCACATGAACACCTTCATCGCATGCACATCTCAAAGATCCAACAGCACAACCAATCTTGTACATCTAAGAAGTACTTGCTGCATGCAACCCTGTGGATGGGCATATTGGGTGTGACCTTACGACACATTAGCATGGAAACCTTGCTGAAATGCATGTTCAATGGTCAACAAGTAGGGTGGCTTATGTTAGGAGGATGACTTTGACCAACCGAACAGCTTACGCTAGAGGCTTGGTTTATTTTAGTGGGGTAGAACAGGTAGGACCACATAGTAGGAACATTTTTTTTAACTATTTGTCCCTATTTATGGTAAGGAAAAAGGAGTATAACTTATGGATTAAAGATGCTGGATTGTTAAAGGAGCATATAATTCTAATAATTAGCAATAATATGCAAACCAAGTGTTTTGTAGGAGTGGTGATGGTTGACTTCATCAACAATTCGACCAAACTACTAGAACAAATCCAGTTTTGAACAATTTAATCCAACAAAACAAACTCTTGTTCTTTATTAGTATACAACTGATTGTCAAAATAGATTGGAGGATTGGTTGGTTTAATCTTAGCAATACTTCTTTAAAATTTTACCAACTAATTTGATTGTTGAGAGACATAGGTAACTATCAAATTGCTGGTGGTTAATTGTCCAGGTTTGCCAAGCCTTTATTGCGATTGCTTTAAACCAAAATATGAAAACGATAAATTTGCAAGGTGTAGTCTTTGGCTTTAGTTTTCATTTTATCATAACGAATTTCTTGAAACCAAACCACAAAAAAAAAAAAAAAAAAAAAAAAAAAAAAAAAAAAAAGATAATTGGCCAAAAAAAAAAAAAAAAGAATCTCGTCAGAATCTTCTAATTTTGACGTTTGGTTTTTCTTTGAGCAATTTTTTTACTCCCGTCCATTTATTTTATTTTTATTGCACTGTCTTAATAACATTGCGATCTTGATCTGCTGAAGTGTATTGCTGCCTTATACGTAATTGCTGTCTGGCGTTAGTTGCATCATTCTTTTCTTTGACCATGAATTACATGCAAACCATTGTGACTCATATCTATACTTAATGAATCGAGATCAGTTGCTTTATGGGTTGCTCTGGAGGTAGAAGTAATTAGCTAAGGATATTATGGCGACAACAGTCGATTACACCACTTGCGGACCAATTACAAAAAGAAACGTTTATGCAAAAATTTGCACCTCGCTATAATTAGAGATGTGATCCTTAATGGCGACGGTCACAAATAGCTTCCAATATATATATATATATATATATATACATATATATATTTATGTATATATACATATATATACATATATATATTTATGTATACATATATATATATATACATATATATATTTATGTATACATATATATATATATACATATATATATATATACTATACTAAAGCACCAAAACATAACATCATTTCTGAAGGGATCTAAAGTTTAGCTCTTTGAATTTGACATGTGGATATTGCATTCGCATTATCCATTAAGGCTTGAATTAGAAGGTGAACTACGCACTATAAGTGTAAACTCAGCTTTCCTGCAGGTGCGATACAATCTGTTGCGGTCATGTAGATTGATCAATTGGCTGTTTAAGTAATACTATCATGTTTATGTTCATGTCTGTTTGTCAAATTAGGTATTGTGGTGTATGTACTAGGCAAGAGTTGGGACAATTTGTTATGCGAATAAATAATTGTGAAAACCAATTCGTGTTCAATGTTTTCTTTTTTGATCTTTGATCCTAAAGGACCGGCTGAGATATCATGAAATGCCTGGTGTTTAGTCAGTTATGTTGTAGAATGCTGGCTCGGATTTCTTTGTTATGTTGTTGGGTTATGTGACACTAAGTGCTGTTGGTAAGCATGTATTGAGAAAACTTGTCACTGTATCTAGTTTGGTCGTTAATATTTTTAAATAGTGGAAATAATATGAAAAATTTGTTTTTTGGAAATCTATTCTGAGAAACTGTAGGAGATTTTTTTTTTTATTTCTAGCTTTATGGATCAATATGTGAGCTAATGCTATCTTTTGATTGTGATCATTTATGCAATAATGAGCCAAATTATTGTTAATGACTCCAACAAGGGAGCGAAGAAAGGGGGGAGGGTGGGAGGTGATTGATATCAGAAATAAAAATCTTACATGCTTGCTATGATTACTGGAGTTGAGACACAGAAAGAGTTAGTAGTTTAAATTGTTGATTTTGGTGTTCAACCAAAATTAACCAAGGTAATGGTGTCAACCTTATTTTAAAAACTTTGATACAAAAGAACTTAAGAGATGACTTCAAAAATTATTGCTCTATTGTTGGGAGTGTCCAATTCATTTTAGCCGTGAATGGTAAATCATAATCTCCAAACATTATTAATGTAATTAATGCACTATTAAACATATGAATTCAACACTTTGTTTGGATGTTCAACTATGACTAGTGACATTAATCATTTTTTTAAAAATATAAATTCTTTCAACTTGTTTTCTTCAATATTATAGATTTTCATGCATTCTTTTTTAATTGTGAGTCTAATTTTTTTAATGGCTTGTATTTATATTTTTCATAAATATTTTGAATCATGTGTTCGACCATCATGAAAAGATACCCGTATATAACTATCATTTTGGTAGCAATGTTCTTTAACCTATCTTGATCATTTTTGTTTGATTGATGTAATGGGTAATTCCACACATCTTTGTCATCATCTTTAGTCAACATTAAAATTTATTTTTCCTGATTATATCAATTGTTGTGTTTGTTTTGTTATAATGTTAGTCATTCAAATGTTTATGCACTTTTTAATTTTGTATGAGATATGCTTGTGGATAATATTTGCATAGTTGTCCACCATTTTACGTTGTGTCACTATTGCAAAATGATCACAAATATTGAATTTACATTTTTTTTTTCTTTCTTTGGGTCCCTTCTCATCAAATATCATCCTTTTCTTTGGTAAGCATTATGCTAAATTGTCTCATCAATAAAATTGTTTGTAGCATCTGCAACGACTATTGCATTGTTTGTTGACCTAAATTATTACTTGAATGAATTTGGCTTGACATTATTAGCAAAGATGCATGTCTTTTTAAGGATAGAGTGTGTTGGATAGATAGGATGTGCTTTTGCCATATGCACGTTTAGAACACAACTTTAAGGCATATATTCAAGAACTTTAATGCTACATGTTTAAGCAATCAAGTATGCACTTAAGGAGATGCATGAAGTGATATTTACACTTTAGATGGCAAGAATTGTGATTAAAAAACAAACGAATTGTCTTAAAAAAATTGATTGTGAACAGTGGCTATAAATGTAAAGTAATAACATATACACATTCACAAATATAATGATGCTATCAAAATAATTTGAAAAATAATAGACAAAAATTCTCAAAATATAACATAATAGAATGATATAACGAGCATAAATGAGTAAATATGTAGATCATAATTTAAAGAAGTTGTTTTGGAAAATGATAAAAATAAATTGAAAGAATTTTCCAAAGAGAATGACATGGCATAAAGAATACCTAATAAAGACCTTAAAGATCAATAATAAATTGCATCAAGGCACAGAAGTCTTATAAAATGTGTTTATTTAAAAAACAATCATGACATCAAATAGTTTCCAAATATTGAAAAGATAAAAAATTGATATATAAGGAATAAGTTAGCAAATTAAGAAAAGTACATGATACATAACATACATGTGCTAAAGAACAAATAAAATTGGCATACAAAAGGTATAAAGTGAATATAGTGTAGAAAATCTTTAAGTAAATCCATAAACAGAATGCTCCATAGTGGGTTGCAAGTAAAGGGTATGAAACTAAAAATCAATGAGGTTAGCTTTGTCATTGAGCAATAATGATTTGCATAGACTAGAAGCAAATAAAAAAACTATGCATTACTAAGCACAAAGGTGAAGGCAAAGAGGTTGGGCAGGGAGGAGAGCTAATGTGAGAGCAAAGGAGGAGAGGTAGCATTGAGGGAAGAGAAGCCTATGAAGGAGAAAATGGAAGAAACCAAAGAGACGTAAAAAGAGTAGCACGGTTTGAAGGGACAAGAGGGTTAAGGTTTAGGGTGAAAAGGCTTAATGATGCCTTGTGTACATGATCAATAAATTTTTCATAATTTTGCATTATTTAGTGATTGTAGTTTGTCATAGTTTGAATTAAATAGATATGGAGTATTTTTCATTTAAAGTTAAAATTGGTTGATCAATGACAACAAACAACTAATGAAATTAAATATTATAAAAAAAATTCTTAGCAATAACATACACAATGGGTAAGAATTGAATCCAAGCTAATTGAAAAAAGGTATATATTGCTCAATCATTGAGCTATGTCATATGTTATTAACTTTTTATATTAGAATAATATATATAGTATTTCAAAATTGTATTATTTTTTTAAGAAATTAGTTGAATTTGAAACTATATTGAACACAACTAAGCTCGAAATAGTTTTGAATTATTTATCAAGCAAAATTTTTATTTCATGACTAGTTTCAATAATTTTAGATCTAGCTCAAATTGTGCAAAAGCTTGGTTCAATCCTTGGATGAATTTCAATATTCAAGCCAAATTCTCATCCCTAAAAAGTAATACCTAGTTGTGAAAAATCACTAATTGAGAAGGTCATGTCATGGGTTGCTTTTCTATTTATTTGATAGTCTATTTTTATAATTTTTGTAATGAAGGTGTACTGCCAACTTAGACGTGTATTTAGGATTTATTGAGCTACATTGAATGATTATTTAGTTAGAAAAGTCATTAGCACATGATATGGTCGTTTTTGAGATTGTCTATTTCTATTATTTCTCTCATGAAGGTGTACCAACTTAGACATGTATCATAAGATTTACTGAGCTATATTAAATGATTATTTAGTTAGAAAATAATAAGAGGTTTGTTGTGGTTGTTATTTGTATATTTAGAAATAAGGATAGATTATAGGATGTGTTGAACTGCATATGATCCCAACTAAAGTATTTTATCTCTAGATTATAATAGACATCAATTGTCAATTCTATAATGGAGTTGATACAACTAGTTGTACTTTTGGTCTTGTAAAATTCAACATCTCTCATGACTTTTTGCAAAAGTTAAATGAAGACAGGTTTTTTTTTTGGATAAGTTTAATGTGACATCCTTGAAGAGAAGGTAAATAAAATGGCAACAGATATCAATATACTTAGTCCTAGAAATCAACAGTCGTTGAATTTTATTTCCAATTAATCTTCAGCAAAAATAGTTATCTTAATATGTAACTAAGTTATATGTCACACAATGTTCTCAGGACACTATAATCCTAAATGGATTGTATCTATTAGATATCAAGAATGCATTTTGTTGTTATATACTTCAACTTTTTTTATTAGACTAGCAAATATAAACTAATAATTTCTTGATGCATCTTTGAATTGTTAGGGTTTTTAATTGCAAGGATAACAACCTTGGTAAATTAGTATCTCTTTTAAGAATACTGCCATAGAATAGGATATAACACAATATCCTCTTAAATAATCCAATTGTTCGTGATAAATAAGAATTGCTTATTTTATATAATTTCAGAAATTATTTTGTTTTTGTACCAATTGTAGCGAGAAGGTTTATTGTTCCATGGTGATTCAAGCTGCCGTAGTTGCACAGCTATTAAGGCAAGAATTTTTCCTTTTTTGTATATTTTTAATTAGGATATTTTTATTGGTTTTGTTTTCAACTCCAACTTGAAGTTAAACATGAGTGCTTTTTTAATTGGAATTTTCCCGACAAATAACTATTTCGAATTGTCATTATTTGACAGCTAATAACATCGCAAGTCAAATTGCTAACGATATGGTTTTTTAAAATAAAATATTAAAAATGTCGAAAATTTAGTATATTAACAAATACTGCTGAATCATCAGCAATTGTTTTCGATTTTCATGTTGCAATATTCATCGCCTGCTGTAAGGTCAGAAAACCACCAGCATGTTGGCTAATAACAAATATTATTTTAAAACAAAAATGTTATATCATCTTTAATCTAATTCTTTCATTGTTTATGATTATAATCTAACTCTCCTTTAGAATGATTTTTAAATTTGTTCTCCCTTAATGCAAGCATTTCTACGTTGAATGAAATATGAAGCATTTTGATGATGAATCGAGTAAGTTAAATCATGAAACATGGCAAATTGAAGTCATTCATGCAAAAGATAAACATGAAATAAGATTTCAAATAGCATTCAAAAACACATCATAGTGCAAATGTAATTGTAATGAAGTGGGTGTTTGCATTTAGAAAATAATAAAATTTATTATATTCAAAATGATGTTATATTGAGTTGTATTTGACAATGAGTATAAAAATTCTAAACCTGATGTTGTTATTGTTGATGCTTAGTTTGAATCTTGCAGCAATTTAATTCACCAATTGGTGTAAGAAATTATCAAATATTATTTTCTATTCATCATGCCTTTGTGAAAACTTATTTTTGTTATTTTATGATATTCACTAAAAGAATATGAATTCAAAATTAGTTCAACTAGCATAAGGATCATCTCATTTGGTATAGAATTATAATGCTTAATCAATGATTTAAGTTTCACACAAAATTATGATTAAAATAACCAAATATAAATAAAGTTGTATAGCATTTTAAAACCAGCGTGCAAACAGAGTGATGCATGTGAAACAGTAATTTAAATTTTCATTATTTATTTTCATATAAAATTGTTGAGAAAAATAGTTGAAATTTCGAGGAGAATGTTTAGTTTTTCTACATTTGGAGCAATGTTAGCTAGGTCTCATTCATAGAGATCCTTCTTCAGCCTTATTCAAATGCATTGGCTTGTACAAAAGTTATTGATATTGTAGAAACTATTGGCTAGAATGTTGATTTTATGGGTGATGCAATATGACATTGGCTAGAGCGATGAAGTTTTAGGGATTAATATTTAGAAACATTAAGTGATCATTCTAGTTGATGAGATAAGAGCAATTTAGGAGAAGAAAATAATTTAATTTTAAATTTATTCAAACAAAATTAACTTGTTTTTAATAAAATAAGATTTTTTTATGCAAATTGTTCTATGAATTAGATCCTCAATAATCAATGAATATATCTTAGAATCTTTGGTCCTACCAACAATTGTTGGAGAATTTTGGATGATTTTATTTCTTACAAAAAAAATTTAATATATTCAATTCTACTTATGCATGAAATATAAGAGTCTATCACTTAGATAATTATCAACTACTATCATGTCGTCGAAATATTTTTATCAGAAAAGTCATGTTGAAACATTTGTAACTGACATTTTTGCGAGATCGTTACAATGATTTTTCTTGTTTGCTTCATAATTTTCACAAAGTCCTCACGTCTACCTTACATTTTTATAAAACCCTAAAGAGCTTGATGATAAAAAAAGACAGGAGCAGGACAAAACAGCTACGAATCCAGGTCTGGAATGAATTCCACATCAAGAATTATTGTAGATAAGGATGAAATAATATTATAAATTTATTGCATAAATTTAAATTCTTTGTGACAGAATATCCGACATTAAAAATTGTCTCGAATATCTTTATTTTTCCAGGTTTTGTAGTGGCCCCTTCCATTTTGGCGATTATTCTTTTTCCAAAAAATTAGAAATAAATAAAATATTTTTAGAAATAAATTAAAAAAAGAAAAAAGAAAAAAGCAGGAAGCAATAGCCTTCCAAGTGCGTTTAAAAGCCTCAGGTCTTTTGTCCTTAGTGTTCTGTAATGATGATTCGCCCTTGTCTTCTATAAACAAAGGATTAATTGCACAGTTAAGGATGCTAATGGTGTTTACAGTGATAATTAATGACACTTGCATTTTCTTTCCTTTTTTTTTTTTATGGAGGAATAATATTTGGTTCAGTTAAATCAACTTCACTGTTACGTGGTCATATGCCATTAAAAATAAAGCTTGAGGAATATACGTTTAATTATTTATGAAATAAGAAAATAATGTAGGAAAAGTCGGTCCCACATGCTTTTAATTTAAAAAATTCAAAAAAAAAACTATAAGAAAAATGAACGTTAAGATAATGTTTTGTTTATATACATATGTTTTAAAATATATTAATTTACATATGAAATATCAAGTTCAACAAAATATTAAATTTTTCATAATTTTCTTAAAATAAAGATTTAAGTTTAATCTTTATTCGCCATGTTTACCAGCAAGGATTCAAAGCAAAACCTTTTGACTTAATCTCTTATTTGCGGAAAATAATCAAATCTAAAAAGAAGATTAAAGTGAAGATCTACACAGCATTTTGATAAAAAAAATATTTGTTAAAAAATATATGAAAATAAAAAACTTAATATTTTTTTAAAATATAATTGACAAATAAAATCTAAATCAAACTTGATTTGAGTGAGAAATACTTGTACTAACTTAGTTATTTCCACACATTTAAGTATTATTTTTCGTTTAAATATTTTTATTAGTTTATATTTATATATGACATTTATTTTTTGGGGAGTATTAACTTGGCGTCTTTATTTGCACGTGGGTAATTGAACTTACCGGAATATTAAAACAGGTAGAATCTATAGTTGCATCCGTGTATTGATTTTGACGACCTGTGCTTCAAAGTTCAGAGCCATGGATTAAACCTTTGTTCTAATAATTTTTTTTTAAATATATATATTTTTTTACTGCTGAAACTGAGAAATTAATACAAAAGAACGTTTACATAGTCAAAATTGTGACTTGTTAATCAATACTTACAATTTTGATCAAAAGTGGAAGCGAAGGAAACATACATGAACTTCAAAATTATCAAGGGGTGATTATTTATTATAGAACATAATGGTCGAACCAAGATATATATTTTCCAACATAAGAAACATAAGATTTCTTAGAGCAAACATATCTTAAACCTATACGTTGTGATCCATTGTTGAGATAGTGTTAAAGATAACATCTTTGAGAATTCATTTTTAATTTCCATATTTTAAAAATTTCGACAATGTAGCCAATATTATCCAAAATATAAAAACTAAACATAGAAATCAATATTTTTAAATCAATTATTATGACCATTATCCATATTGCATTAAAAATAATATAGAAAATATTTCAATATTCATAATAAATAATATAATATAATATAAAAAATATCACATATAGATAAATCAAGAATTAATTATGGATATATTTATATCATAGTTATTAAGTTTACTTGAGATTAAAAAGAGAATATTGTTTCTAATTTTTTATTTTTTTTTTATTTTCTACAATGCCATGCAAACACAATAATTATTGCTTAATTCCTTTTGATAAAATACCTAACATCTGTTTATCTAACCAGTATCAATTCCATGCCAATTTTAGCACTATTAAACCTTTAATAAATGGCTTACATAAGTTTTCTAAATTTCCTTTTCTTAACCTCACTTTTTCTCAATTTTCTTCTCTTTATCATATTATTATTATTATTATTATTATTATTATTATTATTATTATTATTATTATTATTATTATTATTATTATTATCATTCTTATTGTTTTACTATTTATTTTAAAATTTAAGAGAAATTTGTGATTGAGCTTTCACAAAATCTTTAATTTGGAACTTTCACAAAAATGTTTTAAGGTGAAAAGCAAGCTTTGAGTTTATTAGAGCTTATGGAACACCTTACTTATGACAATTCAACACTAGGGGTGATCATAACATTGAATTTAAAGTAGATGATGAACCTTATGATGCATTTGCTTTATATTTGATGGTTAAAATTTATGAGCTTGAGGTGCTAGACTTGATGAAATCACAAAAGCTTGGATCAGAGATGTTTGATCATTTGATATGGTTGTCATTGACATGTGAGATAGAGGAAACTTTCATGTTAGTTTTGATAAATTTTAGCTTGAAAAATTTTAAAGGTTCAAAGACAAAAAAAAAAAAAGCTATGAGAATAAAATTGGGAATATCATCATAAAAAGAGTTAAAGTTTTCTATTTTGATTAGAAAAAGAGACTAAGGAAAGGTTTAGCTTGAAGAAGAAAGATTATAAAAAGGTATAACTAATGATGAGAGAATTAAAAAAAAGGATTGATGAAACAATAAAGTGAAAAGAAAAATAATGAGAAAGAATTTAAAAATATTCTTTTATTTGTATGAATATCTTAACATCTTTTACCTCATTTATTTTTTTATGATGATATTGACTTAGCGAATAACATAACCTAAAACTTGTATTAACTTGTATGCACAAACAGATCTACTAAGCCAATATCAATTAGCTTAGTTTTTTTACATTAAAAAATTTCTGATCATTTTTACACATTTCATAAGAGCCAATATAATGACAATAAAGCAGTGACTTAGTCATTCATGTTTTACTTATATTGTTTTAGACATCATGTACTATGATTGAACTATTTAAGATATATGTCATGCTACTATGATAGCAAACAATAATATAAGAATTTTAATGCTATAGTTATAGAACCATGTTAAACTAGTTTTAATAACAAATTTAATTATCACACAATATTCATCTAAAGCAAGTTCAATTCTAAAATATTTTGACTAGTGGATGCATAAAAAAGTGTCACCGTCATGATAACTAAATTTTATATTTGAGTATGTCATTGTAAAGGTTTGTTGTGAGGAATCTATAGATATAAAATTTGTATTTTTGAGAGCTCATTTGAATTCTTAATAAATTTGTAAAGATAAACAAATAAAAAGAATTTATTATATAAAATAAAAATTATCCATAAAGGAAAAGCTCTCTCGTGTACCCCAAAATCTAGTTATAATGTTCAAAAAGTGAGTGAAAAAGCAGAATAGGAAGGAGAGGAAAACTAAAGAGGAAGAAAGAAGGGGATCCAAGCAAAACCATGCAACATTTGAGAAAACCAAAGAGATTACAAAGAAAAAGAGTTTGACGAAAAGAAATGGTTCTTGACTTCATATTGTGAAAATCACATGTTAAGGTAAGATCTCTTTTTTAATCTTTTTTTATAAATTACATTTTTGTTTCTTCTAATGCAAAGTAGAAGCTTTTAAATTTTGGTTGGATATTATCTAAATCAGAGGCTTTTGTGATTTTTGGCCTCAATGATCATACTAGAGATTTTCTTAACCATTTGATATGATACTTGCAATAAGAGCTAGTAATAACCCTCAGTTTCATGTGAAAAGAGTCATCGAATGATCATAATGATAGTATGAAGCAGAGATCAAAGATGGGCTATCGAATGATCATAATGATAGTAAGAAATAGATATTGAACTAGTATGACGAGTTGTTGAACATAGATCATATACATACAAAAGTGTGAATTGGTATGATCAATTTATGAAAAGCTCATTATAAACCTATCCAATCTCTTGTATGACTAAGTAGCTACTATGTATCATACATGTATGAAAGATTAGTTGGAAATGTACAATTAGTTCATGATAGGTGTAACAGAATTTGGTTGTAAAATCCTTTGTTTGACCAATGCTAGGATTGGGTCATGTAAAATTAGTTCATAAGAGAATTATACCATAGGATCTAAAGGTAGAACTAAGGAATTATGTAGTATGATAAAGAAAGGGTTTGTGCTTTTTTATCAAGTTAAAAAAATAAAATTAACTTATTATTAATACAAGGTAATAAGAATGTATAGAAAATGATGGGAGATGTTAAAGTAAATAAAAAGATTATAAAATTGTTTTTTTTTCAAATTCTTAGGTAAATAAATTAAATAATTATAATACAAGTAGATTACTAAAAAATTTTATTTATTATTATAAAATATATGATAATGTAAGCATTTATCTGACATAATATTTCCTACATATGTTTTGATTTCATTATAGCACTTGTGTAACTATTAGTGTGTGTGTGTGTATATATATATATATATATATATATATATATATACCTATGTAAATGCATGACTTATATATATATAAACACAAGAAGCTAACAATCAGAATATATGACAAGATAAAATTTGAAATGAAAATAAAATAAAGGAAAGAAAGAAAGCTAGTATACCTTAAGAAAGAGATTACTATAATTATTTTTAGCAATGACCTCATAAATGGGATATACATGATATGCATCACTCTTTGTGTCATAGTACTTAGAGGATAGGCCATGACATGTTAAAAGCCTATATAAATGATAATGAAATACTTTACTTCCTAGTCTTATAGGCACCTTTAGAGATGAGTCTTCACTATGTCAAAGTGCATCATTCCTTATTAATCTAGTGATGATGAGATACTTTAGTGTTCGATGTTGTAGGCACTCAAAGATGAGGTCTTGACATATTAAAGTATTGAGGATTGTGATGATGAAATATGAATTTAGATCCCTTTAAAGGTGGGATAAAAGTCATAAAAAGAGTCTAGGCTCAAATGAAGAATGCATATATGAAAGAGAAAGAAAAATAAATAAATAATAAATAAAATTAAATATAAAAAGAAAGAAAAGTATGACATTATAAGAACTATATGGTATTAATATTATACGATAAATATGTACTTATATGAGTTAGATGCATATTACATAGATGCGTTATTATCATACTTCTTTTATAAATTATCATGCATTCTTGTATTCATTATTTCATCTTATTTCTCAATTATATTACTGTTATATTGTATTATTTTATTACATATAATTAATAATTTATTCATTAATCATATCATGCTTATTTTTACTTATATTATAGGATAGGATATTAACACTCATAAAATTGTGAGTCTTTAAAGGATAGTATGGGACTCGAAGGTGACAACATGTTATACTCATGAGTGTAACATGTTCAGGACTTGAATACTAGGTAATAGGTTTAAAGGAATCATGGTAAGGAGACAAGGTGAATGGAGTCAGGTCAGGCCTAACTTTTGGTCAAGGCATATTTTCTTAGTGGTTTGGGTTAAATCGAGTCAAGAAATATCTCCTGGATCAATTTAGGCTAATGAGTTAGGTCAAACTTGTAGAGTGTCAAGTAATTTGATTAGGTTAGGTTGTACCCATATACATATGCGCAAAGTGACTTAGGTCATGATCTCCCAAAAACACTATGGGATAGCCAACCCTATTAAACTAGCCTATATGTTGAGAAGAAGTACCATAAATACTAAATATTATATATAAGCTTGCAACATGGGGCTAAAAATAGTCCATGTTTGCTTTGAAGTGGAGTAAACCAACGTCATTTGATCGTCTGTTTTTATAATCGAATGGTTTGGATTATGCTCGCTGTTGTGAATAATATATTCCATGTAGCCGTCCATCTAACAAGTCTAATCAAATGGATAAGATAATTTCCACTATTTTGAATAGTAATTTTTATCTTATCTTTCATCTATAAAACTTGATCAAATGATTGAGATCCTCTCTACATTTATGAATGTGCATTTCATCCATAAAACTAAATTGAATGATTGAGACTGTCTCTACTTTTGTGAATAATGTTACTATGCATGAAGACCATCCATCTAGCATACACGATCTAATGATCTAGATCAAATCCAACTTAGATAAAATTTGGACCCTTTATTCAGCATTCACATCGAGCAGTTCTTAGTCTAAAATATTCTAATATAAATAGAGGAATCTTAGGAGTTGAACAAAAATGATTTTAACCTTTTTACATCAATATTTTGTGAAATCATTATTTTGAGAAGAGAATGTGCAAAATGAAAAATTGTAATCCGATTTTAATGTGTTTGCTCAAGCCATGTTTGTGACTGATTTTTTCTCTTTCTTTCTCTAGTTTTCTTATCCACATCTTACTGGTGACTTTTTTACATTTGATTATTTATTTTCTTAATCCTTTTTATTTTGTTGAAAAAAATATAACAATAAAAAATCTTTATTGATTCTATTTTTCTTATAATATTAGTACAATTGACAAATATTTTGTATTTAATATTTCAAAATTAAGTCATTTATATTATTTTAACATTTTCTTATATGCACTCATATTCTAATATCATAATTTGTAGACTTGTGTCATATATACTTTTATAAGTAAATAATAGAATATTTTGATTAATTATTATTTTGTTTTGTGTTTCAATTTTGTAGGCTTTTATAATTAAGATTATGATGATGAAGCCTTATCTGTTGTGGTAAAAGGTTGTGCTTTGCGTAAATTACCTCTATTTACTACGATAAAAGGGACTAACTTTATTAGTGGAATCTTGGTCAGGTGACTAGAGTGGATGTAGGCACAGGTTAGGCCAAATTACATAAAAATTTATCAAAATTATTATATAATTTATAATATTTTTTATAATATTTAATTAAAATATATATGAAAGAAATTTATCAAAATTATTGTTATAAGGCATAAAATATTTTATTAAAAATATATATATTTTTTAAATCAATAATTTTTTTTAATTTTTTTAATATTTTTTTATTTAGTAAACAAATTAAATTAATGGTTTTATGATTACCAAATTTTTATTTAAAAAAGGATTTTAAAAATAACAAAAAATTTAATGCACAATTAACCACCCATCTGGTGCATTAGTCAAGTACAAATTACATCATATATGTTGATAGGTGTATTGATGTATGTGTGTATATGATTATATCAATTTTTGTATTATGTTGCTTAAGATATAGGTGTGTTAGGATATTGAGATTTATAAATTTATTGTCTTATTTTGTCTTTAGGTTAATCCATTAGGCACACATGAGTTATGATTCCTTATGATCGTATTTCAAAGATTTTTCTCAAATCATGTCAGATCACCTCATACAATTAATATTTTATTTGAAACATGACAACACCTAATATAACCTTTATAAAGGATTATATGATGTTGCCTAATCACCCAAGGTAATTCACTTTTGTTAATGAAAACCATAGTTTCTTTTGTCACCTTTTTTGTAACCTATACATGACAAATTTTAGAAGCAAAGATGGTTATTCAACTAAGAAAAACCAACATCATTCCTTATATGTTCGAAAGTGATTTTTGGTGGTGTGATTCCCCACTTTCTCTAATTATGGTACTAACCAGCTCAAGGCATGATGCCATGATGTCTCTATGTACATGTCCTTAAAATTTTCAAGTATTTCTCATTATTGAAGAGATTCTAGTAATATTTTTTTAAATAAGTTTGTATGTCATACAAGTTTGATTATTGTTGTTCAAATTCATATTTTGGTAGGTGTTTTGTCAATTTTGTTCATTGTAAAGTAATTAAAAATTTTTAAGCTATTTAGCACAATTTAAATTAATTTTTTAATTAAAAAATATAAATTTTAAATTATATCGAACCAATCTAATATTAAATATATGATTAAAGTCATTGTCATGATAGAGATAAGGCTTTATAATAAGGATAAGATGATAATTGTTTGGTTTAAAATTAATGCTTTAATTTTAAATTAAAACATCAAATGAAATTAAGATTATTTTGATATAATTGTTATTGAATCTATAAAAATTTGTTTAAAAAGTACTATTATTAAAATTTCATTTAACAAAATATTTTTTAACTTAGTTTTTTATAAGAATGTTTTTCAAAAACATTACTATCAATTATCTTATGACATTAAAAATATATTGTTTTAATCTAAAAATAAAATTTAATATGAGGAAGGAAATATAATTTTATCTTTTCAATTAATACCAAAAGTTTTAATTTAGTATTATCTAAAATTAAATAAAAATTAATCTTTATATAATATAGATGAACATTTATTGATATTATATTTATAAAATATATAAAACTAATTGTTTGTTAGAAGGAAGCTTAATAATATGCTAAAAAATAATTTATTTTAAAAATATAAAATTATCTCTATTTTTTTATTTTTGTTTTAATAAAATGGTATATTTTAAAATCCGATAGCAAAAATATTCACATGATTTTTTAAAAAAATACAAAAAAAAAAAAAAAAAAAAAAAATTAACGAGGTAGGATATGGAAGAGGAGCCGCGAAAGGGCACGAAGAGGCTGGCGTTGTCGTATCTCTGTCGCTTCCCCGAGCTGTGCCATGTGATCTTGGCCGCCAGGTTGTTGAGAAACGCCACGCGCGCGCGGGGGCCTTCAAACCCGAATCCGACAGTATTCCTCCCGTTGGTGCGAAAGAAACAGAGGAATTGGGCGACTCCTCCTCTTAAACCTACATTTGTCCTCCTCCCTTTCTCAGTCGCAGCCACGGAGACGGCCAAAAGAAGCAGAGCAGGCTCGTGTGGGAAGAGCTATGCAACAAAAGAGAAAACAGGGGCCCGGAAAATTAATTAGTGATCAAAAGGACAAGCCTGCGGAATGCACAAGGATAGTGATTCGATCGCCTGTCAACGTCCAACTCCTCCTTCTTCACTCCAAATCCACTACAATCAATGCGGTATAATTCCTTTTACAATTGCATACCCAGAGCTTTTATAGGTCATCTATGGATTTTTGACAGCTCTGAAACATTTAATTAAGGTTCACAAGTTGTAATGGATTAATCTTCATTAATTTCTAGCGAACACAGTTTACGATTAATCCACCCATCTTTCAGTTTAACAAGTGTTACTTGTACACTTCTATTCTTACGCCATGGAGGAAATCGACGGCGAAAGAGTTGCTTCTCTAAGATGAAGTCAAGGAAGACGAAAAATAAAAATCAAAACTTTAGTTTGGCTGATTGGTCTTCTGAATCCACTTGGAGAAAGCTTCCATTGTATTCATGTCGGCTCTGTAATGCTTCTGTGTGAACTCGAGCAGAGCCGACCAGGTGAAGTCAGGGTATGCCCTAGGGTGGTTTTTGTTGACGAGCTCCACCGGCGCTCGCACCACCTTTTCCTTTTCCGGGCAAAGGAAGAAAGCCAGCGATTTCCTCGCTGCTTCGCTGTTAACCACCGCGCGGTGAAGACAGCTTTTGTATCTACCGTTCGACAGCGCCTGAAAGGACAATTTTGTCACAATTAAACGGGTTATGCTTTGCCGTGGAGAACAGGGAAGTGGGGGCTTGCCATGAAGGTGTCGCCGATGTTGACGATAAAGGCGTCGGCTTTGGGAAGGATGGTTCGCCACCGGCCTTCAACGAAGACTTGAAGACCACCGATTTCGTCCTGGTGGAGGATGGTGAGAGAGGTCGGATCGCAGTGCGGGCCTGTGCCGAGAGTGAGCTCTGGTTTTTGGCAAGGTGGGTAGTAGTTGAGCCTCATAGTGGAATCGTTGTCCTCATAGAAGTTCCTGAAGAGGGTGCGTTTAACGCCGAGGCCCACTCCGAGCATCTCCATTATCTCCAACGACAATCTGCTCATCGCCTCGCAATACCTCTGGTACACCTCCCTGCACCCAACTCGCAAAACCCAAACGTTGTTAAACAATCCGAACTCCCCATTTTTGGAATTTGGCTTCCTCTTCGACGAAATGCCACTCACCCGAAGTATCCGAAGTCCTCGCCGAGCACCGCGACGAAGTAATCGAGCACGACGGAGGGAGAGGAGGGGGAGAAGCGGAACGAGAAGGTCTCCTTCCACGGAAGCTTTGAGGAGAAACGGGCGGTGAAGCTGCTTGCATATCCGCAGCTCTCTCCTGGCTTCCTCAGCGCCCGCTGCTTTTCTCTGAGCGGCCGCCCGGAGAAGAAGGCGTTCGTGCAGCGGTGGGCCTCGGTGAGGAGCGAAAGATCGATGCCGTGGTTCACCACTTGGAAGAAGCCGTGGGTGGAACACGCTTCGTCGATCAGGCTAGCGATCTCCTCCAAGGCCTCTGGCTGGCCGGAGATGAAGCTGCCGTGGTCTATGAGAGGAAGAGCGAGTTCTTCACGCGCGTCCGGCCTAGGCTTCTCGTCCTCCGGCCAAACGAACTGAGGTGGTATCTCCGCTAGCCGGCTCATCTCCGCCGCATCGAACACGAGAGGCAGAGCCTGTGGCGAAGGAGACTTCGTCGACATTTCGGCCAACTCTGCAGGCCACGGAGGCAGTTCTGGCGGCTGTGCGGCGGACAGATGGATTACCATAGCTATTAGCAGGCAGCCTTAGCTTCGACGGCGGTTGGACCTCACTTCTTGTCATCCATATATAGTGCAGAGTAAAGAAGAATTTTATCCGGTTTTTGTTTTATAAAATATATGAGAATTTATAGATTTGTGCAGAAGAATTCACAAATGTGTTGTGCAGAATTGCCTTGAATTCTCCGATCAGAGGTGGAAGATAATAATTAAAATAAATAACTCCCGACAGAACACATAAAATAAATGCAGAAAAAGATCGACACATATGTCAAATAACATAGCCAGCAGATATATTTGTAAATGTAATGTTGTATATTTATGTAAATTTTACGAAGATTCTCTGATCTTGGAGAATTATTTAAATAGTTTTGTGTTGTCATAATTAGTATTAAAAAAATATTAATAAATATTGGTTAAATATGTAGACATCTTTATGAAAATATCAAATTTTTAACAACAATTTGTAATGAAGAGCAATCATGAGTTATCTCTAAGTTGATGTCTAAAAAGGTAATTATATGTCGAGATTATAGATGTTGGTTTACGTTGAGTCAGATTATTTAAAAAAGAAAAGAAAAGAAAAGAAAGGATAACATGTTTTAGTATCAATAAAAATTAGTATAATTTTTTTTGTTTATTTAAAACATTTTGACGAAAAGCAAAAGAATAATAGGAGAAGCCTTGCAATTGTTCCCAAAAGGACAAAATGGAAGTAGAATCGAAAGTCTTTTTTGAAGAAGTAGTTAGCTAATAAGTCCTTTAGAAGTCTACTCCCTCTTAGTTAAAGAATTGGGATGACTCTTCTTAAGATGTGCGAGATCAATGCCATCTTCTTTCCTATAAGGCATTTCCTTTTGTTCTTTATTATTGGTTTCATTTTAGCTGATTGAATAATAACCTTTTTGTAGTCTGTGTCATATGTAGAATCTCAAGAGGTGATATACATTGTATTTAGAATAGAAGTTAGTCTTATAAGAATGAAACTTGTATGATTAAGATATAAAAGATTAGGAGATACAAGTTTAAGATTTGAATATTTAAAATATGATTATAATAACTACTAGTAATGTTTATTACTATGGTTACTAGAAGAGATATTATACAAAAGTTTGCTATTTATAATGGGAAACATCTAAAGCTCCTTAAGTCATCATTGTTGGATGATAAGCATGTTAAAGAAAAGCATAAAGTTTGATAATTTTGTATAAATTAAGCTTGTTAATTACTGATCAAATATTTGTAAGCAATTGTAAGAAACTAAGGATAAGAAATGAAGAGTACATACAAAATTTTTCAAGTGTTTCAACTCATACCAGCTTACACCCATGATAAGGAGATTAGTTTAAGGCTCTTACAACACCTAAGAAATCTTAAAGAATCCTATACAATGTTAAAGGAATCTATGGCATGAAAATTAGTATACAATATGATAACTAAAGCATTTGAGAGGTTTTGAGAGTCATTATGGCATCCTATAGTGTCACAATGTGAAATACCTAAGCCTTTTTCTTATTTTTTCTTTTATTGAGAAAAAATCACAAAATTTTGTTTTTTTATATAATTAACAAAGAAAGTAATTTTTAAAGGAAACAAACTATGATTTCATTATAGATAAACCAAATCAAACTATTACATTATTCATAACAAAATTAAAATAAATAATACAAATTATGATTTTACTAATCAAGCAAATATTGTTGCAACAATGCTTACAAAAATACCAAATATTTGAAGTCTACTATATATTACTTAATGATGTAGAAATAACTAAACAAATAATGCTAAATAGAGACATCTCAACTAAATACTCTACTAAAATTATGTATTGTATTTCCAAAGTTTTTGAAATACTATCTAAAATATATTGAGTCAACTGTCATAAGTTTTAGCAAATAAAGTTATATAATTATGAATATAAATTATTATACAATTGAGTCATGTTATATATTGAGTCCATAATACGTTCATATGATATAAAAATAATAATAAACAATATTGAGAATGAAGCATTACATCAATGTAAAATCCAAGTTTTTTAAACATTTTTTATTTCCATTATTTTCTTATTTCTTTTTATTTTGTCCCTTGATATTTTTTAATTATATAACCCATGTTTTATTTTATTTCTTGACTTTTTTGCAATTATAGAATACATATTTCATATATAATTACTAGAACTTTTTCAACCATAAAACCCATTTTCATGTAATCTTAGATTTTTATTACCAATGATTGATCTCAGCAAGTCAATTCTCTCATCTCTATTTTCATTACTAATTATTGATCTTAACATGTCAATTCTCTCATCTCTATTTAGCTTTAATCTACACTTTTTATAAGTCTTCTTGACCTAAATTAATGCCATTGGGACCTTTGCTCCTTTTTTTCCTTTAATGTCTTCACCTACCACTCAAGAAAATATATCTTGGTTGACTTGTTCTGTTAATTTAAAATTTTCTTTAATGAGTTTTCTTTTTGCTCCATGTAAACATGGCAAATGAATGCTTTCATATGCAATAAAAGAACAATATATAAACAATAATCTAATAGAAAATCATGTGACACAAGGATAGCATCAATTTTATTCGAAAATTCATTCATTTCATATAATTAGACAAACAATTGCTATATATCATATAAAACCAAAAATATTCATGAAAAAGTTTTTCATAAAATAAATATAACAATTAGTTTGTATTATAATAAACAACAAACATATGCACCATAAAATACATATATGTCTATTTGAATTATTTGATATAATAAACACACTTTTAGAAACAATCTTTTTTCTCATTTGTATTTTTCAAGAATTTTCTCTTTCTCCTTTCTTTCTGACAAGGTTTTCTCAGCCTTCGTCTTTCTTCATTCTTTTGAAGAAGGCATCCACAACTTTCTTTTGTTTTCATCTCTAAGAAAACTTCCTTTGGGAAAGTCTCTTAAGCCTTTGAATAGTCATAATTGGAGAAGGAATGCACCATCACCATGCATTCCTTTAGTTAGGGCCAATGCTAAGATTACTCTATAAGCAACCCAATCAATTTTTTAAATTATTTGGAAGGATCCTTTGGCGACCCATCTCTCCACACCCCAAATTTAAATCTACTTTCTTGATTTCAATCCAACTAAACTCTAATTTTTTAACATTTTTAGTTTTAAAATGAACAAAGTTTCCTTTATAGTTTGCTTATTTTCCTATAAATATACATATAACAACTACATAAAGCTATACATGTCAATGCGATTTTGTATCCACATCTTCACATATCCAAAGCTATCTATTATAAATATTCATTTTGTAAATGATAGAAAATCATATAAATTATAAGTTAAGACTATTATAATACAATAATGGTTTTTCCTAGTAGATCCTTTTTTTATGTATGCTTGTCATTGCAATAAATTTTGATGTACGTGAATTGTTAGTGTCAAAAAAATAAACTAAATCAATTATCACATTATCCAAAAACTAGATCTAACACATAAATATATGCAAAACAATTAGAAATTCAATCATACCACCTACAGAGTTTATTAAACATATTAAATCACCAAAGATTACATTTAAAAGGGTTCAATAACATTAAAATCAACTATGCCTATTTGGTGTCATAGTTTCTCTTATTTTAATTATGACAATTCAAGTGTAAGCGATTTACTAAACAATAAAAAAAACTTATACAAGGCTTTCACAAAATATATGCATTAATTACTTTTGATTAATAAAAAGTATTAATAAAGGTATAAATAATAAAAGCTTGTAAACCAAAACATTTATGGGATGAAGAAAAAAGAATTTCATGTTTATTTCGTTCTTGATACAATAATTAGAAATTTACAACTTTATATTTATCATACTTTGGCTTCAAGAATTAACTTCATAGATTTTCCCTCAAGATAAAACTTCATGGATTTCTCCTCTAACGTAGACTTCGAGTTTGTCCTTAAGAACTGACCTTGAGAGGTTGGCCTTAAGAGCTTGCCTTTAGAGATTAGGCATTTGTTGCCAATGTCTCGCACATGGTTGTGTTTAAAACTAATAGCCATGACTTGGCATATAAACTTTTGCATTTTGGGTAATGAAGAATTAATAATCATTAAAAGTTGAAGATGTATACTTAGATATATTATCTTTAAAAGAGGTGGATTATGATTAACCCATCATTTCTACATTGGAGGAGAAGCCTCTAAAAATTTGAGGTCGATTGCAAAAGAATTGATGAAGGTGACATGAGTACTTTAAACTTCTTTGATTATGTTCATAATGACTCATTAAACCCCTTCATCGAAGAAAGAGGGATGTGATTAAGGGATTAAATTATGGATGAATAGCAAATGGATCTCATATCATTACACTCTAACAAGAAAGGTTAAAAGATCTCTTAGATCATTATTTCTAGCAATGGATGAATTTTCCTAACTATTTAGTAAGGAGGTCATCATAATTAGATAGTAGTGATTAGATGATCATACATAATAATCAAATTTCCACCTTACAATCTATTTAATCAAAATGTGAAAAAAAGGATGGTGGCATTGAAGTTGGGCAATATTCTAAGCCTAATAAAGTAATCCAGTTATTCAATCAGATTGTTTGCTCTTAATGTAGACAAGAAAACATAAGTGGTTCAATATTTATATAAAAAATGTACAATTTATATTCAAGTTTGTAAACATAGTTATTTTTCTAATTTAGATAAGCTTAAGGAACATTTCTATGACTATTTAAGAGAAATATATGAGACTCATGAGACCTAAATAAATTTTTTCATTTTGGTTATTTTTTCAAACTTATAAAAGCCTCTTATAATTATAATAGGTAGCCTTTAAAGATGAGTGAAAATCAAGTAGTAAAGTGTGCAAGCCAATAGGATTAGGAGAGATCATAGGAAGAGAGGGAGAGTATGTGAGTGAGAGGGGGGAAAGATAGATAAAACAATATCTAAGAGGTTTTCAAAAGTAAAGTTCTAGATAGAATTTGTATGTATTTGAAGAGACAAGTATGATAAGAGTTGTTTGAGAGTCATTATATATAAGAGAGCATGACAATAAGATTTGTATAGATTTGAAAAGATAAGGATGTTTTGTCACCCATGATAAAGGTTTTTTGAGAGTCCTTATATAGGAGAGTATGCCACTCAATTGAAAAGGGTTTTCTTCTAAAAAGAATAAAAACTTTTCTAAATCTTTTTTTCTTGTGTTTCTTGAAGTTGTGTATTTTCTGTTATCTTATTTTTCATCTTTCTTGTGAGAAAAGGGGGGTTGTTTCTCACTAGGTATTTTGCTACACTATTTATCAATTTAGTCCAACATGACCCTCATTTGTATTGATCAATTATCTTTCAACATGTGGGAGGTAAATATAGGTAGCTAAGTATATAACACCCTTAAGCTAATACACGAAACTATTGGTCCAAGTGAATTTCCACTCAAATGTTCTCATATGTAAAATATAACAAAAGATTGATATTTTTAATACAAACTACATCTAATTATAATCTTGTACCAAGTATAAAGATGTTTATCATAATATCTATGGTGCCTTCAAATGAAGCTTTGATCCAAAGATCCACAATTGGATAAACATTTATACTCATATAAAATATGGTTCTAACACAAATTCTCATATTAATGGGCTACTATTCTTAGATGAGTTGATTCAATTATTTGCCTTATTGATGTAAACCGTTAGGTACAAGCAAATAAGGATTGTATCATGTCTCCTAGTGAATCATCATAAGACAAAGCAATGAATCCCAAGCATGACTAACAAATTGGTTCAATTCTTGACGATGTATATGTAATCAATAATATCTAAGTTATGCTAATGAATAAATATATTGATGTACATGTGCAAGCTCTTAATTAAAATGACAAATTACTATGTCTTAATCTTTACATAAGTTCCAACAATGAAAGAAAAAATTCTGCCTTTCTATTCAAGTAGTCATAAAGAAGTTCTTAACTATTTCATTTCTTAAGCTATGATAATTGTAATGCTTAAAACTCTTTTAAAAAATTAACTAAAAATTTTAACTTTTATAAAAATTTTTCTATATAAATTTTATTTTTTTAATTACCAATATTGCTTTAAATTTATCTTTGCATCATTCATGTGCTTGTTTACCTTTGCATTCATAAAAATCTTCTTGACCTAACTGAGCTATTGTGAATAGACCATATTATGTCTTAACAAAAATCCATCCTCCAAAACATGAAATGACCTTTTATTTTCTTTTTTTTCTACTTTTGATCATATTTAAAAGCTAAATCTAGAATAAAAACAAATTTTTATAAACAAATTCTTTTCACAACATTATGCCTCTTTGCAATACTATAGATAATAAATCAATATTTAATTTCAGGAATAATCATGCTAGTTAACTAATTTTATAGTATTTAACATTATACAAACTTTAAACCATTTCACAAAGGCAAAACAAAAGTAAATTTTATAATGCAAATTATTTCATAGAAATCACATTTTCTTTTACATAAACTAAACCATAACATATACAACCCAATTTTTACCAATTAAATATGCTAAGCTATAACATAAACAACCTCCCACCACTTGATCAATTGTTCACTCTCTAAGAGCTATGATATTGCATTGACCAACTACTAATCAACCATAATATAGAATAATACTAAAGTGTGAGTTAGCTAGTGACCTAGTTTGTGAATCTACAAAGTAATACATTTGTTAATTTATTTAAAATATAGCATTTAGAAAATATTTTTATTTACCATATAATCAATATACAATAAATACCAATGTAATAAATAAATAATATAGTATGTGAGTTATTACATTTGCTCATTCCAAATTATCTATAATTAATTGTACAATAGCGAAACAAATTAATTTATTAACAAACATACAAGAATAATTTATTTTTATTTTTATATTCTAATTTATTTTTTTATTCTAATCATCATATTTAGTTATTTTACTTTTCATTGTTAAACATTTTTTTTAATCAATCTATGCATTTATCAAAATATCCATATAATCTTTGGGTTCATATTTTTTTGTAGTAGTCCATGTTAATAACGTTGGCACTACTAATATTTCAAGAAGCTTATATGTCTTAATAGGAAATGAAGCAAGAGAAATAATCATAGTTAAGAAGAACTAATCTTGCTTAGTAGAGTAAGCTATAATCACTATAAATTATTTGGAGGGCACTTCCTTTGAAGGAATATGTCTCAAAGGGTAAATGAAGAACTAAGTCTCAAAAATAGTTGCCAATAGTAACAATTTGTTATGACATACAAAAATTATTTCAATTTTTTATCACATTAGATCTCCAAATCCTATCTTTTCATTTAATTTGTGCGTGCCAACTATCCAACAAGAAGTAATATTGTTTTTTATTTTCTTTTTTATTTCATTCTATTTCTCTCTTTTTGTATCATGATTTTATTTCATTTCAATCATGCATACTATTTATCCAACTAAAACTTACTCTTCTTCTCATCTTGTTTATCACTCTCATTTCATTTGCATATAGATATTGCCTATAAAGAAATAATTATCTCTTTCTATTTTTATTCTATCATTTCATTTTTTTTAGCTTATCTTCTCATTTTTTAACTTTTTACTTTCTAAGTATATTTCAATATCAATGATATTTATCAAATTTCATCTATGTTATTACCATAGCAATAAGTACAAAACCATGATATTAAAATTAGAATAATGGTATACAATATGATATGATTTTGTATCCATCATATTTTTTATATAACCATCTATTATAATATGTTTTTCAACAACTATGACATATCAAAAGTTATCATGCAACATTAATTTAATTATGATACCATGCTTATGTATTACATTTGAATTATATTTAACAAAATTGAGTTTTAGTATAATATAGTTATCTTAAACCATATAAGTTGTCTTTTTCTTTGTTTTGTTTAGTCCTAAAAGTGAATAAATATTCTCAAAATTATTTATTAATTATATCATATTTATTTTTTCTTAATAAATTTGCAAAATGCTCTTTAAGATTTCACAATTTTTTAATATTTTCTTATTAAATTGTCTTTTCATTAACAAGTTCTAATTAGCCCTCTAATATGGTTTAAAGCTCTAAATGATGCAACATAGGTTGCATCGATAGATAAAAATGAGTTGATTTAGTAGGCATTTCATATTTGCTTTATACTATTACTTTATTTAAAGTTATAATGAGTCATTTATAATATTTTTTAGGAGTTTTTAATTATTTCTACAATTTTTTTATATTTTTTATTATTTATTATAATCTTATTTTTTGTCATTTTGTCTTTGAGCCAAAGTTTAACATTATCATTTATTTAATGCCTTTTTATGGAATGAGAGAACAAATATATTTTGCCTAGCATTGATTGAAACTGTTATTTTGTTTTATCATGCTGCACATCTTTAAGTTATGATTTAAGCTTTTTGGGATTGTAATTAGACTCTATCTAAGTTGTGATTTAGATCAACCTTCTTATTAAAACTATGATCTATTTTTTCATGTTTGAACATACATTCTTAGGTTGTGATTAGATTTCTTCAGTTTGTAATTCATTGATATCCAAATTGCTATTTAGACTGACCTATTTATTGAAATTGTGGTTTCTTATATTGTGCTTGTATCTATATCCCTAAATTGTGATTTTGTTTTCTTTGAGTTACGATCCAAAGATATTCAAATAGTGATTCAAATTTATCTCTACTATCATTGTCATTCTTATCACCATTGCCTTTTATCTTACATCCCACTCTACGAGTTTCTCTTGCCCATCCCCTTTATTTGTAAGTTTAGGTATTAAAATTTTAATTTGTTCCCCATCATTAATTGAATCAAAACGAGGCTCACCCTTCTTCAATTTATTATGTCAAATCAATCTTTGCAATGTTTCAATAATTATGACAATCTACCAATGGACTCATTGATTACCTCGTTTACTATGTTTTTGTTGCATTAAATTTTTTTAATTGCCTTCACTTTCATTGCAATCACCCACACGTGACTATTTTAGTAGATGTCAATTCCTACTTGGCTCCATGCGTGCATCACTACGCATGCATGTCTTTCCATTTCTTAATCAATAGTCATGTATGCCTTTGTCACGTCTAAACGCATTATCTCAACACTTAGCCTTATCTAAGCTGCCATTTCTACGTGTAACCTCTAGCGTGCGATTACGCACAAACTTTAGGTCACTCGAATTAAACCATAGTGCTGAATTAGTGCATGAATCAAGCTAGTCTGGCATACTCTGAACTGGTGAGCAAATGTAACACGGCCCATGTGTTTTACACATGTGGCTCCAAGGCACCGACCAAATGTTGAATTGGACCGGCCTTAATAGGGAACTACCAAATGTTCAATTTAATTTATCGTTTGTTTAGGAAAGTTTTAAGTGCTTTTCAAAAAGATTTTTTCTAAGAATTTTTGCAAATCAGTAAGCATCACAATAATATTTTTTCAAAAAATTTGGATAAAGATAATTTTTAAGTTTTATGTGAAATGTGAAAGATTTGGTAATCATTAAATCTACAAAAATAGATTAATGTTAAACTTAATGAAAATCCACCTTGGGTACTATTATGTAGAACAAAGTTCTCTCGGTGAGTTCGACGAATGTAGGATAAAGTGCATCAATAGTTGAAACTAAGCTAATCTAGTAGGTTGTATTGAGCTTTTTTATTATTTAATTTAGTTTGTATTTTTAGTTGATTTTGGATTAAAATAGATTGTTTATAAGGCCTTTGAATTTGTATATTTTATTAAATTTAATTATTTAATTAAAAATATTATTTTCTTCATCTTATTTTTTAGTCTAGATTTAGCATTGTCATTTATTTAAAACTTTGTTATGAAATGAGCAAAAAAAATTGGTTTTGCTTGAAATGGATTGAAACTATGTTTTTTTTTTTATCTTCTATGTGTACATATACTTAGATTACGATTTATGTTTCTTTAGGTTGTAATCTATGTTTTCTTCAAATTACGATTCAAAGATATATGAATTGTGATTCAAATTTATCTCATTGTTGAAACTATAGTTTTTTTTTTTGTTGTACATGCATACACATCTCTAGATTCTCGATCTAGATTTCTTTGGATTGTTACGTAAAAATATCTAAATTGTGATTCAAATTTATCTCTATTATCATCGTCCTCCTGATCATTGCTGTCTTTCATTTCACATTTTGTTATAAGAGTTTTTCTTATCCATCTCCTTTTGTATCACTAGGCATCAAAAGAATAAACTTTAATCTTGAAGGTAAGTTCAAATGTATCATAATTGATGATGATATTCAATGCTACACATATTAAATGATTAACTTGAAAAACACACAAGGTAGAAAAGATTAAGCCATCATAAAAAAAAATAAAAGTTGAATTTGTTATGAATGCTATCAAATATAGTTATGAACAATTCATCAAACTCAATAGTGATAATAATCACATGGTTGATGCAAAATAAATGTACTAATTTTGAAACTGGCATACTAATTATCATTGAAATAAAGAAAGGATCTGATTGATTTGGTTACACATATTCTAAAATTAAAATTAAGCCACAATGAATTAACACAAAAAAAATTAATTCACTTTCACATCAATTACAATTCTACCCATATTATTTTTAACATAATAAAAACAAAAAAATTAGGATCCCTCAAGGGATTACATCCTTTGAGAATCAAATGAATAACATCCCTTAATCAAAAAATATTTTTATTAACTAGTTAATTCTTTGTTATGTATTTCAATGGTTCTAATCAAATTTGGGATGATTTGTTACTAAAATTTACTTCAAAGAAGTTAATCAGTCTAAACAATTATTTGAAATTTTAGTAGCAAAGTCAACTCAAATTCGATCATACAAATGACTTAAATATACCTATTTTTGCCCAAAACTATGAAAACAATTGCCATACTCTTCTCAACATCAATAGGATGCATATGGGTCTCAATAAGTAGAAGCATGGGTCTGGGCTCTGGATGCCATAGCCTCTGTCCAGGTTTGAACTACCAACTGAGGCTGTTGTCCATCGGCTTGTTATCATTGCTTCGTGTAGTATGGCAATAGTGAATGAATGGTTGAAATGTCTACTAAAGCATTGTTACAAAGTAAATTTTAGAACATTATTGAATAAATAATTGCACAAAGAACAAAAAATCTTTTGATATTATAAATGAAAACAAAGTTTTCTTGTAGAGAATAGTTTTAAAAGATACTGGCCGGCAAAACAACAAAATGCATTTATGCATAATTCAAATGCAACAATTGGACGATGGAAATAGAATGAGTCGATTGGACAATGGAAATGAAATGAACAGTACCAATGCATAAGTCACACTAATTTGTTTCTTTTATAAACGGCAGAATGGTTCATCACTTGTCTCTATATTTGGCTTGAGTTAACAAGCGTTGATGTCATATATTCAACAGTACTTGCCCTGTGTTTATTCCATAACAATAGGCCAATAGAATGGTGAAGCTTTATCTTCCCACTAGAAAAATAGAAAGCAGGAAACATAATAAACAAAACTAAAGAACAAGCAAACCCACAGCAAGCATTATGGAGCACTAAACAATGTTTCCGAAATGTTAGCATATGAGGCTTCACAATCCACCTAATTGCCATACATGTCAGCCACAATCCAACCTTTACTTACAAAAAAAAAAAAAAAACAAAAAAGAACAATCAATCCTCTAAAGCAAAAAACGACCACCAAGAGCAGCAATAAAATCATTCATTGATTTGTATCCCTTCAGATGTGTTACAAATGCAAATAATCAAATCTTTATTAAACATGACTCACACGTATCACAATCAAGCTGTAGATTTTTCAAGAAATGTTCAAGTACTTTTCCAAGTAAATACTCAAGAATTATTGATGTGTGCATTGTGATTTTATGATAACTTAGTGCATTTCAAAGATAAAATAATTTGAGCTTTGTCATGTCCATTTCAGAACTTCAGATGAGCTTCTCATGCTAAGATAAAATGATGAATTAGAAAAGAGTTTTGTTCTTTTGCACATAAGCCAAGCTGAACTAATTCAAAACACATGATTCCCACACAACCCCATGTGCACAACCAGTTTTCGTTTTGCAGAGATGATTATTATTATTATTCTAAATTACTATATTAATAATTATTCTAATCACTTTGAGAAATAAAGTCTTTTTGGCATAACATAACAAATGAATGTCATATTTTAGAGATATCTTATCGCCAAGTCTTTTGTCCACACACAACATTGATGCGTCTCTCTCTCTCTCTCTCTCGAAAATTAGCCTCTTTTGGTGCATTCTTTCCATCTATATGTTTTTTCTTACCCTTCCACTCTTCACGCAAACCCTAGAGTAGGCGCATCCTTTCTATACCAAGTTTAAAGTAAAATTTTTCTCTCTCTACACCCAGCCCAAACTGAACTCTACCTCTCTCTACACCAAGCCTAAAGTGGGCACCCTCTTACTCACAAGCCAGCAAAAGACACTCATAGATTCAATTTTTCAAAAGCACTAAATGCAATAAAGGTGTCAATGATTGCATTATGAAATACCAAAAGTTTATCAAATTTTTAATTTTTAAACACATAAGATTAATTCTCTTAGTCTCTAAAATAGTCACTTAAACCATTTATATATATATATATATATATATAAATATATAAAATTCAACTGATAATAATATCAAAATCATATTCATTATAATAAAAAAAATATAAAACCAAATTCTATTTTAATTTTGAAACGGAAATAAAAATAAATAAATAAAGAGTTATGTTTTGCTATCATAAAACATATTTTTATAAATCATCAAATATTCAACTCCTAATATATCATTGAATAAATGTAATACAAAACTAATGATAATAGATATCATCTTCTCTCAATATTTCATTATAGTCTCAAGTTTTATACCAATGTTACATGAAATATAAACTAAAATATAGGCTAAAACATAATCACAGACTCAACAAACAAAAATTGGACTTCTAAAAAAAGGTCATTGCAATGGCATGGAGATAGACAAACAACAAGCCAAAAGGAGGCATAACTGCAGAATAGATTTAATGGATGAGTGAGGGGTTGTTCTTACAGAATATGTTAAGTATAACATTAACAACACCATAATAATTTGCTATTAGATCAGTTATGTAATCCTAAAAAGCTGTGATAGCAAGCTTTTCAAAAAGCAGAAAAAAAAAACTACAATGGTGATTCGGGAATTGCATTAGGCAGTTCCTTTAAAATAGCCAAAGAAATTCCTTTAGGCTTATTCAATTGCACTAGTGCAATAGAAAAGCTACAGTATACCAGCAGAGGCATTCTGGGAGCTGTTACGACAAATTTGATTGAAACATAGAACAAAAGAAATCCCAAATAATCACTAAAAAGTAACCAGATTAACATGGAACTAAGTACAATATTGATACAAAATAGAAATTTAAAACTCATCAACAAACCCTGACTGACCAAACACCAGGTCCTTAAGCACTGAAATCCCACTCACACTAACATGTGTTAAAATACAAGTACAACACACTGAGACAAACATTTAGATATAGTAAGAAAAGCTACAAAACCAAGGATAATTATGCCAAAATATCATGAGCACTCCAAAGGCCTGATGTCATATAAAAGTCTGGAGAACGACAACTACATGCTATGCTAGATATTTTGAAAATGAGCATTTGAAAAAGATATTGCTTGTGATAGAAAATGACAAGTATTGAAGTTATTTTCTAGACTAAAAGCTTTTTGAATTTCAAATAGAGAAAGTGTTTTTTCAACTCATCTATAGTACAAAGCCTACATCAGGTTTGCCATCTGAATCAACAATGCTATGATCAAATCAGCCACAGATCATTTCCCTCCCATGACTCATTTCTTGTGACTCCAAAAACACATTTGGATCCTCTGCCTTAGATGCACTTTAGAAATCTCAGGCATTAGATGTACAAGTATCAAAAAATTAACTAGTAGTTAAGGTGTTAAGCATTTTCTAACAAGCAAATAGTCAATATCTATAGGTGAATATGAATGGTGATATCAGTTCCTAATAACATTTGACATTCATCACGACTCTAAGCTCAAAAGTATTTCTAAAACTTGTTTATAGCCATATGCAACTAATATAGTCCATATAGATATTAGTTCAGGAATGCAAAAATGCTGAAAAAGCTCACAAATCGCTCCTTCCTTTAGCATTGAAAAAGTTGTGCCAACAACCAGTAAAACAACAAAAAAATAAAAATAAAACATCATTTTTACAGAATGCCAAGGATTAAAACAAAAGAATGGAACAATGGTTCATAAAATATCCATATTACTTAACAAAATTGTTTGAATAGGTTTCTCTAGTTTGATCTTTGTTAAAGCTAGGTTTCTCAATTTTACAAAATACCCAAATAAGTATTTCAAGTTTATGAGTATATGTAACTAGGTTTATGCAATTTAAACAACATTATTTGACACATATGCCCTAACAGCTATTTGCCGTTGCCTTAACCTTTTTGCCTCCTTAGTTCAAGCTTGTCCCTAACCCTCAATTTTACTGCAAAAGAAAAGATGCATTCAAAAAAGAAATGAAGAATGCAGAAAAAACAAACAGAAGTTTAAAAAAAAATTTGAACATAAACCCAAAGTCCCAAGCAGAGAAACTTTGCAATAACCTAACTGGAGAAAATTTGGAAAAATTGAATAAAGAAACCTGTAAAAAAGCACAAAACTTCAAAAGTGAAAAGAAAGATGGAAGAAAGCAAACAAACCTTTGGATCACACTACTGAAAACCTCCTTTGACTTGAACACCTTCAACCAGCAACCAAAAAGAAGGAAACAGGATTAAAAAATATCATAAAAGAGAGCATTTTCAAAATATTAGAGTAATTGAAAACCCAAAAACCCATGTAGGACATCACCATGTTATAAAAAAAAAAAAAAAAACCATGAAAGACAGGACCTACTTGCATTTATTAATAAATTAGGACTAACTTGGGTTCCTAGTAAATTTGAAAAGCTTAGTCATAACAAGGACCAAATTAACATAACCTACCTACAATTTACCCTTTACATAATGACATACTCAAACATATCACAACATTTTATTGTTCATAAACTTAAAAAACAAATATATAATATTTTGGCCAAACTAAATAGTCTGAAGTTACAATGTATGCTAGTGTGAATAAACTTATAACACAACATGACATCAACTATGCAGTTCCCTTAATGTATGCACTAATTAGCTTTTTTAACATAAAATGATTATTTTTATAAAAAAAATAAAAATATGCTCATTTCTGAAAAAAAAATTTATTTTTGCATTAAAATGGAACAAACATGCTTATTTTAAAAAATCATTTCTTAAGTTTCACTTGGCGATTGTGGGCCTTTCTGATGGCCAACAAAGGCCAAATCGTTTAAGCCATCATTACAATCTGGTTTGACAACATCAAAATTGGCAACCCCAACAAAAACCACCCATTTGGGTGGTTGGGTTGTTTGGACCTCCGACCCAACCATCTTTCCCCGCACGTACCACTAGAAGCCAAGAAAAAGTTAGCAAAACAAGCCCCCTGATACCAATATAGAAACGTTGGGACACGACTTCTAAATGCATCAGACCAAAATCAAGACAGTTTCCACAAGTTTCTCGTCAGCTGCAACCTGGTGGCGATAGGTTGACAGCTTGTAATCTTCTTCCATAATGCTTCAGAAAAAATGACCAAAACAAAGTATAACAAAATTGCAAAACAGTAAGTGGGTCTTACGGCTCCAGTTGCTTTCACCAGTTGGTGGTTGATCAGTTGATCAATTGCATGCCTTCGCTCAATTTTGTTCAATACAATGGACCATGGAATTTTGGGATGGCTGGCTTAACCTAATGACCAGTTATACCTCCTATAGTTTTGCTCATTTGAAAAGTATTATATCACATGTGTCTACGTGACTATATTTGCATAAGCACATCATAATCAAAACATACGAAACAATTTTAATTCATACAAAAATGAAGAAAAAATAGAAAAGGAGCCACGAAAAAATGGGAATGGTATGCCAGAACAAAAAAGAGGAAGTAAGCTGATCAAAGGAAGAATATTTGCCAATCCAATTCTTTTTCATGAGCTAAATAAGCAAGAAATAAAGTTGGAAAATAGGAAAAGAAATCTTGTTCAAAGCATCGGCCTCCCAAACAAGCAAAGCGGATGCTAAAATTCCATACCATTCCCCCTTTTTTTTTTGACAAGCTTCTTCACAAACGTAAAAATAGTAGATGCAAAAGCCTAAGCATCTTCCTTGCTCGGTTATGCAGCAGTGCTGGCTTTACGTATTAGGACTAGCATCAGCAGCATTCTATTCTGTTCCACGGAGCATCTCATCACAAATTAACTAGTCATTGCTAAAACAATTTTTAATGACTTATAAAAGATTGTTTAGATAGGTTAAATAACCATGGCTGATGTGCCGTATGTGTCTTCTTCCACAACCTACAAAGCTAACAGATGCTTATATATTTACAAATATTACTCGCAACGAAGTAAGTTTACCGAAGCAGCTGCGCGCACCAAATGGACCACATCAGCCCCATTCCCTTCTTCTGCCGCGAGAGAGACTTCCCCAAGAAATGCCAAGAGATCGACAAAGCCATCCGCAATGGCGACGAGAAGTACCTCCGCGCTCACCTCCGACGCGTCAAAACAGAGAAGGCGAAGAAGCTCCACGACATTGAGGAGCCACAGGAGACGCTCTCCACGGTGAACTGGGTTGACGACCCGCTCCAAATCGCGTCAATGGCCAACAAGAAGACGGAGCTCGAGCAGCAGGAGTGGCTCTCCGCAGTGAACATGTCGGGCGATCCGCTCCTCAGCGTGGTGATCGCCTACGAGAAGAATGATCTCGCGCTGCGGCTGCTCGAGGAGGTAGACGACAACGACTTGCTCGACGCCAACCTGCAGAGAAACAATGCGCTCCACGTGGCGGCGGCCGTGGGAGACGGAGCGATAGGTATCGCCAATGCATTGTTGGAGAAGAATCCGAAATTAATCAACGAGAAGAACGAGGATAACGAGACGCCGCTACTGAGGGCGGCATTGTACGGGCGGGGGCAAATGTTCTGGGAGCTGATCAATAATGGAGGGAGGGACAATGTGAATGCGAGGAAGAAGGATGGATCTAATATCCTGCACTGCGCCATTATGGGCAACTCTCCCAGTTGAGTTCGAAATCTTTAATTTCTTACGAATAATCTGCATACCACTTCAAATTTAAACTACTTATTTCACTAAATAACAATTGCAGTTTAAAAAAGAAAACCACAAACTAATCATCATAAGAAGCTCAACCTATTAACGGTCTTTCTCAAATGATGCATTACACTACTTGAAATTTGTGATTGGATCTATAGACATTGAAACGTACCAATTAATAAGTTCAATCCTGGTAAGGCAGAGCTTGCACTGGAGATAGCAATGGAGTTCCCGATTCTAAGAATAACGAGGAACGAAGCAGCAGTGACTCCGCTGCAGCTTGTAGTGACAATTCCAGGAGCCTTCAAGAGCAAAATGCAATTTGAACCATTGGAGGCCTTCATCTACCAATGTGAGGAGCTGCTCTGCCTTTACAAATATTACATCCTCCTCAGTTATGTTTCAGTTCCTCTACTGCATTACCAGTAATATTAAGGATGGAATAACACTAGGTATCCCCATTGGTGACCAAGGCATACGAGAAACAGATGAGTCTCTGCAAAGGAAAGGCGGCGGTTATGACGAGCACTTGGTAAAATCATTCAAAACTTTTTTGAGGTTTTTGACAATGGCAACCATATTAACTCAAGAAACAAAGCTTCTTTGTTGGCAGATAACTAGTTCTTAAAAGTAATCAGATTGCCTCAATAAGCAAAAGAATAACAAAAAAGCACTCATTCCTTTCAGTATTAGTGACAATCGACTACACATGGAGCAACTAAAACCCATTAAGCTATAGAAACAACAAGATTAAACAATCTCCTTAGCATGAACACTTATGAGAGTTACACATGTTCCTTTTAATACTCTTCCCTAATGTAAATCACAAAAAAAAAAAAAAAAGAAACATCATTTACACAAACATAAAGAATAACATTCTACATGATCAATAGTAGAACTATTGTTCTATTAAAACAAAACCACACGGGAAGTTTCACAGATCATGCTTCCTCATCAATAAATAAATATTGCACGAGTATCATAAATGGATAGCATCAACAAGTCAATATCGTTGTACGTCATGATATTAATAGGCAAGCTCTGGAAAGGTGAATCATAACTCAATTTCTGTTTGCTCTGTGGGAATGACAACATACTACAGTCTGTCGATATAGTCCAGGATAAAGAAGACGATTTACCTGTACAAAGGAGAAAAAGCTTTCCACCAGACTTCTCCAAAAGCTTGAACCAGCTCAATAAACTAATCAAAAGTCCAGGCATGTAGATCCCAAGTCGTGGTCAGACCTTGAATTCTCGCTAAGGTCATAACTACAATATCCAATTAAGCTTGTTTTCTCTTGCAGGTAGACGGACAAATCGGTTCATTTTCGCCATTCTGAAGCAAAGTGAGCAAGAGTGCTTCCTTCACGCCATGTGCATCACTGGTAAACATCAAAACTATTTGGCAGCACTAACCTCAATTCTCAATCTTTTTGCCAGTGTTCTCCAGAATACAGAATCTCACGGAACAGAAGATAAACCACACGGGTACAATGGAACTCATTGAATGTTTGGCTGGAGACCCCACGTACTGGGAATTTATTGGAAGGGGGAAAACCGGCGAACTTGGACAAAGACCAAGTTTTCTTGACGAGGTCCCAGATGTAGATGATCAAACCCAGGTTCGACTCCGACAAACTTCCCACTGAAATTCCCGATACGGAAGACAATGACGACAAACACCAATACCGCAACCAAACGAATGGCTATACGCAGCATGATCGTAACACCACCAAGTCAGGGAACAAAGCCGCAGATGTCGGCTTGCAACGATGGAACGATTCGCCGCTGATAACCGGCGCCAAGTTGGGGCTCTACGAGTTCGTCGAGAAGATCCTGGAAGTGTACCCGCAGTCCGTCAACCTCCTTGACGCAGAAGGAAAGAACATACTGCAAGTGGCAATCCAGCTCGGTCAGGAGAAGATTTTGGACACGTTGGCGTGGAGAATCGCCGGGAAGAATCCCGTGCTCCCATCACGCCTTCTTTACGCCAGAGACGAAGAAAACAACACCATTCTTCACTATGCTGCCGAGGAGACGGTCAAGGAGGACGAAGCCACAGCTCTGCAGATGCAGCATGAGATGCAGTGGTTCGAGAAGGTGCAAAAGCTGGTGCCCAAAGATCTGCAGTACAGCCGGAACGCACAGGAGATGACGGCACAGGAGCGATTCACTGATAAGCACGAGAAGATGGCCAAGTCGGGCAAGGGACAGCTCATCGAATTGGGGAAGACGTGTGCCGGCCTCGTGGCTGCGTTCGTCTTCGCGTCGAGCTTCTCCATACCAGGATCTAGTGGAGGCGAGACCGGGATCTTCCATAAGGTGGCCTTCAAGGTATTCATCCACGCGTTCGTGTTCGGCCTCTCCTGCGCCTCCACGGCGCTGGTCATGTTTTTATCGCTGGTTACGTCTTCGTATAGGGAGCGTGATTTCCGGCGATCGGTGCCGACCAAGTTCTTCTTCGCTGGAGTCTCATTTGTCCTGGCTCTTGTTTCGCTTCTCGTGGCTTTCGCCTGCAACATATTTCTGCAGATTTACAGCGGGAAAAAGACGGGGGCAAAGGATCTCATACCATTTGTGTGTGAGCTCACAATCTTCCCAGCCTTAACATTCCTCGTGCTGCTCTATCGGGGCTCCACGTTCAGCATCCTCCCCCTCGCCCGTCAAATCTGGAGCTAGATAGACGATGATCCTTTGTCATAACTGTATGCGCGTCTATAATTACATTATAATTTCTCTATTTGTACATGTCCATCTTATGCTATTGAAGACATCAAACAAACTAATCCGCTTCTCTTGGCAATAAAAACTGCAAAATTTTTCGATTTGGCATTTTAAGTTCAGGAAGAGCACAAAACCAACGAAAATTCATAAACTGAAACAGAAACACAATCCAAAACTGAGTTGGAATAAAACTCAAAAAAGAAACTCCACACCTCCTTCGGAATACCGATCGGGATTCACGTTACAACAACATAATTGTCGATCTGCTGAAAATGGCAAGCATACTACATCACCCGAACGGCTGTTACCAATCTCTAATCAATACAGATAGGTCGATCAGAACTCCCTCTTTTGACGAACTTAGTGGGGATCTGCCCATCGAGGATTTGCACGCGAAACTTGAGTTCCTTGTTATCCATGAGCTCAAATATGCATCCATCCCCAATCTTTAAATCGTTGTCCTTGGCAAACTTCTTCCATCCACTACCAAATCTCCTCAGTGAGCAATCACCACAGTATTTTATGTCCCATGTCTTACCTCCGCACACAAGAACGGCGGCGACGTTGGCTCGTGGAAGAGATTTATTGAAACTATTCGGAATAACCTGATTTCCAGCCGATGGATCAATTGCAACACGCTACAAATTGTGAATTTCCCATGAGAAGCATGCATCAGTAATTTACCAGTAAATAAGGTGATTGAACTTGAGATTTAGACATAATGGATGTGAAGTATGGAATTCCCATAAGAGGTGCAATGGATCTTTTAGATGCTAATTGATTGTTGTCTTGACGAGCTCTTGGCAGATCAGGAACTGCGTGTCATTTTCGATGGAAGATTGAATTTCTTTAAATTACAAGAACTCCAAAGAGTGATGGATGTACACACCAGCGTTATTTGATTCTTGGGTTGTGACGCTATGCTCTTCGTTTTGGCAGAAACTAGGGTGGCCGCTGCACTCCTTTTCACTATTTTCCTGTAACAAATGATGCTATGCAACGCAACAGTTGTGTTAAAAACAAAGGAAGAGAAGTAGTATGGCCAATAGCAAGCTAAGTACATGAAACGATGACCTGAAAACAGTATTATTCAATTTGGAGCAGGGAGAAGAATCAAACACAAAACTTTTGGCATTAACTCCTAAGATCTTAACCAACTGATAGACACCCACAACATAAGACAACAATTGGTTCGAACACACTCTTATCTTCTGCAATGTCAATTATAAATAAACAAGTGAATTGACATGAGTAATAACAAGCTAATCACAAGGAAAGATGACCTGAAAATAGTATTTTTCATTTGAACTTTTAGCACATCCGAATAGCAGTGAGATAAATCAAACACAGAACCTTAGGTGAGATCTTAACCAAGTAAATTAATGGGGACCCACAGTGAACCAGTGGATGTTCCTTTCAAGTGGTAAGAGGATTTTCGGTCCGAAGACATTGAAAAATTCTACAAAGTTATTTACAAATGTTGAATAAATGATTTGATCATTTCTTCAAATAATATATTAAAAATATAAATTTTTCAATAAAAATGACATTAAATGTTACTCCAATTGAAATAATACAGACATCTTAAAATCAAAAACATAAACAAAGAATAAAAAGCTACTTAGAAAGTATTGAACTAAATGACAATATATTATTGACTAAAGATAATTGTCTTAATATTTTTTTGGGGCTATTTAATATTTCATATTCTAATTCTATTTTTTAAGCTAGAACACAAATATCAATTGTGTATTTGAAGGATAAAATTATAATAAAAAAATCAACAAGATGTTTTATGATAGAAGTGAAGAGATGCAAATCTTTTCTTATGACATCTTCTCTAATAAAGTAGCAACTAACTTCGATGTGTTCAGTTCACTCAAAAAAACTAGATTTTCTTGCAAAGACCATACCTCAATGGGCATTTAATAAAGAGCAAAATACCAATTATAATGGTCTTCAAACTTCAAGGTATTTTTGAGGATTATTTTTTTGACTTTAATACCGAATGATGAAGAGAAATAAAGGTTCTTTGATTCCAAGATATTGTGGGGTGGAATGAAAGAGATCTAAGCTCAAAAAATGGAAAAATGCGATTTTGGTACTATTCATTTTGCAAATACGTACTACTAAGTGTTAGATATGTGCTGCTTGAGCACTAGTGGGGCATAGGTAGTACATGTGCAATTGTTATAGTACAAGCTAAATTGCTACAACATCAAGTTCTAAATTATAAAAGAAAACAATTTAAGAGAAATGAGAAGAAAAAAAGAATGATTTGTGAGTGATTACCAAAGATGAAAAATCAGTTAAAAATGGCAGGGTAATACTAAATAAATGAGCTTGCAATATTCAACAAAAAATTGTGTCAAAGGGGAAGCCACCAAGCAAGAGCATGAAGAGAATAACTTAAATCATCAAAATTGATCCTCTTATCATCAAGTAATAGTTAAGTAAACGAATTTACCCATCAATCATAAAAAACAAGATGTCTTCAAAAACTTTTTGTACATGCCAAATCTACATGTTCAGATTAATCGGAATATCAATAGGCCTAGCACCAAACAAACCTGTCTCTAATAGCAAGTTAAATGCATACTTCCATTTCAATACAATAATTCTTTGCTTGCTGTGAACTATTTCTATACCAAAAAAACATCATAAAATCCCATATTCCTTATGACAATGTTTCATCAAATGCTCTTTGATCTTTTCAACTCCTAGGAAATCAATTCTAAAGATGAGAATATCCTCTACAAAAGTAACAAAAATAATGATAACACTTAACAGTATTTGTCACAAATATAGAATGATTAGTCAAACACCTCCAATATCTTAAGGAAATAAAAATCTAACTAACTTTTTTGAAAAATCTCTGGAACTTTGTTTCAAGTCATAAATAACTTCAATTTACTAACATCCTCCACTTTCTTCTACTAAACAACACGTCCCTAAAAGGGTTACACAACTCGTGAGGACAAAAACAATGGTTGCAACTCATGAGGACAAGAGAAACGAGTATTATGGCTCAACTATCAAAAAGGACAAGAACTTCACATGACCCATTTATAAAAGAATAAGGTGGGAGATGAATGTTTAGGGTTATAGAAGTCTCATTTTTCTTGACAATAGAGATGGAACGTAGTACCTTTCATATAAGAGCCAAACCAAGCGAAACACGAATGAAAGAATTGTAAAAGAAAATAATAATTATTATACAAATCATTAAACATATTATTTATGCTTAATATTTATAGAATACTTAAAATCAATTATTATTTTCAAACATGCTTAGCATTAAATCAATTTTCAAACACTTCTAGACTAAGATGGAATTTAAGAAATGGGTATTTGAAGGGTCTATTTGCCTCCATTTTGCCACAAAAATCACCAAATCTGAATTAAATTAAAAATTGGACGAAAATAGAGAGCAAACCACCATCACATGTTTAGAGAAGCAAGTGCAAAAGCTAGAGCAACACATTAGCACAAGGAATAGCATTTTGCAACATATCTGAGAATTAACTATGCCAACATAGAAAAATTGTAAGCATTCTGCAATCATTAAAGTATAACTTGTTTATTATTTCTGATAAAACAATTAGATGAAACAACATCCAAATCATCAATTGAGCCATTCTGACGTCTCTTTATCCTCTTTTCAAAGAGATTTCATATTTCCATTAAGGTTAGCGAAATTAATTTTTGAAATCATTTCACTCTAATTTTTGCAAAAAAAAAATTTGTAACCATTCATAACTTACATAAGAATTACGAGCACTACGTAGTTGAATAAAAAAAAATATCAAACTACAATATTAATTTTTTTGCATTAGCTCTAAATGCATATCCAACCTATTTGAACTCAAACTTAAATTGGCCCACCTACCATTCATAACATTCGGTTAATGTGTAGAGCTCAATTTTGTTGTCTTCTCAAAAATAGTATTTGTTATTATTTGTAAGTGAAATCCTGCAATCATAATTAAATAATCAAATTCACAAACATGAAAAATCACTAAACTCTTTCACACAACAAACAAAGATATTTTCCCATTCATCTTTATTTCATGGAATAGTATTGCTAGGCCATACGATGGTGGATTATATGTGATGAAATTATCCATGTTGAATAGGCCATTACAAAGTAAAGGTAGATGGGAGTTGATGGCAGTGAAAGGGATTTGGGTTATATATCATAAATAGAAATCTTTTAAGAAAGATAGCTTTTGACTTGTCTGTGTTTCTCAATCAACTTAATTGATGAATGATTTTGTTAAGGTTAGGAAGCACAGTAGAATTGTTCTAGAAGTGGGGTACCAACTCAAATTAGCTTCTACTTTGGGATTCATGGCTTGATGGAAAGTCTATTTCAGAAATTTGTAATGAGAAATATATTTAAGAGATGTTGGTTACTCAAATTTTGATGAGGTTAATAGAGTCTTCATTAATAGTAGCTGGAAAGAAGTTTTGAGTCATATCCCAATTATTGGATGTAAGCTTTGAAAGGTTAAGAGTAGAATACGATCTATTAAGATGGAAGTTTACACGGAGTGGTAATTTTACTTCAAAATATGACAAAAGGTCCTTTTTTACTTTCAATAGAAAGTATTCTTGGGCTCATTTTGTTGTGAAAGAAAGAGGAATTCCTAAATTTCAGGTTATTCAATGCAACAGCTCTAGGGTAAACTGAAGACAACAGATGAGCTATGGAATCGGTGCATGGTAACTAATTTAAAACGTTGTTTTTGTGACCTTGAAGAGTGTAATGAACATTCCATTCTTGGTTGCCAATTCACTGCTGAGATCTTTGCTGAGGTTCTTTCAGCCAGCAGCCTGCAGACTGTTAACTAGTTTTGATCGGGACCTCATTACACTCATCCACAGAATACAAAGGGAAAATACCTTAATCTTATCTCAGAGTCTGCTCATAATGCTGCTTGTTGACACCTTTGGAAGGAGAGAAATACGCACATTTTTTGAGACGAGTTCTTCTTTGGTTGCCAATTTGACTAAAAATAAGAAAAGCAAATTGGTTCTTTCAAGGAATTTCTTCGTGATGTGAAGATACAGAGAACATAGGGAGATAGTGGATGAAATGTTGTTCCTAACACTTGATAGTCAATTGCTTCAATCAGCATTGTTGTTAAGACATCCATTGAAGCATCATATAGAGAGCTTGAGTCAAAGGACTGGTAACTGTATGGGGCAATCAGGTCCATTTGATTCAAATGTGAACAAATGCAATATCAAGAAGGGATAGAAGAGAACACTCCCAAGGATGTTCCCATCTTCTACTTCTAGTTGACACAACCAATAGACACACAAAGGAAAAAGCCCAAGTGTGTTCCCATCTTTTTCTGAATTGTAGTGTCATGCCCTTTCTATCTTTTCTATCCAAAAATACACAATCACAAATAATTGAGATAAACCAGAGTTAATGTGCACTTTAGAGGACACTAAACTCATTTAGACGAGAATAATAGTACAATCATTTTTCAAGTCAACTCTATTTCTATTTTAAATCAATACATAATAGAATAAACACAAACTAAAGACAACCAAATTACCTATACTAGCTTTGCACAACATGTATATACATATATTTTATAGAATAAAAGAATATGAACATATCATGTTTGTCAACTACACCACATAGCTATCCAAATCCACTACCCTCACATGACACTTCTATCTATCTATCTCTATACATTTATGATTGTCCTACAATGTAAGTAATGAGCTTTACAAAACTTAATAAATAAATCACTATAATAAAAAAAAGTTATATGATAAAAAACAAGAGAATAATTCTTAAAAATAAGAAATAATAACATGATCATGACATCTACATAACATCAAATGAAAAAGATAATAAAAGTATATAAAATAATCCTAAAAAATATATTTCAAACAAAATTGAAAAGATATATCATCTTTCATATATATAATAATATAAATCATATGACTATTTGTCCATTTCAATTCTATAATAATACTTTTTAACTCACATTTCTTTTCTTTTTTTCTTTTTATTATTCTTCTCTAAAACTTTTCATATTTATTTCAATACATAAGGCCATGTTTTTTGTAATGTACCATTATCCCCATTTCACAAATACTCATTTCATCTCATTTTCTTATTTATATTTTACACATCATTATATGATATATGAATCTCAGTCTATAAGCACATCATAACTAACGAATCATGTCAATCATATTATATCCTTAATAAATCGGGTCTTCACAAAATATTAGCAATATCTGAGAAAATTTCAGTCATATCATCTTCATATATTAAACTTTACATAAAGCACTAACATAGTAGAGAATTGATGTCATCTCATATCATGAAGTAAAACTTATACTCATCCAACCCAATACGACATGTTAGGATCCTCATCATATCAGTAATAATCATGAGATAACATATTAAGAAAAATTTCTAATCATTCTCATTTTCCTTTTTCTTTTTCTTATTGATAACATATTAAGAAAAATTTCTAATCATTCTCATTTTCCTTTTTCTTTTTCTTATAACGACATTATATGTAATATCATAATACAGCACTGCACTTAGCATATAAGATTCATAGGTTTGCTTTATCATTTTTTTTTTCATTCTCTTCTCATTTCATTTCACAGTTTCTCGAAATACACATAAGTCATATAGCTCTTATGCATATACATCTATATAGTCATAAATAAAAAGAGGCCACTATCGAACTTGCTAGCATAAATATGCTATCATATCGCATATCAAAAAATGAAAAATCATACTCATAAAATTATGCCAAGCAATATGCTTATACCAATATATTCATTTTAATTATAAAATTTTTACTATTTACATTAATTTATTTAAATTTATCTACATAACTTTTTGAGAATAAATATTTTTTCTTTCTTTTTTTCCTTTTGATTCCTACACAAAAGAATAATATAGCATATTTATCATTAACATGTTTCTTTTACTAACTTTTAAATGCTCTTTAAGTCTTATTTTGCTTCAAATCAAAAAATCAAATTTCCATTTTTAATACAATACCTATGTACATTACGTCAATACAGATGTACCATATGTCAGCGCCATCGACCGTCCGTTGAGAGCAACAAACTGTTCGATCCATGCAGCACACAGTACACAATCTCAACGTACCATATGTGCAGCTCGAGAACAGCTGCTGACTTAACTTCACCTACACTATATGCTTACCAACTTAAAACCAAATGCTTAAACTGAACAAATTTTATGCTCTTACCATGCTTACCTTGCTTGCCGTAGTTGTTGACCCAAAATTCTCTTAAGTTTTCATAAGGAATGCCTTGAGGTTCCTGCTGCACTTTCCTTCTGTTGCAGCCACCTTCAAGCATACAACAAGCTTATTCCCTTGCTTTAGCCTCGCTGCAACATCCGGACAACTCCCAGCAACACTTTGGAAAACTCCCATGCCAAACCTCAGCCTTTCCAGCCAGTTTGCTTATCTTTTCTGTCGTAGCTGCAGTTATTCAACTCGATTCCAAAGCCTTTTCCTCACAATCTTCCCAAGATCCTCCCTGCTGCAGCTGTGCCTTAGCTTTTCCTCTGCTTTCTCATTAGCTGCCACAGCTGATTTTTCTTCCTTGATTTTGCTACAGCTCCCTTCCTACTATTTCCTTCCTTCCAAATGCAGCTCCTTATGCTGACGCTGTAATAGTTTTCTTATTCAAAGTCAGCTGTGCCTCAGCTCTGAACAAAAAGCATGACCAAGTATAATCGAATCTAAGTAGCATATTAACTATACACAAAACATTATCTGAGTAGTATTCATAATAGATAGAAATAAAATATACTTGAGTAAATTTAATTTGAGCATCATCATGAAAAGTAATTAAATATAGTCTAAGATATGGAACAAAATAAATATTTATAAATTTAACAAAATTAAATGATACAAGATTAATCATATAATTTTCATGAATATAAATTATAAATCTTAGAAAACTCCTAAGAAAAGTTATATAAAAAGATTTTAAATGATACTCATATGGATATCTAAGACAAGATGATATAGCATAATTAATAAATGAAATATGTGATGTCAAATTTTACTTATAAGCATGATGTGATGAAATACTAAATAGTTATAATACACTTATTGCAATAGATGTTTAGAATTTGGAATATAGGGATCAACATATTTCAAAAATTACAATCTTTTATAGAATAATAATAAAATAAACATGGATTTAAAAAATTAATTATAAAAGCATAAAATTAAATCTTAAATTCCAAAAATAAACCTCTTGATTTCTCAATGGGTGGCAACAAATTATACTAAAATTTTAATCAAAATGCTTTGAAAAGCAATTCCAAACAAAATATGAAATAAGTAGAATTTTTTGTTCTTATTTTCATGTTCGCAGTTTAGTTCAACCCTAGCTCAAGCTATTTCATCTGTGGTTTGATTCAGCTCAGGTCGGTTCGACTTTGACAACTTGAGCACGCACATGCATGGTGCATACCGATTCAACACTAGGGTTCCAATTCTAATTGCGTACTGAGTAGTGGCGACAATAGCTAGCATAGATCGTGCGCGAATGGTTACAGACAAACTTGGCAGAAGCAAAGCTGTTGTATGTGGCTATGGAGAGGCACTAGTCTGCAGGTCTAAGCAATGGCCTACTGTAGGCACGCATAGTTGGTTGCAGGGACTAATGCCATGTAGTGGTGACCAACAACACAAAACCCAAGAAAAGATTTTTTTTCAAATAACTTGATGGAGACAAAATGGATAGCAATGGGAATGATTAATGATGACGGAGTTGCAAAAATCAAGGAAAGCAAATTAGTCAATAACTAGCAAAAATGGTGAAACCAAGTGAAGCTTTCAATTAGCAACAGAAGCAAATGATTGTAATTGTTGAAACACTAGAAAAAGGCTCTAACATAAAAAGCTAATGAATAACGGACAAGAGAAACTCCTGTAACTATAACTCAACCAAACTTTGATACGAAAAAATAGAGAATGAACAAGAAGAATTCCTATAGTGAGATTTAAGATGAAAGATGGTGGAGATAAATCTAAATCACAATTCAAATATCTTTGAATTATAACCCAGAGGAACCTAGGTCGTAACTTAAGGATGTGTACACATATAGGATAAAACAAAAACACAATTTCAAACAATGCTTAGCAAATTAATCTTTTCTTCATTCAATAACATGATTTTAAATAGATTACAAGACTAAACTTAGACCAAAAAACAAAAAAAAAATAAAGATATCCTTCCTAATAAAAATATTAAAAAAAAAGATATACAAAAAAATCTTAAGAGACACATATATTCATATAACCTACAATGATTTAAAAATATAATAAACTAAAAAAAACTTAATAAAATCTAGTAGATCAACTTAATATTATCAACTTGATGTAACCTATTCTATATCATCTAATATGATATGTTTATGGGATAATTATTATCCCTGATCCAAATAGGATTTGCAAAAATTCCAAACAATCTTATAACAAAACCTAAAATTGTATTTCTCCAACAAAACTTTTATAAGATAAAAAGGGTGTAGGAAGCACTTCGACTTTTATCTAAAAAGCTAAACGTATACTCTTTCATCTTTTTCATTTCAAATACTGTAATCTTCTTGAAACTTTGTAGTTGATAGTACACCGTTTTCTTCTCTTAAACTTTTTCATCATCTATTTTTCAACCATATCCTCTATGGCTTCATTATGTAAACCATAGATTTTGTCATTAATTTCATCAATAACAATTATACTTATTAATCTTCATAGATTCATCACCTATATTCCTCTCATATAAAAAAAATAACATAAATAAAATTTATACACTGATAAAATCAATAAAGAGCTTGTGATATTAACTTTATCTCTAAGATAAAATCTATAGAAACACCATTATGCACTTTGCACACATAACAGAAGTTCCCAAATAAGCACCTAAACATTCTTGGACACTAACAATAGTTATAACTTAGCAAACTTTTACAAACTTTAATTATCATCGTTTAATGCACATAATTATTATACAAATCACATCATCATTAATCAAACATGTAAGTCTTCAACCTAATACTAGTATACTTAGTGCAACATCATTTCATTTGATAACTTCTACATATTTTATGCCAAAGTTTTATCATTCAAATCTTATGAATAATATTCCATCATAATAGAATATATAATATTTTAGCTGTGCACACATTACTAATTTGACACTCTTCTTTAAGTTGTCAAATTTCTAACTTTTAATATTTCTTTTAATACATCCTTATCTTACTTATCACATCTACTTTTTTCATTTCAATAATCAAATCTCCTTAATATCTAACTAATTAAAACTTATTATACAACAAGAGTTATGTTAATTCAAAGAAATTGGTAATGTTAGTTGTAATTTTCATATGTACTCTTCCACAATTTCAATTCCACAATTCGAATAATAAAAAAGAATCGATTACAATACATTTAAAGTATGCTTATCGTGCCAATATCACTCATCTACTACACAAAAGGCCATATTTCCAATTTCTTTCATCATTTATATTGAATAACAACTTTCTTTGAATGACATGACATCAAAAGTACTCATCTCAAGCGAATACTAGACAAAACCATCCAAAATTCTTCCATTCCACTATTATTATTCATTTTAATCACTATCAAGTAATTCCTTCCATCTTATCCCACAAGTTATATCTAAGATGATCTCTCTTTGGGTTTCTTTATGCCTTTTTCTTTCCAAAATCATAAGAAACATGGTTTTAAAACATCTTCACAAAAGTGATTCCAACTAAACCACCAATCTAAATCAGCAATTGTCTGAATTATTCACAATACTTGCTTATTCCCACTAATAACAAATAATCTCAATCACATTTCATTCATATGCCTTAACAACATTCCAATCATAACTAAAGTGGTTACATTTGCCATTATAATAAATAATTATCCCAAAATAAAAAAAGCCTCTCCAACAAGGTCCGTCTAAAGCAAAAATTGTATTTGCTTGATATTACATGAGGTATGTCTATCAATTCTCTTGCGACAATTTATTTCAATTATTACATATTTGAAAACTTTTACAAATAAACTATTATTTTTATTGTGTTCTTAACAACCCTCACATAAATATCATTGTAACATCATGTTATACAATAAATAAACAATTACTTCGAAAAGTATTAGAAATTTACTTTCAAAAGATATTATAGTGAAACTTGAGGTGTTGAAAATGAGAAAAAAAAATTAAGTGATAAGTAGATTAAGGAAAACCATACATTGAGAAACAATCAATGGTAGAAGCAAATCTAAGAGAAAATACAAAAAATTGATTTACAAGTACTATAATACTTTATATAAAGAAAAATTATTGTCTCAAAAAGACAGAAAAGAAGCATGTTAATGACAACAAAAAATGATAAATCAGAAAAAGCTATTATAGTCTCATAAAAAGATGTAAGTCCTCGATCAATATTTTTTTAGTAATAGAGTTAAGAGTAATGATGATCGAATTATTAACTCTACTTAGTTCATATCACATATCCAGACAAAACTTGATTTTGATTTTATGAATCGTATAATAGTGGCAACGTATTGATGGAAAATAATGTTACATGCAAAATTATTAATTTAGACATGGTAAAGATAAAAACATACAATGATGTTATAAATGTTTTATATAATGGCATGCATGTTCTAAAACACCAAAAGAATCTTATCTCGACGATTGCACTAAGTGGCTCAAATTGCACATTTACCAGAATCCATAAAATATTGCCCAATAGTGAAAAAAAACTGAGTTGTGAAATTATATGGAATTGATAATCTCTATCCATTAAAAGGAGCAATTATTGGTGAAATTACTTCAGTTTTTTCACCATCTTTGATAAAAGAAGGCATCATCAAACTATGACATATAAGATTAGAACATTAGTGATAAAAGTCTAACATTGTTAAGCAATGCTTGTTATGTGGGCAACATCTTAAAAAATCGATTTTTGTGAATAATATATCTTTGAAAGCAAAAATGAGTTAGCTTTAGGACGCCTATGAGGACAATTAGTTCCTGTAATGCACAATATGTGTTCATCTTTATAAACAATTACTCTAAAAAAATTTATGTGTATATCATTACAAAAAAGATATGGCATTCAAGAAGTAAAGGAACTTATAAAAAAATAAGCATGCAAGAAAGTTAAAAGAATCAAAGCAAACAACCACAAATTTTTAATAGAGTTACTATTTTAAAGAGGGAAGGCATTCTTAAGTGTACACCAATTGTTCACATAACACAATAAAATTTATAGAAAAGAGAACAATTCGAACTTTTTTTTTTTTTGGAAAGAACTATTCACATATTTTCACAATTAGGATTAAGAGAGAAATTTTGGGCAAAAGCAATGCCAAAAACTAATTTTCTAAATAGAACTCCACACATGAGTATTGATTTGAAGGTCCAAAGATATGTGGTCAAGGTGTCTCATTGATTATTCAACCCTAAAATACTTATTATCTAACTTATGCTCATAAAAATGAAAATAATTTGCAGCCAAGAGGTACAACTTATGGTGCATCTATCCTAACTCATATAAAATTATTATCAACATGGATGTTACATTTGATTAGCATTCAATCCTCAAGCTCTCGATGAAAGATTCAAAAACAAGCAACGAACAACATCTAATGACTAGAATTGGAGGGTAATAAGTTTGACTTATGTATAGAAAAGCACAAACATGGGAGACTATAGATATTCGATCGATATAAGAACAAATTCATATTATTGCCATAAAATAAACACCACAAAGATAAGAAGACTTTGTAACTTATGCATTTTCAATTTTAGAAGATACACATATGCAAGAAGAGCTTTCCAATTTTTAAGAAGCAATATTCAATGTAGATTCTTAAAAACATATTTTAGGTCTGCTCAAAGAAATGAAATCTATTAATAAAAATCTAACCTTGAGATTAATGAAGCATCTTAAAGAAAAAAATTTTCAACTACAAATGAGCCTTCAAAAAGAAATCCAAAATCTCAAGTGTGCAAAATACAAGTTACAAGGTACAATTAATGGGAAACAATTATCTTAGATGGAGTGAAATTCCAAGAAGTATTTCTCTTATTGTAAAATAAATCTCTCTTCATGTTTTGTTCTCTAGTTGTAATGTTTGACTTAAAGATAAAACAATTTGATGCTAAAACCACTTTATTGCATGGACAACTAAAAGAAGAGCTTCTTATGCAATAACTATAAGGTTTAGATATTTAGGGCAATGAGGAACTTGCATGCTTGAAAGATCCTATTATGTTTGGCATGATCGAAGCTATGTCACTACGTACTCCCTTAATTGCTAATTTCAAACTATTCCAAAGAGATTCATTGTGGTCAAAAGACAACTTTGTTTAGATGACAAAAGTATCTGTCGAGTTGTAAATATGATGTAAATAGAATAGGAAAAATCAAGTTGTTAAATCCCTTAAATTGAGGGATATTCGGTTAGCCTATTTTCTAGGAATAGGATTTGAGTTAGTTTTCTTTTTTATCTCCAGCAAATCTCCTATATAAAGGATTGTATTTCTCATCAAAAAGTAAGAGAGGAAAAATACAACGATTTTCTCAACATGGTATCAGAGATAGGTTTCTTTTTGGGGTCTCTTCTTCCCCTTCTTCCTCAAGCGGCCACCACTACAGCATAGCCATTCTTCTCAGCCCTGTTTTTTCCTTTCTTCTTTAGTGCTCTGCTTTACCCTGTTTCCTGAGATCAAAACAGAGCATTTTTTCTCTCTTCAAACAGCCTTCATTGCTGTATATTCCAGCCCTCAAAGATGTCAGCCTCAAAAGTTACCGTGTCTACCAACCAGCCTGAAGAAATGAACTCTGCTCAGAAAACTGGAGAATTGCAGAATGTTCGGGCCTCAAATCGGCTCAATGGAAAGAACTACCTCAAATGGTCTCAATTCATTCGTACCTATCTCAAAGGCAAGGGTAGACTTAGCCATCTTCTTGGAACAGGTCCAGCTGAGAATGATCCAAAGTTTGAAGCATGGGATGAGGAGGATTCAATGATCATGTCCTGGCTATGGGATTCTATGGACCCCATGATCAGTGATGCATGTATGTTTTTTGGTACAGCAAGGGAGATTTGGGATTATACTCGCCGCACATATTCAAAAGCCAATGATGCAGCGCAAGTATATGAAATAAAAGTCAAAACAGCAGCCACTAAGCAAGGAGACAAATCTGTCACAGAGTATGCAAGCTTACTGCAAAATCTGTGGCAGGAACTTGATCATTACAGAGTGTTTGAGATGAAAAGTCCAGAGGATGCTGCCATATTGAAGAAATTCATTGAAAAGGACCGAGTCTATGATTTTTTAGCTGGATTAAATCCTGAATTTGATCAGGTAAGGATTCAAATCCTTGGCAAGGAAGAGACACCACCGTTGGAAGAAACAATCTCACTAGTCCGTGCAGAGGAAAGCAGGAGGGGTGTCATGCTTCAACCACAAACCTTGGACGGCTCAGCCCTAGTAGCAAAAGCAAACCATCGGGAAAAAGGAAGGAGTGACGCTCCAGTGCAATATCAGAGTAGAGAAGGTCAATGGAAGGAGAACAAGGACAATCTTTGGTGTACTTATTGCAAAAAACCGAGGCACACAAGGGATAAGTGCTGGAAACTGAATGGAAAGCCACCCAGCCATGAGTGGGGAACCAGAGGAGGGCAGTCACGGCCTCAAACATACATGACAGATCCGCCGAGGCCACAAGCACACATGGTGGAGCAACCAAAAAATGAAGAAAAAATAGCAGTGGCCGTAGGAGAATTCAGCAGTGAGGACATTGAGAGGTTAAAAAATCTGTTGGGGTCCCTTGAGAAGCCTTCTGGTACCTGTTCTCTAGCCTTGTCAGGTAAACCTTCCTTCCCTGTTTGTATGAATGCCTCGGAAACTCCTTATGCCAACTCATGGATAATAGATTCAGGTGCCACAGATCATATGACTCCTACCTCTAAGCTTTTTCACACATATACCCCTTGCCCGAGCAATAGAAAAATTGTAGTGGCCAATGGATCCCTAGTGACAGTGGCCGGCTTTGGAGATATACATCTCTCCCCTGTACTTATCCTTAAGGATGTTCTACATGTCCCAAAGTTATCGGCCAGCCTTGTTTCCATTAAAAAACTAACACATGATCTTAAATGTTATGCCATTTTTTTCCCTTCTTATTGTGTTTTTCAGGACCAGGTCTCGGGGAGGAAGATTGGACTTGCTAAGGAAAGGAGCGGCCTTTACTACCTTGAGCCATCTCTGATTGCTAGGAATGATTTGTCTTTGTCTTTCTTTAGTTCCTCAAATAAAGATGCCATTTGGCTGTATCACCTACGTCTAGGTCATCCATCTTTCAAGTCTTTGAAACTTATGTTTCCTCATTTATTTCAAGGATTAGAGATTTTTGAATTCCATTGTGATACATGTGAATTGGCAAAACACACTCGTGTATCTTTTCCTATTAGCAATAAAAGAAGTTCTCATCCTTTTCATTTGATTCATAGTGACATATGGGGTCCTTCTACTATACCAAATATTTCTGGGGCTAGGTGGCTCGTCTCCTTAATTGATGATTGCACTCGGGTTACTTGGCTTTTTCTCCTTAAACACAAATCTGAAGTGAGCACTGTTGTACAAAATTTTCACTCAATGATTCAAAACCAATTCGGGGTAAAAATAAAAAGCTTCAGAACAGACAATGCTAGGGATTACTTCAACCAATTCCTATCTCCATATTTTCAAGCCCAAGGCATTATTCATGACTCATCATGTGTTAACACACCTCAACAAAATGGGGTTGTCGAAAGGAAAAATGGACATTTACTCAATACTACACGAGCCCTACTTCTTCAAGGGAGCGTTCCAAAATCCTATTGGGGGGAGGCTGTCCTTACTGCCACATACCTCATAAATAGACTTCCTTCCCGTGTGCTAGACAATAAAAGTCCCATAGAGCTCCTTAACAGTTTCTACCCTCACTTCCGAACAACCAATGGCCTTACACCCAAGGTATTTGGATGCACTGCTTTTGTGCATAATCACAGTCCCCATAGAGACAAATTGGACCCCCGAGCCATCAAATGCATATTCCTTGGTTATTCATCCACTCAAAAGGGATATAAGTGCTACAATCCTTCATCTAGAAAATTCTACATTTTAGCTGATGTTACTTTTGCAGAAAACAAATATTTCTTCTCCAAGTCCTCTCTTCAGGGGGAAAATTCGATAGAAGATAGTCCTTGTGAGCCTTTTCACACACTTGACCTTCCGCATCTTCCAGCCCGAATCTCCACATCCGAGTCTCCTGTCCTAGCCGAGACCTCTCTTGTTCCAAATAATCCTGATCCTGTTGTCGAGTCATCCCCTATTCCAACCAGTGTCCCTCATGATTTTCCAAAGTTTTCTCAGGTGTACTCTAGGAGAAAGGCCGTTCCAGACTCAACACAAGTTCAAGAATCCAACTCAGACCCTGGAATTGAGACCACGGTAAGATCTGACTTCCCTCATCAACCACAACCTGCTGAAATACCTACCAATCCCACAAACCTTGACCTACCCATTGCTCTTCGGAAGAGAACTAGAGAATGCACAAAAAGACCACTATATCCCTTATTCCACTATGTCTCTCTAAACCGCCTATCACCAACCCACAAAAAAATTCATTGTAAGCCTAAATACTATTATCATTCCTACCACGGTCTCTGAGGCTTTGTCAAAAAGGGAATGGAGAGATGCTATGGCAGAAGAAATGAGAGCATTGGAGAAGAATAAGACATGGGAGATTGTTGATAGACCCAATGGGAAAAATATTGTTGATTGTAAGTGGATTTTCACACTTAAATACAAGACTGATGGATCACTTGAAAGGTATAAAGCAAGATTGGTAGCTAAAGGGTATACTCAGACTTACGGGGTGGATTACCAGGAGACATTTGCACCGGTTGCAAAAATGAATACAGTAAGAATTCTCTTGTCCTTAGCTGCTCACTTTGATTGGCAGCTTCTACAATATGATGTTAAGAATGCATTTCTTCATGGTGACTTAGACGAAGAAATTTACATGAACATCCCTCCAGGATTTGAAAAAGACACAAGCAATCAAGTGTGTCGGTTACGGAAAGCACTTTATGGGTTAAAACAGTCTCCTAGGGCATGGTTCGGGAGATTTGCAAAAATGATGAAGGAACTTGGATATAGACAAAGCCAAGGTGATCATACTCTCTTCATTAAACATTCGGCTGCAGGGAGAGTCACAGCGCTTTTAGTCTATGTAGATGACATCATAGTGACCGGAAATGATGAGCAAGGAAAGGTTGAGTTGAAGAAGAAACTAGTAAAGGAATTTGAGATCAAGGAACTGGGTATATTGAGGTACTTTCTTGGTATAGAGGTAGCTTACTCTACCCAAGGGATCTTCATATCTCAGCAAAAATACGTATCGGACCTACTGACCGAAACAGGAAAGATTGGGTGTAAACCGGTCTCTACACCAATTGACCCCAACCATAAGTTGGGAGAGGCTAAAGAAGAACCAGTTGTTGATAAACGGATGTACCAGAGATTGGTTGGTAGACTCATATACCTTGCTCACACTCGGCCAGATATAGCTTACTCGGTAAGTGTGATCAGTCAATTCATGCATGACCCGAGAGAACCTCACCTACAAGCCGCCTATAGAGTCCTTCATTATTTGAAGGGGAGTCCTGGAAAAGGAATATTATTCAAAAGGAGTAAGGATCTAGTCTTAGAGGCATACACTGATGCAGACTATGCAGGTTCTGTGGTGGATAGAAGATCAACTACTGGGTATTGTACTTTTCTCGGAGGTAATCTGGTGACATGGAGGAGCAAGAAGTAGAATGTTGTGGCAAGGTCATCTGCTGAATCAGACTTTAGAGCCATCGCCCAAGGATTGTGTGAACTACTATGGTTAAAGATTATCCTAGATGATTTGAGAGTCAATCTAGATGGTCCAATGAAGCTCTACAGTGACAACAAGTCTGCCATCAACATTGCACATAATCCTATACAGCATGATAGGACGAAACATATTGAGATTGATAGACACTTCATCAAAGAAAAACTGGAGGCGGGGCTGGTGTGTATGTCCTACGTACCATCCGAATACCAATTGACTGATGTCCTAACTAAGGGGTTGAACAATGCAAGTTTTCATGAGCTTATAGTCAAGCTGGGAATGGAAGACATCTATTCCTCAGCTTGAGGGGGAGTGTCGAGTTGTAAATATGATGTAAATAGAATAGGAAAAATCAAGTTGTTAAATCCCTTAAATTGAGGGATATTCGGTTAGCCTATTTTCTAGGAATAGGATTTGAGTTAGTTTCCTTTTTTATCTCCAGCAAATCTCCTATATAAAGGATTGTATTTCTCATCAAAAAGTAAGAGAGGAAAAATACAACGATTTTCTCAATAGTATCATATGCTAAAGCAAGGGACAATATTATATATGCCATGATTTCTTCTCATTTAGATATTGCACAAGTCATCAGAAGATATATAACTAATAAAAAAAAATAACATTAATACGTAAGAAATATTTATATTGCAGTATCTCACGATAAAAGAAATGTTAGCCTACTAGTTCATAAAAAAGACAACTCAATCAGCCTAGTGTTTTAAAAAAAAAGACAACTCAGTTGTTAGATATACCTATTCAAACTATAGTAACATTGCTAGGAGATCAATAATAACTTATGTATTTATACTTGAAAAATATACTAATTAGAGAGCACATTTTAACTTATGATGAACTTTAGAGAGAACATAATTTCAACAAGAACATATATCTTCTAACACAATTTTGTTTGAAAAAATAATTGTTGAATTCAAACTTAAATTGTTTTCACCTACCATTCATTACATAACTAATACACACAATCTATCTTGTTGACCTCTAAAAGATAGTATTTATCATATGTTTATGATTGAAACCATGCAAGCATAAACAAATCAAAAAAGAAAACCATAGTTATGATAAGCTAAATATTAATAGAACTTTAGTTTTAATATTTTTTATATTAAATGTGTAATTTTGCTAGCAATAATTATCATAGAAGTTATGAACGAGATAACAAGCAAGATTCAGAGTAAAAAAGATCATTTTAAATAGGAAAAGAAGATCTTTGTATTTTTCCTCTTTGAGAGATGAAGAGATTTTGGCTTTTTTGTGTGAGAGAGTTAATTTTCTTCCTTGTTTGCAAAATTGAGAATATATTTTTGATAATGAATAAAAGTTTGTTCTATTCTTGTGTGAGCACATGCATGTATTTATAGTTTTGATGTTAATGAGCCTTTTTTTTCTTTTGAATGAAAGACAAACTTAACTTGAAACTTGCAAATTTGGAGTTTCTATTTTCATTATCCTCCATCATTAATGTTCTTATTAATTATATTTTCATTGTGCTCTAGCATTGGTGCAAAATAATTCTTAAGTTTGTGAATACCTATTCTTGTTGAAATATCAAAAGCACCCACATTGACACCACAAAAGCCCTACTCTAATAATAAGATGCTTCTTCAATTAGGAACAAGACACTCCGAAACAGTCATGATTTACAAAGAGGATTCATGACCACTCAAGAACCAATGAAGAGTCAACTAGAAAACACAGCTTGAACATCAGAAGTTTGCGAGCACCCTAGAAGCCATAACAAGCACCATGACCTATCAATGAGAATCAACAAATTGGGACAAGGACATGAATGTAAGTATGAGTAGCCAATTCAACCAAATGGCGAATCTTCTTTAATATATGACAAGCCAACGAAGCTAGATCATATTATCCTAAGTTTCCTAAGATACAACATTTATGATCCAAACATTCCACTTACAAAAGGACATTCATCCTACATGCAAACTAATGGTAGATACACCTCAACATAGTCAACAAAATTGAGAAAATTTTTGCCACCATCCATAAAAGGACCATTGTAGTAAGGAGAGGACTCTCTACACAACCAAAATAACCTTGGCACCTTCAAAAGCTGTTTTGTCCTTTACTATTTCCCATACCAAGCTCTTTACATGGCCTTGCGTGTCATCTAGAAACAATAGTAAAAAAGCCAATTCTTAAATGCTATGAGGCCATGACTTTTCCTAGCTTTCAAGGTACTCATATCACCAAACTTCTCTTCCGCTCTCTTTAATTCTCTCTGCATGCTCCCCTAAGTCCTCTTCTTCACATAATTCCTTCACGATGCTGTGAATATTCCCTGACCCCCTTCCTCTCAAAGTCCATCCAATGAGCTTATACTCAACTGGCTCATGCATATGTATCTAGAGAATTCCTTGAAGTTCATATTTTATTGGTATCTTCATTGAAATCTTTGTCTCTCTCACTAAAAGCATGAATTTCAAAAGGTTAAACACGTTTATGGGGGACAAAAAGCATCCAACAAAAACTCCATACATTAAGAAGATTTTGCCATTCAAACGGACTTCCACCATTCCTCAAAGTTCTCATTTTATTGGTATTCTCATTGAAATCTTCATCTCTCTCAGCAAAAGCATGAACTCTAAAATGATAAACACGTCCATTGCGAACAAAAAGTGTACTACAAAAGCTCCATGCATCAAAACAATTCCAACTCAAATGAATTTCCACCAAGTGCAGGTTTAGATGCACCAATGAATAAACTCTATCAACACCATCATGGTGTAGTAGCCTGACCTTTTTCCATGTACCCTTCAATCCCTACTATAAGAGTTACAGCCTTAACCAGCCTCATTGTCAACTAACGCAACTCATAGCTTTCCTTCATCATCTAGTCCAAAATCTTAGCCCTATCAAAACCAGGGTTCAACAAGCTCGGCTTGAAGCCCCCTGACAAGCATTGGTGAACCATCAATTCAAACTCAGATTTCCCTTTCCCTTGCCACCCATAGTAATTCCTTTCCTTAATAAGCAGCTCATGGCAGCTTTTGCCATGTCAGGCTCACGTATGTCACTGCCTCCACATGCAAGGAGAAACTCTACTCCGTGCCATGTTATATATTACCTTCATTAGCTGGACACTAGCATACTCATAAATAAGAGCAGCAGCAGCAGCAGCAAGGGGAGCATGAATGTTGGTTTCACGAACAAGGTGACCAAAATACAGCCATCCTCTTGCCAAAATAGACACACTTATTGACTCAACACTAGGACAACCTATGATGAGTTTCTTCAATGCATACTATAATTACCACTAGATAACTATGGTAAAGAGTGACAAGGAGAACATGATGCTCATTGCTACATGTTTTGTTCTAGGATAATACAAAGAACACCATTTTAACATGCCAGGGATGACCAACAAAATCTTGAGCTAAGAGTGGGGGCACTAAAGCTTACATAGACAACATATTGATCAAGGACAACGACATTTAAAGACATCTAAGGGGCTTGTATGGAATGCCCAAAACATTTTGGAAGTATCAGATGCATCTTAACTAACCAAGTCACAATTGATGCCTTGATTGGGAAGTTCTCAAGGTGCTTGGCTTCAATGCTTGGCTTGAATTATTGACTACCAAATCAACTCCCTAATCTATTAGGAGATCAAGATGCCATTTCGAAAAGAGAACTTCTAAGCCAACAAGGGCCAAGCTCTCCAACAAGTAGAACTTTTTGAGGATAAAACTAGCTAGAAAACTTTTGGATGTCAAACTGATTGAAAATTTTTTTAAATTTTAGTAAGTTTAAAGTTTTAATTTAAAAATTAAATAATATAATTATTCTTAAAATCTCTAAACTTGAATAGTGGAAGAGGGATTCGAAGGGGCGTCAATTGGCCACTAGAGCTCAGCGCCGACAACTGAGGCTCAGAATGCAAAGGGATTAATTAAGATGAGGTAAATGAATGAATATTGACTTCTTAAAGAAACAAAGCGACAAGAATGGAAAGGGCCAGCCGTGAGAGTCTATAAGAAGAGAGAAGAGCTTTCATGTGAGGAATTTTAGAAATTTGGGTGAATGTTTACAGTGCAGCAGCCAAGCAAAGGAGAGAGAAGCAATAAAAATAAGTCTCAGCCGTGTGAGAGGAAAAGAATTAATCTTTTGGGGCAGCTGTGTGTGAGAAGGAACTATAGGGAAAAGTGTTAATGCAGTCGCACAATTAAGGAGGGAAATGAAAGTATCAAATATCGTGGTATGACTACTGCTCAATAAAAGAAAGGTAGGCATGCTTATATATTTTGTGCATAAATATGATGTATGAGTTGTTTTAATTAAAGGTCAAATTAGGAAAAATGATTTTCAAAGATGAAAGAATATTTTTCTCATATTAGAGCAAGATGTTACTGGTTGTAATAAAATTTGCAATATATATATTATTAATTATAGTTGATTAAAACTTTGAAAATCACATATTATGCTTATTTTCCTATTATCATGCTATATTTATTGCTTGGTAAAATACTTGTTTTGAGATGCATAAATTTCTTTAAAATATAGCACGCAAATATAAGGATTTGGGTATAATTAAGTTTAAGCATTGGGGAAATTCAAAATAAAAAAGAAATATGTTTCAAATATGAAACAATAAATTTGTTGTAGATTTGAAAAAAGGTAAAATGAATTGGAAAAACATCTACAGGAAAAAAGGCAATTGCCATTTACACTCATTGAGACATCATATATTGGTTATAATTCTAGTTAGAATCTGCTAGGAGATATACTCAAATGTTAGGTAACTCATCTAGTATCTTGAATTTATGGGGTATTCCTAACAGGTAAAGCTCTAATAGAGACAAATAATTCAACTTAGTTAAGCCAAAGAGCCCATGACCTACAGATGATGAAAACTCGAAAATATAAAAGTTAAATAAAAAATTTTATAAAAATTGAAATGAGCAAGTCATCAAGAGAAATAAAAAAATAAAAATTTAAAAGATCATAATCTATCTAGATATGATAGGGTCACTTATGCTACTTCATTTTCTCATATTGATTTATCATATTATTGTATTCTTTTTTATCCTTAGTTGTCCCAAACATGTAATGATTTACATGAATTGCATATAAATTATATTCATCAAGCTTATGTCAATAAATTCAGTCATTTTTCTGCCTTAAATATTACAACTAATAATGATATACATCACAAGACTCTAAGAAAAACCTACAAAAGAGAATGACACAATCTTATGGTTTTTTATTTACTGTTTTTCCGATGATCATGCATTAGGGCTATTATTATGTGATTAAATTACTATGTCAGCTAAAACTTATAGTTGAATCTGAAATGATATTTTCTATTTTATGATGTATTGCCTAGAGAAAATTGGATTGAAGAAAATATTATTATTATTTCATTATAAATCAAAAGGGTTTTTATTTTGTTTCTAAATATAAAAGAGGCTTTTCAACATCAAATATATTTTTGATATAGAAATATCATTATTTTTTACATTAAAATAAATGAAGGTAATTTTTTTTAAACAAAGAATTATTAAATAGTGATTTTCAATTTCATACATATATTTATACATAAAAAAAATCAAGAACATTACATGCCAGTGTGGCAACTATCCCAAAATGATAACAATTGTTCCTATCAACAAAACTAAAGCATCCACATCGGTGTGAGGAAAGACCTTGTCAAACCACTAAGATGCTTCTTCAATCAACAAGACAGACCTAAACGGCAATGACTTTTAACAAAGGCAATCCAAGCCTAATCAAGGAGGATCAATGATTAGTCAACAAAAAAAATGACTTGCTAAAAATGAAACATGCTAGGAGGGCATGTGTCTAGGCATCCTAATCATGGGTAAGAGGTCCAAGGATGCTAATTTTGCTCATATCATCCAGTATTTTATTGATAGGGCTTTTAGTTGAGTTGCAAGACAATTATCTCTAACGAGTCAAGTGGTTCTTATTAGCTCTGTTTTCTCAATGATCCCTATGTATTGTATATCTCATATTTTGTCCCTAGTGGGGATTGTTTCGACAATTAAAAGGATCATTAGAGCTTTTATTTTAGATGGGTCTCACTCCCATCGTTCCTTATACCATGTTAACTAAGACTCTATCACTAGACTAAAGAAAACAGGTGGGTTGGGCATTCACAAACTTCAGAAGTGGTGCACTACTCTTGTTGCTCATCATGCACGACGATTTGTGGCTTATGAAAACTTCCTCTATACACTCAATATGATCACTCCCCCATGTTTCACACCCATTGCAGTAACTTTGACCTAATACAATCTGGCTTATTGTTCACAACTCCATTGCCTTGACTTCTTTTGATAACTAGATAGGACTAGGTGCTTAGGAACATGATTGACATTATCAATATGGATTTGGTACTCATTCTTCTTTCTCATTCTCTCAAATCCTTTTATTTACATGATTGGCTATAATTCAAAGAGAATTCACAATAAATATGAACAAAATAGTGACTCTTTAGCAACCTATGAGAAAATAAATCAAGAAAATGATTTCAATGATGCACTTAGCATCTGTAACCAAATTAACAATTGAAATTGTTGTGGCTGATGATACTGAAAAAGCTAAGCTATAAGCTAGCCCACGATACGGTGTGCTTGATGCACAATGAGGTCACTTTTTATTCAGGACAAGGTATCCTCCAGCAATATGATTTGTATTACAAGGGAATTCACGACTTTGTCTAGTTTTTTGGCTTAAAATTTTTAGTAAAGACGTAACAATGGAAAACCTCATTGACAGAAATTTTACACTGATTCACCGATGGTATATGCTGCCTATTTCATGCCTTGGGTGAAATGCATGATCAATTCCAAGTTTGTTTGCTTTAAGAGTTAGGGTATCACTACCAACGAGGTCTGGGTTTTGGGGACATTATATGGTCACACTTCTACTAAAATCCAAATGAATGCGCTTCGAAAGAAGACCTAAGAAATGATAATAAAAAAATAGAATATGCTTCTGATAAAAAGTCGTCTGCCAAAATCGAGGTTTAAGATCCAATTGCTCCACCATTTTGTAAGAAGAAAAGTTGAGGGGAAAAAATCAGATGCAGACAAGGAATGCCAAGTTCGGAGAACATCATTATCCCCTTGAAGATAGAGCGAATCATTAGATGCGAAATTAAAAAGGAATTATCTGATCCACAACCAAAACCCAAGTAATCCGGCCGATTCCTTGGGAAAGATGCTCGGAAGAGTACCTGCTCACCGCCGTCGTTACCCACCCTTTTCGGGGTGGACATGATTAAATTCTTGGTTGACAGAACTGGTCAATTTGCAGAAAAGCTTTCCTACTAAAGTTAGCATTCATTGCTCCGGGATAAATTTAAATATTGTTTCAAATTTTCATATAAATTCTATTTTTAACAAATGTTATCTACCAAAATTTTATTTCACCCATATAATTTTTAATATTTAACTTTTAGTTTACTTTTTTAAGTCTTTTTAATTCTAAATTAAAAAAAAAAACCTAAATAATGGATTAATTAGATTAATTAGCACACATTCATTAATTTTTTTATCATAAAACCTTTAAGACTACATAGTCATCATCTCCCTTCAAAATCATAAAAAAAAGATTCATAAAATATTGAAAAAAAACTTTTTTGTTGGCAAAATATGCATTCTTGTAAGCATTTATAATAATAAATGCTCTCAATAAAAAAACAAAGGAAAATATGATTTTTAAGAAAAACATAACTCAAAATAATTTTTTTATCTAAAAAAATTAATAATTTCAAGTTCCATCCAAAAAAATTATCACGAACTACTTAGTAATAGAAATATTTCTTTACCCTTTTTTGGGTCATGTTCGAGTCATTTGTTGCATTGAACTATTATTTTTAATATAACAGTGCATTCTCTTGGTTGTATCATATCATGTAGTTATGATGGATTTAGTACATTTATAAAATCTATAGATTAATCATATGTTTACATTTAAATTTGAAATTTATAATAACAATTAAACTTATGGGTTTGATGCAAACTTTGCTAACGATGTTTGCACATTAAATACAAATATGGTTTTCTCATAATTGAACTTTTATAAGTTTTTATTTTTTTAATTAAGATTTATTTTTCAAAACAAATGCTCAATAAATGTTATATAAAAAATAGTTATTATAATGCTAGAGTAATTGTTTTATACATTGTATGCATATGTCAAAATATCTAAGACGTCACATATTTAATTGTGTTTATTTTTCATCCTTTGGGTAGGCAATATGATCATGTTTGTTTCAAGGTTGAATTGACTTACATTCTCTTTTAACATGATGCAAAGATTGAAAATGATGTGCCTTATTTTGTGGTAGTTGGTTCTTATGATCAGAGCATTTGATTTTGATAATATCTGTTATATCTTCTAGTTTGATTGTCGTTAATTTATTTGTCTATCTTGTTTCTAAGCTAAATTTGAGATGGGTTATAAGATAAATTTGTTTGTTTATCTTGTTTGTACATCAATCATTATATAGCAATATATAGTCATGAATATGCTATAGGTGTTCCACCAAAAAAAATACGATGATAAATGAAAACATTTATTTTAGATTTAGTATATTAGCAAAATATATGAAAAAAATAAAAAATTAAGAAAATTGATATATATAAAAATATTAAAATTTTAAAGCATGGAAAATCCACAATAAATAAAAATACAAATAACATGTATACAAAAAAATTTAGAATGTAATATTATTAGAGATTTTATATTTTTTCAAAAATTAATATAATTTTGCAAACATATATGAAAAGTTTAATAATTAATTAGTATCAATAATTAATAACAATTTTTAATAAATTATATTTATCAACAAATATTTGATAGACATAAATGCCTACATTAAAGTTATAAAAATTATTTACATAATATTTATATACACTATTCAAGATCTCTCATTAATAAATACACCCGTGTCATGGGCTCATTGGTGGGTTCAACCAAAAAACTCTATGCATGTATGCTCATATCTTAATCTAATGTTTGATAGATATATTATAATACTTGAATAACATCTCAATAACAATAAATGTAATAAAACATTATACAAGAAAGTTATAATATACAAAATAAAATTGCTTGATATCCTACACCCATGATAGTCAAAGAATTTGATTCCTTGATGAGTCGAATCACAAATATCATTCATTCTCAGTATTTTCATAGTAGATTGCACATATTGTGTAAAATATCATTTATAACATCAAGCTCATACAAAAGATCTTATGAGAGTGCATCAATATGAAAATTCTTAAGACATTGCATCAAATCTAACAATGTATTTTACTAAATTTTGGTATTTTCTCTTTATCAAGGCCAAATTTCACATAAAAAAATATCTAATCATAATCCTATATCGATTGTCAATTATATCCCAACATAATATTTATCAATTTTATGTTTTATAATGGTGCAAGAATATCAAGAACATTTCACAATAGTTGAAAATTTTTGCTTTCTCGTCCTTTTGCAAGAAAAATGTCGTAAGTCATTCTATGCAATAAGGATTACCAATTATCCACATGTATTTCATCCATAAATCATATTCTACATCAACAAAATCATTTGATTATCCACAATGATCTTGCACAAAACCTAAAATGTTCTTATTTGTGTACCCATAGCATAAAATCCTTGTTTTATAATATCTTTGATTCTACAACAAGAAAATATATGAATACATATTATTTTGGTAGATCATTCAAAAGAAAGCATTATCAATATTAAAACATGTAAGCATGTCATATTGTATCTTTTGCAATGTGAAATATATAGTATATGCAACCTTGTAGTTATTGAATACTAACTTAAAACATTATAGAGTGCATGTTTTGTCATTCTTGTTGTAGGATTCAAATGTAAATTGTCACATAAACTACATATTGTATTGTTGGCATATGCTTGTAATAAGAAATGCAATTATCTTGACATAAGTTAATCTTCATAATCATCTTTTTAGTCATGCAAAAACCTCAAGTCATTTTCTTAGTTATCTATAAACAACTATTAAATATAAATAATGTTTGATCAAAATATATAATTAGTCTATAAATAACTCTTAAACACAAATAATGTTTGATTAAAAGATACAATTGTTATGCTTATCTTCGATTCAAATTTAATAAATAATACATTATAAATACTTTTATTTGTTTTGTCGCAATCATCTCACAATAGTATATTAACTTCTTGCAATAAATAAAAAAAAAACCTAATTGCTTTGATATTTAACGTCTTAAAGTACCATTATTTGTTATGAAAGGTCCTCATCTTATATGTACACTTAACATCTTTGATCATGAGTTTTATAAATTTTCAATTTCTAACTAGATTTTTCGTAAATTTTTTTTTTTAAGTCACCAATCTAAATATTGAAACTATGCAATATAGAATTCTAATCACCATGGGCTAAACATTGTTTGTTATTTTGAGAGATACCTCAATATTATAGATATACCTCAACTCTTATCCATAATGAAACATTCTTTTATACTTGATATATGAGCATTTTATTTTTTCGTATGATTTAATTTATTTGTTAAATAGCAAGCTTGATCGAAGAATATCTCAACATCATTAACAAAATGTTCTCCTAAACAAGCAATGTTGTTTCTTGTTTGATGCATCATCGATGGAAGTGAGTCATGCAATTTACAAATATGAAACTCTATGATTAACATATAATATTTTTTTTTCTAGGTTCAATGACTCTACTCTCTTAGGAATATATAATAATTAATCAATAAGAAAATTATCTTAAATATTATATATTTTTCAAAAAAATTTCTAAATCATCTCCCCATAGTTACAAAATATATCATCAAAATAGTTCTTCTATTTAAAAAGTTTCAATTATTTTTTTTTGTAATGATCTTGTTTTTTTTTTTTCTCATATTTTGTTATTGACTATTATTATAATTTTTATGATAACTTGAGAATATCCAACCAAGATTTTAATTATATTTAATTATTTTTATATTAATATATCTTAGTTTTTTTTTTTTTTTGTTTCATTTCTGATTGAAGTAACGTTTAAGATTTTTTAAGTTTGTCCATAGTTCCTTTTGAACAAGAAATAGTCACCACTGGAATCGGTCCAATGCCTGCAAAGTCCACACGTTGCGATCTCAAAGTCAGTCCCGTCTCAGAAATTGGGCCACTTGTTCGAGGTTGATTTAAATGTAAGTCTTTGGAAAAAAAATCAACAGTTGATTAATATCATAAAAAGAAATATTTTTTTTTATTTGGATTTATTGACACTAATTTGTAGATTATTTTCTTTGTTGTAGTTTATGGAAGACGTTGGAAGAGAAGACTTTCAAAACTAGAAATAGAGAGAGCATTAAGGTTAATAACAGAGTTGATTTGGCAAAATCTGAACTTTGTTATATTTTTAATATCTAAAAATAAGTATAATTGTAAAAGTTCACAAAAATTAAATTTATTTTACATAATTGATGACTAATTAATAACTTTGTTTTGTTAGATACATATAATGTATATATTTATATTAAATTTTTAATAATAAATTATGATGTTAATAAATAGAATAATGATTCTAAAATAATGTTATCTAGGACGAAACTAGCATAAAAATATGATACACTCATTCTTTTAAGTTAATTTATTTTTTCATTTAAATAAATTATTTTTATAAATCTTTTATTTAACATTGTTTTCTTTTCTACATTAATTATAGTTATAGTCTTCAAAACAAAGGATGTATATTTTTTATCCTTTTATTTTGAGATTATCTTATCATTATCTCTAATATTATGTTCTATATTCAAATGATTTGTCAAAATAAAATATACCCATTTGTCAATATAATAATTATTTCTTTTTTATTTGAGAGTCTTATTGTTAAGGATTAATTTTTGTTTTTGGCCTTTATATTCTCTTATTGATTCCTTTCAATAAAAATCATTTATTTATTTGACTTATACAATCAGCTAAGTGTCAAAAATTTAATTTTGTAAGTTAGGATTTTAGAAAATTTAAATTAAAATTTTAAAGCTTATGTTATCTTCTGTATTTATCTATCCAAAATACATCCAAAAGTTCATAACATATTTTCAATGATATCCCTTTGGTTTTTTTTAATAATTTTAAATTAAGTTTTTCTTGAAAGTTTTTTATCTTAATTTACTATTAAATTTATTAAATTCTAATTAATTTATAATATTTTATTTTACAGTACATCTAGTTTTCACTATTTTGATACAATTGACTTTTTAAAAATTCTAATTTTATTTTTGAATTTTATTTCTCTTATTTTAAACATCGTGTTAACTTTTTTGATATAATTATGCACCAATTGACTGAAAGCTGTACGACTACTTGGTTTGCCAACAACTGGTCCATCAGATCCATAAATGCCAAATCTAAAAGGCTTTGGATGCCTTCCATCTTCTTCATTAAACCCTAATATATGCATGACATGGTACACTTTATGGAAGCCATGCCATGAGTTGAGTGGCTACACATTTCCTTTCTTAAATGACGAGCATTTACGTGTGGCCATAACATTTGGGTTAAAGAAAATACAAAAAAGCTTCAAGATCCTAGTCATGAAACTCTTCGATTGCTTGTTGATAAATTGAAGATTGTATAGCATTGATGACAACTAATGATAAGTGATTTTGATTTCTTAAGCTCACCCTTCAAGCAATGGAATAGGAAAGGCTTTTACAAAAGTTAGAAAATTTTGAGTTTGTCTATAATATACTGACATGTTTTTACAAAATTATTAAGGTGACGTAGGAGCGCCTAACATTAGCTCATAAACACACATCTGTTGGTGTTGTATCAGTTTCATAAGTCAGCCAGTGTAAAATTTGTTGAAAATTACTTTAAAAATACTTAAAATTGATTTTTTTTATTAAAGTTGTCTTTTGTAGTCATCTGTCATCATCATTACCGTCGCAAAGCAGCCTCTGCCATCACCTGAGCCAACCTGCGCACTAGCGTGACCCGATTTACTCGGAAACACTGTTTAACATGCACCGGCCTATTACCTGCGATGAATGGCAACGACCCGTGCCAACTTGCCAGTCCCGCTCAACCGGCACCAACCTAAAAATCGGACTCACAGATATGCATTGCACACTTTCCCTGTCTTTTCGCCACTCATAGTTACCACTGCCTGAAATGCATAGCCAACTATGGGAACTACTTAATTTAATTAATTGTTTTAGTTTTTTTTATTTTATTATTATTATTATTTTAATTACTAATAAACTTTTAAGGTTTCTATAAATATAGATGCCCATCAAGCTTTAATAGAGAAAATGATGAAATATTTTTTTATTTGTGTGCTTTAACCTTTGTAAATAAAAGTATGTGCACCAAATCATAGTTGGAGAGGTTCCAACTTCTCCTATAAGAGACAAGATTTGAAGGTGAGATACTTTCTACTGAGAGAGCTAACATTCAAATCTCTTATGAGAGATAAGGATAATATGTGACAAACATTTCACTACGAGAGCTAGTAATCAAACAAATTCTTGCTTCTGTCAACACCCCCAAGCTTCTCTACTGACAAATCACTACAATGTCACCCTTTTACCTTTTTGAAGCTCCAAATGCCAGCATCTATGAAACTACAAAATATCATTACCAAAAAAATATGCCTCTTTTAGTAACTTTTATTTTCTAGATAGTAATTTAAAACAAGAGTTATTTTTTATTAAAGTACTTCATATAGAGTTTATCGTAAATTCTCTATTTTATATATAAAATTGAATGTGACAAAAACTACTTTACATAATTTTTATACTTAATACTAAATATATTATCACCTACTCAACTTAATAATTCATATGCCAAATATACAACTATATGTTCTTTTTAGAAAGCATATGCCAAATAAACTTTTTTAAAATAAAATATGGTTTTCATTCTTCTCACAAACAAATATAAGAATATAAACAAACATTTCCATTTTCAAAACAATAAAGCTGTGCGATAACATGTTTTCATAGTGAAATTAATATAAGTAAAAGCCATAATTATTATTTATGTCAAATATTTTGCTATCATAATAGCATTATTATAAGTCATATATTTTAATATTAAGCATTATAGTGTAAATAACACATTTTGCTAAGGATGCCATCTCCCTTCATCGCTTTATCAGCGTTTCATGAAGTGCATCTTTATTACTTATAATTATTAAACTAATATATGTTAAGCTAATCATCACAAATTCAATAGACAAAGTTTACATATTATGTATGCAAAATAGAACATATTTGTGTTATGTCTCTTGTTATGCTTCGTATACATATAAAAATATACAATAAATTTAAATACACCTTATTATAATTGAAAACCAATAGTTATTCATATGTTAATGAAAGCAATTAAAATTTAGATTCTTTATTTTTCTTTAGCTTGGCCTTTCAATTTTTCTTTCTTCTCTCATTTTATTAAGACCTTTTAATTAATCATATAATTTCATATTTATTGTTAAACCTAGAGTTAAGTTAAAAAAACCAAGCTAGTAAATATTTCCAATCACAAATGCACCCTTATGAACTATTTCCAAATCAAGTTATATCAAATGTACTACACTAGTATTAAAGGTACTCTTATGGACTTTTTTTAATTAAGTTATAGTTGATGTCATTATTCTCATATTCAAGTATATTTTTATAAAGTATTTTTTGAATGGGACTATATTATTTTTAATAACCAATGATCAAATCCATTTTTTATATGAGCCTTTATTCATGGGTGATTGACTCTAACTTTTAATAATAGAAAATTTTGTTTTACTTATTTTAGCAAATCATCATGTTTCTATCCTTTTGTTCATTGTAACCATAATTAATGAATGTAATCTATATGTAAAATATATTGTGCAAAATAGCATGTTGAAATTTATTAACAACCAATTGCCATCCTTAACCATGATTTCAATTAAAGCATAGAAGTAGATCAATGAATTTCATTACATCATACTTCAAAAATGAACCTATCCAACTTCCTCATTATGCATCATTGAGAAACATAAAATATCTATCTCAATTTATGATGTAACAATTACACCTTAGATCCATTTCTTGTTTGCATGCCTCTTCATGAATTTCTTCAAATAAATTCCTTTTTTTTCCTTTCTTCTTGCAAAGTGGCTTACCTTCCCCAAGTATTCCTTTCTTTATTTCCCTTACATAACTATATCCCTTTTCTTATTTTAGTAATATTTTTTTAAGTATTTTATATCATGCAACTCAAAATTAAATAAGTTAATCATTTGAATAACTTGAGCAATGAAAGAAAGTATATTTATAAGTTATCTTTTATATTCTTATAATATATGACTTATAACAATTTACTTGATTAACTAAGATTTAGTAAGAATAAGTGTGAGAAATTAAATATTTATAAAATACTTTACTCATTTAAGATTTTTCAATCATGCATCTCATTAGATTGATTTATATATAAAATATGTTTTTTTATTAGAGTAAAGCTAATAAAACACATTTTAAATAAGAATAGAAAATTGAATGAATTGAGTTGATTTGATAAAACATGTACTAATTATCTTTGTATGATCTAATTATCACACAATATGATTAATTAGTTTAGGAAATCATACATAGAGTCAAACTTATTTATTTAGCTTTAAGTTGATGTTCATACATGTACGACATCATTATCGTACATCTACGATCTTTTTTTCTCAAAAGTGCAGGTTGAGGCATAAAACTAATGTGCTTCTTGTAGTATAATACCCTTCTCAAATTGTATAATTAGTCCTTTAATGGATCAAACATGGTATTTGGACTAGATAATTTAGGTTTGAACAAAAGTTTTACTTATCGTGCATGTACGACCATCATATCGTGCAAGTATGATTCTTGTTTTCTTAGGAGATATAAATTGTTATTGGAAGTTGATGTACTTCATGCGATACAATGATACTTATTGTACATGTATAATCATATTTAACAAGGAAGTATAATATGAACTTATCTAACTAGCAGATTGTAATGCTTTATATAAGTGATTATATCATCGTACAAGTACAATACTGTGATAAAATCATATGTCATACTAGTACGATCTTCGTTATTATCCAGTATGATTCATAGAAAACTTGTGAGATGAAAATTTGAGTATGAATCTTTGTATATATACAATGGTCTTATAATACATCTACAATCTTTTATTAGAAATAAAACTAATCAGACATGTATAAATAATTGAGAAATATGTATATAATGTTATAGATTATATGATCCTTATTTTGAATAGTATGATTAATTCATAACTGTGTATAACAATAACTAGTTTGATTAGTTTTGTTGAAAAGTTTGATTTAGATATTGGAGATAGTTTGTAGTCATATGAGAGCTTTGTAATGTTTATATAAATGGATCTAGGTTAAAATACTAATTTTTAATTAACAAATTTTTGATAAAGAATTTACTTGAAAATCATTATTGCAAAGAAGGAGAAGCAATAACATAAGAACCAAGCTTTGAGTCATTCTATTTTGCTTTCTTTTATTTGAAATCCTTTAAGCTAAGTTGTATATCATTTTAAGTTATTTCTATATCATACATTTTAGTAATAATGTTGAACTCAATTGCATATTTATTTTTACATTGCTTTAACTTTGTATTAATATATTTCTTGCTTAAATTAGATTGGGTTGTAAGAGTTTATACTTTGAGCTTTTATTTGGCTTCTTTGTATTATTATTGGGACTTCATATTTTGATCTTATATTGGCCTTTTGAGCATCATTGTAGGGTCATCTAACATGGTGATTTATATGGTCTTTTATATTGATGTTGTTGGCTCTTTTAGGTCGATTGTTATAAAGTCTTTTTGACCTAATGCTTTGTGGGTTTCTTGCTTTGTATAATTGACCCTTACTAGCAAAAACAAAATGGAGTAATTTTATTAGAAGCCTATCCATTTTGTCAAGGATGGAGTATCATTTAGATCGAATCACTTAAAAATCCTATTATATCTTTAATTTATTTATATTATGACACAAAGATTTTTAAAAACAAATTTCTAAAATAAAAATAATAAGAGTTATTAAGATTATAAAAACATTGTATTGTAATATACTTGAATTGTTTGAGTTTTTAATTTGTTTAATTCACTACACATCTTGTGTGGACATTACTCTCACATAATTTTCAATATTTCTTTTTCCTCAACTTCTTAAGAGTTTTCATATTTTTATTCAAAACTCAAATTGCTCATAGTAGTAGCTACCTTAGCTCTCTCAATAAATCCCTCTAAATTTTCTCTAAAATTCTTCCCAAAAAATCATCACACAACATCCCAAATCCCTTTATATAAACACCAAACCTACCCATTTATTAAGAATTGGCTATAACCTAAGAGTAACTCTTCCAATCACATTCTCGATCTTCTAACCACTTGGTGTTGTAGTTATTTTAGATTAAAGTTATTTTACACCCTTTGTTTGTCACCACTATTAAGGGTTTAGGAAATTAGAAAAATTAGATTTTAATTCATATTTAATTAAAATTTTAGGATTATGTATTTTGATTTTTTTATCTAAAAGATTTCCTAAAATTTGTAAAACAATTTTGAAATTAGCTACTTCATAAGTTCTACCTACCATTCATGCAATTTTTATAATTTTAAACATAATTTAGTAACTTTAATAGTTTTTTTCTTTACAATTTTTTTAACATATTTATATATAAATATTAAAATAATATTATTTTTTCTATTAGTTTGATCTCTTATTTTAAGTTTGAGATATGTTTGAAGTTCACAAAATTAGTACCATTAGATTTGTAATAAAATGTATTTAAATATTTAAAATTTTCTTCTTTTCTTTTAGGATTCATAACCAATTTTTTTTTATCAATGTCATATTTTTTATTTATTAAAAAAATAATAAAACTTATTAAAATTTTAGATTGATAAATTTCTTTTTATACAACAAATATATTTAATCCCTAAAAATAATTATTTAAATAAATTTGTATGCTTTTGAGATGCTACACCTGAGAAAAGAGCTATTAGATAAAGTGTAACTTTTATTAACAAGCTTTTATAAATGCATGAATGAATCGTTTTACATCTACTATTAAGAAGAAGATCTTGATTTTTATATAGGACATTATGTTGTTTACATTGTTGAGATACGTTTATAGAAAAAAAAATCATTAATGTCATGATAAAACTATCTAAAATGATAATATCCCGAAGTAACGAAATTAGATCATGACAATGTATGAGTTAGAAAAACTTATATATAAATCTAACTATAAGTACACGTGCAAAAAATCCAATCATGACTTAAAAACAATTAGCAATCAAATAAACTCGCACACAAAAATAATGTCAAAGCTTGGTAAAATTTTGAAGCATAAATGATAAACAAAAGAAGATATGTTATGTAAATAACTTTTCACAAAAAGCCATAGCCATTGGCTTTGATGTAAATACAAAAAATCAAACCAACATGTATTTATAATATATCTTCATTAACCAAAATAAACCTTTTTCATAGAAATAAAATTTCATAATAAAAATTGGGAAATGACATAAAAAGATGAGTGTCTTATGTAAAAACAAAAAGCTTGATAGTATCTAAAGAACACCTATACCAAAGATGCAATACAACTGATCTATCCAAGCTAAAAGAAAGAATTACAAAACAAGAAGCAAGAGCTTGGAATGCCCTAATATAGAGGCAAATATTACAATAGAAGAACACAGGCATTAATAGTGAATATGACAGTAACTAAATTATATAAAATTAAACCTATGGACACAATAAATATGGTTACAAGGATAAGAGAATAACAATATTAAAAATAGCCCAATTGTAGTCACAAAAATCAAATAAAAACAAAACATGAGATATTTTGAGAACTGAATAAAGGCTTAATAAAGAACAAAAGACAATAGAACAAGTCATAGTTGTAAGATTTAGAACTAGAAGAGAGAGTATTTTGAGAACAAGATCAAGGCATCTGTGCTTGAGTAGTAAGGGAGAAGAAAATGCTTATGCATGTCATGGTGAGGCGAGGGTAAGCATGGAACTACAGAATAGTAGAAGTTTAAACAAATCTAAGGCTAATCGCGATTTCTTGCAAAACTTTCGTACATGTCTTGACCGAAGCCGAAGAGATAGATAGCTAAGTGAAACAAGCCGATTTCGTTGATTTTTTGCTAACAATCTCGAGTAGTTCGGCAAACAAGCGACCAATCTCAATACAGAACGGCCCTAAGCTCGCACGGAAAGCAGGGAAGTCGCTTCCACGCTTCACCGTGCATCTTCACCATCCTTAATGCCTTCTCCCTCGTCGACGACTGCCCCTCACCGTGAACCATCCCCAACAGCTTCTTCACCGCCCCGAAAGCCATCATGTCTTCCACAACCTTCTTCGTCGGCAGAAAGCTGCACACCAACCACAGCAACTTCACCCCAACCTTCGTCCCCACCTCCCCATCCCTCCCTATCTTGCTCGCCACCGCAGCAACGCCCATCCCGTGGTCGGCGAACGCGGACCTCCCCTCGGCGCACTCGCAGAGCCGCTTGAGCAGCATCAGCACCCTCCCCTCGCGGTGCCTGCCGGCGTCGGGGAGGAGCTCGATGAGCACGCGGACGGCCCCTGCCTCGACGGCCCTAAGCAGGTTGGGCTTCGAGACGGCGACGGCTTCGAGAAGGAGGTCGAGGGAGGAGGAGCTCAGCCTGGGGGAGGCCGAGATCTCGTCGGAAAGGAGATCGAGCAGGGATTTGAAGACGTCGATGTCTTGGTGGAAGTGGTCGGTGACGGAGGGATCGGCTCGGGAGATCCTCTGTAATATTGAGATGGCGTGGAGACGGGCCTCGGCTCCGCCGCGCTGCAGAACGAGAAGCATCGGCCGAAGGCTGTCGGGAGCGGCGAGGAGGCCGACGGAAGCGTCGTCGTTTTCGAAGGGTATACCGTCGAGGACTCCGAGTGCCTCCTCGCAGTCTTGGAAGGCGGAGAAGTAGTCGGAATCAGCGGCAGAGCGAAGGATCACGCGACGCAGGGCGTCGATTCCGCCTGATGCGACGAATGCAGCGGAGTTTTCGCGGGCGAAGGAGCGGAGCTTTTTAAGAGTGCTGACCTTGAAGGGGGACGACTCCACTGCGGAGAGGAGTGATGTCAGCTCCGTGTGGCCGTGGAAAGAGGAGGAGGAGGACGGGGAGGAGTTCAAGAGGTGACGTTGGTTGCGCCACGAGAGGATGAGGCTCTTGAGAGTGTGGTTGGGAATGAGGTCGAAGTTGCGGAGGGACTGCATGGTAGCGGGGCAGGTGGTCTTCTTGTAGGTGAAGAGCCACTTCTCGATGCTTCGGCGTTCATAGCTGACTCCGGTGGAGATGGTCACTGGGTTCTCCATTACTTGGAGGGAGATGGGACATAAGAACATGGAAGGGGTAGGTTCTGTTTCCATGGTCGTCGCCTTCTTCTTCTTCACTTTCGGTTGATCGAATCCTAGATATTTATAAGTAATTTTTTTTGGGAACGAAGGAGAAGCAAGCTCTAAAGAGGAATTAAAAATAAAATAAAAAATTCCCGGATTGGCTACATCAACGGCAGCCGAACGTGGTTGAAAGATGGTTTACTTTTTAAAAAATTGGGAACACAGTGAATTGTCAAAAGTCTTACACAATTGTTTCATGAATTATTTACCAAATTGGTTAAAAAAATTCAGTTGTGTCAAATTTTCTTCTATTATTTTAGTTTTTTATTATAAAAAAACAATTAAAATTTAAAAAACATTTGTAACGGATTTTAGTGAAGTCCATTTTATCAATTTAGAATAGAAGTTGTGTTTGCATGTAAAAGTCAGGTCCAATTAATTCAAAAACCTAGAATTTAACCTTCTCTCTCTACATGACATTAGCTTCCCTCTTATTTTTTATAACTATTTATTTTAAAAATAAAAAAAATATCATGTTTGGGAGACAATATTACAAAAATAATTTATCATAAAAGATTATGTTCTTTGATCTCTATTTCTTGGTGATATCTCTTTTTTTTTTTACTTTATTTAGGCTTCCTTTCTACTTCTAGCCTTCTTACAATTGTCTTGTTTTTCTCTTTTTTATTTGTTTTTCCTTACATTTTATGTGATGATGACTTAAAATTCATTTACATTTGTATGTCGAACAAAAGATGCTATTGAACAATGGCATTATTGTCTATAATAACATTTGCATTTATTGACTGCCTTTGAGAGGTGAAAATAACTATAATGCTAATTCTTTTGTAAGCCTTAGTGATAAGTTTTTTTGTTATTAATTTTGTCAATATTATTTTGAAGTAACATTTAATTTACTATATAAACCAATTCATTTGATTGAAGAATCAAATAAAAGAAATTTGTCTCATTGTTTTGATTTGAAGGAATGTGAATTCATAGATTATTCAAAACTAAGTATCATTGCATCATTCATTCCCGTGATAAAGTTGCAATCAATAATTAAAACAATAACGAGCTGGAGAGAGTATGATGAAGAACTTAAACATTTGAATATTATATCTCCCATTTTTCATGAAAGAGGCAATGCAAAAGTTCATGATTCGCTTGGTGTATATGAATCATTATATTGACTAATATTAAATGTTTAAGCATAGGAAATAGAATCAAGTCATCCAACCTAGCAAATCTAATAGGCAAGAGTTTATACAAGACAAATTTAATTTGACTATAATATAGATATGAACCAAGATATAAGAGTTATTAAATGAGAAATATTTGTCTATCAGAAACAAAAATAAATTATTTCATGAATTATAAAATCTTAAATAAAGATTAATGAATATATTTGAACATATGAACTATTCGAATTTTTCACAAATTTTTAAAGAGAAAATTAAGAAAAAGAGAATTGCATATATGTTAAAGGTTATCCTCTTATTTAAATAAGAGAATAATCTATCTCGTGACTTGAAATACATTTGTGTTATTTGGAGCCAAGAACTAATAAGGAAGGAGGGATCCAAGCAAATCTAATGTGATTTTTTGAGGAGGTTCAAAGGAATTGGATAAGAGGAGAATCTTGAAAAAAAAAAAAAAAAGGGTTTTGACTTTATCTTGTAGGAATGGCATGATAATGTAAGATCTCACCTAAATTCTTCTTCATAAGACATATATTTATTGCTTGGGATATTAACAAAGCTGATCTTGTGAGCTTTTGGTGGTTTGGTGGTCAAGATAGTGTTGTTGATTTTCAGTTACAATGATCGTACAAGAAAATTGTTCGGATCGTTTGGTATGACCTTCGTATTGGAAATTGGTGAAGAGCCATCAACTCAATGTGAATATATATTCAATTAAAAATCATATTAATATGAAAAATTGATCATATAAATATGATGAATTCATAGTAGTTTAACAAAAATAGTTTATCTAGCCCTTTATCTAATGAAATATATATTATGGATTATACGAGTAGGAGGTTCTAGTTAGCAAGACAATCCTATCCATAGCCAAAGAGTCCATTACCATGATTAACTCTAAATAGAGACCATCATCACAATAAGATTAACTGAGCAACCTCACCAGTTACACCATTCTCCCTCAAATAATTACAAGATAAAGTCGTTTCAAAGTTACATAAGTTCAAATTAATGCAAGAAGGCACAACCTTGGGGGAAGCAAGCATCATAGAGAGAGACAATATTTACAATAATAAATAGCAAAATAAAAGACTTATTAAAACTTCATACACCAAAGAAGGGAATTGAAGAAATTTGAATTATAACATCCCCAAAAATTTATGCCTATTGGAAACCCAACATAGCACAAATGCAAAAATGATTCCCAATTAGATTTATTTTCTCTTCAACATGTGAACACATTTGAGCATCCAAAGCAAAGTCGTTAATTTGAAGTTTCAATATTTAGTGTTGCTTCCGCAGGAATTGAAGAAATTCAACATAATTTATTGTATTTGATGTCATTCTCAAACATAAACCAATTTGAGACAAAAACTACAAAATTTATTACCATATTTATGAATGTTTTCTCTTTCGTACTCAAGTTTTAGATTTTTTTTTTCGAATAATTGAGCTTACTTCTAAGTAAAAAATATTTTTAAATGCAACATTAGTAAGACATATTTATATAAATTTTATGTTCCAAAAAATATAAAAAAATAATTTACTTGATTGAGAGTTTAAATAAAAATAATTTATGAGATAAAGGGACATAAAAGTGTAGATCTTCCTAAGTTGAGAATGATCATGAAAAAAAAAATGAAGAAGAAAACTAGAATGCTCACTTAAAAAGAATAAAAAACACTTAGAGAATTAGTAGATGTTTGAACTTTTAAAGTTGTTTGAGGTTTGAAAATTGATTTTCATATCTTATTGAAGTGAATTTGTGAGAGACAAATTTATAATTAACATAATGAGTGAGCTATGCTAACATTACTTGACATATAAAAAATTGCAACTATCATTTCATTAAACAATTATTACATTTTAGCCACTTAAGACAATTGTGTGTTTTTGCTTACATGATAGGATTGATTATAATCACCAGATAAAGCTTACAATTTAAAGTTGGGTTTAAAAATCAAGCTTTGAAGGTTTCAAGTCGAGATGCTAGTCTCCATGTTGTGGTCTCAAGCTGCAAGTCTCCATGCTCTAGTCTCAAGCAACTGGTCTAGAGTCCAACCTTGAGTGATTCATCTCAAGGAACTGACCTCAAACAGAGTGAGCATATATCATCAATGTTTGTAATGTGATTATGTTTTGAACCTGTGGTTGAGATTTTAATCAAAAATGTTTGTATCTTCAATTTATATTTCAAAACTATGCTTTAATTGTTGTGCATTAAGCCAAATCATAATATTGTATTATGTATTATTTTAAATTATAAAATATTATTTTAGTTTTGAACAAAATTATAGTTTGATAAAAGGATCATAAATTAATCTAATAAAGATTATTCAACATTTAATAAGATTATTTTTACTATATTTTTTAATCTTCACATTGGTCTTTAGCATATGCTTGATTAAAATTTTAGAAAACTTAGGCTAACATGTCATAATTCCATAGCAATTTCTAACGTAAACTCATGCCACACACAAAAAAACAAATACAATATTGGAATTTAAGGAAAAAAAAAGGAATGCATTTACAAATTTGGAATAGAGAACACTTGAACTAAAACATTTTAGAATGTTAATGAGTTCAATGAATTCAAGAAATCATATAGTTTCAACTCAATCGAACAACCAAAGTTGGATCAAACAAACAATAAAGAACAAAAACGTTCATTTTACAGGATTTGCTGATTCCAAATGCAAATAGTTGTAGAAATAAGGAATCAAAGACAAATGAATAACATATTATATCTCATCACTATATCCTCACTATCCTATAGTATTCTAAGCATGTGTATCTTTCTTATGATATCATACTTCAAGATAATGTATTCTACAAAACATTTTCTAATTATCCAACATTGAGACAACACGAAATAATGTTTAAGATTAGTCAAATAATAATAAAGCAGTGTTTCCCATAGTTTAAAATTGTTGAAACTATCATAAACAAAAAGACTCTCCATATACAAACTATCATAGGTGATTGATTGTCCACATTGTGTGTTCTATGCTAACTGTCCCAATTTTTTATTGATTGCATGAGAAAATCTAAAAGTTAATCTAAGTATATTGACTATATGAAATCTATAAATATACCATCTTACCTACAAAGCCATTGAATCACCCAACATGTCTCCACCATGTCTTAATACTCCAAATAACTCATGATCCAATATGAAATGTTGTGATCACACAAACGTGGTCTCTAACATAATTTGGTGTAAGTAACATGATATAGATGCTTGAAAAATATAGGTAAAGAAAACATCTTATTGGGTAGTATTAAACATTCTTGACTTTAAAACTCAATTTTGGAATGCCAAATATTTGATAGCTATGGAAAAAATAAAATCTACAACCTTATCTAATAGATCTCATTTGATGCTATAGTTGAATATTTTCTTAGAAATATGGCATGTGAAATGAGGTAGACTTAATAAATTGATGGTATGGTGTTGATGACACACTAAGCTTTATGATCAATCAACAAATGTGGCAAAATCATACAATGAATAGTGTCATTGGCGAAATGAATATTGCTATACTAAGGTTGCAACAAATGTAACATCATGCCATCTATTATAATGTTGATAGAGATGTTATCCTTCAAATTATGAATAGCTAATGAATCATTTGGTATAATCACATTTGCTATCTAAGAACTAATCATTTAGAGGCTCTTGGAAGCTCAAAGTCACATCATTTGTTGAACAAATTGAAGTAGAATCACCTGTAATGATGATGGCAAAAATATCCTTCGAAAGAACCAACTCCTTATATTGCATATAACTTAGACTAACTGGTGACATCTATAGGTATAAAATGAATTGCACAAGTAAGTATAGTGGGATCTTTGGTTCACCAAAATGTTTCAAAATTCTAACTAATAAACAATAATAGGCTTGTCTCCTATCATATCTCTATAAAGATATGAAGAGATGAAAAAGAAAATACAAATCATAGACAAATGATACAATGCACCTAAATTTGGTTGTCATTTTTCAAAGTAAAGTTGATACTTTTTTTTTGGCTATTTGTTTTTCACTTAGAAATTCATGAAGTATCACTTCTAGTGAAATCTTTAAAACAAGTAGCAATAATTCTACAATGCTCTTTATCCAAAGCACCTTATTCCTCTATCAAATGATGATGTTGACTCTCAAATAATTACATTAATAAAAAAGAGTTCTTTTTGAAATTTTTGAGTGAGAAAAATTAAAAAAATGTGCATAATGACAAATTTTTTATAGTATTGTCAACAACAACGATTGCTAAAATTTGAAAAGTTTTATATCATCTTTAGAAGCAACCCTGGATGTAGACAACAATAGTTTTGAAAATGTAGTCTCTTGGTTTTCGTCTTTTTATATAAGTAGTATATTTATAATCATCTGTTCTTTAAACATAAGAATATATATCCATCTTAGTATTATAAGTTAGATCATTTCATTCAACCATGATTTGCATAATATTTACATGAGTAAAAGTCATAAGTATGGTACAAAATCTTATCTTCATATATGTTAAACTTGAGTGACATAACAACATTCTTGAGTAGTTTAGAAGTATTATCCATCTAGGTTATAATAAATTATTGTGGGTTTGCTATCAAGTGCAGTTTTTCTATACTTGATTAAGAAATCAGGTTCACATAGCTTTCCATAACAATTATTAATTTGCATGTTTTATCTCTGTGCATATAAAGATAATTATTTTATTAGGAATTTAAAAAATAATTATCTTATATTTATATAATTGGTTGACTATAACATATAAAGAAGAAGAAAAAATTGAATAACCTAAGAGGGATCTAAATTTATCCATTTAAAATTCTATTAAGTATTCTTAACTTTGGCGATCCAATCAAATTAGTAAAATCAATAATGATTATGAAAAAAAGACAATGAGTTTTAAGTCGAAGGAAAATTTCAAATAATAAGTGCTATGAATTAAATCTAATAGTACAAATTTCATTTTATAAAATTTAGATATAAATCAATCATAAAACAAGGGATCAAAGTTTAAAAAATAAATCTCTAATACTTTTTTAGCCCTAAAATATTTATAGATATCAAGCGAAAGATATGTAACAAACATGTGTAATCATAAATAATTAAAAAATAAAAAAATAAAGCATAACAACATTATCAGAGCAAAGATCAACTAATCTATTAGAATTATAATAGATATTCGAATGAACTATCATATACGATATCTGTAAGCCTCGTTTTGGTCAATATAGTGCAAATGATTATGCTACAACAAGATACAACAAAATGATGCTCCCGACAACAAGGACAAAGGTCACGAAACTAAGATTATTAGTTGTGAATCAATCAAGCAATACCTAAGGTCTACTACTAGCATTGAGTAATAAAGAACCAATGCCATGATAATTGAACACAAGCATTTGATTATCAAGCTCATTCTATATAGATATGTTACAAGCATTTTGATTGTAGGGGTTTAATAGATCGAATTTTAAACAAGCATATTTACTCACCACATTAATAATAATTTTGAAACTATAGTTATGTTATATATCTACTATCCTATGGAATTAAACAAATTCATAATAATTAATAAACATAACAAATGGTAATTAAGAATAAGTAAAAAATAAATAGTAATCGAAAACAATGAAACGGTTAAAAAATACCGGAAGGAGTTTAGCATTATATTTTTTTAATACGGGAATTAGGCATGTGTCGACATTTGGCAAGCGCGGCCAAGAACGCCAATTTAAGCAGGATTTAATTATCGACGGCCGGCCGGCCGACGATTCACTCAGCTATTTTAGTTGCCATTGCAACGATGCTTTAAAGAAATATTCTCAACTCAAGTCGAGACCGTCAAGGAGAAGATGTTTTTGTTTGAACACAATACAATTAGATTCATAACAATGGTTTTAATCAAATATAGTTGTAGTTTCTAAATTTACTTTGTGCTATCAAACGTTTTGAAATATAAAGAACAATATTATTAGTAATGTGTAATTGAAAAAAATCACAATGCAAAAAATACTCGATCAAGAGGTTGATATAGTGTTGTAACGAGGATACATGAGGTCTAATTTTATTGTCGATAATGAATCAAGTTGAAGACAAGAGTCCATAGTGGCCTCGTATATTGATTTTTATTAGTTTAATGGTATTTTAGGTTATTGATTGGATTTTCAAGTGTTATATATAAGGTTTTTATAGAGTTCTTATTTATTTATATACATATTTTTATTTTTATAACATTTTATTAGATATAAGTATTTTTGTTATTTTATTTTTGGGATAATATTTTTTTTGTAAATTATTTGAATAATTTTTATGAAACAAAAAAAGAACTTCTGAAAGCTATGTTTTTTTATGATACATTTGTGCACTTCTTTCGGTTACGATCCAAGTTTATCTCTCTTTCAAATTAAATTTGAAACTTATTCTAATTGTGATTCAGATTTATTTTATTATTTTCATCTCTTTTCCTACCAAAGATCACCACTAGCCTCTCCTAACACCATCATTGAAATTTGATTATAATCATTATTGCTCTTTTTGTTGATCTTTTTTTTACTAGGAACACTGTTGATTATATCAGCACCCTATAGATGATCCAAACCAAAACCCCTTCCACTTTCTCCTCTTAGTTCTTGCTCCTCTCTTGCATCTCCATTGATACATTTGGAGACCACAACCCTTTTACCATTTTTCATCAAATCTTGCATAGTAAAATATGGATTTGACCAGTCATGACCCCCTTACCTTCAAACCTTGTATGGTGAGAGTAATTGCCTCCCATGCCACCAGTCCAACCTTACGCTCTCAAACTAGCTACCAGATCATACCCATAGATTGGCTCTATTGATGAACTAGTTTATCTAAACAAGATTGACATAAACTAAATCAAGTCAAATTTCTAAAACTATTTGGGAAGCACATTCAAGACTGTGTTTCAAGAGATTTTTTTTATAATTTTGAGTCAAATTAAAGTAAAAGCACTTGTTATTAGTTGTATAATTCACATCTTAACTAAAGCTTAGTTTAGATCCAACTCAAGAGTTTCACTCTTATTCACCTCCACCAAATTGTCTTCAAATAAGTCTTCCAAATATCTTTATTTATTACATCTTTTATAATTCTTATGATTTTAAAATATAGAGAAAAGAAAATATGATAAGTGAATATGAGATATCATATTAGTCTAAGACTAACATCGTACTATGAAATTATTATATATCTAATCATATCGCTAACCTGCAAGGTGAAAATAACACCTAGTCAAATATAAGGGACTCAATAATGACTATCACATAAGAACAAAACATGATTTCAATAGAAAACTTACATATGCAAAAAAATCGTAAAATTTACCGAACGTGTATCTCAAAACAAAATATTTCAACAAAAGTGTGGATGCTAAAAGATATTATCACATGATATCACCAAGTGTTTAGTTGTTCTAGAATCCTCAACTAACAAATAATGTTAACCATAGAGTGTTTATCATAGTATTAATCATGAGGTTTACTATATGATCCGTTTAACTAAGATTGAAAAAATCAATCCAATGACGAATTGCATCTTATCATCTAGACTTGTTTGATAGATCATGTTTCTTAAGTCATAACACTTGTTGAATTTTTATGAGTAATTTGTTGATAGTATTCTTTAAATGTAGCATAATATTGTATTAAGGTTCCAAGAAGGTAGATCATTACTTAGTAATGTTATTACCACATAGGAGTTGAATATGACATACTTTTGGGTTAGTTTTGGTTCAATTTGAGTATAGTTTAGTTTGACTTGGGTTAAATTGGTTGTCTTATATTTAATTTTGGTGGAATGAGCTTTTGTCTTAAATTTAGTTTATGTTATGTAGGTTTCAGTTTGATCCAAGTTGGATTTTATTTTAGTTGCTTGTGGGGTATTAAGAAGAATAAGGAATATAAAAGGTTGAGAAAGTGGGCAGTGGTGAAGGATAATGTTTAAAATAAGATTTAAAAGGAATAGGATGAGAATTTGTGAGAGCATACATGAACTATAATTTATTGATAATAAAGATCAAATTGAGTGTGGCAACATTACATCATAAAAAGACAAAAAAGAGCAAGTAAGAGAGAAGAGAGAGAGAGAGACAGTGACGTAGGAGCATCTTACGTTAGCTCATAAACACAAATCCATTTGTGTCACACCAATACTATTCGAATTTGAAGGCGTACCCAAGCTGAATTCTATTTCGATTAATCATCTTTATCAACAAACAGGGTTCGATTATAGTACTATAATTTTTCTTATGGTTATCTCTATTGTTTTTGCTATTTTTTATCCAAACATATTTTGTAGTAAAATATGTCATTATCAATGTAGATTCCTATCCATGATTCGGTTACTATCACCAGTTATCAGTCATCACTTGGTTATATTTTGCTCATGATCATTACCACCTAGTTGCTTAACATCACCTGGTCACCTACCATCACTAGGTTACTCGATGCTCCTCAGCAACCCAACATTGCTTGGCCACCTGTTAGCTACCTACCCTTTTGTCACCATCAATTGTCGCCATCTATCTAGTCCACCGCTTGCATCCTAGTTGTATCGACATTGACGTCTCATTGTCTTGTTGCATTATTGCATAATTTTTTATGTCATTATTTTTTCATATATTTTTATATTTTATATTTAATATAGTTAACTTATTTAGAGTTAATGTCTTAGAATTCTAAAGATTTTATATATTTTAATATTTTATATTTAATATGATTAATCTATTTGAAATTAATATCTTATAATTTTAAAGATTTTTTTTTGAATTCTCAAGTGATTTAACTCTAAAATTATTATTTTTCATACCTACTTTGAGTTAATATCTTGAATTTTAAAGATCTCTTTTAAATTCTTAAATAATTTAACTCTAAAATTATCTTTTTATGTTGATTTTTTTACTTTTCTTATGCTTATATATTTTTAAGGTATATTTAATTCTCATTGAGCTCTCCGTCATTTATAATAAGAGATGCTCTATTATTGTAATATTATTATTAATGAATAAAACTTCTCTTATTTATGTGCATCCATCTTTATGAGTAAAGAGTGTATATCTAACTCAAGTTAGAGAAATTATAACTTTCTCTCCTCTTATGAGAGATAATTTTTGCATATAAGAAATAGATCTTTTAATGACATTACTCCAATAATGATCCATTAAAAACTAGAGATGCTTATCTGCTAAAAGCACATGAGAAAAGCATAAAAACCTTCATGATCCCAATGCATGCAAGTTTATTTATCTAAGGTGATAAGTGATGACTATAATTCGCTTTAAATATTGTCATGTTGATGTCCTTTTTAATTCCATGTCAACTTGTACGTTGTCACTTCGTTTCCTAATTAATAAAGGCAAAGGTAACTTATTAGCTATTTTAATGACCATTTTTTATATGAAAGATCGAGGGTTAGTTTTATATTCAATGCAAAAGTTGAATATAAAATTAAGTTATTTTACTCTTTGACTTAGAATTTTTCCAGCCTAACTTCCAGTCCCACTTAACCTGTCTTAAGATAAGGACGTACGTCTTAGCACACCTAAACGTTACCAAAAAAAACTTTTGGTCAACTAATATTGTAGGTTTATGAATAAATAATATTGTTATATTATATCATAATAATGCTTTGGAAAATGAAGACATGTTCAAATGAGTTTAGAATTCAAAATGCTTGAAAATGTTGAAAACATGGAAAATATCTTTATAAAATGAATCCAATAGTTGTAGTTTTGTTAAAATTATAACTAGTAAAGATCAAATTTGAAGAGGTTAAATTAATACTAGTAATGATGCGTTAGGAAATAAAAGCTGTATTATTCTAAAAATTTGATAGCCATGCGATTTCGATCAAAGTTGACGATGAGTAGTTTTTATTTACAAAGTTACAAGCTTTGAGGAGATGTCATGATCTTTTTGTTGTCATACATGGATCATTTTGTGAGACCAAGGTATAGGTTATGCATTTCGTAAATTAGAAGTGATGACTTCAGTTTTAAATTATTTTTTCTTATCAGATATTTGATATACACACAAAATGTGCAGATAATTTCCTAATCAAATGGACAATAGAGGACCATTTAAAGCTATTTATTTTATTTAATTACTTATCTTTTATTTTCATTAATATGAAATTGAATTTAAATAAATACTTAATATTATCTTCAATGAAACTTAATTATAAGAATCTTCAAAGTATGAAAAACCTCTGATTAATATTAAAGAGTTTTGAGTTCCATATTTTGTACGTTACATTATGTTATGACATGACATGTTAGAATTAACTCTAAGAAATAAGAATTTTTTAATTATCTTTAATGATAAATTTCAAACATATAGCTCATCCAATCAATATATGATATGTGAAAAATGTATACCATCCACTATTATGTTTCAATTCTCATCCATCTTAGAATGACTTTTCAATCAATTTAAGATTCAACATAACATATCATTAAATCCTTCCCCAGTACGATGTTCTAATTTTTCCAACTCTATTGATGTAATATCGATTGATTTTCAAGTGATATGCATGCACCATCACATTGGAAATCACAATTGGGGTTGCCTTAATGCCAATGTTATTATCACAATTAATGATAATTAATAATTTAAAACTAAAGTCAAATTTTTATATTAAATAATTAGAAAAGTCATATCTCTCGTGAAGGTTTTTTAAGAAAACTAAGGTATAAGTTTGTTTTCGATGTTCATGTGATGTGAGGAAGGGTAAACATAATAATAATTGAATATGAGAATGAAAAAGTAAGAAAATAAAAAATAAAAAAATAAAAAAAAATTATTAAAAAAGAAGAGTTATAATAATATGATAAAATAGATAGAAAGAGAAGAGGATAATAAGAAAAAAAAATAAGAAAAAGAATAAGAGATGAAGAAGAGAAAGAGAGAAAAATCACATCATTATAAAGGTTTTATTATGAGGTTGATAAAAATCTTTGTTGAGGAGGAGTTGCCACCTTAGCGTTGGGGCCATTGTTGACAAAAAGCCAATCAGTAAAGTAAATTGAAACCATGAGAAAGTTGTTTTGCTTTCATGCAAGCTTTTGTGTTTGAGGAGTCCACTAAAAACTTTGCATGCATGTTTTAAGCATTTCTCTACTCTTGTTTTTATATTTTATAAAATATAAAATAGAGAAAGAGAGAAATAGAATTTCAACATCTATTTAATAGATCGAATAATTTAATCAATAAAATTGTACAACCAATATGTGTTGGGATCGATCAAAATCATCATCATATAGACAATCCCAACACTCTTATATTTCTCTTAACAAAGCATTATAGAACAATTTGATCGATAAAATATTTAGATAGTCAAGTTTGTTATAATTAAAATTGGTTGTCATGCATTTGAATTAAATTAATTATGATAGAAAAAATTATTTATAAGTTATGAGTTTATATTAAGTTAGTTGTGATCAAAATTAGTTATAAGTAATAACTTATATTAAGTTAATTATGATTAAAATTACTTTAAATCTAGAAATTTTTTAAGACTATATATAGTTGTAACATGTCATTTGTTATAAAACCTTTGTAAAAATTTTAAATATTATTATCTTCATCTTACAAATCTCATTTTTATCCTAAATCTCTATTTTTATATGAAGTATTTTTTCTTTCGACAGTATTGTATCAAAGCTTAAGTAAGATTTTGTAAAAATAACAAAAAATCTATTTCTCATCTCTTTCTGACTAATAATTATGATAATTAGAGTATATAGATGTAGATATATTTGGAAGTCAAGATATTTAAAAGATTATTTATTAAGGGTGTAGAATAGTTCAATATGAAGCCAACATTACATGAAATCAAAAGATGACATTAACAAAGTTAAGAAAGAAATATAAGAAAGTATTTTTTCATTTATCAAGGCTTAGATAAGGTCATATTCAAGGACATGACTAGTATAAATAATTCAAAGTAAACTTAGCAAATCTTGCAAAATACATACAAAGGGGATGATAAAGTGAAAAAAGTATGTCTCCAAACTTTAAGAAGTTATTTTGAAGTCTTCTAAATGAAGAAATCAGAAAGTGTTTAGGAGTTTTTTTGTAAGGGTTCATGGTAAATCAATTAAAAAAAACTGAAAAAATATTTGAAGACAAGTGAGTGATAGAGAAAATATTACAATCTTTATATAATAAGTATGACTATGTTGTTATGGCTATTGAAAAGTCCAAAGACTTGGATAATATAAAGATTAAATAACTTATAGGTTCACCTCAAACCCATGAACATCATATTTAAAGAAAAGAAAATAGCCATTGGAATAAGTTCTTCAAAGTAACACATAATACAATAAACAAAAGAAGAATAAAATAGTTAAGAAGGTTGTGGTCATGGTGATGCCTATAGATGTGTTTGAGGAAATGTTGAAGGTTGTGGAATCTATGGTCGTAGACAAGGTTTTGGTAGCTACAATAATTATGAAATAATCAACTAATATAGAGGTGAAAAGGTTTAAAAAATGACATAAAATATGATAAAAATAATATTCAGAGTTATAGTTGCAATAAGTATTGATGTTACTCTTCAAAATGTTGGTTAAATTATTTTAATCAAATGTATGAGAAAGTTAATTATGTTAAAAAAGAAATTCTTTAAAAAAATAATTTTATTAGCATAAATAAAAGGAGAATCTATAAATCAAAATTTATATTAATTAGATTCTAAAGCAGGTAATCATATGTGTGGGCATAAGAAAATATTTATGAAGTTAGATGAATTGGTGAATAGCTGTCTCATTTGGAGATGCTTTAAAAGTGTAATAAAAATTTATCAATAAAATTCTTATTCAACTTAAAGATGATACTTAATAATTTATTTCTAATATTTGTTATATTCTTAAGATAAAATAAATATTCTTAGTCCTGAATACCTATTGAAAAAAATGACATATAAATGAGAAACAAAAATATCTATTTAAAACAAATTTATTGCTCATGTTTCTATTGAGTAAAATCAAATATTTATTCTCAACATTAACATGTGTTACTAAATATTTAAATAATTATATAAATAATAATTATTTGCTATCATTTAAGATTTAAATATATTAATTTTGATGCTTTTAAATTTATATCAAACAAGAAAATGATGAAATAGATGTCATACAGCAATATATTAAATTAAACATATGAAAGATTTGTAATTGAAAAATATCAAAGGAGAAGTTTCCCAAATGAGTCCTTCAACAAAAAAAAACAAGCATCTTCAACTTATTCACATCGATATATGTGGACCAATTACTCTAATGTCATTTGGTGATTGTCTTTATTTTCTAAGATTTATTGATGACTCCAGAAAGAAGTCGTGAAAAATGTTTTAAACGAGAAATCAGAAGTATTTCGAGTATTCAAGGAGTTCAAAATCTTAGTAGAAAACAAAAGTGGCTATAAGATTAGTGTGATAAGATTAGATCACGGACATGCATTCATATCTAAGGGGCTAAGAGAATTTTGTAAAGCTCATAGCACATAGAGGACCTTAACTGCATCATATTTGTTTTCAAAATGGTGTAGTAAAGAAAGCTAATTGAACCATACTTGAAATGGTTCCAAGCAAGATAAAAACTAAATGTCAAATAAATGTTGGGTATCTGTCATCAAATGTCTACCATATTTATTAAATATATGTCTAACAAAGAATTTGAAAAGGCTAACTCCATAAGAGAGATGTAGAATTTAATCTGAATGTATCACATTTTTAATTCTTTGGATGCATAACTTATGAATATGTACCTAATAAAAAAAAAATCAAATCAGATGATAAGAACATTCTATGCATTTTTATTAGCTAAAATGCTAGATTTATAACTTTAAAATTTTATGAACCAAAAGAGAAAAAAATATTGTAAGTCACAATGTATAGTTTCAAAAGCGGTTATGAAATTAAAAAAATAGCTCAATAATGATAAAAGAAGAAAGTAAATTATTAAGAAAAATAAATAAATTGCTCCATCATCTTTTATATCATTATCATCAAATGAACTTGGTTTTGCAATATAAAAGTTAAGAAGTATTCATGATTTATATGAAACAATGAATCCTCTTAATCTTATTTATTTTTTTACTAATAAAAAAATTATTATTTTAGTGATATAATCAAAAATTAAAAAAATAAAATAATGTTATATATGAAGAGATAATTTTTATTAAAAAAAACCTGAGTTTTTATTAATTTATTGAAGGGATATAGACCCATTGGTGTTAAGTGAATCTATAAAATTAAAAATGATACATGATCTAAAAACTAGAATTGATTACAATGAAGGTTTTGTTCTTGTTGCTCAAGTGAAAACATCTTTCATCTTTTGATGCTTGTAATAATGGTTCAAAATAAATGTCAAGTTTTCAACTTGATTTGAAATCATCTTTTCTTAATGATTATTTGCATGAACAAGTTTATATTTAACAATCCATACATTATGTGAAAAAAAAAAAGCAAGAAAACGTTTTGAAATGAAAAAAAAAGTACGATATGACTTAAGGCAAATGCCACAAGTTTGAAACTCAAAGATTGTCTCTTATTTTAAAATACATGGATTTATTCAATCTTAAAATGAACATGTTCTATATATAAAACAAAAGGAATAACATATATTATTTATTTCTTTGCATGTACATGATCTTTTTTTTTTTGTAGAAAAGTCTTTCAAATTAATTGAAGAATTAAAAGAAGCTTATCAAAGGAGTTTGAAATATCCAATTTGAGTCTTATGTCTTGCTTTGTTGGCTTAAAGGTTAAATGACATGAAGAAAACATATTTATCACACAATATTATTTTATGAAAGAAGTTTTTAAAAGATTTAAAATGGAAAATTACAATGTAGTCAATATATTAGTTGATTGTTGAGTAAAATTATTATAATATGATGAAAATAATGTAGTAAATCCTATTCTCTATGATATTTGACTTATACAATATCAAACATTCTTTATGAAGTTGGATTAATAAACGAATTTATGTATAAACCAAAAGAACAACATTAAAAATTGATAAATAAGATTATACGTTATAGTAAAGGTACTTTAAATTATGATTTATTTTATTCATTTCTAACATGTTTCAATTTATTGGATACTTGGGTAATGATAAAAAAATACTTTTATATTGCTTTTTACATTAGAAGCATTGCATCGTTGCAAATCTCTAAGAAGCAACCTATTATCACGTTTTTAATATATGAAACATAATATGTTGCATTTTCTACTTACATTAGGCATGATATACGACTTCAAATATTGTTAAAAGAAATTCAACATGCGTATGATAGTGTAACAAAAATCTATAGTGACAATAAAACTTTTTATTATTTCAAAGAAAATTTTGATATATCACATAAAAGAACATATATCCTGATATTTACTTTCATTTTATTTGTGAATATATAAAGAACAAAGATGTGATGTATATAAAAACATAAAATGACAGTTAACATTTTTACTAAACCAATTAGGTTGAATGTTTTCAACAAATTTAAAAATTTACTTAAAATGATATAATATAATTAAACTCAAATTAAAAAAAATATTAAAAATAATAAAAACTAACATGAATAAAATACTTTAAAAATCAAGTTAATTATGTTTAAAATTAATTATAAGTTATGTATTTATATTAAATTGCTTATTATAAATCATAAATTTATATCAAATTAGTTGTAAACAAAATCATTTATGAGTTATAATTTATATTAAATTTATTATGATCAAAACTAATTCAAATGTAAAAGTTCTTTTAAAATATATATAATTATAACATGTTATTTGATATAAAATTTTAGAAGAAAATTTAAATGCAGTCATCCCTATGTTGCACATCTCCTTTTTATCCTAAATCTGTATTGTTATTTGAAATATGTTTTTCCTGCAACAGATACACAGCAGAAGATCTGCTTCTATTCCTCCCCAAGAAAATACAGTAAATACCAAAGTTTCCACACAATATCCACAACTCTTATACATCCTCTTAACTAAAAAGACAAAAAAAAAAAAAGAAAGAATGAACCAATATGGCCCTCAACTCCATACTTTTGTTCCGTTCCAAGCCATTCTTCTTCTATTTCTGCTGTCCAGTAAGCAGCACAAGCTCGTTCGAATGGTGTTCTCTCCCAGCTTAAAGTCCTGCTCCAAATTCATCACCTTCTTCCACTCCCTCTTGTTCAACGAGACAGCATCAGCTAAAACGCTGAAATGTTATGGAATGTCACAAGTATTTTCCTGAGGACTTCCAAATTCTTCCTTCAAGAGATATAACCATGACTGTAACATCATCATGGTACTTCCTACGGTCTCCCTGTGGTATGTCCAGTAGTTCATGGACCTCCATTCCTGCATGAAGCAGCTCTTTTGATCATCGTTTGAACTACAAAATGCATTCTTTTAAAACCACATCCCACTAAATGGGTCCTAAGAAAAAGATTCAAAAAGACAACTCAGATATTTTTAGTGTTAATGGGTTAGAATCATATTTCAGTCATATGAGAGTATGGGTTATCAAAAAGGATCTTTTTGGTAGGGTAGATGGCCAGAAGGCCAATGGACAGTAAGATGGATAGGTAAACAGTTCAAGAAAATTTGTACTAAAGTGATGATAAATTGGTGGATTTATTTCCATACCAATGTAATAGGTCATGCATTACAATCCTTGGCACAAATAGGCTTTAGATTTAAAAAGATACACCATAAAAGAGATTATCCAAAACTGGACCAACCATGTAAGATTAATGGATGTAGACGCTAATGCACCAATGTTTTCTCAAGATTGACCTAAGGTATAAATAACATCAACTAATAATCAAAGAGCAAGATGTGCCTGAGACAACATTCTGCTCTGGTTATAGTTAGCGCACGTTTCTCTCACATAATAGCTCCATTGGTTAAGTTCGTATGGTCCAATGCTTATGAGCAAAGCTTTTACAAACCCAAGGATTCTTTACAATCAACATTAGTCTTTAGTACCACATTTTTTTTTACACAAAAAGGGACTTTAAAAATATTATTATACCTCAATCTAAGAACTGGGAAATGCATTAATGAAACATGGATGAGAGTAGCTTATGCCACAAGGCAATTGAAAGATCATGAGAAGACAATCTTATTCATTACCTTGAGTTGGCAATCATTATTTGTCTTAGAAGTTATTGCATCATATTTTTATGGGGTCCATTGTGATATTTTCACAAATCATAAGAGCTTGAACTATTTTTTTTTTTACTAAGAAAGCATTGAATGTTAAGCGAAGCAGATGGTTGGAGTTGTTGAATGACCAAGAACTTAATATTTAGTACAGTCCTGGCAAAGAAAGTGTGACACGAAACACCTTGAACAAGAAGTCAGTCGTATCCATAGCTTGCTTGTCAACTCGGCCAAAGGCTGGAGCAAAAAATGGACAAATTGCCTTCGGCAGTGGTTATTTCAAGTCAATATTCTATTTGTATTTTCAATGAATCTATAATCCACATTGTTACGTCAAATTGTGATTGCTCAAATGGAGGAGCCCGAATTAGAGAATCTCAAACAAGTCTAACTAGATGGGTACTTAGAAGCTTCGAAACCAGTAGTGCGTTCCAAAACTCTTGCAACTTTGTCAAGAGATACTCACACTCTAATTGACATTCAACTCACCATTGTTGTGTGAAGATGTATTGAGATCTCGATGATCAATTTTATGGCGATGGTTGAAGAGAAGCTTGGTTGAATTTATTGCAAGTGTTTCAATAGTCCATTGGTCAAGGTTGAATGAAATAAGCATGCTCCATTATCAGTCATTGGTAATTCTAGAATGAAGATGGAATTAAATTGCTATAGATTTGGTCATTGGTTACCTAACTCTTGGCAAGGAAACGATACAACTTTGGGAGACTGTAGATAGTTATTTGTCCTTCAATGGTATACAGATGACTATAGTGACTGATCTAGATGGTTCATATCCAGGTTTGAAAGAAGATACAAGAATTAATGGTGCAATGTCAGATGTTAACAAGGCCTTCACCCATTGAATGGAAAACTAAAGCAAAATATTCAAACCTTGGAGGATTCATCGAGAGCTTTTATTTTAGATTTTGACAATAACGGAGAAAAACACACTTATTGGTTTTCATATGATAACAATCATTAGTCAAGTGTTTGCATGGATTGTTATGTGCTGAAGCTAGTGAAAGAAATCTACTGGGGCCACAACTAATAGGCAAAACTGTTAAGATTCCTCCTTTTTCAAGAGCATGTCAGAATGGCACAAGTGAGAAAAAAAAAAAGAAATATTTTGATCTAAAGGATAGGAGTACTCTATTTCAAGTTTGTGATTATATTTTTCTAAAAGTATCCCCAATACAAGAAACCATCAAGTTTGGATTAAGTGCAACGCATAGGTCAAGGTTCATTGGCCCTTTTGAGGTGATTGAGAGGATAGGCAGGTTGTTATCGCAAAGCTCTTCCTTAAAGACTTGCTAATATTCCTGATATTTTACATGTATCCTCATTGCAAAAATAAATGAACATTTAATCACTTACGATTCACACGAACGATCAACCATCAAACAAAATTGGGGCTATGAGGAGCAGAGAACACAATTGATCATTAGTTCCACTAGTTGCATATCTGGGTGATTTCATTTGTGCAAGAATGCTTGAAAAACCAAACAAATATGAGAAGCCACCTAAGAGCTTGAGGAAATGAAAACCCAAAACCCTTGTTTCAAGATCAAGAAACAAATTTAGGGTTCAAATATTTCAATGGGAATGTAATGGTATTAGAAAGGATTCAATGTCCATCTAATCCTTCAATTTGTAGAAAAAAGGACCTAGAGCATCCCATTAAGGAAATAAGGGAAATGGTTAAAAGAATAGAAGAGAGGAAGAGAAGAGTGAAAGAGAGAGAGGAAGAAAGAGGGAATCGAAATAAAGAGAGAGGGACTTTAAAGAAAGGAGATGGGGAGAATGGCATAGTGACGACAAACGACAAATCTGTATGTGAAATTGGCAATCATCAAGAGCTCGCATTAAATGAGAAAACTGACCAACAGAGCTCCTGTCATCAAAGAGCTCCACCAAACCTATAGCACCCAAAACAGAAGGCTCTGAGGATATTGATGCAAATTCCTACAATAAGTTTTCCCTTTCTGCATTTTTTTCTCCATGAAAATTCTGTTGTTTCTTTATTGAATTGTGTCAGCCGGTGGCTAAAGCAAATGGTGGCACTAAAGATACATATAAGGAATGGTATTAATACCCTTGTGCTGTTGATTCCATTCCTCAAAAGTTGATTTGCAATGCACATGACAAATGTAAAACCCCGGCATCATGTTGGAAGTCAACAAAATAATTTTAAAGAAATATAAAAATGATATGTTAACTAAGAACTTGATTTAAAATTAATTTTTTATGTACCATCTTAAACAATGAAGCCTTAAATTGATGAAAAATTAGGAAAATGTTATTTCAAAAGGTTAATCATGAACTCAAACAAAAAAAAAAGTTAAAAGCACATCAATAATTTTCAAAGAAATATTATTTTTAAAGTTAACAATATTTAAAATAAAAATGGGCTTTTGAATGGGGCTATTAAGTTAGCCCGAAAATCAATAAAAAATCAGAAAGGATTTCATATTGAGTCAAATTTGATTAAAATTGCAATGCATCAAATATGGCTCCATGTTGGCTTGAAATGAAATGTCATGAGCCAATTATGAGACAATCATGAATTAGATCAAATATCTCAAAAACAAACCAAAATAACTATTAATGAATATATTTATGCATTCACTAATTTAAGCATTTTTATACATTAAAAATGAATTAAAGGAATATCCATAAATAAATTTATATATTCATCAATTTAAACAAACTTTAATATAAAAAAATGAATTTATGAATTAATAATAGCATATGTTGATTTAATTAACATGATTAAATATATAAATTTATTTATGATTGAAATTTTGATTAAAAAATAGAATACTAATAGAAAATTGAATCGATTTTAACTCAAATCGAGCTTGAACCAATAACTAATAAGCTAGGCCTAGCTCAAATCAAGATCAAACCAAATCCTTTGTATCTAAAACTTGGATCAAATTGAGATTAAATAAAAAAAATTTTAATTCAATCCTAAGCCAAAGCTAAATCATCTTGAGATCATATTGTTAACATCACTACATTTGAAGTTAATTGAGTGATTATTACTATTATTATTATGATTACCTTAGAATACAAGGTTAATGCCGATCATAAATTTTTATTTAAGTAAAATAAGAACTAGTAGTAAAGCACAAACTACTAACACATTAGCATCATTTTGAAGTAAGCACAAATTCATTGAGATGAAGAACATAGGCTTACATGATAAGCATTTCTATCATGCTTTATGCTTATATTATATTATTATGTTTATACTCATAATTTTATGTAACAACAAAAAATAAAAAAGAAATGAATGCATGACACGTCATAAGAGATAATGATAAGAGACAAATCTTAAGTATCATAGACAGCAAGTTTTCCTATGGTATAACAAGGTTAGTCAAACTCCTTTGTAAAGATTGAGATAGAACAACAAGAAATGCTATGCTCATTCATAGATTAAAAAGAGATAATAATAATAAAAAATGGGCATAAATGTTCTTATCTTAAAATGATTGTAGAATTTCAATGATCTTATATGACATTTGTATGCTTTATATCACTCATTCATACATGTTTTTGGACATTTCTTGCAAATGTGAAACAATGATCTTAGCTATTACCAAATTGAGGACCTACTCCCTCCTCGACTTTGTACATTGATATTAGTTAAATTCGAAAGCTTACATGATGTTGATTAGATTTAAAGATGTTCATAATATAAGATATTATCTAGTTATTATGAAGTATATTCTTTTTAATAAGTATATTGTGCTCTTTATTCCCTCCTTTATCAAACTATTTCCTTATTTATTGGCACTCCTTAATCCTTGTAGTTGATAAGAACATGAAAAACCTTTCTATCCACAACATGGTGTCAAAACCTTGACAAATAATCATTTTTCCTCTTCTTCCTCTCATATCCCTTCCTTGAGGTCATGTTCACCAAACCACTCCATCTTCTCCTCTACTTCTGTTTTTTAACATTCTACTCTCTATCCTACTTACCACAACCCTCCATCTCATTTCCTCTCCGCTCGACACAACTTAGTTGGCTCATTTACTTAGCTTCTATCACACACTCCTATGCTCTCTTCCATATAATTTTTTTCTTTTCTGCAAAGGAGATAGGACACTTGACATCAACTTATCCTATAAGAACACTGTCGATCCACCACTCCTCTCCTCCCTTAGTAATCTTCTCATGCATCGCTTTAGCTCACATACTTGTGCAACACTTGCATACTTTTTTTTTTCAATAAACTCATTGATTTATTACTAAGTAACTCATCTTTGGCATTTTTTGATGGCTTATGTGGCTATATTTTATTGCATGAATTCTTCCTTAAATATTCACAGTACTATTAAATTTAACAATACAAACTATCTCTTATGATCTTAGACATTTCATTGAATCTCAAAAGAAACTTCATCAATTGAATTTTTCAACTCCTACAATGAAAAAAGTCAAATATACCAAATTACAAGTCAGATTATGTGCTTCTCACATAGATGCTTAGTCTTAAACGTATTATTGTTGCTACAATCATGTTTCAAAAGACTACAAAAGAAGCATAGAACATTCTTCATTTACATACTTCCAAGATAGTAACATCTCTCCGACATAATATATTTGCTTTGACATTTCTTTACAAAGAGACAAATCTATCGGTAAAAAAACAAAAATGAAAAGTTTCTAGTAATAAAGCTTCTATCTAATCTCCATTCATCACTCAAATATGTTCATGATCCATCAATGGTCTATGATTCACATATGTCAACGACTCTAGCAACAAAAATTTTTGGGTCAATAAGCTTCCAACTTTCATCTTCTTTTGAAATCATGGTTATAGAAGCCGTGGTGAACACAATCAATGTTGCAATCTCTTCCACATTGTCAACACTATCAGAGAACTAATCATAACTTTAACCATTGCTCGAAAAAATTTTGATAACATGTTATTACAACACTTATTCTATTAGTGCCTTCTCAAGAATTGTCTTTCTCCCAAGAAGAATATAATAATTTGCTGTAGCAATACTAACTTCTACCTTCCTAGTAGTTTCTACCTTCAATTCTATTATAGCTGCTCAATTAGGTGTGCCTTGAATTGCATTTGGTACTTTTTTGCACATGAAAAGTGTCTTATTATCATTTTACTTTCTTAATTACAAGCTCTCCAACTTGTTATGGTTGCAAACGGATCTTCTCTAGTTTTAGAGAAATGATCTATCCATCTCTTATCCTTAATAACTCTAAATAATACATTATATGTTTACAAAATTTTGTTAATTTATTATTTACTAACTACCTTATCAATCTCACAACTACATAATTTTTTCTTTTTCAAACATGTTTCAATAGCTCAACATAAAGAAGACAATTAATAACAATATTGACAAGAGGTATCTCTTATATTTTTATTAGGAGGTACCTCTTACCTTTTTATTGCTACAAATACTCTTTTGATTATTATCTCTTATTTACCAATGAAAATGTCATATAAGTCATCATCCTCCTCAACATTGCAAGTGTTCACTCATCTTCCTTTAGTCTCGAAATTTAAATGTGAATCCTATGAATATGAAAAGCACTATCATATTATTTTTCATATATCAATCTCATCTCAAAATTTTGTTCCTTTAAACTTATTATAAACATATAACAACCTATGTATGTCTTTTGCTTCAGCTTCGATCCTCGCAACTTCAATTCTATTTTTTTCTTCTCAATGTAATCAAATTTTTTCAAACATAAGTACAATATCCCGACTTAAATCTCTTCTCAACAATCAAGACCTAACTATTTCTAAAACGTACTTGTCTTTTCTTTCAATCAGATCACTTTATTGAAGAGCAGTGATGCAAAAACATTTGTGAACTATCACTTTTTCAATGAAAAAAATTACACAAAGATTTCTTAAAATATTTTCCATAAATTTAACTCCATAAAAAATCAATGTGTTTATGAAATCTTGTTTGTACTATAATGTAAAACTTCTTTAAAAATTCTTTCCAATTTAGATTTTTCTTTCATTCAATAAACCTAACTTAATCTTACATGATCAACAATACACATTAAAAACCATCTTTTATCAAACAAAATGTAGCTATTAGAAATGGTCCCCATATAGCACTATGAATCACAACAAATGATGTAATTGGTTGGTAAGATTGAGAAGAAAAAGATAAATGATGATATTTAGTAAGCTAACATACTTGACAATAAAAAAAGGATGAACTTTTATTTTGAAATAAGTTTGAAATAAATATTCTAAATACTAAAAATTATACCTAATTTATAGTATTATAATATAATATTATTACCATTGAGAACAAAAACAAAATTGAAACAAGTATTTCTACATAGTTTATTCGAGTAAAGTTTATCTTTAAAGTAGTAAAGTCCATCATTGTCCCTAGCACAATTAATTACCTTCCTTGTGATCAATTCTTGAAACTCACAATAAGATTAATTTGATATAGATGATAGAAAATAATTTTATTAATGAACAACAAATTACAAGACGAATTAGAAATATGAAAAACGTCATGAAGAATAAATAATGGAGCAAGTTTGATTATTCCAATTCTGATGATAACTAAGAGAATAACACAACAATATTGACCTTTTTATTGCCTATGCAAGAACTATAAGATATGAACAATTTAGAAAAACTAATCATGTGATTAGTTGCACCATAATCAATAACTCACTAATAACTAAGTTAAGTGATGAGTTGAATGGAGAAATTTTGCAAAAAAAAAAATTTAAAAACAATAATAATAAAAATCATAAGATTATGATAATTGATTTCAAAAGAGTCAAAAGACATAATGATTGTTACTACTTTATAAGACATCGTGAAAAATAACAACCTACTTTGATACAATGTAATTTTTTGGAAATTTCTTTTTTCATTTACAATAGATTGAATATAAAATAAATAAATGAACAATACCCACACAAATGACAACTGTCTGCCAAATCAAAACCTTAATTACAAATAAATTTTAATAGAATATTCTAGAATCTAATAAAATATTCTTAATTTTAGCAAGATATTCTAATAAAATATTTCAAATTTATTTACAATAAATCTGACATAATATTTCAGATTTATTTATAAAAAAACAAATCCTATTATCACCTATATAACTCACTTAAATATGACAATATATGCAATTTACTTTTCTCCTTTTGTGTTAAAAAATAGGATTATTCATCAATTGTCTTTACTACTAAAATGGTATAGCTAAATGAAAACACTAACATCTCCTAAATGTTGCGCACTCGATTTTTACATGAATTTTCCACAACAAATCCAAGAAAACACAATTCTAACAATTATAACTTTTAATTAACAAGGTTTCTTCCACCAGTACAAATGCTTCACCCTTATCCCTTCATTATAAAAAAAAAACCTTTTTTTCCCTTAGGTTTTAATTATTTGTAACTCTATCCTTTATATCCTAAATGGGATAAGCTTTCTCTGTGTTATTAAATATATCTTCTTAGGATATTCCCCAACTTTGATTATGATTGCTTTGATTCGTTAATCATTTTTAGATTTTCATGGATGTTAATTTCATAAAGCATTCATTTACTATATTACAAAAATAACCACAAACTCTTTCACCAATATTCCACTTTCACCTATTACAACATTACTTATTCCTATTGCTCAACAAGTTTACACCTGTTAGCCACAATAATCCCACTCTGTGATAGAGAATAGATAGTAGAAACTCCTACAACTAGATCTCAACCAAGCTATAATATTAAAAATGACGAAAAAAAGGTAAAAGAACTTCTACAACTAGATCTCAAATAAACTCTAATATCATAATTGACAAAAAATAAGTAGGATAAATACACCAACAAGATTTGAGATGAAAGCTAGTAATGACGAGAATGACAACAATGTAAATAAATCTAAATCGCAACATGAATATGTTCATATTGCAATCCAAAAAAAAAATCAAAACCTCCACCTAAAGATGTGCGCATATGTACAATACAAAGAAACCATAGTTTTAAACAATGCCAAATAAACCAATCTTCTTTTTTAATTCACTAACATAGTTTTAAATTGATTATAAAACTAAACATAAACCCAAAAACAAAATAACAAAGATACCCTTCAAAAAAAAATAATAACAAAAAATATAAAGATATGCAAAAAAAAAATTAAAAACTCATAAGAGCCTTATAAATGACTCGATACAACTCAAAATCAACTAAAATACAAAATAAATAAATAAATCCTATATGGCCTACGGGATCAATTAAGTATCATCCATTGATGCAATTTTTCCTACATCAACTCATCCCAACAAAAAAAACTTTGCTCTAAAGAGTTGTATAACACATAAATTTTCACCAAGCTCAACACCAATTTGTAAAAATTTTTCTCAAAAATAAAAATATCAAATAACCTAACTACATGAAAAGTCAGATGATTCAACTCTTTATATACTTTGTCTAACTCATCTGGTGGTCTTGTCACATGAAAGATTAAAAACGAACTCAATTGATTATTCTCTTGATAGATCATTTGTTTTAAGCTCAAGAGAAACGGGGCTTATATGGATCAAGCTTGAGAGGTTCAGAAGTTGGTTCAATTACATGTGAAGTACATTCTGATAGATAAATTTTAAAACATTTTAGAGATTCATATTATGAAAAAAAATTCATCAATTTTAACCTAAATTTGATAGAAATAGGATAAATATTAATCATTTTGAGTAATAATAATAACTTGATTAAGACACCAAGCTTTTACTAAAAACATCTAAATATGGCTACGTATAATGGAATTTAAGTTTAGTATATTAATTAGAGTTATCTGAGTAGATTTATAATAGATAGGAATACAATATTTTATTAAGTTTAATTTGAATACCATTATGAAAAATAATTAAATATGATTTAAAATATGAAATATGATAAATATTTGCAAATTTAAGAGATATAAATGACACAAGATTAATAATCTTCATCAATATAAATTATAGAACTCATTAAAGAACTTTTACGAGAGATAACATAAAAAGAATTCATACTATACTCATGTGGATCTCTGAGATAAGATGTAAAATAAATTATAAATGAAATATGTGATGCCAAAACTTTCTTATGGGTAAAAGTGTAATGAAATCCCAAATAATTAAGAGATGCTTATTATAACAAAAGTTTGAGATATGAAAAATAAAAATCAACATAATTAAGAATGACTATTTTTTTTGAGATAATAATGAAATTGACATAAATTTAATAATATAATTTTATGAGAATAAGGTTAAATCTAAACTTTCCAATATATATCTCATGTGTTCTTAATGGATGGCACAACGTTTGGCTGAATATCTAATCGAAAAGATCTTAAAAACACTTTGAAAATACATTTAACAAACTATATCAAAAGCAAGTTGAATCGTTCAATTCAAACAATGGAAGCTAAGTTTAGTGCCAATTCAGAGACATTAGACTTGGATGTTCACACGACTCAGATCGGGCAGGGCAAAGAATGTGTCTATTCGATTCAACTCAGGCACGGCTTGGCACCAAATCAAACACATGTATTTCCCATGCCATTTTGTCACAACATGGGGTCAGTTCGGTGTCCCAAGCATGCACATGAATGGCGTATGTCGATTCAACAAATGCTAAGCTGATACAATTTGGTTAGGTGCTAAGGTTCCCAATTTTGATTCAATGCATGTTGAAGGCCTAGGGAGGTTTCAGGTATGCACAATTGGTTGCATCAGGTGAATGCAGTGCAACAATAACAATGGGCAATAGCATAGTACCCAAGGCAAAAACAAATTTTTAAACAACTTGAAGACAGCGAAATTGATGGAAACCATAAAGACTAATGGTGATGAAGGTGTAAAAACTAAGGAAAGCAAAGTGGCCTGTGATGGATCATCATGATGGTTGGAGTACTACAAAAGAGACTTTGATGCTAAAATATCTAACAAAGAATGAGAAAAAACTCCTTCAACTAGATCTCAATCAAGCTATGATACCAAAAATATTGAAAAATAGAAGGAAAAACTACTAAAATTAGATCTCAACTAAGTTTTGATGCCAAATTTAACAGAGGATGAGGCAAAATGAATCCTATAGCAGAATCTAGGATGGAAGATGGTAATTAGAAGGATGTCGACGATGGTGGAGATAAATACAAAGGAACCTAAATTAAAACTTAAAGATGTGCACACATGCACAATGCAGAGGAACCACTGTTTCAAACAATGCAAAGTAAACTAATCATTTTTTTAATTCAATAACATAGCTTCAAATATATTACAAGACTAAACCTAGATCTAAAACAAAATGAGAAAAATATCTTTCCTAATAAAATAATAATAATAAAAAAATATAAAAATAATTAAAAGCTTCTAAGAGCTCTATAAATGACAAAAGACCCATTACAACTCACAATCAAATAAAATACAAAAAAATAAAAAAAGTCTCATAAGGCCTATGGGATCAGTTTAGTATCATCCATTGATACAACAAGTCTTGCATCACTCTAATACACCAATTATTGAGTAATCTCTAACAAAGTATCCTCTTAATAAAGTTAATCTACATTTTCCAATTGCACGTTGAAAAAACATACAACACAACAACTAGTACAATCTTTATCTCACACGATCATTTATTACTCTCAATTTCCAATTGAACATTAGAAAGGTACATGGTCCAATATAATATTAGGAAATATAATCTTTAATCTCACTTAATCATCTATCACCCTTGTTTCGTAGCTTTAGCATTTGTTCACTGTTTTTGTTCCTTGAACATATCAGTAAGTACTATAGGAATCTAGTTGAAAACATGTCAATAATAATGAAATATGAGCTCTCTTTAATAATCATACACAAGATTTGGTTTTGCAACTAGGTTGCATCACAATTATTCCTTTTCAATAGGTGTTCACACTTAAAATCTTATCTAGATGGATAATATGGTCCACTACAAAAACAGTTGGTGATTAAAGGATATACATAGGCACATAGAATTGATTTTTTCGAAATATTCTCCCCAACATCTTAGTTGAATTTTATTCTTTTCCTTCTCCTTAATGATTGAGGATAGCCATCCTACAAAGGAATGAAAGCAATGCCTTCCTTGATGGCAATCTTCCCAAAGCTCACTATATGAGTTCTCCGAGTAATGTTGTTCACAGGAAGAACAAAATCAGTTTGCATTAGAAAGTCATATGAATTTAATTGAAGTCCTCATGTATGGCTTGATAAACTTTGCAAGGTCCTTACTAAAATCAAACTACAATGTAACACCACTGATCGCTCTATTTTTATTTGCCACTCCTCTATGAGAACAATCCTTGAAAGAAAAATAGATGATGTTCTTCTCATTAGAAGTAATATATCTATTATTAAGAAAATTAAATAATACTTCAGAAGAGAGTTGCTGTTAGAGATGAAAGTCAAACTACAATGTAACACTACTTATCACTTTATTTTTTATTTGCCACTCCTCTGTGAGGATAATCCTTGAAAGAAATATAGATGATGTTCTTCTCCTTAAAAATGATATATCTATTATTAAGAAAATTAAATAATACTTTAGAAGAGGGTTGCTATTGGAGACGAAAGTCATCAAAAATATTTTCTTGATATTGAGTTTTCATATATCAAAAACAATATCTTTCTTATTCTTAAAGAAAATACCATAGACTTCCTAAAAAAAACTAGACTTAGATGTAAATTAAATGGCCCTTCTATGGGAATTTTACAAAATTCCAATGACAAGGAAATTTTCAAAGATACTCTTTGTTATGGCCGTTTGGTAAGGAAATTTTCAAAGCATTATTACTTATAAATTGAAGCATACATTGATGTTGACCATAATGAAAATATTGAAGATCAATAGTTTACTTTTGGTTATAGTGTGTTTGTAGGAGTAAAACCTGTCTTTTGCACAAGCAAAAAAATATACGGTTATTGTTAGATCTAGTGATGAATGCAAATACAAAACAATGACGTCTTTTTAATGTGAAATGATGTGTATAAAAAATTTTATTAAAAAATTTGGCTTTTTACTTACTCAATTGAATGAAGCAACTATTTTTCACAAAAGAACAAAGCATATTTAAGAAGATAGTAATTTCATTAGAGATGTTCTATCAAAAAGAATTATCACTCTAGATGTCTCTAGCTAAAAATAATTAACAAATATTTTTCAAAAGCTCAAAGACCCTTTTGATTTTCGTATCTTTATAATAAACTCGAGTTTCGTAATACATATACTCCATCTTGAGAGAGAGAAAGCTATTGACTAGATTAGAAAGATAATATATTATCCATCAAATTCCAAAGTTTAGAAATAAGTTCTCTTATTATTGTGTATAACAATTTCTTTATTGAAAATATTCCCCTCTTTACTACCCATAATTTATTTATAATCTATTTTCCTAAGTGATAATAAGAATATTAAAAAAAACTTACTCTCCACAACATTAGTTAAAAACAAAAGCTCATAAGTATGCTTTGAAGAATCACAACATTATATTAGTACATTCATTGTTAAAATTTTTATGTTTTCAACTTTACGTGAAACATAGCTAAGAGTTGGTATTATAAGTTGCTTAATAATAGATATTAAGTTAATTTAAAATTATTAGTTATGGGAATTATAGTTTTGAGCTTGTAAGTTGTTAATCACACACACACCCTTGCACTTGCATAGGCTTGTTTATTCGCATGCACCCACATATAATAGATAGATATGCACATGCACATGCACCCACACATACACATACACACACACACACATCTATACACATAGCTCTAATATTCTTGATGAAACTTATTAATATACTTAAATATTAAAATGATTTTTGTAAATTAGAAAAAATCTCTCATCACGTTCTTGCACTACCTAAATTTTTAATGACAATTGAGTAGGTGTGACATGTATAAAATAATATATCTAATGCATAAAAAATCTCAAGGTTATGTTTAACAATATGTGGCTATTATGATGTGATGCACAAGTAGTCAAGAATACTCTCAAATTATCATAAGGCAGCATTAACATGTGATCCAAAATTAGACCCATGCACTTAAGTAAATGCCCAATAACCTAGAAGCTTAAGTCTATAAATAAGGACCACGTTAATTATATTTTTAGGCTACAAAATTATTCTTCATTTATAATATGAAATTTAATCAACATTGTCTATCTATCCACATGTCATCACTTATCAAGCCACATTAATACTGCTACCCAATCAATTCCTTCAGAGTAATCACCATCAACCATGCTACCTTAATTGGCTTTATCACCTCTATTGGTTCTATCACACCATATTAATCATGTCAACTATATTAGCTCTACAAGTTGTGATGTGTAGGCTTAGCACTACATGGCTATTGTGAAGTGTTGTACAAGTTGTGAAGAATGTTCGGAAACAGAAGGAGAAGCTGCTATGTAAATGCACAACCCGTGGTCATCAAGGCATGGAGGAAGAACATGGTATTCTTAGGGCATCCAATTGTAAATCTCCCGCACATGAATGACAGATAGTTTAGGCTTATAAAACTGAGGTATAAGCAATTTACCAAGATAAAGTTTGTGTGATTTGCATACAGGAATCCAGCACAAAATTTGTGCAAATATGGTCTGCTAGAGCAAATGCATAAGTAATTAGAAAGTAAGAGTCAAAGTAAAGGTAATTTAAACTATTTGTTGTAAAAACTATATTGCTTGCATAATTAATGGAAGTGAACTCAACATGAATGACCGGAAAAGGATGAATAGATCCAACCCAAATATTAAAGAAAAAGATAATTGCAATAAAAGGCATGTCAGGATAATTAGCCTAATAGGTTGTCATAAAAGTGTTATTAGTTAATTATCATATACCAAATATTTAACAGATTCTCATGCATTTATCTCGTTAGACATCAGAAAAGGATGTAAAGCATAAAATTTTTAAAATAGAAAATATGGTATGGCCTTCTCAAGCTACTTGAAGATCCATCTTGGTGTACGAATTTCTCTGTTCAGTTGAAAATAATAAAGGTATTTTTAGCAAAGAAAATAACCAGACAAGTACAAATTCTCTATTGGATGCAAAATTTGTAGGAGAAATAGATTAAGCATGGTATATATTCACCCATGTAAACGCCTAAGAAATCAGTTGCGACCTTACCAGCTTTCTTAGCAGCACGAAATAAAAGCTCCTCAATTAAACTTTGTGCTGGGTCTCCATCTGGAAACTTCTCCATGAAACTCTCAACATATAAAACCACTTCTTCATTGCTCAAATACTGATACAATCCATCAGAAGAGAGAACCAAAAATTGATCACTAGGCCTGAGTTTATGGTGACAAAGTGAGGGCATACAAGAGATATATGGAGTACTTCCAATAAATTCATTTTTGAACATTTCCAGTAACCCATTATTCCACTTAGCCTGAAACCAAAATAAAAGATAAGGTTCAATGACAGTCAGCTTAAACACGAACTTGAGTAATAACAATTAATTCATAAACACTCCTCTGTAGCGTTATAGCTAAGAGATTTGCAGGAAATACAGTTCCATATCTCCAACTGCGATAAAGCGTATACAATTCAAAAGACAAAGATACCTTGTCACTAACCTGTTTAAGATAGCCTGCCCCAAATGCACGGGTAACTTTAAGGCGGCCCTTAACCCGATCATTCACAATACAATGGCTATCATCCGGATGCTCCTCCTTTATCCTCAGAACTTCCTGTGAATGCCATAATTTAAGGGATTCAAGTGTTTCCATATATGGAAAAGGCATTTAAGTTTAATTTAGATAAATAATGTTAATAATTAATTATACTCCTAACAGCAATTAAGAATGTCAAACAGCCAAGCTACATATTGTTGCAGCAAGAAATTGGGAGCTGGTTTGTCTAGTCCCTTGCTTGTCCAAGGGTAGCTTAAGTGTGAAGGAAGCTGTATCAAAATAGGGTTGACACATAAACCCCATGCCAAGATCACTTGAAATATAGGCCCAGCTATGCTTAACTCAGTGCTGACAACCAGAGAAGAACTCACGTGAAGGTTTGACATCCTTGGAATCAAATTTCTTTGTAAGGTGGGCATTTTTCAAACATGTTTTCTTTTTTTAAAACTCAAAAACACCTAAAATTCACCAAACAATTTTGATAATTTCATCTTTTTCTCCTGCATAAAATACTTTTCTTCAAAAGCACATTTTTAAAATATCTTTTTAAAGCTCATTCTCAATCACAAAAACTACCACCAAATAGAGCTGGTGGATTTCTTTACTTAGGGCCATGGATCGCTTTTATCGGAGTTGTATGAGCTCTTTTGCAATGGGACATAAGACAGAGATCCTACCAATGGTGTCATATTCAAAGTGGACCACATGACCAACATCCATTGTACCAAGCTAAATTTCTATCCTACTCAACTCAGACTGGACAAACTTTCATGGAGTTTTTTCAACAGATATAGGTCAAACAATTATTCATCATTCTATTTTAACCACCAGCTTAACTCTTCTATAGAGAACCTCAACTAAATAAGAGGTGATCTCATTCGACAAGGATAACCGCCTTTGTTGTATGGGCTACCAAGAATAGTGTTTCCAAAGCTGTTGCAAATGGGGTTTTGCAATAAGCCCTATCACTCTTGGTAGCTTGTCCGACCAAGAAGTTCAAATCTTGAAAACTCCACATAGGGTATTGAGGTTCCCCTTCTTAGTGAACTAAGCTATTCTTTGGTCATTGGGTGACTAGTCGAGGCATATCAAGTGAAATGACATCACGACAAAAATCCTAGGCCTTCTGGTTTCAAATGCTTTTCGTTACAAGTTGAAAGTAACGATCATCATCAAGATGCTGTGCAACATATGATGTCAGACCAAAAAAACTTAATTTGTTACCAGATCCAAAGTTGCATGTGATAAGGTGATCACATGGCTAGCATACAAAGGCAAATGAGCCTACCAAGCGTCTAGCATTGTCACTGGAAAAGGCACAATTAAGGTGATTTGCAAACTTGCACATGTGAGTAGTACCTTTATTGTAATCCAAACTTTGCCTCACGCGGTGCTTTCCCCAGGGGTCAATCAGCAGGATAACAAATGATCTAAGAATCGGCTAGCCAAAATTACAAATCTTACCTCGGGAATGCTTGTACTATGATCAGTGGACAACTGCAATGCTGCCATTTCCACATCTTCTTGACTCAACGGATCCTCAATCTCCATTTGATTGATAATTCCTTCAGTACTCCCCTGCAGCCTATAATGTCCCACAATAGCACGGCTATCGCCTATGTTCATCACATACACATCATCATCCCTCATCACCGCCACTAGAAGGCAAGAACCCATTAATGCCAGCTCCGGGTTGCGATCGATTTCTCTATCTGTCATCTTCAAGAACGCAAGTTCTGTAGCCTCTAGCGCCCTCGAGAGAGCTCTCAGAACCATGTCATGGTCTACTATGGGTCCAGCCTTCCTTGTACGGTAACTTCGCCTTTCTGGCAGCTCTTTGATCTCCTCAGTTTTCCCTTCAGAATCAAGCGCCCATCGCGGGAACCAGATCCGCCCTCCATCCCTGCGCCAACCACCGAACCCCGTCCTTAGTTTAGATAGCGAAAACGCAAACCGACCCGAGCCAGCGAACTCGAACCCCCCGTCGTCATCACGCTCGGCCAGGAGTTCCCCCAAACGCCTTGTAGATGTTGAACCAGAATCTTCTTTTAATAGTGCTTTAAAAGCGACTTCTTTTTCGCAGCTTTGTTCTACGGAATCCTGGGCTTCTTCCCAGAATAACCCCCTGAGTTCATTGAATACGGAGCGGTAAAGATTGCCCACTAGAAACTCCGGGGCCTCCGGACCGTTAAAACCGTCGTAGATCCCGACGAAGAGCCACCGCTGCTCCTCTGACACGACCACATGTACTCGGTCCTCACCGGCTTTGCCGTGTGCCCACTGCACGCTCCCGCAACCGGCCATCGCTGCGTCGTTTGCGACGGTCTCACATCGCCTGCCTGGGACGCTTCGCAAGGGAACCACCCATGGGCGATTCTTCTCCGAGAGGCTACGACGCAGAAACGACGCACTGGGGAACCTTCCTGAGAGAGTGCTACGCGTCCTTCTCCTCTTCTTCTTCACGAGCGGGCCAGAGAAGGGGAGGGACGTATCAGTGGGCTCGATCGGACCAGAGAGCGCCCCGCGCTCGATGGGACCGGAGAGGAAGAAACCCCCATCCCTTGAACCAGCGAGGTGAAGAGGGATGGCAGAGAAAGAGGAGGAGCTCTGGAAGCCAGCAGACTGTGGTCGGTCGGCCGCGGAGTTGTCATAGATGGGAAAGGTAGAGGACGAGTTCGCCGAGACGGAGGCACATGAGATGGACTTAAAGGCGATCTCCGCCGCAAAGGAAGCGGAGGAGCTGCGGGAGTGAACCGGAGAGGAAGAGCGCACGTAGCGGAACGAGTGACCCAAGGTCTCGTCCAAAGAACCCGGCTCGAATACAACGTTCTCCTCATCGAAGCCCACGCATCCGCCGCCGGCCACCGGCCGGAAACATGACCGTAGGTGACGGGAGGCGCCGCTCCCCATCACATTCCAAAACAGCAGAGGATTAAGTTGATTAGAAGAAAGGCATCTTCTTTATGAGAATTCGTCGTTCAATAAATAGTAAATTAATTTTATCGGTGGAAAAAAAGAAAAGTTACGACACGCATTGGAAAAAAGAGGAAGTGGGAGCTCTTCCTGCCGCTGCTGGTTTCTTCTCGCATTCCACTCCCAAATCGAAAGCACAAAAATGTCAAAGACCACGTGGCATAGTGACTGCGAGGTAGCGATCACGGCAAAGCGTCAACTCGGCGTTACCGTCTTCCATGTTGGATTTTAATGCGAAATTATAGTTTTTTCTTGTTAAGGTCATGCACCGATCATCCGTTCAGTAGGACCAACACTCTTTATAAGAGTAGTTGTTTTTCGTTAATATGAAAAAAATAATTATATAATTATTTTTATATTCCTCAAAAATTATTTTGATGACCATAGTTTATTTTTTTAATCTTAATTCTGTACTTATTAAATTTTTAAATAATTTAAATATATAATCAAGGCCTAAAACAGTAGATGATCCAACGATTGAGATGGCATCGACATCGCAAGCTAGAAGTCAAACTGGTTCTAGAATAGCGCACAATTTAGCGTAAATTAATGCTTGTTGGCTTTTTTTTAATCTAAAGCACGGTTGTTCGGTCGAACCATATGCACTAAAATTAAACAACATATAAATAACGTCTTTATTCTGAAAAAAAAAAATTATAATTATTATTAAAAAAGATTAATAAACAAACCCTTTATAGTATGATGTAAGAGGAAGTAGCAGAAGATGAAAAAAAAAATTATTTCAAAAATATTATGTTATTTGAAAAATTAAAACTTTTTACTGTTATTTCATTGATTAAGAGGTCAAGTTAATGACAGAATGTGTAATATTTTAAATATTTATGTTAATTAAAAAAATCAAAACTTTTATTTAACTGAAAAAAATATAGAAGAAAATTGATTGTACATATTTTTTGTTTATGTATTACAAAAAATGTTATAATTAAATATAAAATAATAAGTATAATATATGGGATCAAATATTGATTTATAATAAGAAAATGATTGTCAATAATGTCTATGTAATGAATTTTATTTCAAAATTAAGACCCAACAACTCTAGTGAGCGCACTTAATTGCATTTAATTTCTCAACTATCAAGCTTAATTCACAACTAAGCATCATCTTTGCTAGTCACTCACCAATCGAACAATTGTTCATGATATCATTACTTAAGCCCCATTCCTTATTGCCAATTGCTAGCTTCTTATAGCACTATGCACTCACCACTGTAAGTTTTCTCAAGGTTGTGGTCACTATTGTTGTTCTCAATTGAACTGTTAAGTGCTTCATTTGAGTCATTGTAATTCCCTTCTCTAAGAACATATCCAAAATCATCTTGTTATAATATAAAAGCATTCATTCTCAATCATTTTGTGATAACAAAGCATCCACTCTCTATCACATTGTAATATCAAATCTTCTATCCTTCACAATAAAAGTAAATAAAACTCCACAAAAACTCAAACTCCTTTGATAGTTTTTATAATAAATTATTAAACATTTTTATGAAATAAGATTTGCACCAAGCTATTCTTTGATCAACAAAAAACATGATTTTTTTTTCTAAATGAAAGCCCATGTCTTAAATCTCTTTTTAGCTTTCTTTATAATTAGTTGTCTCCTTTAGCTCCCTTCAATAATATTAAGTCCTATTGATAGTACTACAACTTATTGATTACTTATAAAAAACTAATGATTTACGTTGGGTGATGTAGTTTAAATTTAAAGTTTTGATAAATCTTATCTTTTGTTTATAATGATGTTCAATTATGCTTTATTATATATCTATTTTTTCATTATTAATCTTTTTTATTTTTAAACTCATATAATATCATCATTTATCATAAAATCATAGCTCATTTATTTGACAATATTTTATACTAATGACAATAAGATCATTACCATGTTATGACATTATCTTTAAGTATCCATAATAATAAGATGTGGTATTATTTTCTTAAATATCATGGAGCCACCCACCCTTTATTGCTAACATCCTTTACTAATGAAGATGGGTCTATATCTTATCGTGGCTCCATCTTTGAGTACCTACAACAATTGGATGAGTTAGTTGATAACTTAAGATACTAACAATGACAAAGATGAGAGATTATAAGTAATAACTTTAGACCTTAAGTGAGAGAGATTTTGATGTATTATATGAGTTCTATGATAAATATGTTATATGTGAGAGCTAATTATATTTTTTTGATAATTATTATATTAATGCCATTATTTTAACTTTTGATTATATGATAGTTTAGAACTTTATGCATTGCTTTGGTTGTTTTAACAAAAATAATTTGTTGAGTGATATTTTCTTTGTTGATTGCTTTTTAAATTATTTTAACTCAATAATTTAGTATTTATGGAATTTTTTTACATAAAAAGATACATATATGAAACTAATACATGAGTACTTGTATGCATTGTGCTTGAATATGCACATAATTATCATATAGTATTTCTCATATCATATATTTTATTTTTTTCATATTTATATTTATTTTATTTTATTTTTTATTTCTCATTTCTTCTTATTTATTTTTATTAGACTTAGATTTTCTTATATAACTATTATCTTTATTTCTCAGAATCTCATATCATATTATTATATATTATGGAGCCACCATCACCTCCTTGTCAGTATCATGTGCTGATAAGAATGAGAACTTTGTTGTGTTATGATCTCATCTTTGAGTACTTATGATAGTAAAGTGTCATTTTTTCTTATATATCATAGAGCCATTATCATTTATTATAATATCTTATATTGATGATGTTGAGACATCTATATGCTATGACCTCATTTTTTAGTGGCTCAGATAGCAAGATGTGATTTTATTTTTATATTGAATAGTTACAAGCTAAAATCATAGAGTGAATAGTTTATATTCATGTTATTTTCTTTTTCATTATTTTTTAGATCACCATGCTTAAACAATTCTTCTTTCTTTCATTTTATTTATTTTCTTTCTCTTCATTATCATATGTTTTAATTTTATAGCATCTTATATATATTAATAATAGTAATATATAATTTCATAAATTAAAACATATGCAAGTCGATTCCATGTCATGTAAAATACTCACACTATACTTATTTTTTATAATAATATTTCAAAGAAGTCAATAATTTAACCTACATATATCATAATTATTTAGTTTACATATTTAACATCAATTAAATATTTTCTTCATTATCTTATCATTTTTTATCTTTTATTTTTTATATAATTTTTATTGTATTTCATCATTAATAGTTTATATTATATTCTTAAAGTATAAAAAAGTTTTTGTATTTATTTTTTTTTTACTTTTTATTCTTTCTTATTTCATAAAATTCCTCACTTTTTATAATAAAATTAGTTACAAAAGCTATCACAAATAATTTCCAAAATACCTATAAATTTTGTTGAGATTCATTATCTAAAACAACATATCATATAATGTAATATCCTCTATCATATTATACAATTATTGATAAATAACTAATTAGGAACTAAGTTAAATAGGTTGATCATAACTTAATATGTTTTCCTAAAGCTGATTGTACCATTAGACTTTTTTAATAAATATTTAAATTTTTAGGTTTCTAATTTGAATAATCTCTTATAAAAATAATCTTATTAAATTATGGTCATATTGTGTGTTGGTTTCATCATAACATATGATCTTCAAATTTTTTCTAGATGATTCTATTTCAAATAATCTAAAATATTAAATAGAGCATGATCATATAATTCAATGAATATTCTTACACCATTTGATTTTTTCAAGAATTTGAAGTCTATTATTACTTAACTGATCATACAACATGATAATTGTTATAATATTATAAGATCTTCTCCAATATTTGATTAATTCATTTCTTTATATTTATTACACTATGAGTTTGTCCCATCATATTATCCTTTTAAGATGATCATATAATATGATTGACCTAATTATTTTGTTATAATAAACATAGTCATAAAATGATAAGTTGGGAATTTTGATCCTAAATCCATGACCAATTTGAAGAAACTTGAATTTATTTAATATCGAATTTCACAGCAAACTAAGGAATGAAAAATCTCAAGTAAAAGCCTTCTTTTAAGTAACTATAGTGCTCAAGAATATATATGAATTCCTTTTTAAGGATTTATTCCTCTATAAATCTAAAATCTTTTCCACGATTGTAAATTGAGCTCAAGCCACTTGAGGATTTCTTCTTTCCCTCTCTTATGTCCTTGTCTCTTCTCTCCTTCAACTCATAATCCTTCTCTCTTTTTCTCTATCTTGCACTTATAGTCGATGGATAGGGGGAGATGGGTTATGCTTACGTTTTTATATTATTAAAAGATTTAATGAAATTTTCATTCTTCTTTTGTTTTTAAAAATTCATAAAAAAATCAAATAATTTTTAAAAGTGCAGATAACGCATTTATCAATTCTTCAAGTTGAGATGTTGCATTGATATGCTCTAATCCTAAATCCAACTATTATTAACTTAACATACTCTTCAAAATGCCTAAAAATTATAATAATTCTTGAGTATCCATAATATCTATATCAAATAAGAAAATCTTTATTAAGAGCATAATTTATATTTAATTAAATTAATTATTATAATCTTTTTACCTTATAAAAATTTTACCTCAAAATTTAGAATAGTCCAAATACTAAAGTATCTTATCTTTCTTTACATCCCAAGTTGCTTATCTTTCAATTTAACTCTTCCAAAACACTTTAACCATTGGAATGATCGTGCTCCTTAATCTCTTTTCTTATTCTATAAGAATTTTAATTGTTTATTCTTGATAGGACGTAGTAGGTTGAATTTTAATTTCTTTTGAGTTATATTAGATCAAATGTGATTGATCAAGAATGTTTTTTGCTTTGAAAATTTTGAGGCATTACTTATATGAGAAAGTATTCATTTATCACCAAAACCTAAAGTATCTCTTTCCCAAGAAAGAATTGAATTTAAGATAAAAAATCCAGCATCCCCTTTCTTGAAAACTTAGCTATTCCTAGATTTCTCTTAGGGAGCCACTCAAATTCCGTTTTTTTTACCTTTCTTTCTTTATTCATATTTTGAAAATCATGACAAATTTTTATTTAAAACAATGAAAACATTTTCTTTTCAACATTTGTGAATCAGTAAGAGAAGTGATTAAAACTATCTTTTATCCAACACTTGAAAACCATATTTTATCTTAAAAAATCACGTCTTATACATCATAATTGAATAAAATTTTAATGCATATTCTTTTGATCACATACAATAAAAATAGAAATCATCACATCTAGTGGTAAATGTAGCAACTTTTAAGTCAAGTTATCAATTATTTTAATACCCTTTTCACTTTATAATCTCATATAGTGTTTTCTTTGACTTGAAAATACTAGGCAAAAAGAGGCATGAGTTAACCAATATTTACTAAAAGGTAAAAGGATGTACAATATATAAAATATATATTATTAGATTATCACATGCATAATCAATTCCAAAAATACATGAAGAAACTAATATGCAATAAATAATAAAAGTCAAAGCAAATTTCACATGAAAACGTGAAATTACATTTCTCATTTATCATTTTATAATTTCTCTTATACATTGTTTTTTCTATCTTTTTTAGAGATTAGATTAGGAAAAAAAATCACATCATCAATAATTAAACATGTTTAAGAGTCATCATTTCAGCTTAAAATAGCTTGGATGATTTTCTTTTTTGGCTCATCTCTAAAAAGTGTTATTTTAGAATGATAGTCATTATGTTAAACAAATCAATCACCCTTTCATTTTTAACATTTTTTCCTTCACCAAAACCTTTTATTTTCTCTTTAACATTTATTTACTTTTTCACATGTTATTTTTGCAATCCAATTTTTATCTTTTCTTTTTGTTATTTTTTCTTTTTTGTGAGCATGTTAGTATGAAAAAAAAACTTAAAAACAAAGTATCAATATATTATGCTTAATCATTATCAAAACATCATAAAACCATAACATACATACAAACATTTCAATTTGTAAAGAAATTTCACAACTTTCATTTGAATGAATTCAAAACGTTAATAATACTTTAGCATTACATCAATCATCAACCATGACAATAATAATTCTATATAAGCATCTCTAATTTTGCCAAGAACCAAGATCATGTTATAACCTCTAACTAACAAGTATCAATATCAATTATATATATGAACATCAAAAAAAAAAAATATATCAATTATATATATATATATATATATTGAATAAATTTGACTATACAAGAATCTTTTGATATATCTCAAATCAATAAAACTTCAAGTCTAGAATACATAATACATCAAATTATATACACATGGTATAAGATTGCCTACCTCTTGCTTTCCTATTTAGTGATCTAGCTGAAGTTAAATCTTTTTGTTTCACTCTTAGGTTGCTTAGCCTTTTGCCCAACTCTTTTTCATATCTTTTAGAAGCATTTTCATTTGTTATTCTTTTTTCCTTTACTAACTATGATCGAATCTTGTACTTCTCAAATTTCTTAAGAGATAACTCTTTAAATCATGATAAGTTATTATTTTATACTTATTCTCATGATTTTCATATTTTAAATCTTCCAAATATCTCCAAAAATTATATTTTTTCACGTGAATGTCTTTTTATCCTTTATTCTCTTATTTTCAAAATTTTTCATTGATTAAACTTACCTCTATATTAGTTTTCTTAATCATTTATTATTTCAAGTTTTAAGATTAGTTCTAATTGTGCATATATAATCACTAGCTTTATACTTAATGATTCTCAATCTTACCTAAACTTATCTTAATTTCTTATTATATTATTATGATATCAATGTTGTATAAGTGCAATATTTCCATTCATATTATGTTTAGACAATGTTCCTTGTATGTTGTCATTTTAATTTGATCATACTTATATGATTTATATCTTTATATTATATATTTAATTAAATCTCTCATTGTTCATGTTAATTAACACAGATCATACTAATATAATACATTAATGTACAATCCATTTCTACTTAGTCATCTCATGCATTCGCCTTACCATATACTCATACGATTCCTTATTATATTATATGTTGTATCTTCTATTTTAAGTTGGTACTCAATGATTCGCATATACTATGCTTATTTTATACTTGGTTATACTCACATATTAATTCTTAATGTATTGTATGATTTGTTCATCCATCACTCAACTTATTAAACTTAGTTAAAATTTTCTTTTAATCTAATTATATTTGTATGTTACTTTCTTTTGTTCTATCTAATATTATAATACTTGTATCAATATTTACTCTTATGCAATCATAAACTAGTATAATGTCTTGGGCATCTTGTACAATTCTTAGCTTACTTTGGTCCTGTTCACACTTTTCCCAAGTTCATTCTCGTTTACTGGATTATACAGTACGATATCATTTAGTCGCATTATATGATACAGTCATCCCTTAGCTTGGACTCATTTGATCCTTATAAAAGATGCTATTATTTATCATAATATTACATCACTATGATTGTCCTTACCATACCATATAATCCTATGAGCTTCAACTTATCATTCCATCATAACATACAATGCTCTATATTGCTAAGCTATCTTTCTTAATACTATCCATATCAAACTATATGATATGCAACCATTGCACTGTAAAACTTGTTTTTCTAGAAAAATTCTACAATTCTATCAGCTAAGTTCTAAAAAATTTTTACAATCTTATAATTTATTTTCTCAATCAAAATGATAGTTATTTCTTAAATTTTTGTTATTCTTTCTTCTTTAATAATTTTTAGTATTTCTTATTTTACTCTATCATGATTTTAAATTTGTTAAAATTATTTGCCTTTACATTTGAGATATTATAAGGAAGATGGCTGAATTTTATCAATGATTATGATTTGATTATAACTTATTATATAGGAAAAGACAATGTGGCTATTGATGCATTAAGTAAGAAGGTTATATTATTTACTATTGTAAAGCTACTATATTAGAAATAGATTTTTTTAAAATTGATATAGATTATAAATAAAAAAGATGTGACAAAATAAGTCAATAAATATTTAGTTTGTTAGTAGAATAAGGGTAAACAAAAAAACTTATTGGCTTATTACAACCCTTATCTATCCTTAAATGAAAGTGAAATATATAGTTATGGACTTCATTGTTGAGAGGACTCTTATAATGCATGGTTTCATGCAAGTGGTTGTAGATAGATTAACTAAATCTGCACACTTTTTAGTTATTAGAAGAATCTTTTTTTGTAAAAAAAATTAGCTTAACTATATGGTTAATAGATTGTAAGATTGTATACACAAGGTTTTTTGAAACTCGATTGAGATTTAATATATTTTTTACCCTCAAACTGATGGATAAAGTGAAAGCAGAACTAAAATTTTGAAGCTTTGATGAAACTTTGTGTGTTGCACTTTGGGGGTGATTGACAAGTCACCTATCTTTGATAAAACATGTATATAATAATATCTTTAGTGCTAGTATTAGAATGGCTTCTCATGAAGCCTTATACGATTAAAGCTGATTTAATTAATGAGGTCACAAAAATTTAAACTAATTAAAGATGGAATTCAAATGATTTAAGATTGTTAAATTAAATAATTAGATGATAAGCATAAGAATATAAAATTACAAGAAAGCAATTATGTCCTTAAGATGAGTCCTTTGAAGGATAATCATATTTGGTAGAGCGGGTAAAGTTAAACCCAAGTTTATAAGGCTGTTTTAAATATTAAAAAGAGAGGTTACTTGTCCTTACCTCCTTAAATATTAGGTGTATATTGTGTCTTCTATATATTCTTATTAAAGATTATGACAACTATTTCTAAGTCATGCACTTGGTAATTCTTCTCATAAAGTTTTAACTATCTAAAAATATAAGAACCTACTTTATTATTCTACATCAACACATATTTAAGCACTAAAGCTTTGGTATCTATCAAGTCTTTTTAGTAAGACAAGGATAGGAGTTATTATTAATTTCTCTTTTAGTTTTAAGAACTTGTTCTCACTTTTGATGTCTTACTCAAATTTCATTGTTTTCATACTTAAAGATATGCTATTTGAGAAAATATTTATGCAAACTTTTGATAGTAATCAGCCAAAAAAGAAAACTTTGAATTTTAAAACTAAAGTGGGTCCAAGCAAATCCATAATTGTAAAGATTTCTAAGGATTAACATTTATCCTTATTGCACTAGCAACATATCTTAAGAAGACTACTTAAAACAATTAGAATTCATATTTAGAGAATTTGGTATACAATATGTTCCCATCAAAATTTTTATTACAATATGCAAATACATAGTGCGATCATTAAAGGATTTAGAATACATAAGAATATTGTCATTAAAAATAATTACAAACTAATCTAAAAATCTTGAATTGGTATGACAAAAAGGTAGCACCAAGAACTCATTGTGTCTATAATGAGTTTTAAAAATAGTCTTAATTATATTTGATTCTTTGAATGTTTGTTGATGGTATCTTGATCTTAAGTTAATCTTATAAAACACTACAACATCTTATAACATGTTAAATAGATCATCAATCCTTGATAATGGGGTTACAATTTATAATAGCTGTTAAATTACTCAATTTGTAATAATATATGCACATTATTAAACCATTGTATTTATTTTTAGCAAAAAACATTTTTGCTCCTCAAAGGGATACATTAAGTCAAATAAAAACTATAATATCCAAAAAATGAAGACAATTTATCTTGAGAAATTTAAATTTATTGTGTTTTAAAAATAAAAAAATTAGTGATATCAAGATTAATTAACGATTCTATAGAGATAAGAGTTATAAATTATAAAAATAATATTATTCTAAATGATTTATATTTTTATTAATTTTTTAAAATTTTTCTAAGAAAATTTTCCAGTTTTTAAAAGGATTATATAATACAACAATTAACATTGTAATGTATAATAAAATAGAAGTAACAAGATGAATGTACTTAAATAAATTATATAATTATGAGTAAAAAATTATATATGCTTGATAATATGCATAACAAAGTATTGACATCATGAGTTAGATGAGACAATAAAGCCAATCAGAGAAGGTTTGGATAGTACAAGTACAAAAGTAAAAGATTATATAAAAATGATTAAGATGGAAAATTTAATTAAATATAATAAAAAAATTAATAGATGAATAAATCCAAAATTAATAATAAATTATAATTAGGATAATTATATAAGTATAAAGGTCTTAAGTAGGAGAGGACATGTATCATATAATTATGATAAAATACATCATGAGGTATAATATTATAAGAACACTTGAGCTAAGTGAACTAAAAGAGATCATACAAGTATGATTCAATCCATCAGATTTGAACTATCAAAATCATGATTGTAGATAAAAATAAATATCTCATATCAAACAATAAAAAGTAAAAGAATCATGAAATATGATATTATATTACTAAAAAGTTTTTAAATTGAAACAATTAGTCAACCAAGAGAACCATTGTAGAAAACAATATAATGGATGGTGAGGCCAAACTTTGGAAAACATTTTGAAAAAGTTTAAGCAGTTAGCTTTGATCAATGATGCTAGAGTGAAAAGAAGAGAAAAGAAAGATATTCTTCCAAGAGTTTAAAAGGAATCTAGAAAGAGTTGAGTATAAGGCAAAGGTAAATAGAGAGAGATTTAGTCATATGTATTATTATAATCATGTAACCAAGAGGTGAAGGAATTAAGAAATTGTAAAATCCAAATCACAATGTAACCATTACATGGGAAACAAAAGCTAGGCTAATTTGTAACATATGTATATGATTTGATGTATTTTTGCTTGTAGACAAAAGGCCCTTAAAATGATGATGTGAAATGAATAAATATTAAGAATGCTTGTGTAGGCAATATTTTTTATATGTGTTTATGTTTGACATATGATGTTTGCTAGTAGTGTAAAACTTTAGAAGATTATTTTAAATAGATATCTTAATGATTGATTTCTTTAAATTTTAATGATTTTATAATATTTTTTATTTACAAATATTTACTTGTTCATAATATCCTTGAAATAATGTTTTACATGTTTATATATTTTGATGTCATTGTAATAATGATCACAAAAATATAAAACAAAAAATAAAATGATATTTAATGTCATTGTGATTAAAGTCACAAAGGAATGCAAAAAAGATAAGAATGCAAAAAAAAAGATAAAGATCACAAGAAAAGGATTTGGTAAAGGAGGTTGGCAAGTTCAATAAATGAAAGAATGGATGATTATCCAAAAATGCAACTATCATTCCATAATAACGATTCTAGAGATAAGCCAAACAAGTCATTCTTTTAGGCTATTTGCATTAGAATGGCATGTTTCTAAATATATTTAATTGTTTCTAAAATGACCTTACCCTAAACTAATATTCAAAGATATGAAAATGTTAAAAGAAATAAGTTAATTCATAAAGATTATATAAGATAAAATTGTTAAATGCATATATATGAAAATTTTGCTTTTCTTTTATTATTCTTTCATATGTTATTTTTATATTGTATTGCTTGAAATTAACTTATGCATGCGACAACCCAATGTGTAATGTTTTACAAATATGTAAATATATTTGTTATCGTGCTAGTAATGATTAGCTCAACTTATTTTTGATCTAATATTTTTAAGTTAAAGTAAGGCTCATCATAAGACTGCCAATGAATAACAAAAGATACCATTATATGATAAATAACATATATGATATTTTATTTTTCTTATCAATTGTATGGTTACATGATGTAGTCTAATAATAAAAATTTGTCAATTATTTAACATAACTATAATGCAATGTTAAATGTTTTGAAGATTTGCATCCATTGCATGGTTATATTAAAAGAAAAATAAAAATAAAATAATTAGATGACATAAGATTTCATCCAAAAAAGGTTATGCTGGTGATGCCTCAAAACCCCTATTTAGTAATTTCTAAATGTGCACTTTCACCTCTATCAATTATGTATCTATTATTGTATAGACTTTAGATATCAACTCAACTCTCAATATCGAGTATATTTCAAACTCAACTTCTTTATTAAGAGAAAAATCAGATAGTCCCTCTAGTAAAACATCTTATTGCTCACAAATCCTTTGTACATTGTGTGGCTTAGTAAAATGCAGATCAACAAACATAATAGATGATAAAACTCTTTTATTGTCTTAATATTTTTTAGCTTTAAGTACAAAAATAATTGAGATTTCTCTCCCTTTACCAAACAAGACTATTTTATTTCCATCTTGAGCTATGAATTTAATTCACTTTTCTACATAAATCAATAATACTTAGTGTTTAAATATTCAATCTATGCCCACAATGATATCGAATTTAGAAAAGATCAATTTAGTAGAAAATTTCTTTCTTCTCATTTATATTTCTTCGTGAACATGCATATTCATAAAGATCTTACTCTCATTGAAAAATTTCATAGATAATGGATTATTCATTTGATTTAATTCTACAATCAATACATCAATCATATGATAATATACGAATAAATGCTGATGTTACTGTCAAATAAAATAGTTCATGACAATTATTAGAATAAAAGCATTCCAACACTAGAGCAATCAATAGCATCAAATATTTTACCTATTTCACTTTTCCATTTTTTCACCTTAAATAGATTTGTCCCTCCTACAAAGTAGGAAGTTTATATTATGTAAAACTACTTTATTAGTTTATTATCATGAATTTTTTTTTTCAAAACTTCTTTGACGACTAGGTTAAGAAGATGGCATTCATTTCTAAACAACTTCACCCTTTTGACCTCCTACTAGCCCTCTTTCCTCTTTCCTTTTCCTGGCATTAGTACAAAATTAAGCTCTTTTAGGTTCTTTCATGATTCTTCTCCCTTGAACAAAAGAGCATTAATCTCTTTTTATATTCATAATTCATCTTTTTAATAATAAGGTAACATAATTAAAAGAATCATACTTATGTGCATGTTATTCAAGTGTCTCTGCTTAAAACCCTAATCTAGTTTCTTAATTTTAGGTTTTGATATCACCCTATTACATTTAATCAGGCACAAATATAAAAAAAAACTTGATAAATACTCAACATACTAAATTATTGAGTTAAAATAAAGGAGCTTACAAGGGTTTGGAGAAAATATTACAATCCAAAAGGCATTTCTAGAAACACAAACAAAATAATATATATAGTTCCAAACTATTTTATAATAAAAATCTAAACAACAGTATTAGCAAAATAACTATAAAAATATATAATCAGTTATCACATAATATCTCTTACAAAGCTGACAAAATACATCAAAAATCTCTTCCATTTATGATTCTAAGGTATCATCTAGGAACCCCTAATTTTGTAAATAAATACATCCTTGTAACAACCAAATACATTTGCCTAAATTATTTTTTTCAAATTTATGTTTCACATATGAGATTTATATATTCCAGATTTAGAACCTAGAGATGTGTTGTCTAATATGTGCCTTAAAAAATATACCAAGGTGATGATATTCGAATCTCAAATTTGAACATGTTATTATGAAGTTCTTATCACAAGGAATTTATAGCTATGTAATTTATATTTTTTTAGAGATCACATAAAATTTTAATTAATTTTTAAAGATAATGATCAATAAAAAAAAGAATTTTTCATATTAAACTACACCTAACTTATCTTCTTATTAAATAAGAGGATAAACTCCTTCCTGTGCTCTAAAAATCAGTTATAGCATTTGAAAAGATGGTAAAATAGTAATAGAGTTGGGAGAGGAGGAACTTAAAAAGTGAAAGGAAGTTTTCAATTGTTTGGTTGTAAGTTGTTGCATCATTTTAGTGAGATCATAAAGGAAAGATGACCTCAAAAAAAGAGTAAGATTCAACCTTAATTTGTGGAAACTTCACTTTAAGGTTTGATCTCACCGTAATTTTAACCCTAAAAACATGTATTAATTGTTTGCTTGGTTAAAGAAGTGAATCTTGCAAGTTTCGGCAATTGTCGTGGGGTTTAATACCATAGTCATTCTAGCTATACGGATCGTACTAGACAGTCATTCAAATCGTCTGATATAAGCCTACAATGGGAGCTAATGAGAGGCATTTAGCTTAAGAGTTTGTGACTTTTCTACTTAAATTATATTGGTTTTATTTTTAGATCAAACAATATAATATGTTGTAGAAAGAACTAGTATGATGTATATACATAAATAAGCTGATGCATGGTGTATTGATATGAATCGTACTTGTACAACTTTATTATCAAATGATTATGATTGACGTTTTTTTGTATTTTGCATATATATTATCGATTGTACAAGTATGAAATATGAATTAGGCTAACATGATTAATTGTTAAAGATATCACATTATCATGCTAATATGAGTACCAAACTTATACAATCAGTTCCAAAACTATTCAACCAGTATCAAACATAGGTGATATTATATGATGTATTGTATTGTACCTTCAATATTAATGTAGAAATATCACTGAGGGATAAATCATATGAGTATAAAATGGAAATCAAAGCTAGAACATTTATTTGTTAAATAGGCATAACATAAATAACTTGTTTGACCTTTTGATACAATCTAATGACTATCACAGATCATGCTGGCATGACCAAGAGATCAAATTGGTATGATTAGTGTAATACAATGTTCTAGCCTTTGTAAAATCCTAATTGTACAATACAATAAGTTAAATCATACTATATGACACATAACAACAAATGAACAATAGAACCAATTATTATTACATAATTAATTGAGCTTTACAAAGTATATTTATAATACAAATTGCATTATTATGTATAAGAATTAATGTGTGTTTTACATAAAATGAGAAAGACTAATAAAAATAATAAAAAATAATGAAAAAGACTTCACAAAATTATTAGATTAATAAACTAATTAACTGTGATATAAATAGGTTGTTAAAAATCTCTTATTATTATTGTAAAATACATGATGATATAAGCATTTGTATGATATATCATTTTTTATATATGTTCTAATTTGATCATAATAATTTGACTATTGATGTGTCTATGAGTGTATATATATATATATATATATATATGATATTTTAAACTAAAACATATGACAAGATAAAAATAAAATAAAATTAAAAGAAAAAAAGAAGAAAATAAATTTGTTTAACATGAGAAAGAGCATGATCTCATCTAGTAGTGAGTAATTGATGTGATTTATGTAGTATACATCATCCTTAGTGTAGTAGTACTCATAGTGAGGGCCCTCATGTATAGAGTTATCAACTTAGAGCTTATAAGATGCTTCACTATCGAGTGTCATGGGCACTCAAATATAGGCTTTGGCATTCCAAGTACTTCATTCCCTATTAGTATGAAATGTTGGCATTGCGGGGCGAGACTCAATAATAGAACTAAGACATTGATCTCTAACATTCCAAGTGTCTCATTTCCCATCAACACATGATGTTGATATTAAGGGACGAGACTTAGTAATGATAAAATACTTTACTTTCTAGCATCATGAAACTTAGAGATGTGGTTATAATATTTTAAAAAACTAAATTTTGTGATGATAAAATATGATATGAGATATTTATATACTAGGATTTGAATCATGAAAAGGTATGGGTCTAAAGAAAAAATGAAAATGTGAAAAACAAATGAACAAAAAAGAAAAATAAAATTGATTACAAAAACTACTCCAATTAAAACGTCTCTTCTCGCTTGATCATGGTGTTCTTATAGCTTATAATGCTTAGTACCCCTTCTTTTATAACTAATATGAAATTGTTCATTTTTATGTCTCTCTATTCAGAAATTTGTTAAAAGTCACTCTTTATTTAATAATTTTTTAAGATATCACGCAGTGCTTACTCCCTATCCTTTTTTATCCTAATTGTTACAACTAAAATCTTAAATAAACTTTATTATACTCTAGTCTTACAACATAAATACAACACATTATGTAAATAATAACATAAAAGTATAATAAAATTATGAGATCTTAATCAATATATAAGACAATTATAACTATCGAGAACCAATCCCAAGAACTTCAAATGAGCCTAAAATTTTATATAAGATTTTTTTGATAAACTAAAACATTTATGAAATGATTATTTATGGAATCTAGTTGATCATTAAATTTTGGAATAATTCTATTAAAGAAATTGTTATAAAGAATTGTAGATATTTTAATAAACAAATCAACTCTTTGATATAAACTCTCAAGTACAAATAGAAAATAGGCATAATTAATCAATAAGAAAATATTGAAAAAATCAATGACAAAAATTATTATCATTCTCCATAAGCGAGGTATCAAGATTAAAATTCATAATATTCACCAGCAAAGTATTGTTTGTCACAACAAAAAAAAGAAATTTTAAATATATACTCAAGTTTCATTTTTTGTTTATATACTAATTTGAAAAATAAGGTATTTTTTACACACACACACACACACACACATATATATATATATATATATATATATATATATATATATATTCACTTCCTTATATTTTTTAAATTAAAAATGTTAAAATAAACTTTTTTTCTATCATTATTGATACTTAGGTTCTTATATTTAGTAAATTTTAAATTAAAATATGTCAAAATGGGATATTTTATATTATATATCTTATTTTTCTCTAAAACAAGTCTCTTATATTTAATTTATTAATATAATTTTTAATTATTTGATTTTATCTTTAAAATCTGCATCAAAAGTAATGGACCATCGGTCATGCGTTGCGACATAGTTCGAAGCAAAGGAACTTTTCGGATAGGAGTGGCAAAGCTTGTAAATGGCGCTTCCAAACAGACGCTAAGCTTTATCTGCGGACACCTGCTTCTGCAACGGAAATGCCAAGTGTACCTTTGATGAAACTTTTGCGTTTTAAAAAGTAGCTTTTGTAATGACTTTTTGAAAAGTTTTGTTTTTTAAAAGAAATAGTTACCATGATTTTATTAAAAAATATATTGAATTTTTAAAAAAATATATTTTCTTTTAGTTTTATGTCGAACTATTCATGAAACAGACTCCAGTGCCAGCTGTCTTATTTTCAATGGAAAAGGAAGGGCTCATAAAACATAAATGGATGGAAGAAATTTCGTAGAAATTCCTTCACGTGTATGCCACGCATCTAATTAAAAAATTTATGAATTTAGGAAAATAATTAAAAAATATTAAAATAAATATTTAAAAAATATGTATGAAAGTGAAATTAACCTAAAACATGACTTGAAACTTGAAAAAGCTGGCTGAAATAAATAAAATAAATAAATTTTATAAGTAGACGTAGATCTGTTTAGTTGAAATGTTTGTTTCTTTAGCTAAATTATTCTTTTATATTTATAATAATTTTAATATAAAATGTTCTCTAATTTTTTTTTGTTTTGTTTAGTAGTTGTCGTGGGAGGGCAGAACCGAACCACGAGTGGCAGTCCGTCAACAGAGTTGACCGGGCAGTGGTGCGGGTCTACTTTTAGCCAAGCGGCAGCTTTTCTCTCGTCGTCGTCGCGGACTTCCACCAAACGCTGGGAGACAGACAAAGGAATCTTGGACTTTTGTCCCCCATGTGTCTCTTAAGTCAAATAAGTAATATAAATAACATCAACCCAGATTTTTAATATTTATTCATGCACATGTTTCAACATTAAAGTCACGTGTGGTCCACCGCTTAATCATAATTTAAATATTTTTAATTTTATATGACTCAAATTCTTTATTATTATATGTTTTTTATTTTTTTTTTAACAATTGCTTCGATACCAATAACGAGTTTTTTCAAATGTGCGGGTAATTCTATCTTATCCAAGCTAGTCTTGACTTTTAAGACGTCGTATAAAAAATAGCTTAGGCTCACGTCATTTTTTTATATTAAAGGTTTGTATTAATTTCAGGTCTATTTGCTTTTTAAAAAATAAAACTTGTATAAAAATTAAATTTTGATATGATCTGTTATTAGAAAAATTGAAAAAAAATAATTTTTAGACCAAATTAAAATTTTGGGACAGTTTCTATCAAAAAAAGACCAAAAGTTACTACTTGGGCTTAGAACAGGTCTATTTGAAGTCCATTAGGCCTCGGTTCGATCTCAATTCGATTCATGCTTCAAATACCAGGCTTCCATTAGATCACAATCAATACTTTATGTAAGTGTGAATCAGGTATTATTCAAATAAAAGTGTTATCTCCCGCAATGAATACAAAACTGCTGCACAAACTAAATTCTGCCAATAAAAAAAAACATTTTGAACTCACGAATATTAAACAAAATGATAAGTTTAATTAAAGTGTTTTTATTGTTTTTTTTTTGTAATCTATTAAAAAATGAACAAAGAAAGAAAATGAATAAGATTTATATATGTATTTTAAATATCTAATTTTCTTGGGAGTATATTATTAATATTAGACAAAAATTGAATTACTTGAAGTACCATGCTTGGAGATGAAAAATTTTAATTTGCAACTATAGGATTAACTTTCACATTTGTTGGATATATCCTAGCTTCTAAATTAAAACAAGCCTTTGAGTTTCATTTACCATTGTTTCAAGTATAACATGTTTTTTTTTTCTTAGGCATTGCATTTTTTATTGTAAAAAATTTTCTAATTATTAGATCATGTAACTTTCATGAATTAATTTATTTTTTCAGATATGTCATTCTATTTTCATGTACTTAATGAATTCTCTTTAAATTATATATATTTTATAAAATATAATAAATTCATTTGATAAAAATTCAACATTTTTTGCTGAAAAAGAATTCTAATTTAATATTAACTTTACTTTTCTCTTAAATTTTTAGAAATTTTTAACTTTAAAAAATATACCCAATTCATATAATTATATTCATCTATAAATAACAAGAAAGAATGACTTTTATCAGAGGACAAATCAGAGTATCACATAAACTAACATTCACTCATTCAACTTAGTTAGAAGTTCTCCATGATTTAGCTGCTAAAAAAATTTGCTTTAATTGTTATAAAATATAGTTTTTTTTTTTTTTTTTTTTTTTTTGCTCAGAAGCTTAAACCCATCGACATTTGGGCACCCTTAATGCAAATGCCACTTCAGGCCTTCACTGCTCCTTTTTATAACTGAAGTATAGTTATTAATAGCAGACATTTCAAAACAATTGTTTTGTTCTTTGTCATTTCAACATTAATTATTGTTTGGCTTTGGCTTCTTATTTATGAACAATTATCAAATATAATAAAATGTCAATCTTTATTAATCATCCAATACCTGGTACATTATAAGCCACATTGAAAATAAATAACACATCATGGATAAATTCCAATTTGTCATGACCAAATTTTAATGTCAATTGTATATTTTCATTCCAACATACATTTGTTTGTTATTTTGAAATCTCATTTTTGTTTTTTTTTTATTCATTAAACTCCTTGCATAAAAATCTTAAACTATACATATGATTTCAAATTAATGAGACATATTCTGAGTTGTCAATCGTAATGATACATTTATTAATGTTCAATTTAAATATTATTATATTACTGATGACCATGAAATATCAAAGAAGATAAAATAACTGGTATTCATTATTTTCTAAAGGTATCGATTTCTGGATAAACAATTTTGTCTCATGCATATTTTTCACAACTTCTTGAAGATAGTGTCATCTCAAAAAAAAAAAAAGTAGTGACTTGGCATAGTTTTCCATCAACATCTTAGGAGAACTTTGTTGAAATGATCATATCTACATCAATCGTTTTTGGGATTCTCTTTTAGGCATCATTCGAGGTTTACCTCATCTATTGCAACTTTCTTAACTAAAGACGGGTTTCTTAGGATTTCATTTCTTAAAGCAATTTCCAATTAGTCATTTTTTATATATTGTAATAGATGATACTATTCTTTACAATTTGAAGAAACGTGACAAAAGCTTTTGCAAACAATAAATTGAAATAATTGTTATTTTTCTCTTCTTGCATTGTTCCCGATTCCAAATTTCTTGGTAAGAATCCCGATTTGAATCTTTATAAACTATGTTATTTTGATAACATGTCTCCTTAAAGTAAAATTCATGTTCTTAGTTATCTCATAAGTCATTTTTATAACCAATAGTTTACCCAAATTAATTTTTAAATTTTTAAAAATTAAAATTTTAAATTAATGCAACATTTAAAACGTCATTAAAGTGCATTAGAAAAAAAAATGCTATTTTGTATACTCAAATGTTGTCTCTAAAATGGCTACAATCAAATTACCAAGTTATGAAAATCTATAACTTCGATGAAAATTTTTTAAAAAGATTACGTTGTGGATTAACCACAAACTTTATTAGACTTTTGGATTTGTATTTATTAAACCACACTATTTAACATAAGTCAACAAGTAAGTGGTGTGCATCATCTAGAGTTTGCACTTAAGCTAAAAGTTTTCTTTGTTATCATCAAAATCATAGTTAGTTCACTTAACTCAAGCTTTGTGTAATCTTCTCAAACTCATTTCATTTTTTTGAGTGATTTATGATAGTGTTATCATTAGCAATGCTTCACCAATTTTTAATCAATGATCAATCATTATCATTTAAGAGTTGCAAAGATAATGGTGTTATCATACTCTATTAAAAGGTAATTTGTCCATGATATGATGTGAAATTGCAAAAGTTATATTAAATTTGCTTGAATTAACAATATATTACACATGAGAACACCTCATTGTCTTAATTTATTTTCAAAACGAATGATGAAAATCACATGTTGGAGCAAAAAATGGGAATTGGAGTACTAAAAAATTTTCAATATTTAAAATATTTGAAAATACATGAACTTTAGCATTTTGTCAATTTTAATAAGAATTTTACGAATGTCTAATTGCTAGATCAAATGCTTTTGCCTATGTATGTAAGAGTAAGAGTACTTAGAAATGAATGACCTATGATGAAAATCATCTTATGCAATAGTTGATATCTAGAGAGCTAATGTGAGGATATGTGAGGGGATTTAACATAAAAATTGTGGGCATTATGGAAGCTGAAACTTGGCTATTCTTTTTTGTCCACATATGGCTTATAAAGTCATCGTTGGTGGCTCAATTATGCAGGTTTTTTAAATGAATTGGAGGCCAACAATAACTAAAGCAACCATCCATTCTTATTCAGGGAGATGAAGGGCCAAAAAAGAAAGCATTTAGTGTAAGCATGGAAAGAAGTGTGATATTATCTCTTGTTCTCTTGCCAAAGGTACTTAAGCCAAATGTGCATTGGAAAAGTTTAGAAGTCTTGTAACTTCATTTGCTTGTTAGTATGGGCTTGTATGAGATATTTTCTAGTTTTGTAGGAGTAATCATAGTTTATATTTGTGATTTTATGATAGTGGATACCATGTTTTCTTTTTTATGAACATATAGCTAAAATAAAACTAAACAAAGTCAATTTGGTATCTTTATTTTACTTCTTATTTGTTGTTATTGTTTCCATTAGTCATGTTTTTGTTATGTTTCCAATACTTGTGTTAACTTAATTCCAAACATAATTATTCTAATTGTTTAAAACAATTCAAGTCTACAAGACAATAATATAATTAATATTATTTTTCATCCTAAAAGAAGGAATAAGAGCAACACATACACAATAAAATGATTATTTTATCATCAACTTTCAAGCATTCATAAGCCCCAAATTCATAGCAACAGCCATGCAACTCCTACTAAAAATTTATAGTAGTTTATTAAAAAAAATCAATAATCGAAATAACCATATAGAACCACAACTATTATTAAATTTATAATTAACTAATGGGTTAACCATAAGGTCATATGCTGCATTTTACCTACGAGTTATTAACTATTATCAACATATTAGGATTATATTGTGAATGGTTGTGGGTCATCATTCAAATTGCTCTCTAAAAGGGAAGTAAAAAATATCCCTAACTATAATAAATATAATGTGATGGCAATAAGTGCAAGTGAGATTTCCTTTACTCATATATTTAGGTTTTTATTTGTACAATTTTCTTAAACAATTGGTATTGGAGCTATAGTAGTTGATGATGATGACAAAGATAATGAATGTTAACTTTGATTACTCAAAATGTTTATATCTTTTGAAAAATCAAGTGTGTGAAAGTTTGCATGTTAGAAGTACCTTGATTTCTAAGATCTGAGATAATATAAAGAACTTATAATTGCCATTTGGGTTTTAGAGTGGCTAGGGAGGAATGATTAATACCAGAGTTTGATGGAGGTGTGCAAGGTTGTTTTAATGCCAAGGTTGATGATGGATTGTAAGGAGGTTTACACAAATGATGGCATGAATAAAGATGATGCAGAGTAGGCCTTCACAATATGAGATGGGATGCTAATGTGAAACTTAAGAATGAAAATAATAGAGAGTGAATACTAAGTGATGTGTTGAGAGAGGAATCACTAAACAATGATTGACTCATGATAACTTTTAAGCAGAGGGATATAGGAATAACTTGTCTCACATTAATTATTAAAAGATAGATTCTAGTATTTATATGAGATATCATAGTCTTAAGATGTTAAGACACATCTTGAGAACAAAACCCATTAAAGCTATGATAAGATAATCTTAAGAAATTTTTTTTGACATGGTCAAATTATGATATCGTATTTAATATTTAAGCAAAACGCTATTAGTTTAATATAGTTTAAAAATGAATACAATAGAAGTTAGTGGGTTTATAGCACCCTTGACCAAAGATGATAATGAGTGAACATTGCATGATGTCTAAAGGAAGAATTATTGTATAAGAAATGACTATAAACTTCTACTTTGAGGGGTATTGGGATAAATTATCTCACATTTATTACAGAAAGATTGATTCTAGTTTTTATATGAGATTTTGTGTTCTTAAGATATTCAGATGGATTAATTAGCTACAATTTTAAGCTATTAGGATTCATAGAAGTCGTGAACTGATGGGGTATTGTGCTATTTTGTCTTTACACTACTTTTTGAATAATAATAAAACTATAATGTTATGTTTAGTGACGTTCTTCTTAAGCATTAATTTCAAATCATGTATACTAAGATCAATTAAATTGAATTTGTGAAGAGCTTATTCATGTGACTTAAAGAGCATAATATAGGTACTTAGGTGTTAATTGTGGCTAGTACTAATAGAAACACAAGTTTGAGTAACACAAAGAGAAGATTTTCATTGAATCTATTTATTTTAGTAATCAGAATGTCAAAGCTTATAATAATATTTTTAAAGAATTTAGGATTTTCTTAAGACGTGTATTTCATCTTATTTTATATTTATTTTTTGTCTTTGAACATTATATTCAAAACGAGTTACATAATGTGTTAAGACAAACTCAAATTAAAATTAAAAGAGATTGAATTAAGTGAGATTTACATTTGCTAATCATCCTTATATATGAACCTATTATATAATATAATGAGTTCATATTAGGATTGTCAGAGCATCGATCAAGGTCAATCTTGAGTAATACAATTATTTTGCATCTTTTATATTAGTGTAATTCACTTATTATATAGTATATTGATTATTTATATAAGAAGATTGATTTGAGGTTATTTTCTTAATTTTTGTATGATACAATATTATTTTTGTATTAGTATGATACATTAATTAAGAGGATTAGATGAAGGATGAGGTTGAGTGATTAGAACAACTAAAATTTGTCATATTATTGTATGAGTTTGAGCATCATATCATACAAGTATGTCACTTCTTATCCCAAGTGAAGTGAGAAGTTGATTAGCTTTACATAATACGATGATGTTTATAATAGTAATACGACGTGTTTATTTTTTTGGTGTAAATTTAGCACTTATGTTATAAACATGTAAAATTCAATTGTATGATATATTTTTGTATAAGTATGATACCATTTCACATAAGGTTTGGTTTTGGAACTTAGTCATATATTGAAAAAATTTTCATTGTAGCGATATAATACCCATATCATATTCATATATTCATTTATGATTAGTATAAATGAGCTTATTGTATGATATATTGTAATGTATGATTATGTATTGTACAATATTTTTTTGAGAGCTTAAAAGTTTCACATAATTTTGTGTTACTTGTATCGTATAATATCTACATTATATTTATACAAATCATTTAGTGTAGCAAAAATAAACTAATCAAATGTTGACGATTGACTGGATGATACTGCTGGTGTTTTATCATACTTGTATGATGCCTTGGATCGTATAGTACGATTAGTTCAGAACGTGAGTAATAGATAGTTTGATTGGTTTTTAACATTGTCATTTGAGAAAGTTTGGAACCATTTGAGAGCATCTTAAGAGTATATATAAAGCATCCAAACATGTTAAAATAAACTAATAATTGATTGAAAAATTTATTATGATAAAGCTTGATTAGATTCATTATTTCTAAGAAGAGTAAATGGCATGATCATGACATTTGACTTGGAACATTCATCTTAATTTTTTTTCATGCTTATGATAAGTTACAATTTGTTATTTCAAGTTATATTTATTACATTATCTCTTATATGAATATTGAGTTTCATTATATATCTTTGGTTAATTTAGGTAATGTATATTTTGCTTAATTATTTATTTGTTATGAGAATTAATTGTATTAAGTTTTTATTTAGTTTACTTATCTCATTATTGAAAATTTTACTTGTTCTTTTATTGGCTTTTATTAAGCCAATATGTTGGTTTTTATTAAGCCTTTGTTTAGGTCTTTATGAAACCAATGATATAGTCTTTTATTAAATCAATGCTATAAGTTTTTTATTAAGTCAGTATGATAAGTTTTTATTAAGCTAGTGATTTAGTGGATTATCTAACCATTTGATAGGAGGTGAATATTAATCCAAGTTTGGATAGAATGACTTGAAACTCTTATATATACTTGCATTACAACACATAAGATTTTGTAAATCCAAATAATATTTTCTAAAAATAGGTGTTATAGTAATGAACAAAATTAAGAATAATTAAGTCTTTAATTACAAAATAAATTGAATTAATTGAGTTAACTTAAATATTTAAATTTGCAAAATTCACACCTTTCTTAGAAGTCCCATAATTTACAAAGAGTTGGGTAGACCAATTAATGAGAGCTAAGAGATAACAACTTGAGGCAAATTAGTGATGAACGATGAGAGCTATATCAATTAACAAAATTCCAAGTGGTGAGAATTTGAGATAATCAATGTGGCCCGTAACAATGGTGGTTGTAAACTACTAATACGTGATGTGAGATATGTAGTGGAAAATGCTTAGTGATGGTTTTAAGAGGGAGGAGAAGGGGTTGAGAGGGTGATCAAGAGTTTTGAGATGAAGTTATTAAAGTAGTTGATTGATGAGGCTCTAAGAAATAAGGAGATTAGGGCATATAGTTAACCAACAATCAAGGGAGGCAATGGCAGCTAGAGGATATCAGGATCGATAATGAGATTATATCATTATCTTGGTAGAAAGAAGGCGAATTTATAACTTCTCAGAGGAATGTTTTTACACATGCATGTACTAGAACCCCATGACAGGTCTTATAATGATGATAAACCAAATAAATCATATAGAGAAGTAACAACAATATGCCCATCATTTAAATTCATACATCGTGGTAATAAGCGTGATAAAGGTGTAAGATATATAATATGTAAGGCTTGTTGTAATGTCATGCTAAGTATAGTAATAACACCAAATAATAACTAATAACTTGTACTCATAACTTTTAATGTAGTGTTGCATGATTTAGAATAATAAATATCCTTGATAGTTTAGTATTTGTCAATAAAATATCCCATTAAGCTCAAGTGAATATGAAATTTGTAACATTTTTCTATGAAGACTACGAACTAAGAGATGTTGATCATGTTTAGAAATAGAGAAGCAAGAAGGCAAATATGCTCTTCAACTATTCATTTGCTCAAATTTGTCATGGCATGATCTGATGATCTTGTTTGTTCTATTTGCTGCTACTATTCATTATTTATTTTTAGAATTATTTTCTATTTAGTGATATTAGATACATCATATATGCTCATTATATGTTAGGAGAATTATTTAGAAGGTCTCATGTTTTTGTTTGAGTTGTGTTGTGTATATGTGAGAATTTTGGAACCATGTATAAATCAATGAGCATCGAATGAATGTTTGATCCTTTTTATTGAAGAAGAATCGGTCTAAGGGGTTAGAGAGGTTGGCAATAGAGATATTTTAGACTTGTAATAGAATATAGGGTTGAATGGTCTATTATTCCAATCATTTGAATGACTAATCTTGTGAGATAAACCATTCAGTGAATTCATATTAGAAAATTTTCAATTGTTTTTCATGATTAGCTTTTAAATTCTCTTATTGATTAATTATCTAGACTTTTGATGATTTCTAATTATTTTAGTCATTGTTTTAAGTGCTAATAGTTATGCAAAGCTGATCTAAGTGGGATGCTATTGAAATTCTACCATTTTTTATTATGAGAGTGAACTTCTTGTTTCTTTATCTTCATTCTTTATATGTGATTTTCTTGATATTTTTATGCTCATTCTAGTTTCATATTACATTATTTTTATTCTCTTTCACATGGGTATGTCTATCTCATAGAAATCTTGAATTTGCTTACATGTGATTTGAAATATGAGATGTGTATCATAAAAATGTAACTGTCAAAATAAACTTTTAATTATTTTAGAATGTTTTCTTGACTATTTTGAATCGACTTGATATAATTGAATATTAAGAGTGATTGCATAAGTTGTAGATCAAAAGTTGAATGTTAGAAACTTTAATAAATGACATATATCAAGTCTTGTTATCATATCCATCTTTCCAATACTTCAAATAGAGTTGAAGTGCTACAATTTTGATGGAGCATTACATGTATCATTACATATCTATAAATTACTATAATAACAATGAGGCCAGAGAAGCAGCCATCGATGAAAGTTGAGAGGTGATAGTTGCATATGCTTTTCTTAGAAATTAAATTTTAGATGGATTAAAGCAAAAAAGCTAAATTAGAATTTTGAATTGCAAAACATATTTTAATAGACAAATTGACTTTTTGGTTGGTTTGATTTTTTTTATGGAAAAAACACAAAATTAAAAAAATATCAAATATTTGATTGAAAACTAACTTCGATTTTTTTTTCAAATTGTTCTAAACTAATCAAATGTTATTGGTCTAAGCTTATTTTTTTACTTGAAGTTGTTTAATAAATAATTTCAAAATAATTACACAAAACCTAGTAAAATATTATTATAGAACTTAAGAATTTAACAATTTTAAAATTACAATCACTTTTAGTTTATTTGAAACCAAATTTAATTTTTATTTTATAATATTTAGTTATTTTTTAAAATATTTTAAAGTTAAAGAGATAAAATAATTAGAGCTAATTTAATTAATTATAAATTATTCAAAATAAAAAACAAACAAAAAATATGTCAAATAAGCTAAAGCTGCCAAATTCTACCGTATCATTCTACAGTCATAATTATTATATTTTAAATAAATTTTTTTTCAAAAATAAAAAGTAATACCATTTTTTAATCTTTATTTTTCTTAAATACAATATTTATATCAAAATTTATGAAACGTTGTCATATTTTTATTTTAAATTCATTAAACATAATACCTTTTTTTGAATGTGAAATAAGTTTTTGACTAAATGCCGACCAGATAAAAACAGGTAGGCTCATCTCCGGGGAGCTGAATTGACTCATTGCTGTGTTATGCGGATGTGGATTGAATTGGCATGCTCTTTTTAACGCCGGAGTGCCTTGCCGATCGAATTTGCGTTGCCACGTCGACGGCCTTTCCCTTGAAGAACACGAAACCCTAACTTACGCTTCCTGCTGAACTCAGCCAGAAAGCTGGCTAGGTAGCGGGCTAAGAATGGCCTCTTTGGTTTTGTCTGCTAGCTCCAGCTCGGTCTCTTCTCCTTCTTCATGGCCAGCTTTTTTCTTGAGGAGCCATCCTTATCGATGCAGCGTTTCCCTCTCTTCTCATTCAACCGTAATTGATTCCTCTCCTCTGCTCTGTTTTCATTGTGCGCAATCTGTTGATGTTCATTGGACGCTATTTTGGGGTTGCTGCTGGTACAGCGATGCCAAATGATTGACCCGCTGAAGTTTGTAAACGGAGCCCCACCACGCATTCCAATCATCAATGATCAGTCTTCACCTGGTTTCTTGACAGCGCCGCATAACTTCGATGTAGGAGATCAAAAAAATACCACGTTGCGCATTTTCTCTGGCACAGCTAATCCTGCTCTTGCTCAGGTAAATAATTGAACCTCTGAAGATATTTAGCGTTTTCTGTGATTGAAGTACGATTCTGTGGTATTAGCAACTTTTTGCTTTGAAAAATTGCTTGATTGTTTTTTTTTTTTTTTTACTGAAGATAGATTAAATATTCATGTGCTTAGTTTTGTATTTGGCTACATGTTTGTGGTCTTCATGTGGGTTGATTAGTTCACAATACAAAATTTTCATATATTTCTCAAATTTGCTTCATGCAAATTTTTCATGATATTTTTCTTTGTTACTGTTGATGCAAATTTTTGATTCAATGTAGTAGAAATTTACATAATTGAAAAATTAGAAGTTGAGAATTATAGGGTATAAAGAGAGAAAAATTTGATCTTCATAAGTTGAGAATGACTAAGAAAGAAGAAAATATAGGAGTAAAGTTAGTAATCTCTCTCTTAAAAAGAAGAAACAAGCTAGTATAAAATTGATCAGATTCCTGTGATTTGGACCTTTGGTAGGGTTCTTTATAATTGATGAAATGTATGCTGTTATGTTGATGTTATTCAGCACTTGGGGGAAGTTTATTTATCATTCTGGTAACAATTTTATTGTTTAGGATAGCTGTGCACCTTTTGTTGACTTGGTAGGATCACTTATAACTATTAGGTGAAGTTTATGTCAAGAAGTTGAGCTTAAACATCATGTTTCAAAGGTTTGGCTTTAAGCAATTGGTCTTGAGGTTCTAGTCTCAAGCGAATGGTCTTGAAAGTATGGCCTTGAGCGATTGTTTTGGTCCGGTATTGAAGGGTTTGACTTTGAGTGGCTGGTGTAGTTGTCTCTAATGTTTTCCACTTGGCAGCTTCTTAAATCAATGACAAAGGTTTAAAGGAACAACATCTGTCCCTTACTTGAAAAAACTTCCTTGAAGGAGTCTAAACTGTTAGAGATATAGAGGTAATTTGTCCTGGGCCACTTACGAATTTGGCTGGAGAATCAATAGATTTTTTATGATATTTTGATGTCCATATCCTTCTCTTCTATTCAATTTTTTTTTGACATGGCTGCAAGAAGAACATTTCCTTGACTATCTCCCAAAGGGATAAGTATCCTTGTGAATTGTCGATTATTGGAGCCTTGAAGATATTGGCATAGAGGAAGAAGAGAAAGAGGGGGGAAGAATCTTTGGATGCTTACCAAAAGGTCAAATTGGTGGTTGTTTTGCCCTGGATTGAGAAAGATGTAAGGATGGACTTGATAGATAGTTGGCTTCTGATGGAAGAAGTATGAGCTTCTCTTGAGGTTCCTAGTTACTGAAGGGAGGAGAAAAATCTTATATTAAATGAAGAAAATTTTACATTGAGCATATTGATTCCACCATCAGTGGAATTTGTTGAGTTCTTTATTATGATTTTGAATAACTTGAAGAATACTTTGAAATAGAACCTTGATAAAATCTAAGAGGTGACTTGAGATCTAAAGATTGTCAGTGCAAGCTGGTTACTTTCTCACAAACTTTTGGGTAGCACTTTGGTAGATATAAAAAGGTTATGAGAGAGTTGAGGGTCTATAAGGGAAATTTAAGAAATTGTTTTTTGTCAGGAGGGGATTGTTCAGTTGGAGATTGAAGTGAAAATTTTGAGAGGGTTGTCTTGCACCATCCCCTACACCTAGTTACCATATATTACTAACAGAGAGAGGATTGCTCATGACTTAGAAAATTGCTAAAAAGGTGAAAAAATCTATTTTTTTGACAAGATTTATTGTATTTCAACGAGACCTTGAATTGAGGGAAGGATTAGTTATTGTCTGATGCAATTAAATTTTAAATATTTTATTTTCCTCATGATAAATTTATAGTGTATAGTTTCTAAGTATATTGTGTCATTTTGTTTGACTCATATTAAAAATATTTGGTTACAAAATATTTAAGAGTAGTTCTCTATTTAGGTCAAGTTGATACTAGAGAAAAACTATATAGGAGTTCACTATATTTAGTTATTTGTGTGCAATAAAAAAGAATTTCTTGATAACACTCAACCTTTACTTTTTTGAACCAACTTGTAGGTTCATTTTTATGATATTTTAAGGAATAAGCAATGACACTTTGTAACTTGACCCAAATTTATTTTAAGTTTGGTTTTAGGTCAATTGTCAATGCTTCAAGTAATATGACATTGTGTATAGTATTTTATTAATGGACATTGTTTAAGGATTTAGACTTAGATGTAGGTTTTGCTTTGAATTTTTATGTTCAACAACTAGGAAATTTATTTAGAAACATGAGTAGTCGAGCTTCTCACATTAGCTAATGTGCTAAAAGGATTGTAGAATGTAAGGAGATTAATTTTGTTGTTTAATTTGACAATCAAGGAGTTGAAAAATAGGGAAAAAGCAAGTTCAAACGTAAATGAAATGATATAATCTTTTCAAATTGCATGAGTTATTTAATGAAACTTAAAATTAAACAATTCATCGTTGGCATTCATCAATTTAGCTTGACATTGTTGATGTTGTTTTTCGTTCCTCAATATCTGAAGGATGTTGAATTTGTGGTGTGTACAATGATCTTTGTTGGTAGTGAATAGAATGTGCATTGTTTGACAAAACTTTAAAAATGTTCAATTAGTTTGGTATAAAATCTTATTCTCTATTGAGAAATTATATTAATCAAATATGAAAATATGCAATCTATGACACTCTTTGATGGGATGTGAGAGCCTATTGTTGGGGTTGCTTTTTGTGTATGAAAGTTTGAAAATATGGAAACAACTAACATAAGACATCATGGTATTATGAAAGAATCTGATCCTTGTTGTACTAATTGTCTCCTTTGGCCAACATTCTCATATATCTAGTGAGTAAGAAGAAAGAAAAAAATGGAAAAACCTTTAACATTGCCAAATGTTACATATAGATGAAGAATAAGAGCATTCTTTAGTACTTTATTAAATCTTAAAGCCTAAGGAAGAGAGATAAGTACCAAATAATAGGATAAAATTCCTTAATGTTTCTTGATTTTTTTGACGTATGTTGCATATAGGCTAAATTATCTTTGCTCTCATAAAATGATGTTTTTCTTATATTGTATACCCTTAGGCCATATGTTAATTCATAGCATACATCCCTAGCATAAGGTACATTTTATTAGATATATGATACCTTATATATAATTCATAATCTATATGTTAAGCATATTTTTAGTTTTATGACCTATAATTGCTCGTCACTAGGCACTCTGATGTTACAAAGGTTTAAAACGTGTCGTCGTTCTTGGACTATTTCATTTATTCGTTTTTGCTACTGTTAAATTCTTGTTTGTATTATCTAACATTTCTAGATATTCTTAAATTATCTATCATTAAGCTTATGTGGTTGTGTTAGTTATATTATCTTGAAAGTAATTTTCTTAGTCATATTTATTAATGTATTGATATGTTCCTTCGAGAAATTTGTATCTTGTGGGATTTGAGAGAGTAGTTAGGGATTTACTTTATACTCTTGGATGCCAAGGTATTCTCGTGAAGGAGAGGAAAACATAGAGAACAGAGGTTAAGATAAAAAGTGAATATAAAAGAGAGTGCACAAAACATTTTTTGTGGGAATTCTCCAAAACCAAGGGCTCACAATAGCAACGAGGTTCCACTATTTCCTTGTTGATTACAATTAGAGTTCAAATGCTTGTGTAAGAGTAAAAAAAAGTCTTTTGAGAAGGTGTAGAGAAGTTACAGGTGTTGTGGAGTGGAGAGAAGAATAGTGGCTATCATGCATGAGGGTTAGGAGGCTTGCGTGAGTGTGCTAAAGGAGTAGAGTTGCTCTTTTGGATGAGGAATTATGAGAGAATTGTTTGATCCTTGTCTGAAGATGGAGCAATACTTATGGTTGATCAACATTTTTGGGGATCTCTAGATTATTGCCTTTAGTAATTTGTTATCTTGGATAGACGTTACAATAAATAAACCCATCACAAAGGGTAGTTCATAAATTTTTGAGGCATCTGAGCCACATCACTTGAATTCCTTAGCAGTTGAAGATGTGTGTGCATGCAGCGTATCTGGTAGGCTGAGTAGCAAGCCACACAATAATTGCTAGGGAGGTTTGAGAAATGTTGGTATATGTGAACTATGCCCATGTCTTTTTCTCATTTGATCTGATAGAGTACTTTTGCATGAATATAAAGCAAAGTTGGTAACCATGATATCGCTTTGACTTGGCTGACTTGAAGTTGACTTCATAACAAATTTGGTGTGGAAATGAGTTTAAAAATATTCATTTGTTTCATGTACTTTTTAAGAATTTTATTTTTGTAAAGATGGTGTTGTGCTTATTATTGTTGATGTTATGTGCCTTTTATTTTCTGCTGATCACTGAATTGTGTGTTGGATCCTTAGCCTGCTTTGAATGTAAAGTATGTTAGATCAAGCAAGGCTAAAGAGAAAAGGTTTTATTTCAAATATGTTAATTTTCAATATAGAAGTTGGCAGTTTAAAACAGTTCCTTGCATTGACCTCATTTGTCTTCTTTTCAAATTATTTTATTTGATAAGTAGCATAAGTATCCTAAATACCATTGGTATAGGAAATTTTCCTAATTTGCTTTCTATGAGTCCTCCCTCTCGTTTGATTCTGTAGTAGGCATACCATGTGTTTAATATACCATAAGGTCCATGGAGATCAAGGTATTGTGCATTAATTATCCATATTAGTTTGTTCTCCATTCGAATTTGTCACAAAGCCCGTAAATGACCTTTCATTCAGTAAAATCATGCGTTCAAACTTATGACAGCTCTTGGTTTATTGGTGGATCATACCTTATACTTTCTATAGGGTTAGTTTCCCTATTTTGAAAACCATATCTTGATTTGATAGCGATGTATGAACTAAAAAATGTACAGAATTAATTGTTCAAGCTTAAATATATAAAAACAAAGAACTGGTATACCATAACCATGTGGACACAACCATATCGTAGATACAGAACAGAAAATACTAACTTGCCACCAAGCTTGTTGAGAATTTCAGGCTGTCTACATTGAGCTTCACATAACTTTTGTTTTTTCATGTCTTTTCTTTCGCTTCTAAGCATGCTTTTTATTTGACGTTGCATATTTTTCTTGTGATTTGGAATTCAGTTAAAGTTTGTTTTGCTGTTTTGTCATGAATTTACTTTATTATTAAGTTTGCACTAAAATGATAATGAGTTCCTTTTTAAATTTTAAATATTCTGTTTTTGTCATGCAGGAAATTGCAAACTACTTGGGTTTAGGACTTGGTAAAATAAAGATTAAGAGATTTGCTGATGGTGAAATTTATGTACAGTTGCAAGAGAGTGTAAGAGGATGCGATGTGTTTCTTGTGCAGCCTACATGTCCTCCTGCAAATGAAAATCTTATGGAGCTTTTGATAATGATTGACGCATGTCGCAGAGCTTCTGCTAAGAATATCACAGCTGTCATACCTTATTTTGGTTATGCCAGAGCAGATAGAAAGGTATGATATTACAAGCTGTTTGGAAGAATTTGTGTGATTAAAATACACTAAAATCTGATATCTGTAATTGGTTGCTTGTGCTGATTGCATTAGTTTTTGAGCTCCTTAAATGTTTGGAATCAGAAGTTGCTTGGTTTTCCATCTTATGCTATTATTGTATTGTATTATATGAGTGCAATCATTAATAATCTAGCAAATGTGAAAAGCTTGCTTGTCAATTTGTTGTTCATGGCTGCAAATAGATATTCTTAACGGCGTGTTAGGCTTTTCTTCTGTTCGGAATTTTCTTGCTAGGACCATGCCGTGATAAAATTAAAATATAATGTGCAGTACTTAAAAAGGTGCAACTCTATTAATTGATGAAAAAATCCATGTAGTATTGAATTTTGAGAATTTGTTTGAGACTCTGAATTTAGTTCCTTTTTAAGTGTAATAGATTGAAGTCCACCCAAAATATTAAGTTAATGAAGTTGAAACAAGAACTAGATCTTAATGTACAGATGTCAAACAAAGATGATCAAGACTCCTATGAGAGGTTGGCATACAAGGCAACGAAATTGCCACAAATGTACATGTGCTAAGGGCACTTAATTTTAACTTATCAAGTCAAATATCAATCTTCAAAAAGTTCATTCTGACTTCTATCATATCAATAATGCTATCAAGTTTAGAAGGGAAAATGCTTAAATACATGTTTTTCCCCCACGTTTTCTATTAATTTGCATACTTCAATTGTCTTCCTTGTATAGGAAATTTTGGCATAAATTTGTCAATTGCTTAGATTGTCTCAAACACACCCTTTTCTTTGTAAATCATCTACATCTCATTCAAGTTGAAAATGTTGCATGAGTTTTATTATATTTTGGATTATTTTGAAAATGATTCTGGAAATCTGCATTATGTTGGATGGCTCTAAGAAGTTGAAGCTTATTGTCCAAATTAGCAAGCCAGCCTCTTCATGTTGTTTAAGCGGCTGATTGGCTGCTTTTTGTACTATGTGGTCATAATCCAGAACTAAATGCCTTTATCTATTGTGCTTAGTTGATTCTTGCTAACATTAGTGGATTGGATTGTTCAAAACTCTAGATGAACCAAGTAGAATTTGATAACATGATTGTTGCAGATGATTTCTGTATGATACTAGCCATTTGTTGCATGCTATTTATTTGTAGGTATCTTTAATATTCTCTTTGCAATTCCTTCTAGTTTTCTACTTACACGTTTGTCTTCACCTGATATTACTATTTTATGTTTATTTCTAATGTTTTTGTTATTCTGTCAATGTGAATGATGTTATTGAGTCTGCAGATACTTTTCTATTTTTGAGCTTGTTCATTAGATGGTTGTTTCAAGTTGTTTTGTCTTCATATTTTATATATCCATCTCTACCCATTTATTCTCAGATTGAATACGTTGAAGTTCTAAATTGGCTACATGAATGAATTGATTTATCAAAATTTGCTAATTATGTGGAGGTTGAGGGTGAAGTATGTGCTGGCTAAATAAGTTGATTCATTAATTAGCTTACCAAATACAATTTTTCAATAGTACTTAACCATAACACTTGTTTAGTAGATGATTGTTTCAAGCTTGTGTAGCGTATATGGTCCAGATTGTTAAGCTGACTAATCAATAAGTAAATTTGAAATGTGTTGCAGAAAATTTTGTTTGGTAATCTGCTATTGTAATGTGTTGATGAAAAGTTGTGTGGTTATGTGACGACCAAAGTACTCTTTGACTTTTTTTCAGAGAAATGAAGTAAAAATTATTAATTTTGTGGTGAGGGCACATTTTGATGTCTCTCATTTTTTTGTTTTCTAAAATAGGTGGCTTGTCCACACAAGGCCCTCCACCCAATTATGTCTGTAGGCTGCGAAATGCTGCCTATTGTGTGTTTTGTGGGAGTCTTTGAGACAACACATTTTCATTGGCACCCCATATAGACCCCAAGATAGTTGTTATTTCATAACTTGACCATGAAGTCTGTGATGACATTGATTATTTCTGTTGAGAATTATTTTCGCATCTCCTGTTAGGTTTTTCTTTCCCTGCCTTCGTTAAAATTAAGCTTTTCAAAGCTGTAGAGTTGGTATGGACCATCCTTATATCTAAAATAAGAAAAATCCATTTTTTTAATTTGAACTTCAATTTGTTGCAAATTAATACTGAGCGAATCTGTTGCTTTAGGAACTTTGTTTAAATGGTCTTTATGAGTTAGAAAAATCTAGGAAGGTCAAGTTGGTAGCCGACTGAATGTCACGCAATGAACTTTAGGTTTGGCATGCTTGTTTCTTAGCTTTTTCATAATATTCCTTGTCATATTCAATGTTTCTTACATTATGTCTTTTATAATAATGTCATGGAGTTTTTTTTTATTTACCAGACATTATACCTTGCATTGATAGATCATAAAGTATATTCTATCATAAAATACGTTCTTTTTGTTTGTACCTTATTGCATTGTCACTTCAGCAATGTTGAGCAAGGGTTTTTTCTTTTTCATTGTTAATGGATTTATGGTGTGTTAGCCTTTTTATTGTAGTCTTTCTGAAGGGTTTTGCATGTTCTTAAAGCAAACTATGTACTAAATGCTTTCATAGTGGTTGGCTTGTTTGTGAGGTTCATGGAGAGTTACTCTTCTTTGACTCTTCCACTTGTGTGGCTTGGAAATTGTTGGGAATTCACCCTAGTTAACATTTCAGGTAGTTTATTTGAAGTTCTTTCATGCCATTCATTAGGTTTCTTAATGTTATTTGTCTTATGGTTTTTATCTCTACCAAAATCGAGTTATCTTTTAAAAAAAAAGAGAAATTGAGTTATTTTAGATATTTACTATTTGAGTTCATAAAAAGTTTTCTGCATGCAATCTATTTTGTCTTTGTTTTGCAGTGTTCTAATATTGAAAACTACCTCCGTGAAACTTGAAAGTTTAATTGCCTAAATATAACCTGTGTTTTATCTTGTTGATATTAATTGGAGTAATCCAAAACTTCTAATCTTTATCTCTTCATAAAATAATAACATTGGAGACTGATTTTTATTAATCTCGGATTGGTTTCTTTCCTTCCACATTGTATGTATGATGATTGTTGAGTCAGATTTTGAATTCAGGAAAAACTAAGACACTTTGGGGTATGCCAGCAGAGAGAGAAAAAGGAGTGGGAGTTGTTAGTTCTCAAAAGATAGAAGGGAAGGGAAGAGGAGAAACTGAGTAAGAGAAAGAAGAGAGGAGAGAGAGAAAGAGAAAGAGAAAGAGGAAAGAAAAGTGAGAGGAAGAAGAAATGAGAGAGAGAAAAATAAAGAAGAAAAGTGAGAAAGAGAAAGAAAGAGAAAGAGAGAGGAGAAAGGAAGAGAAAGGGAAAACGAAGTGATTTTCACAATAGAAATTGGTTGATTCCTAGAAGAAAGTTAGCCACTATTCTTGGTTCTTAGGGCACAAAAATTGAGATTGGAAAAAAACTACTTCTTAAGGTGGGTGAACTTGATTTGATATAATATTGTATGTTTGTTATGATGTTTTAGTACCATCATGCTATAGGAATTCCTCAATTGAACTTGTGGATATTATTGTATGCAATAGATAGATTTGCATGACTTTATTTGTTAAATGAGATGATGATGTGATGTGTGCTTAAAGTATACTACTTTGGATACATAATTTTTGAAAATGAAGATTGCTGATCGATACATTATTTGAGCTAATATATAATGCTTTTGATAATTTTGTGATAAATTATTTGTTTTTATACTTGGAGTATATAAGCATTATGAAATAATCTACATTACATGTTAAGCATGCAGGCATTGTAGAATGATGTGCACTACATAGAAAGTAAACATTAATAAATGATGTACATTGTATGATTAAACATACAAGCATGGTACAAGGAATGGCATTACATGTTGAATGTACATACATGATAAAATAAGCATCATATGTTGAACATTCAAGCATATTATTGCGTCATATGTGGGTTATATTAGTATCATGGCATGGTAACCTTTTCACGTTAACTATGTTAGCTTTGAAAAATGTGTGATATTGCATTAAGATGCACAAAATAAAGGAAATACATTTATTATAAAAAATAGAATGCCATTAAAAGAGGTTTGATTGGTTAATGTATCACGAGATTTATAGGAAGTTGGAAATGCTTGAGCGTTTAATAAATCATGAGAAGAGATAAAAGGGAGTTGAAAAATGACATTGGAAAAAATGGAATTTAGCCATTGAATATATGAAAAAGAAAATAGCCAAAAAGTTAATAAAAACAATAGTTGTGAATGTGCATGGCATGTTTTGAAAAATAAAAGATCAACAAATGAAATAATATAAAATGAAAGGGTCTGAAGCTCTACTATTGACAAGAGCTAGGAGTAAATGTCGAGCGATGTTTGAGAGAGATGAATCATTGAGCAAGGAGCATTTCTTTGCTAGATTTTGAGGTGGTAGAGTTATAGGAAATAAAAATAATTAGAAATTAAAAAAATGACTTGTAACTCCCAAAACCGACGAGGGTAGGAAATAAACATTAGGTAATGTCTTGAGAGAGGAATCACTAAGTAATGAGCAGCTTATGTATTAGGTTTTTAGATGACAAACAAGAAAGAATGATAATAAGAAATAAAAGAAAAGAAAATAACCCTTAACTTCTGAAACCAACGAGAGTGGGGAATGAATTTCACATGATATTCTAGAGAGAAGAATTATTAGGCAAGAAGTAGTTTAATTCTAGGCTTTTAGGTGGCAGAGTAATAGGAAAGAACAATAACAAAAAATAGAAGAAAAGAAAATGACTCATAACTCTTGGAACCCATAAAGGCAGGTAGTGAGGGAGACGTCTTGAGGGAAGAATCACTGAGCAAGAGGTCTCTAGGTGAAGGGATAAATAGAAATAGGAATTATGAGAATGAAAAGATAAAAATGTGGTGGGTACAAAAGTGATTTAAAAACGAAATCATAATAGTGCATGCGACCCTTTTATTGTCGTGAGATGTCTCAAGAGAAGAATCACTGAGCAAGAAGCCTCTAAGTGAAGGGATAAATAGAAATAGGAATTATGAAAATGAGAAGATAAATATGTGGTGGGTACAAAAGTGATTTAATAACGAAATCATAATAGTGCATGCGACCTTTATATTGTTTTATGTTAAGGTTTGGTATTAAAGAGATTATAGGATAATTATTGCATTGTATATGGATTATGTGTGCATATGTATACACACGCACACACACACGATATAAAGAGATGTCAAGGGGTATCATTTCATTTTTTTTTATGTGATATGGAGGATGGTATATCATGATTTCTTTTTTATATCTATGATATGAATGTGAACTCAACATGGTTTTGATATTCATAGGAATGTGCAGCATAACATAGATGTGAATTGTGATGTGTAGTATGATTTAAATACGTATAATTTCTAGTTATATGATTGGATAAATATATTGTCACATTCATTTTTATTTTTCAAGTGTAAAGATGCCTGTTTTAGTATTATATTAGCTGATTTCCCCATTGAGTCTGTGATGATTGACTTAGCCCATGTTTAGCTAATAAATTTTAGATACATTGGGCTACAACACAGGGAAGAGTGGGGGAAAATAATAGAAAGTAGCAAACGACCTTTTGTATTATAATGACTTTGTAATACTATGTAGTTACATGGATCGTGAGAAATGTCAATGCTTTTAGTGTAGTATTGAGATTTGTTATTGACTTTTGGTATTGAATCGAAGTTATTACGAGATGCTTTTCTTGTATATTCATATTTGTAATATATATTTTGTCTGTTCATTTTGGGTTCTAGTTTTCTAAGATTTATGATTTTATTTATAATTGAATGGATATTCAAAGATGGTGCTTTTGAGAAATATATTATAAATTTTTATTTGTTATATCTATATAGATGTTGTAAATATTGGGTAAAATGTTCATTTGTAAATGTATGATATAATGTGTATATATATATATAGATATATATATATATATATATATATATATATATGGAAAAGTAGATGAAATAGGAATTCTCTGTTCATATGGAATTTAAAATTTGAGAAAACGATATCAAATGGGTTAGGATCGAGAAGTGAGATTCTAAGCTCATGATAAGAGAAAGGGAACATTACGAGTCCCTAAGCGTGAATGACAAACGATGGGATTGAAGAAAATTTTGACCAAGTTAGAAACGATTTTTAACTAACATGAAAATGATCAATCCATTGTTCCTAAGTGTGAATGACATAATTGAGGGAAAAGAAGAAAATTAGTAACTTAAAAAAATTTTGACTTAGGCAAAAAGTTGAATTTTTACTTTGCTATAAGATAAATTTCTTTAAGATAAGATGTAAGGACAAGACTTCTCAATCTTTATATGATATTTCAATGATGAAAGTAGGAATGAAAGGAAGCAAGGACTTTGCCTTTAGAAACCTTCACATGATGGAATAGTGGTGAAGGTAAGAAAGGAAACAAAGCTATGCTTGTCAAGATCTTCACACTATAGAACAGTGGTGATGGAAGGAGAGGAAGCAAAGGCTATACTTTTTTGGGCCTTCATATGATAAAATAATGATGAAGGTTTTAGTAACATAAGGTTGAGAATGAACTAATCAAGTCTCAAATTAGATGATTAAGTGATTTAAAGCTTGATCAAAAGATGTAGACCAAAATGGGTTGAAATAGACAATTCAAGTGATGAAAGAATGTAATATCCTAATGTCTTCGTCATGTCTAGTTAGACTTGAGGGACGTAGAATCGACTTAAGATTATTCATATCAAGAACTATTGTTTAACTTGTTATTAATGGCTATGAGATGAAATATAGCCTCCTCGATAAATATATACAAACAATTATTGTTTCGCTTTTAGGGGATTCTATATATCTTGAGTTATTATGACTTGTTTGAAATGTTGCTTAAGTAAGTTTAGACTTAGTACCCATACATGACTATGTTTTTGAAATAATATATGATCTAATTATGAGGGTTCACACTGCAAGTTAAAGCCAACCTGAATGGATTTGACTTATGTTGTTTTAAGAGAATTTCACATCTTGAGTGATTACTCACATTTGACAAGATTGGGTTTGAAACTTTAGCAACATATGAACATGCCTTGATGTACTCATGTCTCGAGAAAGTTTAGGTGTATGAATGATTATTGTTAATTGACTTATAAGAATGAACTAGACTCATTATGAATATGATTCAATTTAGTTAGATTAGTTTTGAATGGCTAGGTTTTTTAAGTTCAATTGAGAATAACAATGATGGTTTTGTTCTAGAAGAGGTAAGATCTCTTGTAATTCAGAGTAGATTTTATTAATTGAATGGCTTACAAGATAGTTTTTATTAGGAGGAAAGAGTTTTTTTCTTTTTCTTTTGGATCCCGAGCATTCATGTTGCTTTTAGTCTACGATTTCTCGAGATATTTTATGTATTATATTTGAACTCAGATAACATTATTAATTAACAAAAATCTAGAATGCAAAATTTTGATGCAAAACATGGAATTTCATTAATAGCTTTTAGGCGAAGTCAAGTCATGCCTTTGATAGGTAGTATAAGAGAAGGTGTAACACTTTTCATGGATAGAATTTTTTTAATTGATCTCCACTCCATGATCGAGAAAGATTGACGTCTTCCTTTGTTTAAAGCTTGCATGCATCTGGCCCTTGACTATATCCTTGGTTAGTACGGTCTTCCTAATTTGGACCAAGTTAGCTGAGTCTCTCTTAGCATCGAGAAAGATCTCACATTTTTTGAAACCTAAGTCTCTAACTTTGAAATGACATCTATTAACATGCTTGCTAAAGCATTTCTCCTTATGCTGTTTGCTATTGAGTTGATTTAAATGAGTTATGAGATGCTTAAAGTGGGTCCAATTCGAGTCTTTTGGCTTCTTCTAGATTATTGGGCTTTTAACTTATTTGCTTTGCTTTGAAACTTTTGAACTTGAAAGTAGAATGAACTATTTGAACTAGAAGTATGGCTTTGGATTCACATACTAGAGAGAAAGAATGTTGCAATTTGATAAGACCATAATGCATAGGTAAGTTCATTTGCTTAAGCGCCTTTTTTGTCGTCAAGTCAAATTTTTAGAATTTTCAAGAGGCTCTTATGTGTTACCTTGGCTTAGACATTTGTACAAGGATGAAAAATTGTGGCATGCTTCAGATGACAATCATACTTTTGCAGATATGTTAAGAGTTCATTCATTTGGAACATTGTTGCTTTATCAACAACAATAATCGGTGGAACACTATACCTATTGAAGGTGTCTATTCACAAAAACAACTACTAACCTCAACAATTGTCTATCATCTAAATTGTTTGATTGAGATGACTAAATAGGAAGTTGCTCCTTTTGAGTCGAAGTCGAAGATTTGAAGAGTCAATGCATGACTTCTCGAGATGAGGAAGGTCTTCACAATAATTTTCGTTCTTGGCTAGTAAATGACCTTTTTGATTTTTGTCTCAAGGGATTTGGACTTGATTAACTTGATTAATTTTTATAGAAGAGATCGAGCTAGTGCTTTATATGTCTTAAGAGTTGAATCTTTTGTCTTGGACTAGTCATTGACTTATTTGACAACTAGTTGTGAGTCACTAAAGACTTTTAGAAGTTTAACTTGTAGTTCCATAGTGAACTTGAGACTAATAATCAAGACTTTGTACTCAACTTGATTGTTTGTGACAAGGGAAACAATTTTGATACTTCCTTTAGGCTTAATTGCCTTTGGGCTAAGAAGAACAAAGCCGATGTCACATGATTTTTTGCTTGAGGCACCATCTACGAAGAGTTGCCATAAGTTAAATGCCTTAGGTTTTTACTCAAAAAAACTCTCCCATTAGGAAATTATTAAGAATTTGGAACTTGAGAAATGAGCTGGAAAGGAAAATTAGTTTGAATTCACTGAGCTTAGTTATCCACTTTTGCAACATGTTAGAGGCCTTTGTCACTTGAAGAATGCCCTTCAATGGTTTATCAATAGCCACATTTATAGTTTGAAGTACCAGTGCAATCAATGAGCTGACATGTGTAGAGCATGGGCTGGCTTTTTTAGAGGAAAATATCTTAATTTTGCATCTTTTAAAGTATAAGAGACATTAGATTGGGCATTGAAAACTACTATCTTCCCTGATTAGGGTAAAACTTATTGTTGAACTTAGAGAAGCAAGATAGATGAGCAAAGGCTCTTTTGTGATTGGATTGCGTAAGACCAGAGATTGGAATCTAAACACTTAATTCCCTTGCTACATATATCACCATAATGTCGGATGCAATAAAATACTCTTTCTTTTTGCAACATCTGAAAATCCTAGGCTCCTTGCTGGCTCAAGCTTTGTTGCTCTATTTTTTACAAGCCACTTCATATTTTTTTTATCTTTTCTATGCATGTGACACTTACAATACTTTCAACCACAAAAAAGACTTTCTTCACTTATTGCAAGCTATGATGCTCCATCAGAATTTTTTCTGCTGATGCTGCTTATGCCACAGCATTTAAAGTACCATGGCATGCTTATTGTAGTTTTTTTTCTATATGTGCTCTTAAATTCTTCCTTTTAATGCTTTCTATTTTTTTGTTTTAGACCCAAGGGCGTGAGTCCATTGCTGCTAAACTCGTTGCAAATTTGATAACTGATGCTGGTGCGAACCGCGTACTTGCATGTGACCTGCATTCTGGACAGTCAATGGGATATTTTGATATCCCAGTCGATCACGTATATGGCCAAGTAATGTGCCTTAGCTGTATAATTCCTTTTACATAGTTGATCCACTTATTCTAATTATAGGGTCTTGAAATTTGTTTAGTTCAATTACTTAATCTGATCTTTTTTGTTTTGGCTTTGTGCTGGATGCTAATCAAGCCTGTGATCCTTGATTACCTGGCAAGCAAGACCTTTTGCTCAAATGATCTTGTTGTGGTGTCTCCTGATGTTGGCGGCGTTTCAAGAGCACGGGCTTTTGCCAAAAAGCTGTCTGATGCACCTTTAGCAATTGTGGACAAACGACGCCATGGCCACAATGTTGCAGAGGTAATGTGCTCTAGATTACTTTGTGAACATAAGAAGGAACCTTTTTATGCAAAATATGAAAGTCTGTTTTGTTTGAGTTTTGGTTGTTGCTTCTATTAAATATTCCAGGTTGATAAAAACTATTGAAGTACAGAACCTTACTTCAGTGCTTGTATCCTTGCTAGGTGATGGAATCAAAGCTTATCTTATCCTCTTGCATTGTTCCTGAGAGAAGTGTTTGTTTTTTAAGTCAAACTATTTAAGAAAATAAATGCTGAACTCAACACTCATGTATTGCACATCCCAGTGCTACATTTAAAAAGGCTGTTGCATGAATAGTACTCTTTCGACTTTTTGATTTAATAACTGACACTTAAGCAGTAATGAAATTCTTAACTCCCTTTGTTTGAGAGAAGATAAAATGGCTATGAATAATAATATACATATTCAAAATAAACCTGTCAAACTAAACTTTAAACCAGAGCTTGATTTCTCTTGTTTTACCATTGCAGGTTATGAATCTAATTGGTGATGTCAGGGGTAAAGTAGCTGTTATGGTGGATGACATGATAGATACTGCAGGTAATGTAGCTATTGCTTCTTATGTTACTCTTGGGTTATTTGCCCTGTTACTTAATGTCTGTTGCTGAACTGCTTAAAAATTAGTTTCATTTGTCTTGTCTACACTTAATTTATTCGTTTTGTTGTGCCTCAGTAGAATGTCAATATATATTTCTTCTCTTCGTTTTTGGGTAATTAGATATGTAAGTACATTTCAGAATTTTAATATTTATTTTGGCTTTTTTTTGCGGAATTTCATTCGATATGTTTTCTTGATGTTATCAGGGACAATAGCAAAAGGTGCAGCTCTGTTGCATGAAGAGGGTGCAAGAGAAGTGTATGCTTGCAGCACGCATGCTGTGTTTAGGTATACTTTTAATTTCGGTTAGATAAATGCTTGTAAAGCTTTTATAAATGAAACATACTAAGTCATGAAATCTTCCAATATTTCGGAGTAACTGACTGATTCAACTGCTTTTGTTTGGATATGAAAACTGGTGATGTTATAGATGCTGAACTTTCCTCAGGCTTATTGGCATATACTACTTGTCATGATAGAAGGAGAGGAATACACCCAATCCATTTTAGCTTGGTTTACCTTCTATGGGTGTCTTTTTAAAACTTCTGTTGCTGATTAATTGGGCAAATATCAAGTTTCTTTGGGTTTGCATGTTATATTTGTAGCATTGATCTGTTCGTGTCATGTGCATCGTTTTTACTACCTTTCAATAGCTTGAAAATATATTTCTCACGAGAAAGTTTGCAAGTCGAGTAGTTCAAGCTACTAAATGCTATTTGTGTCTGTGGCAGCCCTCCAGCTATTGAGAGGTTGTCAAGTGGACTGTTTCAGGAAGTGATTATCACAAACACTATTCCAGTTTTGGAGAAGAAAGGGTTTCCTCAGCTCACGGTTCTTTCGGTTGCCAACCTTCTTGGAGAAACCATATGGCGTGTTCATGATGATTGCTCCGTGAGTAGCATCTTTCAGTTATGGGATTTCATATTGATCAGATTTTTTTTTTTTTCATTGATATTGGGCACCTACTCTTTTCTTTCTTGGCCCACTTAGAATATTGCACCCTTCTCTCCATGTCCATTACTCCACCCTGGATATAGTTTTTGTGATTTATTTAGTATGGGGTATTCCTTAGATAGGATCTGTAAACTTTGAACTTCAACCCAACCTCGATTTCTTTGCCATATCTCTTGAGAATGTTGTTCTTGCATGTAATTTCTGCTGTTTTACGTCTTGAACTGCTTTGCTGATGTTTTCCATGAATTTTTTGACAATCAGGTTGCATATCAACCCTATTCAAGTTTAGACATAGATTGATCTCTTTCCTACTGACATGGTTGCTGCCTTGCTCTTCTTGACTCTGGAAATGCATCAAGTGGATCCATTTCTCTCTCAATTTAGCTGTTTTGCTAATTGTTTATCCTTTTAAATTGGTGGAAAGATTTTCTCAGCAGCAAATTCTATGAATGAGGGTCAATCAGTCAACCTCGGCAGTCCATGAGGTTTGCATTACAACTATTCCTGTGTTGGATTATTACGTGTGCGAAGATAAGTCCTAGCTGTGAAGAATATGATGACATTCTTATCCAGTTGATGCTTATTTGTTTCTTGTATAATAAACCATAAATTTCCAGAAATATTAACTTCCATTATTTGTTTTTTTAACATTTAATGTCATGTTGCCAGTAGAAGTTATAATATTAGTTTTCTGTATTAGCAAGTTATCAATATTTTATCATTTTTACGTTTACTTTTTGTCCATTTTATTCGATTTTCTTGCTTCTATGAACAAGAACAGAGACTTAAGGGAATTTATTGTCATACTCACATTTCATTACTCAACTGAACTAAAAGTAGACACCTACACAAAGAACAATAGGAAAAGATTCACAAGAACATGCAATGCACTCGGGGGAAAAACATGACCATTGCATTGAGGAAGATTTCCAATCTTAACTTTCAAGGGTCTCTACTCTTGGTTCGCACTTCCACCTTGAAGGTTTTGGCTTCATGCACCCCTTTTCTTTCTCTTTTATAGACCACTCTGTCACTTTATTATCAGGATTATTTATTTGGGAACCTGTGGCAGTGCTGCCTGAATAATGGTCCTACACATTCAAGTGCACTTTGTCTCTTGCTTGTCTTGCTAATTTTGATAAATGCTATGTGTTGTCATGCTCTTGTTAGTTTTCAAGCGTCCATCGTTGTTATTGTTACATATTATAATTGTATAGATGTATAATTGATGTATGCATGGATTCACAGTAAATAATTGTATAAATTTTATAAATTATTACGCAAAAATAATTGTGTGAGAGGTTACAAGTTATGAATGTATATATAGTGAAAAAATGAATGAAGTATAGGGGGTTTGTCTGTTTGAAATATAGAAAAATAAATTTAAATGATTTTAGGATTAAGAATTTAAATTCTAAATTTGTGATAAGAGGATGAGAATGTTTCAATAATATGGATTTATTTTTGTATTCTTACACTATGAATGAGTTAGCTTCTAATTTTGCGACTAAGGCTATGGGAGTAGACATTTAAGGGACTTAGCAACCAGAGCAAACCCACGATGAGCTGATATGGCAAGATTGAATCCCCAAGCATTGATATTTAGAGAAGAGTGCAATAAAACTATCATGACAAGTGACTTTGTTGAAAATTTCTTGAAGTTGATAGTAGAACAACTAGCTCTTGAACCATCATTCTAACAAGACAAGTAGCAATACAAGGATGCATTGTAGGAGGTGTGATGGAGATGTTATAGTGGGAGATGGAGAGGCTTTTTTGAGATGAACATAATGGTGTATTTATCGCTTCTCTCAAGTTACAATCGAGCATGAGTAGATGTTTTACAAACTATGCATAGATTGCTTTTGACAATGGTGATAGTGATTACTTGTTTCAAATTCATATGATATAAAGTTATGCAAACTTTTTCATATGATTTTTCATTTAAACTTTCAATTATGATGACATCATTTTTTTTTTTGAGCTACAATCATCTTCCTTTGGCCACTAATAATTTCGATTGTCTATGCTCGATAGCCAATATGTTCAAAGATCATGTCACTTATGAACTTTTTGGCCATGGATTTGTTTCTATTGCTATAAATCTTTAGTGATGAAACTAAAGAGTTTTAGTGAGTGGCGAAGTGTTTTATTGTAGCATAGGAATTAGCATTCTTGTGATGTACAATGGTATGCTCTGTTTAGTGAAATTGTTGTATTATGTAATGTTTTTTTTGAAGATTATTTATTATTAAAAGTTAAAATTTTGTAACTTGAAAATCATGAATAGATATTATAGAAGTTAGGATGACATTTAGTATCTTTATGTTATAAAGAGAATAAAATTTGTTTAAATAACAATAATATGAAAAAAAATTATTTAAAATCTTTATATAATTTTGACGTTCACTTATTTAACATAATCTAGATGTTAATCAAAGTTTGATTTGATAAGTTGAGATTTTCTTTCGAAATTATAAAATAATCGTACACCCATGACATTTTTAATCGTAAGATATATAAACTATTATATTTATATATAAGATAATTGCTTCGGGATACCAGTTTATATATTTTTGAGAGAATAATAGCCGACTTAGCAGCGTACTGCTGTATAACTCATATACATAAAAACTAAGAACTGAACAATATATCTTTCTTTTAGAAAAAATCTAAGTGAACAATATATCTTTCTTTTAGAAAAAAATCTAAGAAGTGTGTGAACAACATATCTTTCTTTTAGAAAAAATGGTTTGTTGAGAGTGGGATTTGAACCCACGCCCTTTCGGACCAGAACCTTAATCTGGCGCCTTAGACCAACTCGGCCATCTCAACGTTATTGTGTAGTTAGTTGACATAACTATAAGGAATATTCATCCATTGATTAGTGACAACTATAGCGGTGTAAGATTTAATATGATTTTTTTTCTCAAATTTTATTAATTTAAAACCTAAAAGGTTAAATATTAAAAAGCCAAACTCCTATCTAAAATCCATAGATGCTATATTTATGTTTTACTAGAGTAATAACATTAGAGATCACCAGTGTAATAATAAATTGCTCAATTCTAACTATTGAAATCTAAAAACTTCCTTTTTTCAAATTCAGCAGTTTGCAGCAAGAATTTGCGGATGCAATCCAAGATTTCCAGTTGGTGGATCTCATGTTCACTGGCAGCAAATTTCCGGGCTACTCTGTTGCCCACCTCATGCGAATTGGCTCGGATCATTGCCCCCTTCTTATTGACATTGAGGGGGGACGCAGGACTGCGTGTTCACGCCGCATTCAGTTTGAAAGCACCTGGTTGCAGTTTCCGAAGGCGAGATGGGTCGTGTATCAGGCCTGGAGCAGGCGTACTAAGGGGAATCATATGGAGGCCCTTTCAACCAAGTTTCGCAGATCGCTTCTGGCTTTGCGCTCTTGGAGTAAATTGGAGGTTGGTGATATTATGAGCACTAATGCTAATCTTGAACTTAGCATTAATACGTTGCAAATCAAAGAATCTCTGGAAGGATTAAATGAAGAGGAACACCGCCGGCTTGGGCAGCTAATTCTGGACTTCCACTGCGGCTGTGCGCTGGAGGAGCGCTGGTGGTGGCAGAGGGCAAAGCTCCACTGGACTCAGCTGGGAGATCGTAATACTCGTTTCTTCCATGCTGCCGCGACTGCACGCACCCGCAACAATCTCATCACCCAGCTGAAGGATGATTCGGGCTGCATGGTCACCTCGCTGGAGTCTATGAGCAATATCCTGGAGCCTTTCTTCCAGACGAAGTGGGGGGGTGGGGCTACGCCTCTGCCTTTCCTGAAGCACCTGTCTCATGTTAGGGTTAGTGAGGCTCAGGCAACCTTGCTGGCCTGCCCTGTCACTGATCAGGAGATCATTGCAGCCATCAAAGCCGCTAGGAGAAACAAAGCCCCTGGACTGGATGGGGTTACTGCGGAGTTCGTCCAGGGCTATTGGCAGATTACTCAGGAAGACACCATTAGAGCGGTGCTCTCCTTCTTTACTGGAAAGTATATGCCTAGCTGTTGGAAGGATACCCTCGTTATCCTTGTTCCGAAATCTCAAGGCGCATGCAGGCCGGAGCAGTTCCGGCCAATTAACCTTTGCAACTTTATCTACAAAGTCGTTGCACGTGTTCTTGTTGGAAGACTCAAGCCTATCCTCCCCTTCCTCATTTCCAGTGAACAGGGTGCGTTTGTGCCAGGTAGATGCATTGCGGATAACATCTTTATGGCTCAGGAAATGGCCTCGCGAATGCACTCGTCCTCCGCGAGGGCTGGACTCATGGCGGTTAAGGTGGATATGGAGCAAGCCTTCGACTCGGTGTAATGGGAGAGCGTGATGAACATCCTGAAGGCGATGGGTTTTCCGCCTACTTGGTGCGACTGGGTTGAGGCGTGTATTGTCAACCCTAGATATGCTGTCTTGCTTAACGGCTCTCGGATTCCCTGGATTCATGCCCAACGTGGTTTGCGGCAGGGCTGCCCCCTTTCGCCGTACTTGTTCACCCTTGTGACGGAGTATCTCTCCGCCATCATCCACAACTATGAATCCAGGTCGCTGCTGGGGTTTAGCCCTGGGAAGGACTCTCCACTTGTATCCCACCTCTTGTTCGCCGATGACATCCTCATATATGCCTCGGCTACTCGTGCTACTGCGCAAGCCATCAACTTGGCCATGCAAGAGTTCTGCAGAGCCACAGGTATGACTGTTAACCTCTCGAAATCTAAGGCATTCTTCAGCAAGTTCACTAGTACCAAAAGGAAGATCCTAATTGCGAGGAAATTACACATGGCGCGGGGGGAGAATCTCTCTTACCTGGGAATTCCAATCTCGGCGAAACCAATCAAGTTCAAGGATGTTAATTTCCTGCTCCAAAAGATCGATGATCAGGTGATGAATTGGCGCACTAGGCATCTATCGCTTGCTGGGAGGATTGCCATGATCAAATGCGTCCTCAACTCTATCCCCACCTACTTGATGAGCCATTGCGTCTTGCCGAAGCGTGCCATTGACGTGGCGGAGCGGAAGTTTAGGAAGTTCCTTTGGAGCGGCGCCACGGGAGGAAGGAGGATGCATTATGCCAGCTGGGAGAAGATCACTCTGCCTAAGGATGCGGGGGGCCTTGGCCTTCTTGACTTGCGTACATGGCAACGGGTCTTGACCATGAAACACTGCAGAAGATTGATTGGGCGTGAGGAGATCCCGTGGGTTTGCACCTTGGCTGCTAAATAAGGCGCTGCCCACTCGCTTGTTAAGTCTCCCTGGAGGGCATCCCTTGCTTGCAGGCTTCTTGCAGCTGCTATGCCGTGCGCCCTCGCTAACTTTGTGTGGCGAATTGGGGACGGAAAGGGAGTTTTATTTGCTGAAGACAATTGGCTTGGTGTGCTCCCTATCTGCCTGTGGCCTACGTTCATCAACATGGACGTAGATTGGCCTACTTACGTTAGTGCATGCGTCTGCGAGGTGGGTGTCTGGAATGAAGCAAGTATTAGGGTTTGGGCAAGTGACCTCCTTCTTGATCGCGTCTTGCACCTGCCTTGGGCCCGCAGCCATGACATGCTTCTGCAGTTGCAAACGGAGTCGCCACGGGTCAACAATCTAAAATTCTACTCGCACATGCGTGGTGGCTTTATGTCTGAAGTCGCGGAAGTTAACTCGAAGTATTCGAAGCAGATCTGGAAGCTTAAGGTGCTGCCTAGGGTGAAACTCTTCCTTTGGCGGCTGATGGGTGACCACCTTCCTATCGCAGTCTGGCTCGTTCGCAGAGGGCTTGCCGAGTGTAGTAACTGTATCTGGGGTTGTCCTGCGGATGAGACGCGGGAACACTTTGTCTGGGAGTGCCCGCATGCACAGGCTATCTGGCGCTGCAACCTACTTCGCGAAGCCATCTCGGCGATTGGTCCTCTTCCTGATGAGGGCTCTGGGCATTTACAGAGGCTCTTTGAACTTGTAGCAGCGCCAGCACATAGCATGGCTTATAATTGGAAGTACGCTGCCACCATTGCCACGGCAATGTATTACATCTGGTATTTCCGCAATGCGAAGAAGCACTACGATGAGAGGCCTAATTACAGTTTTATTATACGCAAGCTGCAGATTGAGGTTGCTCTGCTTCACCGAACGCGTCCCTCCATGTCCTGCGGGAACCCATTCAGCTCACCTGAACTGAATGTAGCCCAAAATTGGGTTCCCCCTCCTACTGGATGGGTCAAATTCAACTGCGATGCAGCCGTTGGGGATCACTCGGCGGGTCTTGGTCTGGTTGCCAGGGATCATGTGGGCAAGCCCCTGCTGGTGCTTGGAAAGAAAATTATATCTCAAGCTAGTGGAGCCATGGAAGTTTACTCTCTCTTGGAGGCCTTTGAAGCGGCCAGATTAGTGTTCCCGGACGTCCGGGCCATCGAGGTCCAAACCGACTCCACGGACGCTATGCTTGACGTGCGTGATATCATTGCCCAGGTGCCCACGAGGGGTGTATTTGCCAAAGCAATTCTCCATGCTCGCGGCCTCGACGCCCTCGTCATCTCTTGTGTTTACAGGGAAGGCAACGCGTCGGCGGACTGGGTGGCGCGTGCCGCGTGTTGGTCCAGCTTCAGCTGGGGACGGGGTGAGCCCCTCCCTGAGCCGTTTTGCAAGCTCTTGTACTCGGATTACCTGTTTGATCCCCCGTAGGGGACCCCGTTTTTTGCCTTAATAATAAGGTTTATTTCAGGAAATCTAAAAACTTTTCTTAAGAATGACATTGATTATTTTATTGAGGTGAATCAATTTCTTTATGTTTAAGGTTGATAGAAGCAAACATATTAAGAATGTGTTATCAAACGATAGTTTCACATTTCTATGTTCATTCCCATTTCTTCTTGACTAGAAGTGTCTAAAAAATTATAGACATTTGAAAATTTGGATATATATCAATTGATATTTACATCCTTTCTTATCAAATTCTAAATATCTTTCATGTAATTAGGAAATGTTATATTAATTTTAGAATTCACTTTAATTCCTCTAGGTGACATATAGATCTCAAAAGCTTAAAAACATTAAATATACATTTAAGAAGTTTAACCTCATTTAATATGTATTCAATGGTTTTAATATTTCTCATATAGTTATTGAGATGCATTGTAATCTTTGGCTCACAATTAACGTGTCATCAATGTAAGACTCCAAATTACAACCTTGTTGCAATTTCCAAATGGCATTGGTAATTCACTTGTAAATTGTCCATGCACATGAGACCACATCATTTATTTCTATCATTTACTTGGTTTTGAAAACACATTTTTTATTAGTAAAACTATAGCAATATATTAAAAAACCAATTGCAAACTCAAATTTGAATATTATTTAAAACATTGTGAAAACATCTTTAAAACTTTTACCTTTGTTTTAAAGATCTCAATTGAAATATTTAATAAACTTAACATTTTTTAAAACACATTATTCAAAATATGATAAAAGAAAGAGTAAACTTGTCCAAATGAAGTACAATAGAAACCAACATATTCAGATTAAGCAAGTAAATGTCTAATAGATGCAATAGCTAATACAATTGATGATAAAAGTAAAGTGATATCTAAACAAGGTGTCCCTAATGATGTAATCCCTCATTTTTCTCCCATAATTAAGTGTTAGGTTTTATCATGACCTAAAAGTGTTAAATAAAAAGTAAATTGAGCCTCTATTTCTTTTAATTTCTACTTGATGCCAAATCAACTCCTTGACGCCTCGTCTCCCTCCAAATGGCCATACCTTTTCGTGAGGATAATATCTCATTTACCTATCTTTTTGGAATCTGATAATTTCTTATCAATTTGGGCCATCTATAATCGAGTTTTCTCCATCATTTTGTGTGTTAAGGTTTTAGAAAAGTGAGGATTTTTAGGATTAAACTAAAATTTTTTTAATTAAACTTTAAGGAAACTCAAATTTTCTTATATTTTTTATTGAATCAAACTTAAAAAATTTTTCTACTAATTTCTTATAATTTTACTTGATGAGTTCTATCAATTAGTCCAAATTCCTCTTTTTAGACATTTAATATTTTTAATTATTTTTAAACTTAAAAATCTTTATAATTATTATTAAAAAAAATTCTTAAATCCTTTTAATCTTTAATTCCTTAGTCTTCACACCTCTTCTTTATTTCGAGAAAATTGTTTCTAAGCTTAATCTTTTTATTCTATCTTTTGGTAAATTTTAATAATTTTTTAAGTTTATTTAATCGTTTTACTAATTTTTTGTACTTTTTAAACTCATAAATAATTCTTTATAAATATCTACGTTTATATTTTGTTACTTAAACAATTTTAATTTTCAAAAACTTGTTATCTTTGGATTTTAAATAATATGTACATTTTATTTATTAGCTCAACTTCCTTGTTTAAGGTGTTACATGTCATTTTAGCACTACCATCTTTTTCCTCAAGGAAATAAAATAATTTTTGAAAATCAACAAAATTTCTTTGAGAATGCAACCAACAATTTAAAATAATTATAAATACCAATTTTTATTATATTTGGGATGCTATAATTTCTTTTTTTTTAAAAGATATTCAATCAATCCCGAGATTACAATTTTCTATTTAATTTAAGCATACAAAAATTGAAAATCCTTAAAATTTTATTTAATTATTTAACCCACTTTTAGGATATTACATTGCATTAGTCAATTACATAAATAAAAGCTTGATGTTTTATCATTTCATGATAAGTGACATCTTGAGAAATGATTTAAACGATCAACTTGAAGATGATTGTTGTTATTGCTTGTTTAATAGATTACCAGTGATTAATTAATATGAGACTTTCATATGCTACCTCTCTATGTTACTTGTTATAGATTATTTTCATATAATTTGTAAAATGTTATAAAAACGAGCAGTTAGTGATAATGGTTATTACAATAAAAGATAAATAATTGAAAAAAAAACCAAAGTAAAGATAAGTGAGTAAAAAGAATCTTGTTAAAGGGTTAAGGAGATTTTAAAAACATATTGATTGTCCAAAGTCATAAATATTATTCTATGACTTGTTTCAAAGATGGGCTAAAAGAGCTATTATGTTGGATATCTAAAGTGGTGATTATTATTTTAAAATAACATGATTGAAGGATAAGACAAATGAGCCATCATTTAAGCTTATTCTCATAAGATTGGGTCAATTTATTTTTTACAATATGAAAAATATTGCTCTAAATCAATTAATAGAAATGGAATATAAGAAACAAAAGAAAAATTAAAGAAACTGCATATGATTGTTTATAAAAGCTATGTAACTTAAATCACAAATTGTATTTTATTTCATTTTTTATCACATGCTATGATATGTTCAATATATAAGATTAACTTAAACATTATTTGTTTTATAGACACATAAACACATGCATACGCGTAATACACACACATACATAGACACGCACATATACATGATTTTGTCATTAAATTAGTAATAATTGACTTAGCCTATTTTTTATCTAATATTTTTAAGTTAAGATGAGCCTTAACATGAGAATACATGGAGCAATGAGTAATAGAATCATGAGTACATCTATAGTTATTGATTTATTACTATTTGTAGCAAGTGATGTACCATCTAATTTTGCTTTTAGTTTAGCATGGACACATTTAATATCCTTAATTTATTTTGAACTATGTTTATCATTATGATTATATGAATAATAGAGTTTTAAGAATAAAAGTATTATAATTTGTATGAGTTTCAAATTATATAAGTTTTTATATTGTTTATTCTATGATTTAAAATGTTTTAAAAATTTAAGTGCACAAATACTTTTTTATTTATTTAGCTATTCATAAAAATATATTTTGAAAATAAAAGAAAGTACAAAGAAATAGATGATGTGGTGCCAAACTTGAGAAAAGACAAATGCTAAGATTTAGAGATTTTTAGCAATAATTAAATTCTTAATTTGATTAAATGTAGAAAAACTTATATTATTTATAAACTTCAATTAACTCAATCCCCAAAACTTTGATATCTAATTTTATTTAAATGTTTTTTTATGAGTTCTACCCATTGGCAAAATTTCATAATTTTTTTTGTTATCACTTAGTATTTATAATGATTTTTCTAAACTTAAAATCCTTGAAATTATTATTTAATAATTATCTTTAAATCTCCCTTGGCCTTTAATTCGTTGGTGACTCCACCTCCTTTTTGTGTATACAAAATTTTATTAAGTTTATTCTTTTAGGTTCAAGTTCTCAATAAATATACATAATTTTTTTTATCAATTTAATATTTGTTTTTATTAATTCTTGGCATTTTCAAAACTTATAAATAAACTCTTATTAATCTTTGACCCATTATTTTAATTCTTAGAAAATTCAAATTTGTACCAACTTAGTGTCATTAATTATCACTTATGTACTAAATTTATCAATTCACCTCCCTCCTTTGTGGTATAGTACTTTTTTTTAGTGATGCAAGATTCTTTTAAAAATTTAAAGTTAGTAATAGAAAATTCTAAAAAAATAAAATTCAAAGGAATACTAATATAATAAGATGTATTTTATTTCTATTATTTGGAATGTTAAGAGACTGGTCTTATTTTGACATGTTGATTTGTTTGGATTTTAACTCTAGTTGCAATTTAGAGTTTATGTTGTCATTTGAGTGTGATTCAAGTTTATCCTATCATCCTATTACTGTTTCCATCTCCTTCCTTTACTCTGCCATGGCTAACAAGCCAAAACTACCCTGTCATTGTTCACCATGACTACCATCGTCATTGAGCTCTTCTTCACATGTGCATCAAATCGACATAGAACCACCTCGGATCCAACTCTTAATTTTAATTAACTTATTGGCAGTATCGTCACCACTTCAACTATTGCAACTCTAACTTAGTTTCTCTTTAGTTTTGATGACATGTCATCTAATTCTTTACATTTCTTTCTTTTATTTTGAAGACATAAAGTTTTTTTAAGAAAATATGTAAAAGCAAATTTATAAGTTATTCTTTTAATAAAACCTTTCTAAAATGTTGCAAAAAAGGAATTAAAAAAACAAAAACTATTATAAGAAAAAAATCACTTTTAAATAACTTTTGTCACATTGAATTGTTTTTTATAAAGAGAATATTTCAATGTTTAAATAAATAAAACTTAAAATTTTTCATTTGTTCATACATTATTCAACTCACATAAAGTCTAAAGCAACAACATGATAAGAGATCTATTGCATATCCATTATTCTCACATAAGTAAACATTATCACAACTACTATAACTAGATAAGAAACTAAAGCATCCTATAGTAACAATTTGCATGATCTAACTCTCATTGCTTCTTTGTAATCCTATGAACGTTCTCTTTTTATCTTATAAGAGTTAGGTCAAAATTGGTATGAAATAATTGACACTTGTGCAGTAATAAATATATATATATATATATATATATATAAAGAAAATAATATTTGGATATTAGTTGCATAATTAGTCAATTGCAAATAGTACATTATAATAAAAGCACATTAGTGATAAAGTATAAAACAAATAAACAAAATATTGTAAACACATTTCATGTAAAAGCTTGATTACTTTTACATCTTTTATCCTCTTCATACATTCATTCATTTTCTTATTCTTTCATCTTATTTATGATTGGTTTAAGATAAGAATTACTTCATAATGATTGAATAAATTTAAGAGTATGTTATTCCCATTTAAATAGCTTTGATAGAATGACACATCTCTAGAATTGTTAATTTAAAATTCTAGCTCACTTTGAACAAACATTCATCTTATCATATTTTGAACTTTTCCTCTTTTCTCTAAATCCTTTTTCTTTTTGTTTGTAGCTTATCATTCCTTTCTTTTGGCTACCTCTACAAATGGTATTTTGCTTTTCATTTCTTTACTCTTTGTAAGAATTATTACATTAGCATAAAGTGTTAAGATATTGTGCTCGACTTAACATAAATCAATACAACTCAATAAATTACATGCATTATAAAAATTTATCGAGATAATCAGAGTCTACAGTACAAAAATAAAAACAAGCTAACAAACACCTTTGTGGTTGATGAAAAAATCATGATAATCTTAAAATATTCCAAAAAAAATTATAAACAACTATCATATAATAAGAAATTATGTAAACTAGTGCTAATATAAAATTTTGATAATGATATATAGACATTCTCACATACATATAATATTGCTCATATTCGTAAAATAAAATATGCTATCTAAGATCTTATATTATCTTCTAAGAATACTCAGTAAAAAAAAACATTAATTACATGCAATAAAGTGGCATAAAGAATAAGTAAAGCGACTAAGTAATAAAATAAAATAGTAAATAAAAAATACATAGTAATTTGTAAAGAGAGTATTATAATGTTGCTTATATGACCATATAAATATATGCATCTCATAATCATTATTAGTTCTATTTTATAACAAAAATTTATATTAATTCTTATAAATAATAATTCAATTTTCATTAAGAAAGTAATTTATAAAAGTTTTATAAATCATGTAGTAGCAAACTATTCTTTTTTATTTATTTTCATTAAGTTGTATAGTATGATCAAGATTATTGTATTGTACAATAAAAGCTTTACAAAAATCAACCCATTGCATTACATTAATTGTACATGTCTGATCTTTTGTCATAACAATATAATCTCAAAGAGTCACTATGTTATACTAGGGATAAGATAAATAATTTATACTAAGCTTGTCAATTAGGTAAATATACTATTATGATGTCCATTTTGTACTTTTGTGATATGTGCCTTATTCATATTTCAATCTTTATATTGTCTAGTACAAGCTTTGATATTATAATGTATGTCTATTACTTATGCTGGACATCAAATTTTATAGCTGACTTATGTTAAATAGCATGAGAATTAATCATATTTTTTTCATCCCAATTTCATATTAATATGATCTATAGCAATGACATGATGAGCCAAGGGATTAGATATATAATCTCTCTTATGCATCTTACTATATTGTGCTAGTCTAGTCTCATTGCCATATTAGCCCAATTACATGTGCTTTATATTAAATTATCTAACAACTAATCATATTGTCTAATCTACCTTTCATATTTATACAAAAATAAAATATATGTTATCATAATGGGATCACACTAATGATATTTGCATAATCCTATCATAACTTGATCGTACTTATTTAATTATTGTATTATATTAATGCGACACCCCCAAATTATTGAAGTAAAACTAGTGATTGAACCAGATGATTCCTTAATTTAGCAATATATACGCTATCACACAAGTATGATTAATTGATAGCACCAATATGATTCTTAGCAGATTCTCTGTGCATAATCAGGTCAAAAAGCTTTCCAGCTCAAACTATTAAGGTCGTATTAGTACGACCTAAACGATCATCTTATATAATCATTATATATGAAAGTCATATAAGCCTCTAGCCTTTACAATTTCTTATTGGGACTCATATGTATTACTTGACATTAAAATCAATTAATACATGCTCTAAAAAAAGAATGTGGGTAAATTCTTTACATTTCCATGCTACTTTTACAAATCAAAACTAAAAACCCTTTCTTTCTCATAGGCTTCATTTTTCTTCCAATCTCTATTTTTTCTTTAAAGGATAACGTAGTTGTCTTCCCTTTTTCCCTTCAATTCTACCCCCTTAAAGGTTTTAAATCAAACTATTAAATCTTAAGTAAAGGAAAGAGAATTATCTTTTTATTGAATCAAAGGGTTAAAAAATTCATTTTTGTTAATATTTTTCTTATAAATTTGCAAAAACATTAGTTCGCCTCTAAAAGTTACAAATTATATATAGACAAATTTCTCATGAAAAGGCCTTCGCAATAGTATTCTCAAATAAGATATGTAAATAAATCAACTCAATGATCATGTATTAGCATCATGTGAAATATGCAAATAAGGCAAGTCAATATGTTATAATATATCATCCTCATAGATCAAGATATATCATACCATTTCAACCAAAGAAATCAACATCATTAAGTTTATCTTATTAGATCAATATTCAATATCAATCATCAATACAATTTGTTTAAACATATATCCTGAAATTTTAACGAAGAATTATATCAATTAAAAGACCTCTAAGTTACAAACAACAACTATTCAAATAGTATATGTTTGTTTATCTTTGAAATCCATAATAATAGGCTTCTTCAAAGGCTGGGAATTTTCTTTAAATTCATAGTTTTGCCTTTGCTGTGCATCTAACTTCTCTCACATTTCCTTCAAATGCATGGAGCTTCTTGTGTCCTTTATTTTTATACACCCCTCACAACTCTTTGCATTCCCAATTATTTAACTTTCACTAATGACTATATTTGATCAATTTTTATCTTCTTTTCCAACTTGCCTATGATAGTTTCTAGTTAGTTAGCCATCTTATACATCAATTAAGATAATCATTTACTATTTTGGGTTTTAAAATCCTTATAGTTTCTCTTTACCTTACTCATATGACTCATGGGTTCATATCACACAATGCTAATATTTGCTTTAGTCCACCATTAGTTGTTCTTGTTATTGTTATATGGTCTCATCATTACACTTATGCAATACACTTTAATACATATACTTCTTACATCATAACTTGACAATTTCACATACGATGCTATTCCTTTCCTTACCATAATTATATGATTATGCTCTTCATACTATATGATGCATACATCTATTAATCAACCTATTCATATTTGGTTAAGTTTTTCTTCTCATTTTTAACATTCTTGTATGATTTTTGCATCGTGTGCGTATGATAAAATTATTATCTTATTATTTGGTTCGATCCCTTAAGACGATACTTCATTCTACATGATATTCTATTTGTATGATTAGTTGGGCATACTTGTATGATGTGTATTCCACTTTTATATATGTTCACATAACTTACACTTCATTTTCATTGTCATATTGTATGATCACTCCTTATTGAATTATATCATCGCAATCTTTTCTATGCAATGTATAATGAGCTTGATTATACATTTATGATGTGACATTTTTTTTACTATATGATCATTTATAAAAATGTTTAAAAGAAAATTTTTAGAAAAATCTTATATGAATTAAAAAAATAATTTAACTCAAAATATCTCCATTTTTTAATGTAGATGTTGCATTAGTACCATTATCATATCCTTTTTTATGCATTTCTTGTTTGCCATGAACCTTATATACATGGAATATGTCAGTTTCTACTTTGCACTCCTCACGAGTCACTCAATAGTCCAATCTTATATTATCCCTGGTCGATGCATTTCATGTATGCCATGAACCCCATATACATGGAATATGTTAGTTTCTAGTTTGCACTCCTCACGAGTCACTCAATAGTTCAATCTTATTTCCTGTCTGATACTGCCCATTACTAGATTGTGCAAGATCCTACTACTTGCATTACTCACTTAGTAGGGACCTAATCCAAATTGACATACCAAGCAAGCTGAGCCATGCACAAACAAGTCTATAGCTAAATTTGGCCACACGCTAACCAAATCCATAGCTTATTGTCTAGATATTTGAAAAGTTATTTTCAAAGTGTATTTTTAACAATTTTGGTAGAATTGTGAAGTATATCATGTTCCAAAATCTATCGACAAATTAGAGCTTGGTTTAGATCTAGCTCATGTGCTTCCAATCCTAAGTACTAGAGTCCAACTCATATCTGGCTTCAAATTTCTACTCTTAACCTCCTACGTCAATGGAGCTTATAAATGATGGTAAGTAATGCAATTTGTGCCAAAGGGTGTAGCTTCTTGACATTAGAAAGAAGGGAAGAGAAGAAAGTAAGAAGGAAAGACATAATATAATGACCCATATTTTATTACTTTTGCATTATTTATAACTTGGATGTTTACAAAGTTTTTTTGGAACAAAATATAACGACATGATTTTTATATGTTTTGAAAAACATGTCTGACAAAGTACATCAAAATTTGATTATTAATATATTTTCAAAAAGAATATGTCATAAGGAATCCAATGATATGCTTATTGTAATTTTTGGAAACCACTTTAAATTTTTATTAATTGTTAAAAGAAATAAGATGAATATTAATTTTTAAATAATTTGCCATTTTAAATTTCAATTATTATTTAATTTTTAAGTAAGTTTTAAATTTCCAATCAAAACGACTTTGCAAGAAAAAATTTCTTGTGAATTTTATTGAGGAAGAAGGGAATTGAGAATAGAGAATGCCACGAAGGATTCCATGACCTAAACATGCTTGAGGGATCCAGTGATCTTTGCTGACAATGGTGAGTCTAATATTGAAATTTGTTGCTTTTGTGTGAGTATTCTAAAGCTCTTCAACATCCTTGCTTCTTTAAATTTTAGATTAATTGAGATTAATTTAACCCTAATTATGCCATATAGTGCAAAGGATCGTGAATTTTCACAAGATTCAAAGGTCATCTATGACACGGTGAGTCCCTTGAATGCAATTGGTCGGTTCAGTAAGGTAGAGCAGAAGGGATACTCGAAATTGATTAGGCCAAATCTCATTGCTTGTACATATATTGTAGAAGTTATTATTGTGTCTAAAAAGGGAGATAAAAAAATTTGAGTTATGTTATTAAGGAATAAAAAAATTTCGTAAACACTCTTATTATGAATTGCAGTATAAGAAGAGATAAATTATGTAATTTCTAATCTTTATGTTGTGATTTTTGAGTTTCATTTATTATATCATGAATAAATTATAACGATCATAAGGTAAACATTTGGCATAAAATACAAAAAAAAATTGTTAAATCATTGTAAGGTTTATATAAATTTTTAGGAAAAAAGATTCATAGTAGTTAGTTGTGAGTCATGATAGAAAGACAAAAGAGGAATTGACACCAAAGTAGCCCCCAAGAATCGATGTAGATAAACTTAATAAAATTATGATGGAATAAGTGAATTCTTTATACAATTAATTTATTAAGATTTTTTTATATGAACTATTATTTCTTTTATGCCTTTATTACTATATAATTTGATATAAGTAACAAGCATAACAAATGCAAGTATTTACATTCAATTATAATTAATGTTGCATAGTGACTTAGTATACTATTATATATATATATATATATATATATATATATATATATATATATATATATATATTCATAATTGATAATGATTAGTCTATAGATGAAAATCTCTACGTGATATATTGAAAATAGAAAAAAAAGAAAGTGAATAAAAAATTTTAGTTTTAAACTTAATATTCTATGAATAAATAAGAAATATTGAACAATATGTTTCTTCTATGACCTTATCTCATAGTGATACTTTTTTTTGTAATTTAATGATTACTACTTGCTGTGTGATATGGTAATATTTGTACTATTAGCATCAAATCTCGATGATTTAACTACCTACCATATGATTAGGAGTTGTTGCTTGCTGTGTGATCTAATGACCACCACTTGTGTGATATGGTGGTTAAGGTTTATAGTGATGAGGTCTATATGTATATCGCTTGCTATGTGATATGGCGATAATCATTTGTTATGTAATTTGGCAGTATTAGTACCACTGGCATTAAACCTTAATGATTTAGTTTATTATGTGATCATGAGTTTTTGTTTGCTATGTGATCTAGTAGCTATACTTGTTATGTGATCTAATAGTTGAGGTTTATAATAATGATGTATATATATACCGCTTATCGTGTGATTTGGCGGTATTGGTTCCACTGGCATCAAACCTTAATGATTTAGCTTCTTGTTGTGTGATTAGGAGCTATAATTTACTATGTGATATAACAATCACCACTTGTTATGTGATCTAATAGTTGAGATCTATAATGATGATGTGTATATATATATATATATATATTATTTATTATGTGACATAGTGATTATTATTTATAGTGAGATCTAGTAGTCGATATGATGAGATATCAAGAGATATGATATTGAGATCTTAAGGATAAGAGTAATTTGTTAAAAACCAAAAACTTTATTAATTGAAAAGAATGATTGAATAAAAAAAATAAGAAAAACTAAGATCAAATAAAATTTGAGAAATAAATTTGCATATAAGCATTTATACAAATTGTTTATAAGAAAAGAAAAAGATATTTAAAATTTATTGTACTCTAAAGATTAAAATTTATAATATAATTTATATTATATCTTAAAAGTTTTTGTTTTATACTTGTAGAGATGTAAGGACATAATTCTTAATTCTTTTAATATTATATATATCATTACAGTACTTGAGATCAAATGTATGTTTTTTCATATTTATTTTCATTTCAATTTATTTATGTTATCAGTTCACCTTCTAAGTTATTTTATTCATTTTCTTATTTGTATTGTAAGACATAACATACATTCACAATGAGTAGAGATATTTATGGAGTATAATAGTAGCAATTGAGAACTAAAAATAAGTTATTTTACAAATAATAACAGTATTATAGATTTTATTATGAACTTTTATATATGAACTTTTGGAGACTGTATAATGTGATTTTTTTTACGATAATATGATTTTAATGTAATGATATTGTGTTTGTCATGGTGTTAATAGTTTTCTCATGATAATATAATTTTATAATGATATTGTATTTCAATAATAACATATCTCATTGATACAAATTATTAATGATATATAGTTGATAAAATAACTATTTTTATATAAGAAAATTGACAGTTTCTAGGAGAGGTTTTGTCGATTTAATTTTTGAAATCTAAATCTCCTATAAGTAAAAAAATTTGAATTATCAGAAGGCTAGAGATAATTTATCATCATTTCTCTCTTGAGTAGGTCTTTTGCATCCTCTTAACATGTCAATTTTATCTATTTTTCAAATATTTCTAATTAAAGAGGAACTAGGAGTTAAAAAATAGGCGATGAGTGACACACAAATTGGCCCAAAATAAGGAAAGATATGATAAATCAATAAAGAATAGTTTTAAAATTATTCTGTGGTAATGTTTTGATTAGTTATTTCATAAACATTGATATTTGTGAACATTACCTTTGTTTTGTCGATTTCTACCCAAAATAATATGATCAACCAATTTGTCATGTAGTATTTTTTGAAACATAAAACCTATTGTTTGTTGATTGTTAATGCTCAAAATTGTTGCACTTGGTTTGGTTTATTGTTTTGTGTAAGCACCAAGCTACTATGTAAACTGAATATTAAACATTAGTTATGTGTGTTGTAATAGAAGGTTCAGGTTAATTTATAATCTGTGGCTTGTATTTATATGTTATTATGACTTTGAATAATATATTTCGTCAAGTGTTTTTTCATTTGTACATTTTGTTCTAGTTAGTTTAGCAATTGAGGTGTTGAATAAAAGAAAAGGAATGACGTTTCAATTCAGGTGGTTTAAACTATTATCATAAGTTTTAGGTCATAAAAGGTACCATGATCTGACTATCTTATGAAACCTAGAAGCTATGTAAGTGGTTTATATTATTGAAGTGCCTTATCAATTTAACTGATCTAGGTAACAAGACTATCTAATCATGGAGATTAAATGATCTAATTGTCAAGCTGAGACAATATGATCTTGAAGATCAAACAATTTGATTGTTCACTAGATTATGACAAAAATTTGAATTGTTGTCATTGCTTGTGTCCTTGTTGCTTGTAATCATTACAATAGATCTAACAGAATGATTTTCTAAACCTTTGCTAAACACTTTTGTCACAAAAAGAGGTTTCAATAGTTCTATAATCTCTACCTAAGAAGGACAATGTTTAAAGTGTTGTTGTAAGTTAAATAATTGTTTTCACTTCTCATTTTTCTTATGAGTCAATGATGTGCGTGACTTTGTCCAAACCAACAAAGTTGCAATTCTTCTTGAATTCATCCTCTCATCAAGAATCCTAGTTGATCAACTTCTCCTACCATAATTTGATATAAACTCATGCCCATCTATTTACAGTAGCTCAAAAGTCAAGCTTACTGAGCTTCTTATATAGCAAGGATCATTGGTACTTAAGACTCTCCAATAATGGCTAAGAGTACTAAAGTTCTGTGATATAATTTTTCAAATGTTGATTGATCCTCATCTCTCCCTTGATGATGGTCCTAGGCTTGTTGGATGATGGGTGGTTATTTAGATGCTACTTTGACAAACTTTACAAATTGGATAATCAATGAACAGGATGATAGCCTCTTCCAAAGTGTTTATAAGTGCCATAAAGTGTTGTGCTTATGTTAATGTTTGTAAGTGTTTTAGCATGCTGCATTAGAGTAAATAACGATAATTTTACTGGTGTAATTATTCAATAAATAGAAACAAAAATTGATTATTTGAGTTTCTCAGTTTCTTCTTTTTTTATTCTATTGTTCGCACATTCAAAATAAATTCCTTCAAATAGCCTTTGTCAAGTAAATTGAGGATCCTTCTTATGTATGCCTGTGCTAACGTACTCTTTTTTCCTATCTCCAAATGGCCAGGTCAAACATATAGGTTTAGAATATAAGCAGAGATGCACTACCTCTATTTGCTGTTTGCCGCATATATACTCTTTTCTATGTTGTTGATGCTACTTTTTCAAAACAACAACACGTGGATAACTCACCTTTTTTTGGGTCTATGGAAGTAATATAAATGAACAAAGAAAATCCTAGAGATAAATGTTAAGAGTGATCAAGGTGCTGGAAAATTTTCATTTGTTCAGAAACATTATGTATAGAAAATCCTAAAATGCATAATTTGCTTGATGTTAAGACAATTAACAGTCCATTATACTCTCATTTCAGACTATTTAAAAAGAATTCAACAAAATAGTAAAAAACCTCTAGCTACAATGTACGAGTACTATATGAGCTGATGCGGTGAACTGTCATAAGTATGGTATGACGTCTACTTTCATACGTATAAACCGCACATGTCAGTGTCTGAAGTAGATATAGTGTCATTAAGTAGATCTTGTGTTCTTCAACTTGCTTTAATTTACCTTGCTACCAAAGGATTCATTGATCTTATATTGATTTAATTTCTAACAGTTATTAAGCAGTAACAAGTAAAGGAAGTTGATGCGTGCCGCCTATTAAGGTTATGTTTTATTTCCACGCTCTAAGGGAGATCTACACGTCAATATGCTGCTGAATGTTTACTGCTTAACCAACAAGTCACTCAAAATCTTGTAAACAAAACCAACGCCCTCAAATCAATGACAGATGTTAGAAGCTGTACATGAAAACGAAGCATGTTTCAGTCTTGAAATCATAATTACTCATACCTGAACCTCATTTATTTGTACCTTAAAAGCTACACAGGGAGTCAAGCAAGACGATGCTATTCTTTTGATATCATTTCCTTTTTCTCCTTAAATGAAACTACTGGTGGCATTAAAATATTACCAATAAATCAAAAGACCATTTCTTGGGCCTACTTGCCGTTATGTTCCCAGCACCGGGATGAACATAACTCCAGAATTTAAGGTGCGAGGAGCAACGAAACGAAACATACTCGTGGTCAAACAGTTGTTATATATTCTTCTTCAAAGTCCGATGATTCGTGTCACGCATTCACCATTATTACCTCAATCTGATACAGCGAATTCCTGCGGCACTTCTCTCAGAAAGTGACGCGTTGCACTGTACTCGGGTGCAAACAGGCAGTCTCCCATCCTCTATTCTTTCCAAATAAAGGATTAAAAATAAATATTGAAGTGCAACTCTTGGGATCGTAATATCGAAAAAGGCTTCGGGCAATGCAACAGTTGATTGATTACTTTCACCAACTTTGCGAACAGTAGCGTAGATTGTTAACATTTTAGATCGATAATGAAGAACATATGTAGGCTAGCTAACCTCGGCGCATGCCGGTTGGCTTACTTGCTAGAGCTGCTTTGGCATCGGCGGCCGGTTTGCTGCCGACGAGCGGTGCCGGTCGATCAGTTCACGGGCCAGGGCTTGCAGGTCTCCCCCTCCGCCCCCTCGCCCGAGCTGCTGCGGTGGGTGGAGCTCTGCCGCTTGTTGTGATTGCGGATCGAACAATGTCGACAGGTCGAGCGTCGAGGCGGGCACGGTGGCTGCAGCTGAGGAGAGGAGGTCCGGCATCGAGAGGGAGTGGGTTTGCGGTAGGGATAGCTGTGGCGGAGGAGGTGGCGTTGGGAGCTCCATTGTTGCAAGATGGGTCTGCAAGTAGGAGAGCTCCGCTTGCAGGCTGACCACCTGAATGCCCGCTCGTGATGAGATGATCGATCGCCAATCAAGAGTTATGCGCGTATAGGTATATTTGTACGTTACCTGTTGTTGCAGGGCAAAGATGTGGGCGACGCAGCCGTAGACAGGATCGCGGAGCCGAGACTGCGCCTCGTAGCAGATGGTGACGACCGCATCGAGGCGCTTGTGTGCGGGGATGTGGAGTAGGAGTTTGGACACGTTGCTCGCTCCGAACACTTTATGCACCGCGGCAAAGTGCGCCGCGCCCTGCTCCGAGTCGAAATAGGGCGCGAAGATGCAACCCGTTACGCACTTTCGTCGAAGAAACTTGCACGCCCCGCACGGCCCACTGCCTCCTCCTCCTCCTCCGCTTCCTCCGGCCCCTGCGCTGCCCCCGGCGCTGCCACTTGTACTTCCGGTGCTCATTCCCCTGTATCGCTATGTATTCATGGACCGGGGGGAAGGGATGTGAGAATTTGAGATGGAAGGGATTAGGGCTTAGTGTAAGTAAGGAAAGAAGGAAATGAATGGGAACTCTATGCTATATGGTATGATCCCTATATTTTATGCGATTTGTCCTATTGGTTGGGCCGAGTCGTGTAGGGATCAACTTTTCTTTTTTTATTTAACTAAAATATCGTCTTTTCTATGTATTGATGAGCCTTTAAAGCCACGGCAGGCAGTGAAGGCTACCCTCCGGAGTCTAGCTGCTGGCGTGAAGCAAACATGCGATGGAGGGTAAAAAAGACTAAAGAAACCAAGAATTCAGTCTCCTATATACGTTATCTCTCTCTCTCTCTCTCTCTCTCTCTCTATCGACGATGAAATGTGCAAGTGTGTACTGTATAGGATACTGATCTTGCATGTCCCTATTCAATAGTAAATTAGGGCAACTAGGGAAGGGAAAAGGTTCGACACGGGGGATGGATGGCTCGGCATGGCTTTCTTGATTCCTTTGTGGATTTGGGGATTCTCGACGGTTGGGTTATGCACCTTTGTGGTCTCTCGAAAGCGGGCATGTTGATTAGGTGGGAATTTCTACAGTGTGAACGATGAATTGGGCCAGGAGGCGATGAAGAGCACGTGAAGCTGAAGACAATGTAGGCCTTTTTACGTACCCCGAAGCCAAGAAAATTAACCAAAACCGCGGTGCTTTGTGAATCACAAAACAGTTAAGCGCCAGCGATAGAAGACCTGGTTATGACGCGTCAATGGCGTCACACATGACCAGCCAACCGTCGGCTGTGGATGATCGTTGCTGTGTCCAAATCACGACCCCAGATCGCGGGTCGAACCAAAAGTTGCGAATTTCCACGTGTCGACTCCTTTTTAGTTCAAGGTGGGTGGGCCATGGGCCATCCTAAGAAGTCAGTCGCTACTTTTTGCCATTAATTTTGTAGCGTAATTAAAAAAATGGACCATGGCGATGGACTTAGGCGAGTCAGGTTTGTAACGGCGCACCACCCGCGCCGTCCGGGGCTTGTCCTAGGTGTGTGCTTTGACGGGGAAGCAGTGCGAGTACTGCATTGTCCACGTGTAGGGCTTACGCGTTCCACCGACGCGATCACTCCCGGCATTCAACGCGCTTTGGGCGTTACTGTTTTTGCCATGCGTTACCAGCGGGCCTTCGTGGATGCTTGGAGATAATAGACGAGTCAGCGATTGACCGACCGTTTCGCTTTTTAATCTTTTTTTACTTTAGTTTAAAATTAAAAAACGAGAGAGAAAAAAAAAAACATTTTATATAATAATAAGTAGGCAACAATATTGTGAAAAACAATTGAGCCAATTTATAGATCAAATAAAAAAATATCTTTACTCTTATGAAAAAATAAAAAAAAAATACAAAAATCAATCATTAATAAAATCTTTTAAGACTTCTTTTAACAGAATATCTTTATCTCTAAAATAGATCATATATACTTAAAATATATATGATTAAATAATCTCAAAAATAGATATAATATAATTTTAAATTAATTAAAATTCAAGATATATTTATAAATTTTTATCTTGCATTAAATCCTTAAATATTAATGAATATATTTTCAAAATTCTATCATTGACATAAAATTATTATTACCTTTATTAACATTAAACAAATATCATTGGCATGTATGACTTCCCACGATTTAATGTATTATTTGGCATAAATTGCATCCATTGTGCTAAATCTAATATTGGTTGACAGTAATATTGTGCATAACTAGTAAGTCATTATTGCTTAATACTTCATTATAGTTGTATCTCATGTTTTTTAGTAGTAATCTATTAAGTAGACTTAGCCCTTATGATAACTTTGTGATGAGAAAAGGATTTTGTAAACTCTATCTTTTTAGTCACATAAAAAACATAAGTTATCATGCTCTTATACTCATATCTTTGAGTAGGCTTGATCTGTCTACGATATTAATCAACAATAATACAATATGTTTGTGTCTATGCATCCTCTAGATTTTTATGAGGCTCCTTAGTGGTCTCATTAGCTAATAATAAATTATCACTATGAACGCTATTCAAAATCATTTCAAACTTTAACTATTTGATAACATCATCCTTTTTTTTTGGAACATCAAACTCCAAATTGAAGTAAAACTTATAGTTTTTATCAAATATAATATTTCTATTAAGAATATCTTTATTCTAAACAGAAGCCATTCTCTATACTATTTTATTCCATTTTCATAACTTATGAACATTCCTTCCTTTGTTCTAAGTTTTAGTTTATCCTCATTAATATAATGTAAGCATGACAATCAGATATTTTAATAATTGAATAATTAGTAATTTTTTTAAACTATATTCAATGGATCTTTTATAATTTATAGTTGTGTTAGGAAAATGGTTCACTAAACAATAAGCACTCTTTATTAGCATTTTATTTGTCCTTTATACTACATTGTTTTAGTAAAAAAAGTATCTCTAATAGTATAATATTGAGAAATGTCTTTATTCCTATAAAATTTACTAAATTTTTTAAAAAAGAATTCTAACCCATTACTAGTTCTAAGGCATTAAATTTTCTTTCCAATTTTATTCTTAATTAAAAGCTTCTATTGCTTGAAAATTTTAAAACTTCACTTTTGTTTTTCATTGTGAACACTCCACTCAAGTCATCATTAAATAATTATCAATCATAGAAAAAATATCTAAGATCTCAAAGAGAAAACGCACAAGAAGGATCTTAACAATTTGAATAGGTGTAATCCAATATGACCTTTGTATTATGAATTAGGAATTTGATTTGATGCTACTTCTTAATTGTATAGTGTTGACAAAATTGAAGCATTTCTATTTTGTAATCCCTAAGAAGACTTTGCTTACAATGAATGGACATTCCCCTCTCTCTCACATGCCTTAATAGCATATGCCACAACTTAGTAGTATGATTAGATTCAACACTTCAAAATAAAAATGTCATTACAACATCTATCATCATGAAATTGTATAATATATACAAGCTATCTTATTTGAATTTCTTCATAACTACTATAGAATATGTATTAATTTGTAATGCTTTATCATAATATTTTATTTAAAGCCAATAAATGACACCCAAAGATAAAATATTCTTCTTTAGAAGTGGAATATGTCAAACATCAGTAAGAGCCATAATAACACATCATTCATTCTAATCCCAATATAACTAATGCTGACATCTTGCAATGTGCATCATTTTCTAGAAAAAAGTTTTTATCTTTCCTCTCATATATTGAAAACTAATTTTTATTTGAACATATATGATAAAAACAACCACTGTTTAATATCCATTATCTAATTAATATTATTGATCAACAAAAGATACTATCAACATTATTTCTAAAATATAATTCTCTCTTACATTTGTTACAACTAAAATAAAATTTGTTATTCTTATTATTTAAATAATCGTTCTTCTAACGTCCTGATTCCTTGTAGTAGTTACAAATATCCTTTATGATAAATTTTGTTTGATTTTTCATTTATGAGAATGTACGATGACCAACCTAGCTATAGGTTGACATCTTTATCTTCTACCTTGACATCAATATTTTTAAGGTCCATTAAAATAGAATTTAATTTCTCTATATGTTCTTTTACAGACATATTTTGTTTCATACAAAGAAAATAGATTTTTTAATAATAACTTATTTGCTAAAGATTTTTTCATATGAAGTCTCTCTAACTTTTACAATAAATTTGTTATAGTATCTTCATATGCAACTTCATATATTACTTCATTTAATAAACAAAGTAAAATCAATGAGTACACTTTCTCTTCTTTATCGATGAACTTAACATCATTCATCACATTATGCTATTCAAATAAAGGTGCCCAAATATCCCGTCACTTTAACAAAGCACAAATCTTTATAAACCAAAGACTAAAACTATTATTTCCAAAGAACTAGATGTTTATGTCATGCAACATTCTTTTTACTTGATAATCGAATTTGTGGCAAAAACCTTGTATTGATACTAATTTGTTATGCAATTTTTAGATCAAAAATAAAATAATCACAAAATTTTATTATAAAAAATAGAGTTATATAGAATTAAAGAAACAATAAAGATAGCCAAAAGAGCATATATGTTTCTAAACCTTTGAATTGAAGAATATTTCTTATATTCCACAAAATAAATGATTTTTTTTAAAATATCTAAAATAAAAAATTTCAAAACATTCCAAAATATAGATATAATCAAATTTGCTAAAATTTGATATGATCATAATACCTCCAAAATAGCTATGAACCAAAGGTTAAAAATAGATATAATTAGAAAACCTCTAAAATAGATATGTTGTGGCTTTAAACTAATAAAATTTTATATTCAGAAAAGAAAAAAAATCTCTTATGAGCTATTATAGAATAAGCAATGCTAGAATAAAAATTAATTATGATTTGCACATTAAAGCTAAATTCAAAATTTTGCAACTAATAAGTAAAAACATTTTTGAAGATACATGCTAAGAGTTCTTGCTAAGCTTGAGCAATGGTTTGACAACATGGGTAGATATTTAAGGCGAGATGCTTTAATTTATTCATCTAGTTTGGACCATTGAATCTATTTTATTAGAGTTGGTTTTTGTAGTAATTTTCATGCTATGCCAAAAACTACACTTCATGACATGTTAACTCCAACTTACATTATTATTTTTGAACGATCAAACGACAAACAAGAACACAATTTGTTGAGATTCCTATAAATGATTTATAGAATTTCCTCCATAATTAATGCCTATTAAAGCATTAAGAAATTCCACAAAGACTAGGCATACTTTTTTTTGTTTGATTCATTGTTACAAGCCAGTATAGTTCGATTAGGCCTGTTCAGCACATGAGCCATGCATGTATAGTGCATGTTCGGCACTGGTGTGGCGCAAATAGACAATTCATGAGTCAGGACATGCCCAGAAGAGGCGATGTTAATTTAATTTGATCTAAATTTGGCTAATAATAATTAACTCATTGCTTTGCGATTTGAGCCTTGTTTGAGTCAAAGTCCAATGTTATCTATAAATTCCCTAGAATTATCATCCTTAAAAACACATGAAAATAGTTCCATAAAATAAAACCAAATATCAAAAAGATAATGGAAGGTATTCTTCTCTAGCTTGTAATAGTAAAATTGAAGAGTGTCGTTCTCCTCAATACTTGGAACAGGTTTAAAATAAAGATGTTTGAGATCCCATCACATGCCTTCAATTCAAGAAAATAGGCTTTAATTGTGTTGGACTAGCTTTCAATCTGTGTAAAGTTGAAATTAACGTGTTTGGCTGTTTCAAACATGTACAATGGATAACCATGTGCTAACGGGTCATGAGACCCTTGTTCAGATACTAAATGATGGGAGTATAGCAATCAAAGATTCGAAGGTTCTCCTAATTTGGCTTACTTTACTGCAATTCCGTCAGCTTTATCTGCTCATAAGCAGTAAAGCTAATTACAAGAAGCAACGACGATGGGCCCGTTTCGGTCGGTTCATTTTCCTGTCTTCCCATCCGTGCGGCCAACAGAAGACCGGTCGCAAACCTCTTCTTCCAGATTTTCTGTTGACGGAAAAGCTTTTTGAACGACAGGATGTCACCTCCAAATGGAGCAGAGCAGCTGCTTGGTGGGCCTTCCTTAAGTCAGTTCGTGATTGCCATGGACCGAGGTTTTGGAGCTATCGAAGTTGGAAGGCAGAAACAAAGAGGGGAAAACAACCAAGGGTTGAATTCTAGGTGGAGGCCGACCGTTGTGGACCAAATCTAGCTTTCTTTCTCATGCATTAAATCTGCAAGAGGCCCTACCGATTATGTGACTCAGAGACATGCGTTGGTGCTGGTTTTCATATTTTCTTGTCCAACCTTTTTATCTCAAGAGTCATTGATTAACTCATAGACACGTTAAAAACGTGTATCTTTGTGAAAGATGAAGAATAAAAAGTCACGAAGGAATAAAATGTGTCAAAAATCTCAAGTACCATGACATTTTCATCCTGGTTCGGATTTGCTTTGTTCAAAATATGTGAGGTAGTTTTAAGGAAGTCTTTTTCCATTATCGTTAATCCTAAGTTGTATGAAGCCTAGCAAATACAACTGATGCCTTAACAACATCAGTTGCCATTAATTGAGGCCTAACTTTGTCCCAAGAACAGTAGTTGTGCATGATGAGCCATCGCCATTGATAGATTCATCAAAATACATATTTATCCGTTGGGGTTGTTTCATCTAAGAACTCAACAACAAATTCATGAATTCATGTGGATTATGGTGTACATAGGAGTGTCGGAAGAGAAGAAACTAATAAAAACTGTCAGTATCCACACCAATTAGAAGAATCTCAAATTGGACAAGAACTTACCCTCCAAATGGTTAATGGTAAACAACTATTGCATAATTACATCAAGCTCCAGTCTAGTGTCTATGGAACAAGGAAGTGTCACTTGAGGAGTATTTAACAACATTAAAGAAACAACCTTGCTAAACTAAACTTGAAGTGAATTGATAGGTTGTCAATGTCATTGTTATCCCCTCTTCCTTATGGGAACAAGTAACAATCAACCAATCCTTAGCAGACTAGCCAAGCCCATGTCAATGCAACATAAGAACTAGAAGAGGTTAAGAACAAAAAAAAAGTCATTAAAAAACATGAAACAGATGTCAAAGAAAGCCCCAAAGGAGAAAGAAATAGTTTTGATGTTGAGGGATATAATGATCTTTACACCCTTTTTAGCAATTTTATGGGTTCCTTCTAGATTCCTTTGCTTGGCTGCACAATTTCCTTTCAATTCTTTGGTGGCATGTCCTCTCCCTCTCCTCCTCTCCTTAAGGTTCTTGGCTTGAATGAAATTTTCTCAGTTTCCCAAAAATCCCTGCAAGGTTGATCCCCTTCATTTGTATAATCATTTGGCACCATTTGCTCTTTCCTAATTGCTACTAATCTTTTCCGGGACACAAATCGTTCTCTTCCTAATCTTTACTCTCCGTGGAACTGATAAACCTTATCCTCTTACAGAGGTTTTTGCCGTTTGGTTTGCTTTTGGGTCAAATTCTCCTCTTCCGATTAGAAATTAAGGATTGAGGGTACAATCAGCATTTTGAAATTTGTTTAAAACCTAGGCTAATTTAACTTCTTAAATATCTTGATATAAATGATATATAAAATTTGTTAACTGATTTTGTATGAATCCAATTCTAACAAACTCTACCTATTATTTAATTTTTATTTTAATTTTTTACATCGTTTAATATATTTAATTTTTTTCTTAAATCTAAAAATCTTTATAATAATTATTTTATTATTTTTCTCGAATCATTATTTACTTCTATTTTTTTATCATTGTATTTCTTTTTACATAGGGATAGATTTATTAAATCAATCTTTACAAATTCTATGATTTGATTAAATTTCATTATATTCTCAATTTATTTAATATTTTAAATATTTTATAAGACTTTCAAGTTTAATATTTAATATTTAATATTTCAAACTTTTTTTTTGAGGTCTAGATATTTCTAATCTTCATCATTCATGTACTGATGAGTTCCCACCTCCTTTGTTTGTTTTTTTAGGAGTCTAGCTTCTTTTTGTTTGATGTATAAGTTTTCAAAATGTAAATAATTTTCTAGAAAAATTTAAAATCATAAAATAGCCATTTAACATACTTATCCTTAATGACATCTTTACTTTTTTCCCTCTCTCTCCTTAAACTTATGTTTAATTCCAAAATTAAGATTTTTGTCTCATTTAAACTCTTGATAATTTTTAAATCTAAAAAATTAATTATTTAAACAATTCTTCTTATTTTTGAAATAATACAAAATCATTACGCTTTTCATTATATTTCTTAATTTGTTTTTTCTACAACAATAATGTCACAAAAGGCTCATTGTACTCAAGTAAGACTTTACTTGAAAAAAGGCTTTGCCAGTAGTCTTTGTAACATTTAAGCATTCTTGATGTTGTGTTGCCCCAAACCAATCAAACTTTGCTTTTATATAGGGTGTTTACAAAATTTCTCAAACTCCAGTATGTTTTACTATGGAGTTGTCATGGGATCGATGCCCAAGGCTTTTGACTTATATTTCTTAATATCTTCTTTCTTTTAGTTGATATAGACATATTCATTTCTTTATTGCTTCGCTTAAAAGCCATTCAAGAGTTGTTCATTATCTAATGATTTCCTTCTTTGAGACATCACTCAATGATTAATCATTGACATCATCAATTCTGAGTGTTACAAGCTTATCAGTTTACTCTTGATTCGTCCTTCAACTGCATCAAACTAAATGAGGTATCATTTTGATAGTTTATTATGACATCTCAACCTTTTTAATAAGGTATTATTTCAAACTAATTGACTTGTATTCTTATCCTTGGGCTTTCTTTTTTGCTTGATTACTCTCTAATATGTTTGACTATAGAGTTCTCATAAGATCTATGCCCAAGTTATCTTCAAAAGGAACATCAATAATTCAAAGCTTTTCCTTTACTTTTATTGCTTAGGATTTTTTCTCATATAATTGATGTGAACACATTCATTCTTGTATCCCTCCCTTTATAAGTTTATTAGGACTTGTTCCTTATCTGATGATCCCTTTCTGTGAGACAATACTTGACAATCACTACTCACATTTTTCAGTCTTGGGTGTTATAGTCATGGCTCAAGTTACATGCTTAGTCTATATCATATAATAAGTACATTAATAACATGTTATAAATAATAAATACTATTTCATAATTTTCTTTTAAATTTTTTAAAAATCTAGTCTTTTATTTTGAAAATTCTTATGAATTTCTTTTAAACTCTCTTCACTTGTTTTTTTTTTTCATTTCATATTCAATTTTTAGTTGAATGAAGTGTTTATCTTTTTCACATTTTCAAGTCAAATTAGACATATATCAGAACATATTATTTTGTATAGCACTGAAGATAACTCTTTTGTCATCACATTTAGAACATGTTATTTTATATTGTAGCTTTGTTTTAAGTCATGTTAATAACAAGTATGCCTCTATGAATAACTAACATTAGCTTGCTTTTTTAAAATCATATTTAACACTATTTTACAGATGTTTTTACTTGATCTCTTTTCTCCTTTTTTTTCTATTTCAAACTAATAGGCAATAAATTTAATAACTATTTTTTCTTTTCACTTAAATTTTATTTTCCATTACATCACTATATGCTCTTACAATTTTACCATATCAAGTATTTAACACCTGTATAACATGTTACAATGAAATATAGTGTCTTATATTATTACAAGTAGTGGAATGTATCCTCTAGATTTTTTATAATACAAAATTTTCTTAACATAATCTTTAAGAAATAATTTAACATCACATCAAATTTATATATTTATGATTTAAAACTTGTCTATCTTAATTCAGACTTGTAGTGTCCTTGTCATAAATTAGATTTTAAAATGTGTGCCTCTCACAACTCTTTCTTAATGAATTATATAGTGTTATAGTATTGTCTATAATACACTTCTTTGGTTTTTCAATTTTTTTTTCAATTCCCTAGGGCAATTATCTAAATTTTTTCATATTAAAGACCCACTTAACCAAATTATAAAATTATGCATAATAATCAAGAATTAAATATATATAATTGATATAATATGAGGACATAAAATCTTAAATAAATATCTAATTGTGAGACAAATCAAATCCATCCAAAGATCATAAGTTTATCATACAAACACCATAGAATAAATTAGTGGAATATAAAAATATAATTAACTAATCTTAGGTACTAATACAAAACATAATAATAGTAATGATCACTAACCATGCATATATAATACTACTATCTACAAAGCATCATATAAACCACTACATCTAAATATTATCCACTGTCTTTATTAATAAGTACTATCCTTATTTATATAATCAAATTCTTTATCTCTAAGAATAAAGAATGTATTACGTATAATGTAAACAATGACGAGATTCTAAAAAGCTCAATAAAAAAATTATTTTTAATAAAGTATAAAAAATGTAACATATAAAATCAATATAAAAATGATCTTATGATTATGTAATACAACATAACTATGCATTAAGAAAATAAATTACCTAATATTTTCTATATTTATAGGTTCAATTATCTATCATTTACTAGTTGCTAATTCCAATGATAATTATATTTGTATATTGATGATCTCTTGTTAACATCTAATCAAAATGATATAACTTTTAGACTTATACTTATGATCACTAAAAAGATATAATATCTAGACGTATATCTTGTTGTCCTTCATGAAGTAATAGTTGTTATTGTATATATAGATAATTTTATTCTAATTATAATCTTATGTGGAACAATTTAGATATTCCTTTATTTTGGATATTATTAATATTATTTTTATGATTTCATCAATTAAGGCCTAATGTTATCCTAAGTAATAACTATTATGCATCTATGCCATATTTATTCATGAATCCATTAGAATTCACATTTATCCATTGTGAAGAAGATGGGTCAACAAATATAAGTTGAATTACTTTATCAAAATCAAATGTTAATAACAGTTTCAACATATGGGACAAAATTAGACTTAATATATATTTAAGTTAAACTTAATAACTCAAAAGTTTAGGCCTATCGTAGAGTTTATATTAATTACATATATCTTTTTATTATTATACTCAAACAATATTTTTAACTAAGTTTAAGATTATTATATACTTTCTAATGATACATCATTACTTTAATATTTTTTATGTATAAATAATATATTTAAAAAATTACTTTTATTAAATTTAATAATATCTGATCACCATCTAATTGGCTTGATCTAATGTTTCTATCATCTTGATTTGGATAAAAATAAAAACCTTTACACTATTCATCTAGGCCAATTGTTGAGACTTGAGCATAAAAGCACAAGTTAGAAATCTCAACTCAATCCCTAGTAAATCTAAATCCAAATCTCAAGCAACATAAAATGCAACATAAGAACATTCTAAGGAATGAAAAACTTTAATAAAAATATACCTTAATTAGTCATTTCTAAGCAAAACAAGATGTGCATTCCTTTTAACATTCTTCTTTTTTTGGGAGGGGCTCAAGGGAGCAATGGGGCACCACTCTTTAGGCTTCTTTTTGCTCAAAAATCTCACCCCTCAAGCTCTTCTTAATCTCTTCTCCTGAACTCTTCCTCACTTTCTTGATCTTTCTCACGTATAGATTGCAATTGAAAATTGCATTGGAAGGGAAGAATGACTTATCTTTTTATATTAATAAAATGATTTAACATATTATTTCTTTTTTTATTTTTATTTTAACAATTTAATAAAAATTTGAACAACTTCAAAAAATGAAAAATAACATACTAATGTTTTCATCACATCGACACTTCATGAATGGTATTATCAAATTTCAAATTTGACTATGGTTTCATTCATTCTTTTTGACGCACTTCAAAAAAATTCGAAAATTCAATTATAAATTTACATAATCCAAAATTACTATTAAATTCATCATTAGCGACATAATTCATAATTAAGTGAAGCTATTATAAAAATTCTCATTGAAATAATTTTTCTAATTACAAACTGCTACTACAAAAAGTGAAACAGAAAAAATATTTATACGAAAACACTTTATATGATGGAGATAATGTTTTCCTAGAAATGTAAGCATGTAAGCCCTAAAGTCAAGCATCAACCACACTTCTTCCCTTAACTATATGCACACTATCTTATGAATTTGTGCCCATTCCTAACGAATAACAAATACTTGCTAGTCATTAAACTATCCTTCCAACCCTTTTTTTCTATTACTAATGTGTGGGTCACAATTGTTGGTATCATGATCATTGATGTCGTACCCATAATGGCTCATGCTATTTAGATTACAACCAATGACAATTGAAGCCTCTAATGACAACAAATTTATGTTATTCATGGTCTTCTACAAGCTCAAGGTGTTCATTTACTTTCAAATTTGTAATGTGTAAATTCTTTTATTTATTAAGTTTTGTTGATGTTATACTTAATTTTAGTGCTTTAGGTAATAGCAACATAAAATGCCAAGAGTAGTGGCAAATTCTTGTATAATGGGCATTCCCCTTCTTCACCTATTGCTACTTTCAACATTGTTGCAATACAACAACGCCTTCGGAGTCATGAACTAGATTCTTACGAGAGTTTGCGAGGTGCACATGAGGAGATCCTTGCAGAGATTATTGATATGCTCCTACTTAGTCATTATATATATATATATATATATATATATATATATATATATATATATATATATATATATATGTAGGAACTCTTCAATAAAATAAAGATAATACAAATACATTTGAAGTTTAATTTTTATATTTTTTTTTTGTTTCTGTTAATGTAAGAAAATTATTGTCTAAAATAAAAAAGAATTAAAACTCTTTTTTTATTTTTCATGAAATGCAAAATAATTTGTGTGGGCATTTCTATTGCAAAATTGATCGCAAACCTTTTATACTGAAATTTACAGTGGCAATTTTGATCCCCAAAAAATCATTACAAATCATGCTACAAACTATTGCAACAAGGATTTGCATTATGCTATTACAACAAAACGATGTCATCATAAAAATTAATTATTATAAATTGTTGGTCATAATAAAATCTTTTATCACAGTTACTATATATTTATGTAGTAACAATCTGTCTTTTGTCTTTCAAATTTAAAGCAAAGCTTCACCATTTTGCTATTCCTTATGTTATATATCCTTGTCAAGGATCATGTCTTACTCATCCCGTAGCCTCAACTTTTGATATTTAAGAGCATTACTCATAACAATGATTGCTTCTTTTCAACCATCTAGTAATATAATAAGATGAATGCCTTTACTTTGTCATCAAAGCCGTTTTTAATGAAATTCTATTGGTTGGTTATTACATTAAACTCAATAATGTGAATTTTTTTTAATATTCTTGAGCCATTTTTCACTAAACATTGGTTATATTAAATAGGCATCATTATATGTAAAAGATTCTCATACATATTATATAGGACTTTTATCAAGCATATGATTATTTCTTTATGAATATTGAAGGTTATATTTCTTGTGAATGTAAGCCATACCAACCATGACCAAGTAGATCCCATTCTTTCCATTTCACAAACTCAAGTGTTTGTCTAAATAGGTGGCAAAAATTTTTGTGATAAAAAATTCCTTTATGTACATCTTTCAAAAGCCACAACATTCCTAAAAACATGTCAATCTCAATTTTTCATATTCTATTATGATCTGTTTGCACCAACAAGTTGATGTTGAATCAACAAAAACTTCTCAAACATAAACACTCGAAATCTATTACAATTGCACCAACAACACAAGTGTTCATCAAGCGCTGTTATTAATTACAAAAAGTCCTCCCACATGGGTTTTAGATGAACGTTTTGAGAAGATCAAAGATATTAAACACTTAAATTTGGTCACTTAAGAGTGGAGTACTCATCAATAGAAGCACAAAAGGAATACAAAGTGAAGTTAAAGCAAAAAAAAACAAAAAGGAATTCAAGAAAGGAATGAAACACAAAGCTTAGTTTGAAAACCAAAATTCAAGAAAAGCCACGATTACACTTGGAAGATTATCACTAAAATTTGAAAATATCAATAGGTTCTCTTATATATTTCTTTGCTTTTAAGATTGGATGACAACCCTCATCATCAAGTAGAAAAAAGATGCATAAGATTATCATAGGTACACCTGTATATCGTTTCTTTATCTTTACATCTACAATCCTCTCTCTTATATAGTCGTCTTCATAATGCCACATATTCATGCCCAAATATTCTTGCTGCCAAGCAGTAACACTCCTACTCTGTAGAACTCACACTATGTGTGTTTTTCGACATGTTTCTTTAGAAGTTACATAAATAATTATTGTTTTGCATTGTCAGCTAATATTTTTAATTCGTAAATGCACACCTAAAAACCTATGCTTTTAGGCTTTTAATATATAACCCTTTACTATGTATGTGCCAAGGGCTCAAATAAATATGCATGTTTTATATCACCAACACTTCTTGATAGATGGTTGTACCAAGCCTGTTTCATCTCCACCTTTATTGGTCATATTAAGTTTCACATCTTATTGACTTCTTATTACTAATTTTTGTGGTCATTCTATATATTGTATTGTCCATAATTATGAACCTATTTTGGATATATGTTTTGTTTATTGATTGGCTATTATTGAATTTCAACTTAAATTTTTCTCATCTATTACTATTATTTGAAGTCAAAATTAAGTCTAACTTTATTTAGTTTTAGAAGTTTTTTACATTTGTTTTTGTGTGAACCCATATAACTATGATTTAAAAATAAAAAACTTATAATTATGATGGGTTAAGTATAAATATAACTATAATTTTAAGAACCTTGGTATTAAACATGTCATTTTTAATCTATAAATACTATGAAGGTTACGAAGATAAAGCCAAGAAAGAATAAAAGAATTTTTGAAGAAGAATGTTTACTTCTTTGAGTTCTTTTCTTTATAAGAGGTTAATGAATCTTTCCCCTTTTTTTAAAGAGTATAATATTCTTTCATGGTTACAAAATAAGAGAATTTGAATAAGCTTGTTCTATTATTGTATGAGTTCATACTTCATATTTATGATTTTGACTATAATGGATATTCTCTCTTCTCCCTTTCAAATAAGCCTAAATTTGGTCAAATTATGTAAATCTAGTGTCTATTTTTTTTCTCTTTTGTAATTGATATTTTTATCAATCTTACTCTCATTGCACTCATATCAATTATGTGAGATTAAATCATAATAATTTGATAACAAAGCTTTCATTTGATCTTATGATAGAAAAATATAAGAATAAAAAGTCAAATGATTTAAGATCTTTAGATTATGATAGACTAAAATAAGAAGAATACTAGTTGAATAAGGCCTCGTAAAGGCATACTTGGGTTTACAAAAATGCTTAAAACTATGACAAAATGAGAAATAGATAGATGGATGTAAATGCTCTTACAATTATCCAACCATTTTTATTTGAAAAGGTATTGATGAAGGTCTTGAAAGCGACCACCTTTATTGAATTGTAATTCAAGTTGAAATCCATGTATATGATGAAATGCCTTTTTAATGAGCTTTATTTGAATCAAAGATTGCATTTGTTTTGCATGTTCTAAAGTATATCCATCAAGTCTAATTTGAATGCAACCAATTCAATAGTTAAATATTTGAAAACTATTTAAATAAAAATAGAAGATGAAATTCAAGCATTTTTATTAATATGTTATTTACAAACTTAAATAAATATTTACATAATACTATAATATAAGATAAAAAAATCTATTATTTTGAAAAACATGAGATATTTAATTCTCTTAAAAAATGTCATATGTAAACTTAAATGATAAAAATGAGAAAAATATAGAGAGAATAATAGTTAGAGAGTGATTTATAACAAAAAAAAAAAGATTTGACTAAAAACTTCATAAAAATAAATATGAGACAAAATATAAAATTTTAATTTTACAATTATTATAAAGGCTGCTATTATCTTAAAAAAAAAAGAGCAATATATTAATACCAGCTATAATGCTAGATAAATTATAAACAATTGTATCCTATATAAGAATTCTTTAGAAGAATGAAATAAATATAATCTCTGTTAAGGTTAAAAAAAAAACAATTATGCTTATATGCCATTATAAACTTATCCCCTATGATTAATCTAATACTCAGTACCTTGCTTTCAAACCAAAAGAACCCATTGGATCTCCTCGTAAGACAAAAGATTCATGCATGGCACACATGTTGGGCACCCATCGTAAAGCAACCGAGCGGCCGACATCTTTTTGTTTGTCTATTTTTTTTTTTATTTGTTGTATCTGTATTTCGCAACGATTGAGAGAAAGAATTTCCCTTTCCTCGTACCAACGGCACCTCGGCCCTGGGAGAAGGCGCCGAAGCAAGTATCGATCCCATCTCCACAGCTTAATCCTCATACTCTATTCCTTCCCGTAACGTGAATGTATATATTCTCTATTCCTAAATTATACATAAATATACGCGCTTTCTCCTTTTCCTTTTAATTCTTTAATTTCTCTCCTTTTATGCTTTACCTCTTTTGTTCTTCGTTTTAATATATTTATATGCATAGGAACAGGGATCAATGCTGCTTTTTGTATTTCCATTTCGAATCATTTATTAAATTCCTAATGGAATTCACAGAAATAAATATAAAAGGTAAGTCCTACGTAGAATATTTATTTGCATACGATACAACATGTAGACAGCTGTGATACACATTATTTGATTAAATAATTATTTTTCTAAATTAGGTGTCACGTGGCTCGCCTTTATTTTTGGAAAATGGAAGAAATGGAATTTTTTTCAATATCCTAAATTGTTAAAATGAATCTTACAAAAGCTTAGGAATAATTATTTTCTCTTGATGGAAGCATACGTGATTTGGAAAATTAATAATAAAAATATTTTTGAAATTTTGAGAATTGAATCATCGGTTCCCAAGTATTTACATCATAGTCTTTTTACCAGCTTATTTTGAATATCCCTTGTGGGGTCTTTTACGATTAAGAATTGTTTTTGGGAAAAATGATGATTTGGCATCTCTATGATCTAATATATTTCCTAATCATAATAATATATGAAAATATCAAATAAAATTTCATAATATAATTTCTACACACCAATTTGTTAGACATAATCATATTTTAAAATTTTACTTGTTAACAATATTATTTTTTAAAATATGAAAGTAAATATATTATTATATTGAGTTAATTGAGATGAATCTAACGATACTTTCTTCATCTTAATCAGAGTTTTGTTTGAATTCATTATGAGTTGTTAAAGTTAAAAAATAATTAAAAAATAAAATATTAAAGAATAAACATTTCTAAAATTCCTAATTTTTTCTTTTCCTTTACATCCATGATTCAATCGATGGTTCAATGGTGTGACTGAGAACTCTAACCATGATTCTTCTTTACTATCTTACTATCTTAGCATTGATTGTTGTTGTCTCTTCATGAATCTTTTGTCTTGTGCAATTTGAGGTGGAGGAAGCATCACTCCATCTCTCACTTCATTGTAGCCTTCATTGCTTCTTATTATGTTGAATTCGAAGAGGAAGCAAAGATCAACAACAATAATAAAAAATTGGGCACAAAAATCAAAGAAAGAAAAAGCATATACTTGGAACATTAGGTAGAAATTCTAATACTTTTGAGAATTTATATATTTGATATACTAATGATTGATAGTAACTTAAGTAAAAAAGCTAATATATTATATATGTATATATTTGATATATTAGCGATTAATAGTATGACATTGAATAAGTATTTTGACATCTTGTTAGTGCATTTGACCTGATGTGATATTGTTATAGTAATAATTGGTATAGATAAATTACATAGTTACTATGTATGCATGCTATGATGCATTGTTGATATGTTAAAAATTATCAAACAAGATAATTGTTTGTTGCATAAGCTATGTAAAATATTAAATGGAAAGTAAATGACATATTCGTTATGCATATATTATGTTGATTGATATGAAGCATATTTAATGTCACATTCTATACTCTAAAAAATTAAATGATATATTGAATGATATGATATATGACATATATCTAACATGCTTATTATGTGTATGAACATGATGATATATTATCGTTAAGCATGTGTTACATTAGTACAATATTAATAGCATGAGGTTAGCGTATAAGCAAATATTTGTGTATATATAGAATAATTATATATTGATGCAAGTAATGTGTAATAATATTATCAAAATGATAAGAACAATAATATAATGACTTGTGAACTATATAAATTAATAGATTGAAAATGCTTAGTGGCTAATAAGTTGTGTGAAATATAAATAAGGGCCAAAAAGTACCCATGTGATGAATAAATCACTTGAAATATATAATGATTGAAAGGGTTAAATATGTTGTGTATACTAAAGAAAGTAATATATGGGACTTTTGTTATAACTAAGTAAGCTCAAGTATGATAAGATTAAATTAACTACTTAAGAAAAAGTGACTAGCATGATAAGAAGGTGTGCTTGGTTAAGATGAAACAACAACAATAAATGAGACTTTATTAATAAACAAAATAGTAACCATAAGATTATATGTGTATATTTTTTTCTTTTGTAGTTATGGTATATATAGCATGATATTGTTTCGATAAAAAAGAATGATAATGTGTCTTTTTTGTGTCAATTTCCTAAAATAAATGATCAGATCTTCTTTCATTTCTTTTTAAAAGAAAAGTAATGAATTAGAGTGGATGTAAGAGAAAGTCTTTTTTCTCGTTACATTCTTTATTTTTAAGTCTTTAGTTGAATACTTTTCTACTAAATTCTCTTGAAATCTAAAGTCAATATCAATACTAATGAAGCAAAAAGATCAATATTAATCAATAATCATATTATACCAAATATAATACTTGAGGATTCATTTTAATCATTCACATTGTCAATTGAATAGTAATAATATAATGATAAGAAAAGGATAAGTAGTACTTGGTTATTAGTAGTTTGTTATCAAAAAATTTTGTAGGTGTTGTTTTTAGTACTAATAAATTTCATAATTATTCAACTCATAAATTATGTTATTTGGACATTGATGCAACTTATCATCAACCATCAATCTAATAATATCAACCATTATTTAGAATGTTGGTCATCATGTTGTTAATGTTGATTGAACCCAATGTAGGTGCATGAGCTAACACAACAAACTTTTGACATTGTGTTGTACATCGAATCATGAGATTGAATGGAAATTGATGGTCATGTGAGTTCACACATGCTGGTTGTTGTTGAGCACATGTAACTTGCATGGTTAGCAAGAAAGGATATGCTACCCCTTCTATTCATAATGTAGAGCACCCATAATTAATGTTCATCGACCAACAACAAAATGCTAATTGGTGGCTCACCAAGTAGGGAGTAGAACGACAAAAGAGATTGTTGAAGAGATAGTGAGCATATCTTCTTAGTTAGAATCTAACAAATTTGAAAGTAAACTATTTCACAATCAATGCAATAATAATCACAAAGTGGTTTGATGGATTGTGAGGTGGTTAACTAGGGAAATAAATAAGAGAGAGATAAGGTTCGATCATTCTCTAATATAAAGATTGACGTCATTTCTTTGACTAACCTTAATTCAATTGATAAAACAACCACAAAAAATATTTATGTTTATGTTTAAATTCCATAATCGCAACTTTGATGTTCACATAAGTTGTATATTATCTTGTTGTTTTGTGGTGATCTTACTTTTTTTTTCAATGCAAAGTTGTCAAGTCATTTGAATTTTCTAACGTCTTGTTCTGTATTCTATTATTTCTAAATCACTAATGATATAATATAGTAATGAATAATTATGTATGAAAGATTTATCTTAATGATTTTTTCAAAGAATGCTTTTAACATAGTTATAAATGTGATTTTGGATTTTAAGCAATTGTAATCTGTTCATATATGTGCAAGTAAGTTATACAATAAGTTAATTAACAAAATGATTTTATAAATTGCATTATAATTCTTTTGAATAAATATGAAACTACTTGGCTATTAAATCAAATATTAATTATATTTTTTAAATATCACTATATTATTTATCCAACATAATCAAGAAAGTCATGAACAAACTGTAAAAGCAAGAAATATATTGAATTTTGCCTTAATAAACCAAAAAGGAAGAAAGGCACCCAAGGATGGATTGATAAAAAGGAAAAGAGAAGCACAAGTTGCAGATAAAAAGGCTGCGGGCTCCATCCCAAGCGATCCCGTGTTGCCACGTCGACCAACCACGTGTCAAAAATTCTCCCTCCATGTGGTCCCCAGAAGGTGGGCCCGCTTCTACCGAAATTAATTAATTAAAAAAGAACAACCCACTCTTTCCTGCAGAATTAATTAATTTAAAAAAATCTACCCACTCTTTTAGGGGAATTAATTAATTTTAAAAAAATCTACAACATCTCTCAGGGCATTATAGACAAAATCTATGAATGAGCAATTTTTTTGAATAAATTTAATTGTAAAAAAAGTAAAATAATACATTCAATGCACAAATATATAAATAATACATTTACAGATCTGAAATTTATTATAAATAACATGATGATTTAAATTAAAAACTTAAAGATCAGAAAAAGCAAAGTTAGTTGTGTGTGAAATTGACGTCAACCGTCAACTCCCGCCAAAAATTGCAAAGAACCTGGACCCGCGCTTTCCCCAGTAGCTGACTAGACATAACTGCATGGGTCCACCTCGGAGCAACTTCAGTCAATAATAGAACGCCATGTGGCACAATGGCCTCTCGGCCAGAAGGCAAGAAAGGACAAGAACAGTAGCGTCGGAAGTTTGGATATAAAGACAAAAGTTAAAGGAAAAAAGAGAGCGAAGAAGAAAGCTTCATGAAAACGACGACAAAAGAATCAGCGAAGCCTCCATGGATTTATTGCATAGAAAAGGAAAAAGCCCGCGGCAATGAGCCATTATAAAGCTAAAGATGTCGTAGGCCATTCCTCCCTCCCCCTTCCTTGGTCTTCCTTCCCTTTCGCTCCATCTCGTCCTCTCCACTGAGAGAGGGTAATCGTACCCCTAATTGTAACTGTTTCTGTTTGCATAAGGCTTTTTTGAATTCTATTCCAAGTTCTAATTCGCTCTCTCTCTCTCTGTCTCCTTCTGTTTGTTTTCCCATGCAGAGCACATCCTTCTTCTCAACTTGAATTTAGAAGCAGTGTATGGCCCCCATGACTCTGCCACCGGGCTTCCGGTTTCATCCCACTGACGAGGAGCTCGTGGCATATTACCTGAAGAGGAAGATCAACGGCTGGAAGATTGAGCTTGAGGTTATCCCTGAGATCGATCTCTATAAATGCGAACCCTGGGAATTGCCAGGTATTCTGTCTTCACAATATTCTTGATCGTTTCAGTTAGGGATATTTTTTTTTTTCTGTTGAAAAGGATATACTACAACTTGGTTAATTTTATAGCGTTTGATATATTGTATCAGTTCGTCAGTATGATTTTAAATCATTATTGAAATGTTTTAGCTCTTTAACAATTGAACCTTTCGGTACGTAGCTTGAATGATTCATGAAAGTTATATTCTTTGCTTTAAAACTCAAGGATACTTTAGCCGCGCAAGTTGCTCATGCAAGAATATTGCGCATTAGTCGTAGAACAATATCCTTGGCTTCTTTACGTATATTACATTAAGGAGTTTCACTTTATTCAAAAATTTTACTTACTGTCGTGTTATTCTTACTGGTTGGATTGTTAAAGTGATGGGATATAAGCCACTTACGGTTCCCAAGACTTGGTCTCCCTAGAAATTCGCTCTCGCTCTCTCTCTCTCTCTCTCTCTCTCGTATCGATCAATCGCTGCTTTTTATAAAAGCTACACTCTGCATCATACAACGCAATATTTACCATGCAGAAAAGTCTTTTCTTCCAAGCAAGGACCTGGAGTGGTACTTCTTCAGCCCTCGAGATCGCAAGTACCCCAACGGCTCGAGGACGAACCGTGCTACGCGAGCGGGTTATTGGAAAGCGACCGGGAAAGACCGGAAGGTGAACTCCCAGAAGAGAGCAGTCGGAATGAAGAAGACCCTCGTGTATTACCGCGGCCGGGCTCCCCACGGCTCCCGAACAGATTGGGTCATGCACGAGTACCGCCTCGAGGAAAGCGAGTGCGAAAACGCCTCCGGTTTGCAGGTTTTCTCTGCCTAAACCTCATTCATAGCTCTTTCCAGAGTTGCTTGTCGTTATCAATGTTTTTATGCTTAGGACGCGTATGCTCTGTGTCGCGTGTTCAAGAAGAGCGCACCCGGTCCCAAGCTCATAGAGCATTATGGGGCCCCATGCGATGGAGGACAGCTTCGCTTGATGGCAGACGACCATTTTTCCTCCATGGCCGATCCTTCTCCCGAGAAGTGGGCAGAAGATTCTGACCATTATTTCCCTTCTCCAAATTGCTCTCGAAATGTGATCCATGGAGACCCGACAGATGAAGGTTCCTCTAGGATGCAGTTTTTGGCAGAGGAAGCATTTCGCCACACTTCAACCCTTTCGTATGTTCCATCAAAGGTTGATGTAGCACTAGAATGCGCAAGGCTTCAAAAGCGACTCCTCCCATTGCCGCAGTTGGAAGCCGAGGACTCCAACATCTTCCATTCTGGGTTCTCCCAATTCAGAACAAACGGAGACGACATTTTGCAGGAAATTCTCTCTGTTGGGTTGGCTTCCCAGGAACAGATCCATAACCCCGGTTTCCACGGTGACGTGTGGGCTCTCACCACTGCTTCCGACTTCAACGAATTCTCGCCAACAGTCCAGCCAAGTGGAATGGGATCTGCCTTTGTCGACATCGCCGAACTGGAAAATGAGTTCAAGGAACAGAAGAAGGCCATGAAAGACACAGCAGAGGTATGAAAATCAACTTCTAAACTCATTTTAACAATAAAATTAATGCGGCATTTCATCAAACAGGTAATGGACGTGGAAGTCCACCAATATGGTATTCAAGGTTTGTATTTCCTAGCTTGTGATTTCCTGCAACTCATGTCTTTATGTTGTAAAGCATCTATTTAGATTGATTGCAGAGGAGAAACATCAAGGATTTGAGTACTGTGAAGCGGTGAAAATTGATAGCTTGCCTTTCTACTCCCAATCGCAAGAAGATGACTTTTCCGTTGGGCTCCACTTCAATCAAAACGAGAAGCAGGAGCCAGAAAGTGGTGTTAATTATGAAGACTCCCGTTCTTTCGATGTGTACGAGAAGGTTGAGTTCAACCACGGTCTATTTGTGTCGAGTCAGGGAGTGGCGAAAACGCTTTTCCACCAAACTGCGCCATCCAAGAAGGTCAGCGTCCATCTAAACCCCATCGGCTTTGTCATGCGGAGTTTTGAAGATTCTCCAGAACGTGGGTCGAAGGTGTCTTTCTTTGGCAAATTTAAGGCATTCATTTGCGGAAAGCTTTCGACGGGGTCGTATTGTAGCAATGGAGCAGCGGCCGTAATGCTAAGTTTGTTCAAAGTGCTTTTGGGAATCAAAATGGGTGAGAGTCGTTACCTCTTCACTGATTCGAGTCATAAATAGTTAATGGCAAAAGAAAAAAACAGAGAGATGCATGGGTTTTACATGAAATGTGAAGGGGAAATTGACTGAGTTTTTTTTTTATAAAAGAAAATTGTCAGAAATGCCTGAGCGATGTATGCTTCATAGCAAGGCAACGTTTCTTATTAACCAGTAGGCTTTCAGTTTGTAAAACTATGTAATATCTATTGCATTATTAACTTCTGCTATTGGGCAATTGTCAGTATAAATACATCCATTCCAAACATCACAATGTTTTTTGGTTAAAAAAATGGGAAATGAAGCATTATTTTCTAGCAAAGGAGTTTTGAGGATGAACTAAAAAGCCTTTGTCTAGCTTCTCAAGCGAAATTCAGTTCACTCCAAATACCTTTAAATTTTTATCACAAAATTTGAGGCTTCAGCATGTGCCAAATTGGTCTCTAAATGCAAAATTTTTGTTGTTAAACATCCTCCCAACGGTTATATCGATAGCTAAAACGGTCGCTTTAGCCTTCTTGTGCTATTGGTATCGCTTTAATCTCTAAGTTTCACTAAACTTTGATAATGATATCATCTTAAAGTTGATGTAAGCATCTCTATCACAATAGTCTTTCTAGATTAATATTGTTCAATTGTTAGAACGAAAGAAGGCCAAATTTACAAGCAACTTGATAAGTGTTTCAATCATTAAATAGTAATGGTTGTATTGTCGAGTCAATTTATTCAACTCTAGTATTGATCATAGTATTTTGTTAGTCTATATTTGATCATTGAGTTGACTACAACTTTTCTCTAGGAGCACTTCGAAGTCATTAACAGTTTTCTTTAACATCAGTGACTTGACTAAAAAACTTTTTTGGATTAAACCTCATGACTAGGTCAATCACACCATGTTCCCCTGGTAGCATATTCATTATAATAATATGGACAATGAGCTGAATTTTTAAATGTCACATATTCACGTATTTTATCTTTTGATATGTCATATATTTAGTTCTATAAAATAGATATGAAAATGAAATATGAAAATAAACTATGAATTATGAAAATAGCTTTATCATTTATAGTCAAAGTTTTTGTGGAATATTGCTTAGAAGTTCTTTTTCCTTATAAAATGTTTCTATATATTGCCCTTTATCCTTGTGTGGATCATTATGCATAATAACATACCACTTGGCTTTCATTTGAGGGAAAGGAACTCTTGCTTAAATTAAAGGCTTTCAAATCTGATAAATATCAACTTCAATCTTATTTTTTAGAATAGATCTAAAGGGAAGAACCCTATTGTTATCTAACTATATCAAAACATAATAACTAGTAACAAATATTTATCATTATCTTTAATTTATTATTTAAATCCCTCACTTTCACTAAACTTCTCACTTCTTCTTGCCCAAACTTGACCATGCCCTTTAAACTAACACATGTTGTCCTTTAGGGTGTTTTCCCACAACAAATTGCCCAAGTAACTTTATTGCTTCTCATTTTCTTATTTTTTTCCTATCAATTATGAATTGAAATATTTTATAAAGTGTATCAAAATTCTAAAAAATAAATATTTTAATATATATATATATATATATATATATATATATATATAATTAGATAAAGCTTATCGAGACAAATCCAATGATATTTGTTTTATCTCAATCAGAGTTTGTTTAGAATTACTATAAATTTTTAAAGTAAATAAGTATAAATAATAAAATATTATTAATTTAATTACATATATATGGCTAATTTCAATTTTCCTCAAATAATTTATCTCTCAATTCATACTTGACACTTACAAATTCCTTAGGAGAAGATTTTGCACTCATCTACCAAAATTTCACCAAATAGTCACTTTGTTGATAATGAGGACATTGATTGCCATCATCCCTTCGATGAAATCAAGAACTTGAGGTTGATTTGCACCATCAGGGATCTTGTGTAAGTATGAAAAGTCAAAACCCAAAATCAATTTTATTTTTGTGATTTTTAACTTGAAATTTATACAATTCTAATTAAAAATCATTATTTGAGATCCCTATTAGGGTTTTATTTTGTTATTTGAAATATTTGGAAAAAAAACCATCAATGACAAGGAAAGTTAGAGTTTTGAAAAAGGAAAAATTGATAAAAGAGAATGGATAGATGTCATTTCTATGATTTAAAAATTTAGTAATGTAATTCTATATTGATAATTTAAAATTTTTTAATTTGTGTAAAATTTTTTAAATTGTGTTGAGAAAATTATATTTGATAAGCTGAAATTGATAAATAAGAGAAGTTGAATAGCTACAAATCAACCTTAAATAATGAGAAGAAATTTTAGTTACTCTAACATAAAAATTATATGCGTATGTCCAATATAGTGTTGATTATTAAAATTAAGACGTTATATAGGAAGTAGATACTCTAACATAAATATTATATTCGTATGTCTAATGTAATACTAATTATTAAAATTAAGATCCTACATATAAAATAGGCATCTTAACATAAATATTATATATGTATGTCTAATGTAATACTGATTATTGAGATTAAGATATTACATGTGAAGTAGATATTTTAACAAAAATATTATGTATATATGTTTAATGTATTATTAATTTTTTAAAATTAAGACATTGCATGTGAAATAGACACTCTAACAATTTTCTTTAACATGAATGAGTCGACTATAAAATATTTTTAGACTAAAACTCATCACTAGGTCAACCACACCATTCTTTCTTGGTAACATATCCATTACAACAATATAGACAATGAGTTGATCATATATTTGATCTTTTGATACGTCACATATTTACTCCTATAAAATAGATATGAACATGGAATATGGCAATGAACTATGAATGATGAAAATACCTTTATCATTTATAGTCATAGTATTTATGGAACATTGCTTAGAAGTTCTCTTCCCTTATAAAATGTTTTTATATATTACCCTTTCTCCTTGTGAGGATCACTATGCATAATGATATAACATTTGGCTTTCATTTAAGGGAAAGGAAGCCTTGCTTGAATTAAAGGATTTTAATTTTGGTAAATATCAACGTTAATCTTATTCTTATGATAGATTGTGGCAATCATTTAAAGGGGAGAACCATATTATTATATAACTATATCGAAACAAAATAATTATTAACAAATATTTATCATTGTATTTTAATTTTTTATTTAAATCCCTTATTTTCATCAAACTTCTCACTTCTTCATCCAAAACTATCATGCATGTTGTAGTTGTTAAGGATTCTTGCCTATTAGAAATTGCCCATGTAACTTTGTTGCTTCTCATTTCTCTTATTTTTCCCTACCACCAATTTCCTAAAGCATCACTCAAACATTTACTATCAATTTAAAGATTTTAGCCACCACTTAATATAAATACAATAAGAAAAGAATTAAGGTTTATGATTAGCTACGATTGCTTATTATTTTTTATTTGAATACATATTGGTAGCAAATAAAATAATTATTTACCTTTGAGATTGAAGGAACACATATTTTTTATAGAATTATAAATCAATAAATGATAATGTATTTATATATAAAATATTTCTTAAACTAATAAATTTACATGCAATATTGTTTCTCATCAATATGTTACCAATATCACATGGCTTATAACTTCAAAATCAACTAAATTTGGACACACATGGTGTAATATTCTCAAAATGTATTTTATATAATGGAAGCAAATAAGAAATTCAAGTGCACTGACTTATAAATATTTATATTTGATCCAACAAAGTTTGTATTTTGAGAATCTAAAACACTAGATTCATCATATCTTGAAAATATGCCAATTAGAAAAATGGCTTAGAATTTGTAATTAAACATATATTTGATTGAGTTCATTGAAAAAAAATTTATTGATATTTTTTATAATTTTTAAAATTTATTTAATTTATCATAAATTTTTAAAATTTAAGAAATAAAAGATTTTATCTTAAGTAATAAGCATTGGTATTCCTAAATAGTGGGTAAGTGTTAGAATTTAATATACAACTACCTTAGGTAACATCAAATAAGTAGGATCATATATTTAGCAAGCATATGAAGGAAGAAATAGTGAGACAGCAATTTAAGAAATAAGTAGGATCATATATTTTTGCACCCTTCGATTATAATTTAACCAAAGAGTTGCTTCACTGATGGTGAGGATATCGACTGCTATCATTCTTTTGTGGGAATCAAGGCTTGAGATTAATTTACACCATTGGTGATCTTGCATAAATCAAAAAAATTGAAACCCAAATCATTTTTAGTTTTGTAATTTTTAACTTAGAATTCATGAGATTCTAGGAAAAAAATCATTATATGAGATCCTAATTAGAGTTTTATATTATTGTTTGGAAGATTTGGAAAGAATAATTTTTATAAAGAAACCTAGGGTTTTGGGAAGAGAGAAAACTAAGTAATGAGAAAGAAATTAATCATTTTTATAATTTAAGAAGTGAGTTATGCAATTCTATATTAATAAATAATTTTTTTTAATTAGTGTAAAATTCTTTAAGTTGTGTTTAGAAAATTATAATTGATTGGCTGAAATTGATAAATAAGAGATATTGAACAACTACAGATTAATCTCGAATAATGAGAAAAATTGTGAGGTAGATAACGAAACATAAATATTATATACATACATATGATGTAATATTAATTATTGAAATTAAGATAATATATATAAAATAGGTACTCTAACATGAATATTATATATTTATTTTGATGTAATACTGATTATTAAAATATATATATTACAGTAAATAGATACTCTAACATAATATTATACATGTATATCTAATATAGTGTTGATTGTTGAAATTAAAATATTACATATGAAATAGGAATGCTAACTTAAATAATATATGCATATGGGCTAACATATAATTGATTGTTAAAATTAAGATATTGTATGTAAATTTTGTATAGAATATGTGATATTGATATGCTGATATAGTGCTATTATATTTAATTATATAAACATTTTATACTTATAATTAGAAATATACATTTTAATGTGATAAATTGTTATGTGATATTATTTGACATGATTAATAATATGAGTATGACATCTGATGTGCTGAAGTAAAAATATATATTTAGTTAAATATTACCAAAATATAAAGATTATATATGTGAAAATAAATTAAGAGAATGATAATTAAAATTAATAAAATAACATTAATAAACAATGAACTCTTTAAAATTAAAATATAATATTCATTATAGCTAGAGGTCAATGTACCAAAAGATTGAGATATTATCGTTGTGAGGTGGCTAATGGCCAGTGTGCCTATGGCTTACATTTGTCGACTTGAGGTGGATAGCGATCATTATGTCATAAGATTAAGATATTACTATCACAGAGTGGCCAGTGGCTAATGTGTTATATGATTGACATTTGTTATCGTGAGGTGGTTAATAGCCAGTGTGTTACATGGTTGACATTTGTCATCATAAGATGGCTAGTGGCCAGTGTGTCATAAGATTTGGATTTGTCACTATAAGGTGACTAGTGACCAAATGGATTGAACTATTGAGATTTATAAGTAAAGATACTACCATTAGAAATATGAAAAAACTAAGCATTATTGTGAAGGAAAATATGGTTAGTAAATTAATAAATAAGGTTTTCATTATATCTGAGTAAACTAAAAAAAATAAATGCTATCTGACTATCATGAGAGAGAGAGAGAGGAAGCAACTCCACTAGTCATCGTAAGGTTTATTTTGTTAAGTGAAAACAAATGATAATAAACAAGATTACATTGATATAAGGATTAAAAATATAATAAGAAAAGATATATTTTTATTATTTCTTTTAGAGTTTATTGTATTTTTCTTTTTATAACATATCATGTTTATTTTATGTTTTAACATAAATAAGACTCTACTTACTTACATGCTCTGATTAATACTTGTGATTAGATCTTACATATAATTATCCTAAATTATTACTTATTTCGTATATTTATTTATTATTAGAGATAGTCTATAAAATTAGTAATAGTTAACTTAGCCTTTCTTTGATACAATATTTTAGATATGTTAGAACAACAATAAAAATGGATGACACATAAGAACTACTTGTAAAAAAGAACTGAAACTATTGAGTTTTGTATTATAAGAATTGATACTAAATAACTTGTCAATTATATGATGTATTTATCTATATGTAAAAATTAGTTGTAATAGTTAAAAGAAACAATGAAACTATAAAATATGATTTTTTTATAGTTCTAATTATTAATAGATGATAATTATGGATATAAACTACATAGTTGTTATAATTATAGATATATATGACATATCAATATACTTATAAATTGGAAATGGATAAAATCTAGTAGGAGATTTTGTCCATTTAAATTATTAAATTTGTGAGAAAAATAAGGGAGTAAGGGAAAGAAATAAATTTAATTTGTGGCAATAAGAACCATCACATTGGTAGTACCAGAGAATGATTTAACTAGAAAATAATGAAGGTTTTTGGCAAAAAATACGGTTGTTACACCTTCTTGCATGTTTAAAGAGTTTGAGTAATTACAATATAGATTGAGTTGGTGTTAAAATTGAAATCTATGAGACTTTATTTCAAATTAGAGTAGCTTTTTTTATACTAAATAGATGTAAGAATTACAATTTCTACCTTATGTTAATCGAAATAAGATTTCGTAAGAAATGAAGAGTATGAATAGTGTTTTGCATTCATCTTGAAGGAAGGCATTTGGTGTGTGAGTTTGGAGGCTATACATAATCAAATGCAACATATGTTGGGCACAAAGGATAGTATGCTAAAGAGGCTAACATACAATACATCAACTCTAGTGTATGGTACATATGAACAACTATAATTTTAGGTAAAATGAAAACTTGAGTCTTTGGGAAAAATTAAAATTTGTGTTTTGAGTACCAAATGGATTTGACACACGATTAATATCATCAAATTGATGAAATTGTGATTGTTTATATATGATTTTTCTTACATAATAAGCCAAAGGGAAAAGAATAAAAATAAAGCAATTCTTAAAATTTAGGTACATAAATTTAAATTAATTATAATATAAATAAATGTTAGATTTATCTATGATTGTGTTTAATTGAGTATGTTATCATAGTATTTTATTACTTATGAATTATGTTCTCATGTATTTTATTAATTGCAATGAATATCAAATTATATATGATATAATCATAAGATAACTATATATATACATACATACATACATACATATACATATATATGTGTGTGTGTATATATATATATATATATATATATATATATATATATATATATATATATGATATGTCTTATGTTATAAAATTATCTGAACATTAGAAGAAAAATTGCTATATTAGATTATATGTGGCTTATGTACATATTATTTATGATAAGGATATGTTATGAATATATATATATATATATATATATTATATATATATATATATATATATATGATAAGATATTATTATGTGATATAAAATAAGAAATAAAGTTAAAATTTTTAAGATATTGTTTCATGAATGCTATAATATATAATTTACCTCTATTAGATGACGTATTACTTGATAGTCATAAGTTATAAATCAAGTTATTAATAACATTAGAGTGTGTAGAACATGATGTGTTAAGATAATATAATTGAAATGACTAACCAACTATAGCATATATGTGAGCTAAGCTCTAGAGATGATATGATAAGATGTTACATAGAAATGTGATAGAAAAAAGATAAAGATGAAATAAAAAGATATTATATGAAAATGAAATAATGATTAATTAATAATAAGAGCCCTTTTATAGTGCAAAATATGAAAAACATGAGAATAAGTAATAAAAAAATGATTATGTGTGATTATGAAAGAGAATATTATAATTATGTATGAAACATATTAAAAATATTCATTAATTATTATATTATAATATATGATTTTAATTATGCATTACTACATATTTAATTATGAGTATTGCTAAAATATCATGATTTTATTATTGTTCTTTATCATCATTTTGTGTTAAGATATAATTATAGATAAAAAATTCATTTGTTGAGCATTGTAGAATGACTCACATTATTTGCTATTCCATAGACACATTGAGAGAGTGTTTTCTAAGTGGAATATTAGTTTTTTTTTATAATTTTGAAATATTTGTTATAAATAGATGCTTTTAGGAGATGTTATAATGTGTATATTATGATTTTGTATATAATATGTTGATATTAAGATTTTCTTAGCAAGTAAGTATGTGATAATATAATTACTATTTTATTTTATTAGAGTAGCTTTAAAAATGGTTTTAAAATCAATTTTATTATCATCCTTGCCTAAATGTTGAATGTTTGATTGTGTCAGCTATTTTGCATATAAACTCTAATTTTATATGATTTGAATTTATCATATATATTATTGGATAGAAAGGACAGACAAGATATGCAGGATTGATGTTCACTCAAAGGACATTGATTGATGTTATTGTATTGCTCCTTTTCAAGCTATATTAACTTCTAGTTATTTGTTAGTTTTTTTTTGTTTTAATGTAGATTTTAGTCCATTTTCTTTGAAGAACTATAATTTTTCTATTGTATCTTTGCATCTTACGTACAACACAAATTAGATATGTTTATGTATGTTTTTTCTAGTTATTTCTTACTTGAATTGAGTTAGATCCTATTTTTGAGAACCTATACTAGATCATTAAATCATGAATCTTTTTGTGTTCTTTTCATTCATGCTACCCTCACATTTATATATAACATCTTTTAAAAGAAGTGAATTTTTCAATCATCTAAATAATATTGTCTTTATCATATAGCATGATATTGCATAATTACATATATGAGGTTGGTGAAGAAAATAACAAAAATTTTGTTAACCTTTTTCTTCAACATTAATATTTTTGAAGTCTTTGTTATCAAATTGAACATGTACATAAAAATGTTAGATAAGTGTACCTTCTTATAAATTTAATCTAAATTATTTAATTTAATTATGCGAAGCAATTTCCTAACATCCAATACTTCAATATATTACCACAAAAGATCATTTGTTTTTTTTTTCTTTTTTTTTTCATTTAAAGCTTATGAATAAAACTATCTTAATTAATATAGATTAACACTTTAACATTATATTCATCTGATAATACAAACTACTTTAACTCACATTAGCACCCAATTATAACAAATAAATTAGAATTAAATGTGTCGATGGCTTAGAAGATTCAAGCATATCTTTCTTTTCGAAACATAGATGTTGTCAAAGATACAATGTATTAATGAAGAGTAATAGTTTCAAAATTTAGTGGTGGATTTAAAGTTTATATCGCTTATTTTTTAAAAGTTAAGGAAACATTGGCTAAGTGGTTGACTGATTGGCTAATCGATAAGAATATGTATTCTTTGAGACATTTCCTTCATTGGTGTCTTGATGTTGAATCAAGAAATTAGCTTAATTCTTGTTTCTGTTTTTTTGGCATTAATGAAGAATATGTATTCTTTGTTTGTAGTCACCTGTATTGCTATTGTCTAGGGGTAAAAGAAATACCTATTTCAATCTCATCAATAAATGTCAATATATGACTTCATCAATCTAATCTAATGATAAACCTATAAAAAAAATAAAGCAGCAAGAAATGACATTATTATATTTTTGTTAAAGTAATATATTTTTGACATAATTGTAGTTAAATTTTAGTGAAAAAAATAGATTTGAGAAGTATTATATTAATTATTATTAACAAAATGAAATGCTTTATTAATATATTGTTGATACATTTTTAATAAAATGATTGACATTAATAAATTAATATTTTAATATTATTTTTAATGAAAAAAATGAACTTTTACTTTTCTCATATTTTTTTAGTTTTTAGATTAAATAAATTTGTTTTGAAACATAGCCATTGAGCTTTGAAGTGTACTTCACAAAAGCTAATTTACAAATGGTATACCAAACAAAACATAAGACTTACCTTAAATGGATTATCATAGAGTTCACGCAATTGAATTTATAAAATCCGAGGAAAGCTGGTATAAACTTGATAATTGAAGCTGATATTGGGTTTATTCTTGCATCATAATTTAAGAATGATTTTCAAACCTTTAATATATACTTAGTATGATATTTATTCATAGACTTTAAGTATAAATTTATATTAAATGTAACTTATTCAACTCCCCAAAGAAGAAGAAACCAAATAGAACTAATATAAATGAAGAGGCCTAACTTTCCATATGTTTCAACGAACTTTCAAACATATTACCTGTGACAAGAAGAAATGTTTGTCCCAGCCATATTGTTCACCACCCAATATTAATCCTAAGCATGGTAACTAAAAGATGAAATGAAAACAATATTTTCATAGTTAGCAAAGGAAAGCAAAGTCCACAGGAATCCTGAAGAATTTCTACCCAGTTTCATCTAGTACACATAGGAGTTGGAAATACTTCAACATTCAACAAACTCGCTTAATTGGAACAGCTGCTCTGCATATATGGGTATTCCCTTCTTTTTGTGCTGGGATTTGGAATAAAGCGTAAAGCCACCGACACTTCAGAGGAGGGCATGAGGGAAGTGATGCTTTGCTTCCAAAGCTCTCGTGGAATCAGGCATTGCTGTAGACCAAGTGGGTCACTGTTGAATCTTAGATCCTTTGGCGAGGACCAAGGACCATTGAACAAAAAGCATGTATTTACATCGTTCTTGTGAATTTTGTATGATTTGAATAGTATTTATTGGCTTCAATAAACAGTAATTTAAAGAATATTTACTATATTATTCACGTGAACATCAATAAGAATACCTGTACTATATAAAAGGGAAGCTAAGCTACAAGAGTCTTCTACTTCGACTTCTATAAGGATTAATATTTTGCTTTGTTGCATAAACTTTGTTGTGCATGTAAGCCTTTTTCCTAGTAGATATCTTAGAGGAAGACGATGTTGTAGTTAGTTTATTCTAGATATCATTGTTTCCATCTCTTTCAAGATTTTCCTAGTAAATTATTATGCCTTATTTGTTTCTTCTTTGATATTTTGTAATTTTCTTCTCCTTGTATTTGTCTACTCTTACACTTTTAGCTCTTAATACATCTTGCAAAAATATAGATAAAGCACTAATAATTAGTATAGACAATGATGGTAGAATGCTTACTGTTGCTCTTGAAACAAGTGACAATAAGTCCTCTGCTTTATCACATAGATCTGAAAAGTAATTTCTGGATTCATGTCCTATGCCATAGGAGAAATTTTTTTCATAATTCTATAAACATGCCTACAAGTCCACACTCCTCATTTGCCTATTGAAATACTTCCCAAAAATTTTCACTAACTTCTAGTTTTCGATGCAAAACCCCAATGCACAACTTGACTTTAAAGCAACATAATACAATGGAGAAATTAGTGTGCATAGGAAGAAATCAATCATGTGTTCTTAACATGTATAGAACGAAATCACATTCATATCCTTCTACATATGTTTTTTGATGACCAAAAGATATTGGATATTGAACTACTGATGGCATTATATTGCAGCAATTAATTTGACTATGAAGATTAACTTACAAGGTTCCAGAGTTCGTCAAGGCAAATTTGCAAATTGTTGGAACGAGGAAGACAGTTGGTCTCCAATGAAGAAAACATTGTGAACTATTAAGGTTCCCATGTGCATGGCTAGGTCAAGAACAAGGACAACTTGATTTAACAATGGCCAAATTTTTATTAGTAAGATTTAAGAGAACAACAAAAAGAGAGGAGAAGTAAAGTTTTGATTGATTTACAAAACTATTCACCACTTTTTAATCCTATTTTAAAGAAGTATAATGATAACATAAGATTTGAGAAGATGACTTATAAATATTGTTCTTGTTTTTTATGATTTAATTTGTGTATTAGATATTAAATTCAGAGAAAAAATATGCTTCAATTTAAAAAATAACAAATAAATTTAAAAAAATTCTCAACATACAAATATGGATTGTTTATTCCCAATTTCTATTACTCAAATATGACTAGTTTTTAAAATGTAAGGCTAAGACTCCTAAAAAATATGAAAAGAGATGCAATAAAGTTAACATTATTTTTTTGATTCATGGAGAGAAGAATGAGATATTCATCAGAAATTGGTTCGAGTCACGTCTTGCCATCAAAAAACAATGGTAATAATCCAATTCTAATGGCTAAACCACATTCTGACATTGTAATATGTTTAGTATAACAAATTTTCTTATCAATGAAAAAGAATGCAGTCAATATATCTAAATTTTAAGTTACTAATATGTTTATTATGTGATGATTTCACTTTAATTACAAAATATAACAACTAAAATATGACAGTTAAATAATAGTAATCTAATAATCTTTTGATGTCTAACTTTATTAGACCAAAAAATCCTTTATCATTAACTTGAAATTATCGACTGAAGCATGAAAAATCAATGACTAGTAACTTAAGTCATTTATTCACTACCATGATATTTCATGTTTTAGTTATACTTGGATTTTGTGAGCTTGGTTTTCATACTTCCATGAACCACTATTTAAAGAAGTCTTACTAAACTTTAACTGATGCCCACCCAGGAAGTGGAATAATTAGTGATGGCATGATGGCTTGCACACCTTTGAAGCCACACTTTTAGTTTCATCCCTCCATGTGACATACAAGGTATTCTTGCTCTTTCACTCCAACAACTTTGTTAGATAACCGTTCATGTTTGACTCTTGTTTGTAAAGCATCTTGTAACATTTCTACGCAATGAAACAACTAGTTAGTCAAGAAAACATTAGTTTAAAAAATATCATAACATACCTAAAGACTAATTACTTAATTACCCAAAGCTTGTCACATAACATCTAATGGTAGTAGATAGTCATGTCCTTCCATGATTGCTAAGTATGGATGAGGTATTGGCTAAAGTTTGAAATGACATCCAAATGTATCTTGGACATGACTCCATTTAAAATAAAGAAACAAAAACTAGTAGTGCCAAGAGATTGGTTATCCATTTGTGTCTCATGATCACTAGTGGAGGGTCTCACATTCCTTGGAGCCTTGAGGAACATAATATGGCATCTCCTTTTTAAGATAGCATGTCACTTGTCTTTCAAAATCAGTTTTTTCCAAAATAATAAATATTGGAATGGATGTTCATTAGTAATAAAACTAACTCCATATACCAATCCAAAAAAGCCAAGTCATCTCAACAATCATCCCTCCATTTGACTAAGTAGGAAAAATTTCTTCGAGCACCACATGTAAATTAAGTGGCTACACTATCTAATTATGTATTTCTATATTGCATATCCCATTGCCTTAGATTATGTAGGAGCAATAGAATTGTTTCTTCTGATTAGTATTAGTTGAACTCCTCATTGTTCACTATTAGTGAATGCCATTATAACTAGATATCTAAGCACAACATATGTGATAAGAATAAGCAACCAAGCAATACTTGATGTACACCAAGGGAGGTTTAGCCTTGAGCTCCAACTTAATAGAAAACTAATTGAAACCACTTAATCTGACACACATCCTTGAGATTTCCTTTCCCAAGTTGCACATGCATCTTTGCAAGGGATTTCTAGCAACTCTCTCAATTATGCTTTTGGAAGAGTGTGTTGCACCAATTCGAGCATGGTTCCCAAAAGTTGGGGTCTTAACCATATTCTTTACAATGTAAATATTATTTTCTAAGCTTAATTGCTAAAGATATCTTAAGTTTGCTAGTGTTAAAGTATGAAAAGAACTGAAGTTAAAATAAAGCTTAAAATTTATTTTAAAACACTTGAATATGTTAAAAAATTATTTGACAATTTTAATATATATATATAATTAAAAATCTATAAGAATTGGATGTGAATTGAACGGTTTAATTCAATAGGCAAAAAATTTGATAAAATTGGTACACAAATAACACAACACACGTATAAATGATGATAAATAAATGAATTAATATATACAAGAATTATAGAATCAAACTAGATGGACTATAATTATGATTGAACCATAGTAACAAAACACATTGTTATGTGCTTTCTGATGAGTAGATAATTTGTTTCTATGATTAAATAATCTTTTTGCATTCTAAAAAACTATAATTAAATAATTGGAATATTGTAAAATTAGAAAGCGACAAATAGCAAATGCATAATTAAGCTTTTCTTTTGCATATAAAAGGTTTCTTTCCATTTTAAATTAAAAGAATGAAAGTAAGAGAAAATTTGCAGTTAGAATATATAAATTTATGAAATCCTCGATGCATAACACATTCATAAAATGTTTCACAAGCAAGGATTTTCACATAAAAACTTTTCTCTTCCTTTTGGTTATCTTATGAATCTTTGAATCTCTATGTTCATTCATTTTGTTAGAACTATTTATAGAGATTTTGCTCTCATAATTACAAAATCATACAAATCAATTTCGCTTAAATGGCCAAAAATCAAACAACTAACTTGTGCCCAAAGTCATACCCAACCTTAATAAATACAATGATAAAACAAAAAATTGATAAAAGGTTGAATACTTTTCTTAAATTTGATAAGAAATATGTTAGAAAAGTTTGTTTAAATGAGTCTATCAATTATATTTCTCCACAAGATGATTGTCATCAAATGTAAAGCACCCAAAGAGCGACTTGAAAGGCTCTAAGAAATCTGTGTCAAACGAGAGTTGATAAGAGAGAAACGAATAAAAAGAGACTACTAGTAGGTACAATTATCAATATAATCAAAAGAAAATAATAAAAATAAGGGTTTTCTATTTACTTTCAAGAAGCATGAAAAAGTTTTTTCATGATTTATAGTTAATAGTAAAATTGGATTTTTTTATTTTTTTATTTTTTTTTTTTATGCATAGTTAATAAAGATTAACTATTCAAGGACCTATTTTGACTTATAAATTGGTGACACTTATAAGTATTTGGAAAAGATGAAAGACATTTTTGCACATAAGATCAAATTAGAACAACATATTTATTATTTATCTTTTAATAAAATATTTTAAAAATTAAAATATTCTGTGCAGCTCAAGGCTCAGTCTGTTTCCTTTTAAAATATTTAGACGAAGGAAAACAAAATGATCTGACGTATTGTGCAAGGAGAGCTGCATAGTGATTTCTCCTTTTTTTTGTATATTATATTTTTTTAATCTTTTAAAAAAATTAAAATAAATTTAAAATAATATCTAAATTTAAACAAATTCAAAAGTCAAGGCTTCATCCACACCACAAGGCTACAGTTCAATCTCAGGTGACAAGTCTCTCCTTGTTTAAAATTTAAGATTTTTTTTTATTTTTTTTAATTATTTTATTTTTAAGTATACTTTATCAACTGACATATTTTTGATATCTCCTACCAACTTTATTATATGTTTACGTTGTTATGTTCCACCAATAGAAAAGTGTGTTTGATATAACTATTATTGAATATTAAAGTAATTAACAAATATTATCTATGAAATGGATTTTTTTATCAAAATTATGTTTAATAAATATTGTCAAATATTTAATAAGGGAATTTATGAAAACCTAAGCGTACTATCATACAAGTGCAACATTGCCGTTTAAAAATACGAAATTAAACCATAATAAAATAGATTCTATACATTACATCCCCGTTGCTACAAATTTCTAAAATATTTTTTATATAAATTAAGTTAATAAATTAATATATAAAATTATATCTGCAAAATATTCTATTTTGATGGTACTTCCTTCATCATTGAAGGAGTGATCCGAATTTCGGACAACTAAATATTTTTGATGCAAGACATGAACATTTTGAAAAATAGAAAAAAAAATATATTCAAAGGTGAATTTGACTTTAGATTCGATTATTTTGCAATTTCACATGAATTTTTCATTTGGAAATTTTTTTTATTTTTTGTAAATAATAGTTTAATATTTTTTTATTAATATAAAATATTTTAATCATTTTAAATTATTATTCAATTTTTCGACAGTGATTTTGGACTACCGACGTGGCGAAAGAAATGGATGCTATTTATTAATTCAAAACTGTAGTAAAATCGCAATAAGATTATTATTAAGTTATTTAATGGTTTAGTTCTAAAGCATTATTATCAAATAGATGAAAAATAGTTTTTTTATAAAAGAAAATTGTTTAAATTTAAAGCGGTCATTAAAAAATTGTTTAGTAATTCGAAATTTAAATTAGTACAAATAAAAATAAAAAATTAATATTAAAAGTAATCCAAAAATCAGGAGACTTCTTTAATGGCAAAAAAGAACTACCAAAATTGGTACCCATTTTTCCAGTAAAATATTATACATATTCAAAATAAATAAAACTAATTAAAATTTTGAAGAAAAAACAAAAAAAAAAAGAAAAAAAAAATTATTTATTTTCATTTTATATTATTTTATTTTATTTTCATACACTACCCCACCATAACAAACTTGCAGCATAAACCACGCTGATAGCTCTCCTCATGCGGAGCTTGCCTGTACATTTCTAGTGCCTCCGCCACAGCGGCCGAAACCAAGACGAGTGGAAAGACGATTGATACGTAACCAAGAGCAGCAGCAGAGCCACAAGCGCCACCACCCGCCACGGCGTGCCCCCTGCCCGTTGAATCGCTTGCACCCGCCGGTACGCCAACCTCCCATCCACCAACACCCACTTCGCCGCGAAGAAGAGCAGCAGCGGCACGAGCAGCAGCAGAAGCCGAAGCCCCGTCTCGGCGCGCTCCATCCGCACCCTGTACGTCGCATGTGACGACATCGAGAGAAAGAGAAGTACGATGGCAAATACGGCGATGAGGGGCGGAGGGGGAAGGGAGAGCGACTCCAGCGCCCGGACTCTCCATCTCTGTTTCCATTGGGGTCCCCTTCTGTCGCCAAAGAACCACGCCATCGCCTACTGGCTTGGAGTGAGCGAAGTGCTCAATGCTCGACGGCTACAGAGCACCAAGGGATATATATTGGAATTATACAGGAGGGTTGGTGATGAAAAGCGAGACGATGCTTTGGTTTAGTTTATGTGGAGTGAATAGTTAGATGCTTAGTGGCGCAAGGAAGGAATTGGATTCGAGCGGTTGGAGATGACGGAGTGGGCGGAATTTATACCTCCTCGACAGCGATCGATTAATGGGTTTGGAGAATACATGCTGGTGGAGCGAATCCAAATTAAAAATCTTTCTGTTGATTTTAGATTTATAGAAGCATAGGAGAAACTTTTTTTATTGAGAAATCAAAAGTGGAAAAGAGAAGAATTGGAATCATCGTTAGTTAAGAATGATTAAAAAAAAAGAAACAAAAACAAAGAAAAAAAAATAAACTTTCACAAGGGAAGAGAGGTAACTCGAAGAATTTGACTTTTTAATTGGGATGTTGATTGGGATTTATGTAAACAACCCTCTAAATTTAACACTTAGTGGTCAATTTATAATTGATGAAATATAATTTTACTTTTGTGTACAAGGAATAACAACTATCATTTTACTATTATGTTATAGCAATCTAATTATATAGGCATATGTATTCTTCTTGTTAACATAGCTCAATTAGTTATAACTATTATATAAAATCTTTGATCAATATTGTTGTGACATCATTTGTTATAATTATCATGTAAAAGTATGACAATTTGAAAAAGCAAGATCTAAATTATGTTCAAATAATGACTTCAAGAAGTATACTTAATGGGATTGCCTTGAATGATTAATTTCGAGAATATGATCTCAAAGATCTATTCTCAGAAAGTTGAGCATGAGATTCTAAACTCAAGAGGTTGGCCTAGAGGATTTTTGGTCACAAGAGATTGGCTTTGAGAAATTGGTCTTGAGGGTCTAACTATGGCATACTAGTTTTATGGTTTTGGCTTTAAAAGACTAATCCTTAAAATAACTTGAGCACCTATCGTCGATGCCCACCATGTGTCTATGCTTTAGATCATTGGCTATGATTTATATGACAACCTAAATTTTTGTTATACATCAGCGTGAGATTAAGCTAGTAATGTTATAATTATATATATATATATATATTTGATATAATAAAGTTATTTTTTTGAGATTTAATATTTATTTACTAAAATATTATTAAATTAATATCATTTTAGAAAACTTACTATAATTTTAAAAAATTATTTAAGTATATCATTAAAAAGAGCTCTTTAAGAGGAATTAATAGTGTTGAGTTGCTAATTCTTAAAGGTCTAAAAAATAAGTTATAAATTTTTTCAAAAAATAAAGATAATTTTGAGAATTATTGAGAAAAAAATTAATATTCTAATTTTGTTATTACTATCATGTATTAGATGAAGATAAAAAAAGATTTTGCAATCAAAAGAGGTGGTTCAACAAGAGATAAATTCAAAGAAAAGAAGTATAAGAAAAAAAAAGAGAAGAAGAAAAAGAGAAATGCTTGGTTAGAAGAAAAATGATAAGAAAGAGTGAGGAAGATTACAAAGAAAAGTTAAAAACTTATTGTTATAGCTTCAAGTGGAGGATAAGAAATCAAATGGAGAAGAAAGGAGCCATAGAGAGGAAGCATAATAAGAAGAATAAAAGAGGACAATAAGTAGATTGAGGTAAGCAAAGGATTTGATTTATTTTGATTTGATTTTTGGTTTGTCTAGAAATTAGATAGAGTTATAGTTGTTGTAGGCAAAATAAAATGGTTTTTATTTTGAATTTATGAGGGTCTATTTTCATCTGTATAGTATAGTAATATACAATATTATAGATTAGATTTATGATCTATTTAAGGTAAGTCAATTCTATAAGTTAGTATGTGTGAATTAAATATATGATATGTTGTATTTTCATTTATAATATGTTATAAGAGTCCTAAGTTTGTGAAGGCAAATAAAAATCCTTTAGGTTGGTAGAATATCCAATATAATTAAGCATATTATACGGTGAGGTCAAAATAAGAAATATTAGTAAGTCAAATAAAGAAGATGTAACATTGTAAGAATGAAAAATATGTTAGATACAAATGGTGTATTAAGCTAAAGAAATTTAAGGATGAGAGAAGAATTAAGGGTATTAAAATGTATGATATGCATGCTTTGAGAGAATTATACCATATGTGAAGGTCAACAAATGGTACATTAATGGACCAATAAGAGAGTATTAAGAAATTTTTTTAGAGATTTTATGGGAATAGAATAATTGTTATACATATATTTAAAGAAACATTTAGGTTTATGTGCATGCATGACTTTGTAGATAATCTTGAAGATGATGAGATTAGATAAGAAACTTTCATCTTATACTTAAGTAGATAAACTTAATAATTATGATATGAATACAATAATAAAGTTAATGGAGTGTATAATACAACTAAGTGTACCTTACAATAAGGTCAAAGTGGGTATATTCGATCAACCAAACAAAGGAAATGTGCCATTTGAAGAATGGACAATACGTGAAATACAAATTATAGTATATTAAGTTGAGGATAGTTAAGGGTGAGAAAAATGATAATACTTTACAATGGTCTGTAGAAGAGTCATGGGTATTGGATGGTATTATATATCTTATGGATGGTATGGCATTCATGTTCCAAAAGAACATAGTTTTTTATCAATAATGAAAAATAAAAAAATAATAATTGATATTTTTCTAAGATATTATTCTTATTATATTATATAAGATGTGATTGCTTTATAGGTGATATGACTTAGCTTGATAGGGTGAAATACTCTTATATACATTTTAAGCCATTAATATTTTTTTAGAATGGTTAGAGTGAGGATACCATTAGATCTAAAGGATAATGACTTTAAAAATTGGGATTCTATGGAATATAATGCATAAAAAATGAGAAATAAATGAAAAAGAAAGTGCATCTTTATATTTTATGAAATTTTTTTTATACTTGTTGGTTTTATTGGATCACTTTTTTCATGACTTATTCTCTTATAATTATTTATTATCTTATTATCATAGAATTAGTTTTTTCATTAAATTATTATGTTATAATATTTTATAATTTATTTTATTATATTTATCAATTAAAATTTTTAGATTCTCATTAGTATTTATATCATAAGTCATGTATTCAAGATATTAAGAGATAAAAATTATGATATTATGGAGGAAGGTCGTGCACCTTAGAGTAGATAGTAGATAAAGTTTTTTATGGAGTGGGTTTATGTAGGTATGTATACAAAATGGTTTTATGTCTCCATTTTAGTACATTATACTTCATTGAGTAAACTATATTACAATGATTCATTTGGATTGATTAGATGGTTTATAGTGATATTTGTTAGATTTTGATTTATTTTATCAACATATTCTTATCAAAGGGTTATATGTGTCTTCATATGTTTTACTATTTATATTTATATTTATTATTATTAATTAATTAGATTTAATTTTATAGGGTCTTGGTAATTTAATAGATACTTTTTTCATCTTTAATTAAATTTTAAAGTTTTTATTATACACTGATATTGTAATAAAGATTTATCTACAAATATTAATGAAAATGTAAAATGATGAAAATTAACATGCAATATTAAAATTTGAAATTAATAACTTATCTAATACAAAAGATGAATTAATAGCTTTTTATTTAAATTGAGTTAGTTACTACTAGAATTCTCACCAAACAATCTTTTAATTTCTTGAAGCATAAAAAATGCATCCATTATATAATTGACTAATGTTGAGTGCTTTAGGAGATCTTTCTTTGATTAATTACAAGTTTACATGAGAAAAAAATGGATGTAGAAGTTGAAGATGTTACATAAAAGAAGTTAATGATGGTGGAGATTTTAGATCCATCACTAAAAATCACATAGAAGAGCTTATTATAGGATGTATCTTTTGGTGCTTGAACAAAAGTTATGGCATCTAAGGATGAAACGCCTCCATCACTATTGAAGGATTCATTCATAGAGGTTTAAAAAGACTTGAAATCCATCCCTTTGGAGGAACCTTGAATTTTAAATGGTTTTTTTATGTGTTGATTTTTTTCTTTTCTTAAAACATTCTTTGATTTTAAAAGTAAGAGGAAAATATTGTTTTAACCACTTTTAAGAGAAATAGATTTCCTTCAAATATAGTTATTGCTATCCTTGAAAGGGGTTTGATGTGGAGTAGAAGACAATGAAAAACAACTCTGGATGCTTCCCAAAAAGTTGAGCAAACAACTACCCAATCACAAATTGAAAAAGGTATAAGAATTAGTTTGATAGATAGTCTTCTTATAACTGTAGATGCTAAGGCTCTTTTAAAGGTCTTAGATTATCAAAGAAAGAAAACAAAATTGATTTTGTAGAAAGACAACTTCAACCCAACCAATTTTATTCATATTTTCATTTATTTTGAGGAGGCTTAGATTGTTATCTTATACGACTTGAGAGAAGCTCTAAGAAAGAACCTTAAGAAGGTTTGAGAGGTATCAAGGATTTTAAGATCATGGCATAAGCTAGCTAGCCTCTCATTCTAAGTAGTACACTAATAGAAAAAAATCATGATAGATTAACAAGATGAAAAAAATAGTTTTAAGGGTCCCAAAAAAGAGCTCAAATAATGAAACCAATTTTTATCATGGGAGGATAGCTCAGCTCCAAGGAAAATGTAAGCTATCAAATGACAAATTTGGTATAGTCCTCTTCACATGGAATGATGAAATTGAAAAGAAGAGAGAGAGTGCTTCAAATTTGAAGAATATCATAGAGGAGATAAGCTAGGTTATTCTTTCAACAAGGTTATGAAGATTGTAATGTATCAATGGGGTCTTAAGGATGATACCTTATATCCTGTAGAAGGTAGCATTATATCTTAAGAGTCTTTGAGTGCTCCACATTGAGAGTGCTTTTGGGCAAATCCAATAGAACGAGAAACATGTGCAAGGCCAAGACCTTTAGAAGAACTTCCTTACGAGGCTAGTCCTCAAGAGTATGTTTTGTGATTTTTTTTATTTTATTATTTATCTTTATAGTATACACTTACAAAATCTTAAAATGACTAAAACTACACTAACGTCTATAAAACGTGACATACTTTTTTGTTCTTTCAATCAATTTTTTACTTTTTTAGGGAATAGAAGTTTTAATTCCTTAAATAATGATATGCACTTTTGATTAGATAAGAGAGGATGTGTGGAGATCAAGGATGCAAAAAATGTTACTAATAATTGACTCATTTTAGCACATTAGTTGGATCTGACAGTGGATTACCTTTGAGAATGACTTTATAAACCCTTGAACTATTGTTAAATCCCTTCCCTTATGCTACTCAGCTCTCTCTATTTCTTAATTCCTTTTTTGTCTTAACAACTGATGTTTTCTATTCATGTCTCTAAAGATGAATATTGCAAAACACAACACCAAATCAAAGTAGAATCATATGATCACTTTGAACTTTGTTGAATAGAATCTCAAGCAATGAAAGATAATGATCAAAGACATTTTTAGAAGTTTCAATTTGATCAAAAAATCATCTTGTTTGAGCCATCAATGAAGGAGCATTCATTTACGAATAGATTCAATGAGATTTTTATATTCATTGTTTTAAATTCTTTTCACTTCTTTTTAATCATTCTTCATATGCTCTTTGTCATCCTCCATTAAGAGTTTTTATGCACTTGGCTCAACTTCTTTGACTATATAAGAGCCTTCTAGTTTAGTGAAAACTTGTTTGCTCCTTCTTATGATGATTGTATATGCATGGTGTTTAAGGTATTTTTCAACGGAACAATTTCTCTTTTTTTGCCTCAATGTAGCATCTAGTCGTTTGTCTTCTATTTTAAAATTTCTAGCTCAAGGGTTCAAATTTTTCATTGAGCTTCCTCTTCATTGATAAAGAATTCCCTTTGTTATTTAGAAAAACTTAGTTCAATGGCAATGAGATAATATAGCCTTGTTATAAACTTCACGAAGATTTAGATCTAATCAATATACTTTTAATGCAACACCTTGTGATGGAGAACAGATGACCAAGGCTGTTATACCTAATTGATAAAGAAAGATAAAAGGAACTCTTACAGTCAGATTTGTGAGATCAAAAGCAAAAATGATAACGATGACAACAACGAATGAGATAAATTTGAGTTATAACTCAAATATAATACCATAATCCAAAAAATCTAGATTGTAACCTAAGTTGTGCACATAAGTATAATTAAGACATTATAATCTAAAAATTAAATGATAAGCCAAAAAAATTATTTTGTTTTCCATACTTAGGCTTTAAATAGATTATAATGATAAATATAGACTTAAAAGAAAAATGATAAAAATAACCTTCTTAATAAAATAATAAAAATATAAAAATAATTAAAAACTCTTAAGAGCTTTATAAACAATGTATTACAATTGACATTCAACTAAAAACATGTAATAAACAAGAAAAATTTTATATAATCTACTAGATCAACTTAGTATCACTCATTGATGTAGCTTGTCCTCTATCATTTCACCCCATTAGAAGAAACTCTGCTTGTAGAGTTGTACTCCAAGTAAATTTTTAGCAAGTTTAAAATCAATCTTTTTGTAGATTCATTAATTACTAAATCTATCATATTTCTCACTTAATATTTAAAAACAATCTTTTACTTGAGCTTATAAAAATATTATGATAAAATCTCCAATTGATATGTACAAATTTTGACCTAAAATCTTTTAAAAATAACTTTGAAAATTAGTTTTCAAATGGGCACTATAATAAGCTTAATTTTGAGTCTAATTCACTATTGCAACCAACACTGATTCAATGTTTAGTCAATGCTTTAGAATTGCATGTGCAAGACATGTGCATCTAGTCTGGCCTAGATCTTAATTTAACACTTACATATCTGAACTAAGTCTTCAATGACGGTTTAGCATGAGTGATTCATGGGTTAAGATGTGCGTGTGGATTATACATGCTAATTCAAACTATGCTAGATTGATTTGATTCTAATGCAAGTTCAGTGCTAGAATTACTCCAACATTGTCTAATTCATTACTTTAAAGACGAGAAAAGTAATGATGACGCTAGAGTTTGAGCAAATTGCTTGCTGGCGATTACAAGTGAAAGTAGTGGTTAAACAGAGTATGGAACCTTTGTGAGAGGGATTGAGAGCAACCACAGGTGTGCATGGTTGATGCAGCACATGACTATATTGTGGTAGTGACCAGCAACCAATAGTGGCAGCTGTACCCCCTCCTCGACCAAGCCCAAAGGCTTCGGCTAAGTGGCCCGAAGTGTTGGGCAATGGGCATTAGAGATCCGTAGTCAAGAGACCTATTGTAACCGCGTTAAGTCAGGTCTAAGTCTCAATCGGGGTTCAATTCTATAGCGACTTAGGATAAATAGGGTCAAGACATTACTCTTGAACCCAGCTTAAGCACAACAACTCAAGTTAGACTCGTAAATATTTAGTAATTGGATTAGGTCAGGTCAGACTGATATTATGCATGCAAGTGTCTTGGGTCATTACTTCCCAAAAACACCAGGGGTAGCCAACTCAATTAAGCTGCCTTAGATGTGCATAGGAATTATTATAAGTGTCAAACATCATGTACATGCTTACAATGTAGGACTAAAAATTATCTTTATTAACTTTTAAACTAACACACCCGTGTCATTCAATCGTGCATTTTTGTAATCAAATGGTCAGGATCACGTTTGCCTTTATAAATAGTAGATTTCATCTAATAGTTCATTTAACATGCTCGATCAAATGATTGAGATCATCTCTATATTTGTGAGTAGTGCTCTTGTGCATCAACACCATCCATCTAGCATGTAGATCTAATGATCTAGATCAAATCCTACTTAGATTAAATTTGGATGCATTTTGATAGAACGATCTTATTTTGTCCACCCAAATCGAATTGTTATTGTTGCTCACACTCATATTTAACATTCCATAAAGTTTTTTTGTGTTTGTTTAAAGTTTCAAAATACTTTATGTAATGGCTATTTCGAATGACTCCTTTTTAGCTATTAAATAAATACTATTTTAGCTTAAAATATCTTAATATAAATAGATGAGCCTTTGGAGTTAAAAAGTTGATGATTGTCTCTTATTACCTTAATATTTTTGAAAGATAACAAGCAAAACAAAAAATTTCTATCCAATTTCAATGTCTTTGCCAGAGCCATGTTTGCAACTCATTTTCTTCTTTCTTACTTCAACATTCTTTTCAATTACATATCTTATTAGTGACTTCTTAATAATTAATTTTTTATATTTTTATTTTTTTTAGTTTTTCAAAAAAGATAGTATTAATGCAAGATCTTTTTAATTTTATTTTTTTAATAACATTAGTGCACATCGATAAATCTTTTGATTTGATATTTCAAAGCTAAGTCTTTTAGGTTGTTACAAGTTTTTTCATATGTGCATTCATATTTTAACATTATAATCCATAAACTTATGTTATTTGCTTTTACAAATAAATAATGAAATATTGTGGTTATCTTTTATTTTGTATTATGCTTCAATATTATAAGCTTCTATAAGATTGTGGCAATGAATCAATACCTACTATGGTAAAAGAGCATGGTTTGTACAAGTTACCACTATATGTTAAGACGAAATATAGCAATTTTGTTAGTGAAATCCTGATCAGATTGATTGGGGATGGATGTAGGCACAAGTTAAGTTGAATTAACTAAAAGTTCCTTTGTCTCTCTTGTTCTTTTTTGTTAGAATAAATCTATCTAAGCTAATTTCTGAGCTCTTAAGCAAATGAGATATGATGCAAGGTTGTACAATACAATGTGTTGTACAAGAAGCTTGTATTACTTGTGAAAAATGATCATATATGTATAATAAATGAATCATACTAATATGACAAATCCATTTAATAAATAGCCAAGTCCTTAAACCAAACTCTTGGATGTATTGTGTTGTACCAATATGATAGAAATATATCCAAAATTTGGTTTAATATAAAATTAAGTCTCACTTATTAGATTGATCATGTACTTATGCAAAGTATGTAACATACTTGTATGACAAAGCACATTTTAGTTCAACTTACTCTATTAACTTGTTCATACTAGTATGATTATGAGATTATACATGCATGATAAAATTCAACTCATTTATAATCTATATCCTCAACTCTTAGTACGTAGTATATTGGTTATACAAATACAAAGATTTTTTTGTACTTGTAACTTCAGTGCATAAACTTAATATCGCTTGAACTGATCCCTATCTAATCCACTAATGGTTTCATCGTATCATATGAAATATGATATTGTATTATACAAAGTCTCAAATTTCATAACTCAATGCATACTTCTCAATTAGCCCTTTTGCATACTAGCATGATAAGAAATCATACTTGTACGAACAATGAAACCTTAAACAAATAACTTAGAATTACAGCTTTGTTCTGTGCTATGCAATACAAATTATATTGTATAATAATAAAATCAAACAAATATAAATAATATAAATAATATATTACTTAAATCATTTTGTAAACTATGAAAATTGATCAATTTAACATTGCAAACTTATGTAATTAATATTAATTCTTGCATGTTTATATGTATGTAAACAAGTATGAAATGCATACATTATAATCTCTAAATTTTAATAAGCATAAGTAATGTAATATAATTATATGTATCATATCAATATCAAGTGATAAGTTTAACAATTTTAACCTAAATAAAGTGTAGATAATGAACTTCAGACCAACAACTCTACCAAGAGCTAGAATAATTAAACCATGATTCACAAGTTGGGCTAAGCTTGAAAAAAGTCACCAACACTCTTTAATATGTCTTTATATGTGAATTATTTTATGAAACACTTGATCATACT